>CM053791.1:530050450-530700450 GCA_028749045.1 Cupressus sempervirens | reverse complement strand
ACACAAATGAAATGTAAATTCTCATATTTATTTATTTTTTACTGTAACTTAGTTGGTCCAAGAAATTCTTACTTGGAAAAAATCCCCAATTTTTTTATAGCAAATTTGCTTCCTTGGGAGATAATTTTCCTAATTTTACAATATCTTTCTTATTTTTGTTTTTCAATTTCTCCAAGCTTTGAATTTATTAGGCTCCTCTACTATGTATTGAAAATCCCAATACAAGTTATACTCCGATTCAACAGGATGTGAGATATATGAAGATCTCAAAAAATTGTGTAGAAATAGTAATTCGACAAGAATTTCCTCAAATTTTTTCCAATTCCTCTAAATTTTGGATTGTAGCTTCTTTAATATGTTCTTCAAAAACCCTTTAAAAATCTTTGAAAAATTCGCTAAAATCTGAAAGTTATGCTCTTCCCAAAATCACACCAATGTTGAGAAAAAATCTTGCCTTTATGTTGCCCAGATCATGCTCTGATACTGCTTGTAATGAAATAGCTTACACAATATAACAAATAATATGAAATATTATATAAATACTTGATAATAGTTGAGAGTAATATGCCACTTTGAGGGGGAAACCTCCAACTATCTCCAATGAGAACACACTTCACAATATGATGATGAAATAAGACTCACAACCTCCTATATATACCTAATTATGCTTAGGTTGAATAGACACAACCCTTCATAAAGCCTAGGCTGACCTACCTACCTAAATTATAATATATTAATGATAACATGAATTAATTAGGGATTAAGATAGCCACAAATTGGCTATTCATAACCCTATATACAATAATATTAAGGGCATAGTAGAAGTTGTTTGACCCCTCTGCATTGCAATCTTCTATCAATGTGCTCTTTATAGAGTCTTGGCTTGAAGATACTATTGATAGGAAGAAGAGGAGATATGAGGATGCAGCCCCATCAAAGGAATTGATCACACAAGTCACCTCCTACTAGCCATCAAAGAAGTAGAAGACAATTGCTGCATTGGCTACAGATTCAATGACTGGCCACATGCTAGTTGAGATTGTAGAGCCTCAGAAAGAAGGAAGATTTCATGAGCTCTCAAAGGATGACTTCCAAATTAGAACACTAGATCTTGGCATTCCTATTCACAACTCCATGGTGAACATGTGGAAGTCAACTAATGAGAAAATTGAGGACAAGATGAAAGAGCTTAGAGCAGAGAAGGAGATATTGACGGCCTAAAATAGAGAGCTAGCAAATTATGTAAAATTTGCACTTCAAAGGACTTCTTTGAGTCAATTTGACCCAAATACAGAGGAGAACAAGAACTTACTCCTAAATTTGCAACAAGAAAGACAATTTGGGCAAGTAGGCCGAGCATGGATTGATCAGATAAAGGCTCAGGGTCCCCCACTAGTTGAGAATTTGGGAATCCTATTGTTGGATGCTCACAAGCTTAGGAAAGTGGCTTCAGATAATCAAACAACCATACAGAAGGCATAAGACAAGCTGAGATAGCAATTGGGCCTTCTACAAGAAGTGATAGACATGAAGACCAATGTGGCCATTGCTCACAGTATTCTAAAGATTGGCAAGGAGTCACTATTTCATTGGAAGTGATTTTTGGAGTTTGTCATAGAAAGCTCTATGAGATCTAAAAATGAACTCAAGGATGTGCATGACCTAGTGCAAAGGATCATTAAATAGTTATTTTAGTATTTAAAAATCTTGCACATAGAGTCCTTTGTGTCTATTAATGGAAAACTGGTGGACATCAAAATAATGAAATCAAAGTTCTTAGCATTTGTTGACAAAGTCGTTGACCTACTCAAGTCCCAAGCGTCCAAGATCTAGGAACTGCCAATAGCTTATGCAATCATAAAGAGAGAAGTGGAGAAATTCCAATCAAGGTTGGCTAGAATTGATGAACTACTGAAATGCATGACCAATAGATGGTCTGAGCTGACAATATCCTCATTCCAAGTGTCGAAGAGATGGATATAGTAACTGAAGCTATGAAAGCTTATAGAGCTAATCCAATTACTTCTAAGAAGACATGACATTCTGATGCTTTTCCAAAAATCTATCATTCTTACCCTCCTTTTTCTTTTTTTTCATTGATGACATTTTTTCAATCTTTGTAATGGATAATGATTCATGCTTGTCCTATTTATAGATTATTCTATTTAGAGATGCTCTACAAAGGAAATCATCCAATGCAACTGGCCATTTTGAGAAGGCCTATAAATGAAATTTTTGATGAAGTTAATAAAATTGGCAAAACATACTTTGGGCAAACCCTTGTCATTGGAACTAGTGTATGTGACTCTTAGTTCATTTTAGGTTTTTATGTTTCATTTAGTTTAGAATGGAGTATATGGAATGAATGTGTTAATGATGAAAGTTGAATGAAAGTGAATGAACTTGGCTTTATTTCCTTTGTTCAATAGATTGTATGTCTTACTCTCTTTAGCATAAGCATGTCTTATATCCTCTCTGCTATTTTCTATAGTCAATGTGTTTATTTTAGTTCATTGCATAAGGAAGCCAAGAACTGATGTGTGAAGTATTTGAAGGATAGACAATTCGAGTATTGTCAAAACATTAGGTAACTACATAATTGAGGAATTACCTGTTTCATCATCTCTTCCTCTCTTCCTGTTGTTGTAGTTAGTTTTGCATGTTTCCATTTCTCTTCATTGTTAGTCTAAGTAGATTACATTTTGTGAGTTAATCCCCTTTCTTTGACTAGGTTGTTTGAAGTGTTGAGAAACATGGTTTTTACCTCTTCTACTGTCTGGTTAAGAGCATACCTAAAAAACTTGAAAAAAAAATTTATTGCATATCTTGCACTCATAAGGGAGTTGTACCTTCTAATTTAGGTGTCTTTGATAGATTACTACATTGATGCATTATGTTGTTAACATCTTTTTTCTCCATAAGCCATTGGTCAAGTCAAGAGTCAAGCTATAAACCAAAATATCAAGGAAGACAAACTATTAACCAACAAAATGTAATCTGTCATTTAAGTGGTACCTGTACTATCTTAAAAGGGTATCACCCATTATTTAAGACTTCATCTCTTGTCCTTTAGTGAATTTATGGTCCATGGATATATTTTTTCTTGAAGTGGCTTTTTCTCCCACTTCGAATCCTTTTTTTCCCCAATTTATTTTGCACAACCCCCTAGACTTCACAATAAAAAATCCCAAGATTCCCTTTAGTATAGGTTGACCTTGTTGGTATATTTTCCATTGCACCAAAATATCAAGCTATCAATGAATGTGGCAAACACTAGACTTACCTAGATCCATGAGAGGCAGTTAAGCCATGTCACGAACCCCAAAGGAGGTGCTAACCACCAAGTCAACAATCTCCCCCCAAGCACCAACTGAGGGTTTCACACCAATAGAATGAAGGAGACCTCCCAAGATTTGAACTCGTGACCCAAAATTGTGACACCAATTGTTGCTATGTTTACCATTGTGCCAAAAAATTGAGCCATCAATGAACATCACAAACACCAAAATTACCAAGATCTAGGAGAGGTGGTTAACCCATTTCACAAACCCCAAAGGAGGTGCTAACTACCAAGTCAATAGAACTAAGTTATAAATTTGGTATAGGTTGACATACCTATGACCAAATGGGATTTTCATCTTGCATCCTCACAAGTTCCTCAATTATTTTCTCGAGTGCTCTAGTTGGCTTGCTTTATTTTTTATCATAAAAACTAGTATTAAGGGAGCTTGAGCATTTCATTTCCACATAAGGAACATCATACACACAAAAAAGAGATCATATGAACACAAAAAAAGATCCATATTCATACATGTGCCATTTATGATCAAGAATATTGACATCTTCAAACATTCAAGGCATTCAAGGATTCATTGGGAGCACTTTGCCTTCAAGATCTTGTATCCATTTTTTGTCATCAAGGGAGGAGATCTACATTGGATTAATTAATTTTCTTCTTCTTCCTTCAAGTACAATTATATTCTTGGCTCCATGAATTAGTATTGACAGGTCCATTGCATTTGTGGGAACTTCCTACGATTTTCATTAAAGAATTGGCATTAACATCTAGCATTGCAAAATCCTTTCTAACAAGGGCTTCATCAAGAAAGGTTAATTATTCATAGTTTATATTTATTCCTTACATTCTTTATATCTTATTTCAAATCAATGTAAATTCCTTATCTAGGGTTGACCAAGGTAAGCCCACCCCCAACAAACAAAAATATTTTCCTTTGTTTGTAGGTTCTATGACTAGACTTTTAGATATGGATCCGAGTACCCTTTTCATAGATTTTTTTGGATCTATAGAAGTTTTAGCTGCTAGTATACATTGACTTAGGTCAAACTATACCTCCAAGTTGATGTATACCCTCCATTATGATGTATACATCACTATGGCTTGACCTATGCTAGAGACATATCATTTTTAGGGTTTTATTTTTGTCAACTTCTCGATTCCAAGTCTAATCTCTTTTTTGTTTATACTATTTCTAGACTTCTAGTTTGAGGCCTTCAAAGTGTCTTCCTATTCAAATTCTTAAGGTAAGTTTCACTCTCATTTATCAATTTATGTTTTAGATACAAATTCTTGTATAACTAGGGCATTGACATTCCAACAATCTGCACCTTTTCATTTATGAAAATATTCATCAACAAAAAACATAGGAAACTAAAGGAAACTCACTTCTCCCAAAAATACACCCCCTTTAAAACCAATGAAAAAGGGTCAAGAAAGCACAAAAAAATCCCTCTTACTACCATCCACAACCCCTTTGGGAGGAACCCTCCTAGTACTAATCCAAAAATATATGAAGTGTAAAATCATAGGATCAATACACACATTGGTACTCATTAATGAGCATTAGGAAGGGGTAGAATTCCCAACTTGCCCAAAATCCCAAAAGATACTCAAAAGTATCTTTGCACAAGTATGTATGCTATATGTGCCTTTGTGGATACACAATCCATGTTAGAATAAGTATATGGGAAACAAGATACTGGGGGGTGAATCAAGATCTTAAAATTTTAGCTTCAAAATCAATAACATTAATTTACACCTAATTCATCTCATAGATCTATCATTAAAACTAAAATGTTAAAATGAAATACATCACATTCATAAAGAGTTCAAAACATAACATAATGATTTGGTTACCCAGAAACACTTCAAGATGAAGGTAAAACTAGTGTGGTAATGAAACCCAAAAATCTTCAATGTTGCAACAATAAAGTTAACCTATTAGGGTTACAATGTTTGATCATAAAATATTATCTACCATGTGAGAGGTTGACCTTGTTAAAAGCTTAAGAGACTATTAGGTCCCACCTTGTTAAAGGATTTTACACTCATAATGAATTAAGGACTTTATTAGGAGGTTTACATAGATATGTTAAGACCACTCTATTAAGATATTTACCTTGTCTCAATTAAATATAATTGATTCAGTACTTGACCTTCAATTTTCTCTATAAGCTAATCTTGGGTCTCCTCTTTACTATATCTCTGTTATGATCTCCTAATTTGATAACTCCTTCACATGCACATAAGGATACTTGTCCTTTTTTTGTCTTTCCTTCTCCATACAATTCTATGATTATAATCCTCCTTAAATAGATGTTTTATTAAGGTTATAAATCTTGATTGATGACTTACACTTCATCATATTTTGCCATCTCTATCCCATTTTACGATTGGTTAAATTGAATGCCTTGGGATCATTACCTTTTGCAATGATGTGTGATCAAATCCTTAGCTAGATCTACAAATATTAAATATCATTAAAAAGTTGGCCAAAATAGTTTACATATGTGTTTGAGCTATTACAAAATTATATGTCAAAATTGAACTACTCAACCCTTTAATGCTCTGATGCTTGGTCATGTATACTTCTTCATGTTGTTACTCAACTTTTATAATCTTGTTTTCTCGGCACTTAGTAACTTGTCAACATGCTCGGTCTCAACTATATTGCCTGACTTCAACTATATTTCTCAGTTTCTACTGAATACTTGACAATCACTATCCTACTTGATATAAGCATTATATGCTCAACCTTGACTAGATAAATTAGTTGCAGTGGTGATCTCGCAATCTTTCCTAGTAAATGACTTAGTGTTTGGACACTAATTGACAACATAGGCTTAGAGATCAAAAATTTTGTTAGAATTCTTTAGAATAATTGAGAGGGGGGCGGGGGGGTGAATCAGTTATTCAAGGTCCAAATGCCCTATTAATACTTTTTCACTACATTTAATGAATCCATACACTTTTCATCCATCCAAACTTTAAATCAACCATATTAGCAAGTTACAGTAAATCAACATGCAAAGATAAAACATGCAAGATCAACACATGACACAATGATTTACGTGGAAATCAAATTTGGGAAAAACCACCAGTAACATGCTACTTGATTCTTACTCTTCTGAAGTGATGCCCTATTAAAAGCCTGCCTTGTTAAAGGCTCACAACACACTATTAAATGTGACCTTGTTAGAGGATTTCACCAAACTGTTAGGAATGGGCCTGGTTAAAGGATTTTAGAACATTCACTTGGAATGTCACCCTATTAAAGGATTTATCTCATGGCTATTAAACTAACTTAAGTCCATAGGATTTAAATTTTACTGTTATAATTGCTAGAAAGTAATGATAATGGTCTTTTGATCTGATATAACTTACAACATACTTTTTAGATTTTAGATCACACTTTCAGTTCAATCCTAATGCTTGGCTTCAATCACTTCAGCTCTGACTGGTTGACTTCTTCTTAAGCTTCGTCTCCTTGATTCTTCTAACTCATTGTACCAATGCATCCATATCAGGGGTCTTCTTACTGAAACAGAGTCACTATGCTCTCTTATCTCCTTAGCACCTCCTTCAGCATTTCATGCTTTCATGCTTGACCGCCTCTCTCACTTTTTTCATTAACTTATGACTCCTTAAATAGAAATCTGATTTGCCTTTGCTGCTCATTTCTCCCTCTCCAATTTTAGGGTTTCGAATGGATTAGGTAGGATACAATGTATCTACCTCATATCTTGTTCTTATCTTCAAACTTTTTCAGTTGTATTCTTAAAAATTTTTTACATGGTGTTTTGTGCCACCAGCTCATCATTCTTATCTTCCATTTTAATTCAAAAACTTCTAGATAATAACCTTGTCAGCTTATATCTGGCAAATCTTCAATTTTCAAAATAATGCAGCAACTCGACATTATTGATTTACTGGTGCTCGACATCTCTGTGTTACTTGGCACTATTGGTTTTACTGGTGCTCGACATCTCTATGTTACTCGACACCTATCTTTGCTTGGCACTCGATATCACTCGACACTTGAACTTGCTCGGCACTTGAAGTTTACTGGGCACTTGAACTTTCTTAGCACTTGAAGTTTACTCGACACTTACTAGGAATTTGCTCAGCACTTGAAGTTTACTCAACATTTACTAAGAATTTGCTCGACACATACTAGCTTGCTCGTCTCCTTCTCTCTAATGAACTTAGTTGAGCTTTACAAATGTCTTAGCTAAATCCTTACATCTTTGATATGTTTCAGTGTGCCCATTCTCTGTATCTTATAGTATGTCATCAAATACACTTTTTCATCAATGGCTTAGTTGATCCTTGTACTTCATTACAACATCATAACTTCAACCTTTCTCTAGGTGTTCTAGTTACATCTTATTCATTGCCTCCTCCTTGACAATCAACTAATTGATAGTATTTGGATCACTAAAGCAATTGTCATTCCTGCAAGTAGCAAGTTTGACATCAATGACAAAACAATGATTGAGAACATTCTTTACCAGTTCCATATATCATTCCAACAACTTTTCTTATGATCATTTCAATCATTTCCAACAAATTTCTCCCTTTGAACATTAGTGGAAAAAATTCTTTGTGATGAATAAAATAATCATTCTTGTAAAAAATGAGTGCTCCCCCTAAGTCAATAATTTGATCTTGTAAGATCTAATATTTGATCTTGTAAGATCTAATATTTGATCTTTGATCAGCATATTGTTTCTCCTTGGCTTATTCTTTTGTATCTCATTTTATTCTTTAAAATCCCCTTTCTATTTTATATCCCCCTTATTTTTGTCACTGATGGAACTTGGGGCTGTAGGGGCTAATTGATACTTATCAAAAAAATTGCTGACTTGCCACAATATTGGCATAGCTATTACTCCATCATTCCTTTACTTGTTCCAAAATTTGAAACTGAATCTCTAGCTCAACAACTAGATCAATGAATCTTGCAATATGTGAAAATTGTGTCTCTTTCTTCAAAATTTCATTAGCAACAGTGACCACCTTCTAAATAATCTCTATATGTGGCACTAACTAAAGTTGAGTCAATTTCAACTTGTACCTGATCTCTATGTCTCTAGCCATGAGCTCAACTAACCTCTTTTGGCTGAATGCCAATTCACTATAAGAGGATGAGCTTGAACTTGTGCTCTTTCCCAATGTAATAATTTTTTTCTTATGTTTGCATGTAATAGCTCTAATGAGCATGTAGTATCTTCTATAAAGAAATCTTTATCACACAATTTCAAATATAATGAATTAATGGTTTTCAAAATTATTTCCAAGTTGGTGAGTGATATAGAAAGCTCAACTTGTATATGTACAAATTCTTGTGAAACTTTCTATAGCACTTTATACTCCACTCTTCTCTCAGACCACTATAATAGTTTCTCATTGGTGTCTATGTCTTATGTCTAAATTTTATGAACTAAATATATTAGTGTTAATATCATTATGGTTTTGAGTGACAAAAGATTTAGTCATTATCTAGCATAGTTGGTTTCTCATCACTGCAACTGAGCCACTACTTAGGCTGAGTGCATAGAGTATGCTGAGCATAAGTGTCTAGATAGTACATGATGAGTGATAAGACAGTTAATTTTGAGAACTAGTAGGTGCAGAGTAGTATGTACCAAGTCACTTAGGTGTCGAGTAGATAGAAGGTACCAAGAAAACAATGTGCGTCGAGTGATTCAAGTGTTGAGCAATAGTATGTGCCAAGCCATTTTGAAGTTGAGTTACAACAGACATAGCACAGTTAAAGCTAAGCATTAGAAGCCTATTGATGCTAAGTAACTAGTCAATGACATAGATTTTTGTAATGGAAAAATCTCCTATGTAAACCATTTTTGGCCAACAGGGACATTAATATGTGTTTACATTATGCTATGGATGTGATGCAAGTGTTGATTCACCCCCCTCTTAGAACTTACTTTCCCATTTATATTTCCAACAATTAGCTAATCCAAAATTGTATGCTGAATGTTCAAATCTATGATCCAAATGCATTTGTAAAAATATCTTTGACAATATGTAGTACCTATCTTCTCTTCTGCTATCTGCTTAGCTATTATTGTGTTGCCTTATGACTCAACAAGGTTTGTAGTTCTTGCATTGGCTCTAATATAAGATTATTCAAATCATACATAGGTAATGTAATTACTTCATCTTCCTCACCCAAATGAGTCACAACCTAAGATCATGAGGATGTATCACTGGGCAATGATAATTGCAATTGTTTCCCCTTTTCACTTGCTCTCAACTTTGGCTACTACACTTGTGTTGAAATCACCTACTGCATAGGTGCCACATTTGTAGGTTCTATAACCTTTGCACTCAAACATATAATAAGAGATTGAGTAGCCTCTTTCTCTTTTTGTTTGACTTCATCCTCTAACAATTTAGTGCACGAGTCTTTATAAAAAATTGCCTCCATTTTCAAAATTGGCATATAAGTTAGTGGTGTATATACAACTAAAGTCTTGCTAAGTTTCTCAACACCTATATCCTTTGTAACTGATGTGACATTAACATCATCCATCTTCTTATTTTCCAGCTTTAGATATTCAACTATCAGTAACAAAATTGGGTTAGTACAAAGTTTGCTTGAATCATTTATTAAGCCTTTAATTTCCTCTTCAGTTAGTATATTTGGATTAGGTGGAGGGGTGTTAGTGTCATCTTCAATTGTGATAGTCTCTTTCTATACATGCCTACTAACAAGCTATTGAATCTCCTCTATCAGCTTGGCCATTTATTGTTTGTATTCATCTTCAAATTCTATGGCATCTTGGCCTTCCCTCACTTCCATTGATGGGGTAAGAAATCCAAATGCTTCTTTCCATATCTGAATACTAACTTGCTCAACTTCATAAGCTTTAGTTTTCAAAACTTTTTATGCCCTATCCCTTGGCATAAAATTCTTAACAAAATCTTTAAGGACAATAAAAATGCGAGTCTTCCCTAAATTTGGCATAGCTTGTGCCAATATTGTCTCTTTGATTTATTTCTCAGTAGACAATGCCCATTTCCTCTTAGCATCCACTCTTTTGTACAATCCCACTAGAAATCTAGTTCCCAATTCAAGGGGTGTGCACCTAAATTTGATCATCATGTATATCATTGTGCCTTCAAGCTTAACTTGATCATCATTCTTCAAAGAATCATACTTAATGTCTTTGAATTCGCAAAATAATTTATGATTCTAGCAATTTTGCACATACCTGATCAACACTCATTGGAGGGAGTCTCTTCACTAATTTAAGTTTTCTAGTTTCACTAGACTCTATCTTTTCATCATCTTTCTCCTCTTATGCAATGATCAATTTTCTCTTCAACTTTTCTTAGACTTCAGTCATTTTCCTCTTCTTGGATGGAGTTCCTATTAATAGCTCAGTAAGAGAATATGTAGTCCTTTTCCTAGTGATGATCATCTTTCCCTTTGGCCTCTGAGGTGTCAAAATTTATTGCATGTCCTTCTTTAGGTCTTCTTTTACCTTAGGCTCTATCAAAAACAACATTTTTCTATTTGGTGGCTTTTGGCTTCACAAGAAGAAGTTCTTTTCCTTTGCCTTCCTTAACCTCTTTAGGGTCTCCTAACCCTTCTCCTTGTTCCTTATTTCTAGCCTTGACAACCTTTTTCTTTCTTTGCTTCCCTAATTTAGGTGTGCTGTATTCAACAGTCAACTTGATAATTATAGTCTCATAGGTGCCAAATTTCTCGACACTAGCATCTATATCTTCTGCTAAAAGTGCAGTAACTACTATAGTTACCTCATCTACATTTACTTCATAGGGCATTAGCCTTAGCCATGCTAACCTCGGTAAAATTTCTTGTGCATATGCAAAATTTGTATCCATAATGAAACATACTTCATCGTAATATTCGTCCACAATTGACTTTGGAATTCTCATTCTATTTTTCATCTTAACTTTGAATCCTTCAAAGTAGTTTCCATTACTATTTCAAAATTTTCTCCCAATCTAATTATTAAATCACTTAGTTGTTCCATAGTTGTTCTATTCCTATTCCATGCAATTGTTCCAATGGTAGGAAAATAATTTTGTACATAGAAAAATATGCAAACTAACAAGGATCCAAACTTACAACAGGTGTTCTTTTCTTTTCTCACTGCCTCTAGGCATTATGTAAGTTGGTGAAGTTGCAACTCGAAAAGATCATATGAATGATCCTTCTTCACAATTTTGCAGCCCAAATCCATTGCTATATACGTACACTATTGAATTTTCTAGATTGATAGAATTTTTGTGCAATCACATGAACAAAAAATTCAATCAATGGGTCCTCAATTCCATCAATTGATATTCCATGACCATTCCACTTTTCCTTGGTCAGGTTTTCAATTTCAATTTTTCTTCTACTCCTTATGCTCTTTGGTCAATCCAATATAGGGTACCTAGTTACCCTACAAATGATTTCCTTGTTGATTTTGATTTTCCACCTTCTAACAAAATTCTCATATCATAAATGTGGCTAAGAACAACCTTAATCCATTCGACTTTAAAAACTTTCAAAAAACCTAGGGCATGGGTAATCCCTTTCTCGACAATGATCTTATATTTGTCCTTTAGGATTCCATCAACACATAGCTTCTCATAAGCTTCTCTAATATAAAAACCTCTAATTTCTTGCATTGATAACATGATCTTAAATCTTCAACAGTCAAGACTCTAGGTGGAATTGATGATAAAGTTCCATAATCATCAACAATGTTATCTATGTTAACTAAATTTTTGAAGTTGGGTTGAGGACTTTGATCATTCCTAATGATTTGTGCACTATTGTCCTTTATAATTTCACTTCCATATGCCATTATGAACTAGGTTTTGAAACCAAAATCTTTTTAAAATATTTTCATTGAATATTTAACACAACACTCAAAATTATACTTACTTTGTTGCACAAATTCACTAACAAGTTACTATGATTCTTTTTCTTTGGTCACTAAAATCACTTTGATCACCTAAAATATTCTTGTAAGCTCTTTGATCACTCAGTAAATAAGAATGAATGTCCAAATTTGACAAATACCTTCAATCTCTCATTTTAGGTCTACAATTAATGTCTTCATACTTGGTATATGACAAGTAGCTTAGTCTCCACTTCAGTTTAGTCAAGGTTACTTACTCATCCGTAACTGATTCATGTGGTTAGTGTGTTATCTTTCTTGATCACTTAATCTATACTAAAAAGCTCAATCAATATAGATTGTACCACTAATGCTTGATACTTAATGATTTTATTCTTCTAATAGTTCTTAATGCATCTTTACTTATGCAAATATGAACCTTTTTATTATTTCTATGATAGGAACTAATGTAAAATATAATATTGAGTATAAAATTCATGCATACCTTCTTTCCTTAGTGAGATGTGGTGTGATCACTTGATCCATCAAATTGGGTGACCACAATTTCATCTTCTTTATTGCTTCCTACTGGAATTCTTTAGAATAACTTGGGGGGGGGGGGTGAATTAGTTATCCAAGGTCCAAATGTATGATTAAAACTTAAAACTTTTTACAACTTAGTGAATCCATATCCATAAAACATTTTCATCATGCATGCATCCATTAGATTATATAATTACTTAAACTTGTAGGTTACTATCAAATTAGTTTGTAGAAATGTAAACATAAACATAACATTTCAATAACACATTTGACACAATGATTTAACATGGAAACCCAATCTAGGAAAAACCACTACTAACATGCTACTCATTCTCAATATTTTGAAATGATGCACTGTAAAAGACCAACCCTGTTAAAGGTTATAATGCATACTATTAAATGTGACCTGATTAAAGGATTTCAATCACTCTATTAGGAGGGAGCCTTGTTAGAGGACTTTTGATCATTCACTTGGAATGTCACCAAATTAAAGGATTTACAAATGACTATTAGGTCAACTGTAACCCAAAGGATTTACCCTAGACTAATACAATGATTAGAAATTAACAGTAAGGCTTGATCTAATAACAACTTACAACACACTTGTAGATTAAAAATCTCTACTTTAGTCCTCCATTTTTCTTGGCTCTCACACTCTTCAACTCTGATAGCTTGTTCATCCTTCAAGCATCCATACTCATCAACCTTCTTTCTTTACTTTCTAATATAATCTCTTTGCTTAGGTCACTGAATGAAGCAATACCCTAGACTCCTTGTCTTCCTTAGGGTCTCACACATGATAAACTTTTCTTCTGACCAACCATCTCTATAAATAGAGAATTAATATATTTTGGTGTTCATCCTCCATCATCTATTTTAGGGTTAGGTCAAATTAGGTTAGATTCAATGAATCTAACTCTCATTTCATTTCATTCCCTTCTAAAAAATTCTCCTTCAATCCTCTTTGAATTTGACTCAAAATAGTTCATCTTGAATTCTATGCCACTAGCTCATCAACCTTATCTTCCACATGGTTCACACAATCCAAGAAATCAAACTTGTTAGCTCAGATTCATTGAATTCTCAATCGTTCTCACAATGCTAACACTCAACATTAATTGGCTTTTGACACTTAGCATTAATTGGCTTCTAACACTTAGCACATACTGCATTGCTTGACATCCTCTATCAAATCACTCGACATGAACTAAAGTTTATTGGTACTCAAAATCAACTAAAATTTACTTAGCTTACACTATTTCACTTGGCTTACACTAAAATTAATATTTCTCAGCTCCAACTGATTTTCTGCCTGGCTTGCACTAACATTTATTGGCACCTACTATGCAAATTGCCAAGTTTGGTAGACAAACTTCATTTAACTTGTTCTTCTGAACTTAATTAGTTTAACCAACCTTTGCAATCTCAAATAGATTATTAATGCACTATAATATCATTGTCTTAAGTGATTCTTGTACTCCTTTTCATATCATAAATCAACTTTTCCTCTAGATGCTACTATTACTTCATTTGATCAAATCCTCTTCATCAATCAAATAAATGATAGTACTCAAGTCATTTAAACAATTGTCTTACCAACAACTAGAAGGTTTGACATCAATGATAAAATAATGATTGAAATAAACATTCATACTTATGTCAATCTATTTTCAACAATCTCCCTCATTGGCATTAATGGAAAACCAAACTGACTAGACTTAATCAGTAAAACCAACAAAATACCAAAAATAAAATAATTCCTAGTATTGAAATCTCTACCTCTATCTGCAACTTACATCTTTTGAATAGGTTACAAAATTCTATTATGATCAATAGACAATCAATCAACTCATCCTTATGTCTCCCTCTTGATCACTTCTTATATCTCCCTCAACATTATATCCCGCTTACTAGGTAGATGTAATTAACAGGTACACTTTCTCCCTCAGTAATTAGGATTTCTCCTTCAACATGATTACACAAATTAGGATTTCTGTTTCATCTCCCTCAGTTCATTCTCCTTCTTTAACAACAATGCCAAAGACTTGTCATCTTCATATGAAGATATGAATATTTTTAGTTTCTCCCTCTATCACCTTTCTTATGACTGATTGATAGCTCTATCTCTTTAATTACTTTAGGCAACTCCTAAAGTAAGATCCACTGCATCAATGTGTAACATATGTCAATCAACTTGTTTGGTGTAGGGTACTCCTCATGCTTCTTAGATAGCCTTTTATAGGGGTATCACCCCTACTTTACCTCTTAGATACTCATGAGAATCCATAGGTAATACTTTTGTGAAGATATAAACTATTTTCTCTTTTATGTTAACATATTCCATCTCCACCTCTTTATCTTGAACTAATTCTCTCAAGTAATGATACTTGATTACAATGTGCTTAGTCTTTATATGCATCACATGATTCTTTGATATATTTATAGCACTTGTATTATCACAATAAACTATCACATGTTTAGTGATTTCCTCTTTCATACCTTTGAGTAGTCGTTTGATCCATCCAATGTTTGAATAATTCATTGTAGCAACAACATATTTAGCTTCAACAGTAGATTGATAAATGCAGTTTTGTTTCTTGCTAGTCTATGTAACCAACCTTTTGTATAAGAAAAATTCTCCTCCACCGGTGCTCTTTTTGTCATCAATATTTCTAGCCCAACCAACATCAATATAGGCTCTTAATTCAAATTTCTCATTTTTCATGTAGTATAGACCATATTCTTTTGTTCCTTTAAGATAATTCATTATTCTCTTAACAACAATCAAATGATTCTCCCTGGGATTAGCAGAGAGTCTTGCAACTATCCCTATAGATAATGCAATATTAGGTCTATTGTGTACTACATATTGTAATATTCCAATTATAGACCTATATAATGTTTGATTCATCTCAGTTGAATCATCATTCTTTGATAATTTATGTCCTATCACCATAGATGCACTCACTAGCTTGGAACCCTTCAATCCAAAAGTTTTTAGTATCCCCTTTACATACTTTGACTAAGTGATGTATATACCATATTTCATCTGATGTACTTGCAAAAACATTACATAAAGTATCTTTCTTCATTTCATTTACAAAAGCATTACATAAAGTATCTTGACCTCCAAACATGATATCATCAACAAAAAATTAAGATAATAAAATACCTTTTCCTTTCTTTGTCTTCAAGTACAAGTTCCTATTATCATCAATCCTTTCAAATCTAATCTTCACAAGATAATTATGAAGCCTCTCATACCATGCTCTTGGTGCTTGCTTCAAACCATAAAGAGTTTTGTGTAGTCTACATACCATGTTTTTGTTGTCAACATCAACAAATCCTTCTAGATGTTCTATATAAGCCTCTTCCTCTATTATACCACTCAAAAATGTAGACTTTACATCCATTTGATAAACCTTAAAACCTTTGTATGCAGAGTAAGAAAGAAAAGTTATTATTCCTTCTAGTCTTGCAACTGGGGAAAATGTCTCTCCATAGTCAATCCCTTCTTCCTATGCATATCCTTTACAAACTAATCTTGCCTTGTTCCTTGTGACTTCACCATTTTCATCTAACTTGTCTCTGTATACCCACTTGGTACCAATCACATTTTTGTCTTCTGGTATAGGAACTAGAGTCCATTTCTTATTTTTCTCAATTTGTTCAATATTTTCTTCCATGGCTTTACTCTAGTCCACATCTTCTAAGACATCTTTCACTGTTTTGGGTTCTTACATGCTCAATAAACATGTATCATTTCTCAACTTGTTCCTTGTCATTGATCTAGCATCTTTATCTCCAATAATTTGTGTAGTAGGGTGATGTCTCTTGACATATTTAGACAATCTTGGTTTAACTCTAGCTTCTACATTTGGTCTCTCAACTTTTGAATAACTATGTACATCTCTGTCAATTAGTTCAACATCTCTTTCATGTTCACTAATCTCAAAATTAGAATGTGTCTCAACTTCATTTTGTAACTCAGCACCTGAATGTAGCTTGGTTCCTGAATGCAGCTCAACATTCATAGTATATGACTCGACAGTCACTAAAACTTGCTGTTGGTTTGCAACTTGATTTACAACACCTTCTTCAATAGACATACCTTCATAAAAGTATACAAATGATTTGTATTATTGTAGTTCCTTCATAGGTTCAACCTCATATACTTTTGTATATTCATCAAATTTTATATTTGCACTTTCCACAACTTTTTTAGTGTTAGTGTTACACTTATATTATTTATTTTTTGCTCTTAAGGCCAATTATTTTGTCCAGGTAAAAGTTGAAGTTGAAGTTTCCTAAGTTTAACTTCAAGTTCAAGTTTTGTCTGAAGTCATAAAAGGTCACAGTCTTTATGATAATAGTATTTTAGTCGATGATATGTGAAACTTGAACTTGAATGTTTCTGAATTCAACTTCAAGTTCGAGTTAAAGCTTTAGTCTACAGAATCAAAGTTCAAAGCACATGGATAGGTTAAAATATGTGACTCAAAGTTCATCACTACTCAGATCCAATTTTAGTTTTTGAACATGCAAAGTTTATGGTTCAAGGTCCAAGAATTCAGTTCAAGATCCAGAGTTCAGATTTGAAAGCCAGATCAGATGTTGCTAATGAGTGACCCAAAGTTCCCAAATATCTATTTTGTATTAAACTGATCTTTCCCCTCTTTTTTGAATAAAATTGCATATTAATTTCCCCTGTGAAGCTTGTGTTCAAGAACATCAATAAATGGGAATGCCATTTGAACTTCATAATAGGAATCCAATGGATGTTATGAAATAGTTTCATTAAAAAAAAAAATTCAGGTTAGATTCATGATTATCATGACACGATCAATGTAGAACCAACATTGGAAATTATAGTGTTATATTTCCTATGTATATGTGGTAAATTTGAAGTTGAAGTTGAACATTAGGTTCTGATGGCACTCAAAATTGCATTCCCGTTTTGAGTGCCCATTCCAAATTTTGAGTTATTTTAAGCCCCTATGCACACTTTTTCTTGCTTGTGAACCTAACTGTTGTATTAATGCTTAAGTGGTGTTTTATGTTTCTAACACCCTTCATTCAACCTATGCATGTGTTCTATGATGATAAAATGACATTTCTAACCATTCTGCGTGGTCCCATTTTGAGTAGTTTTTAGTTTTGCATTTTCTGCCAAAGTGTCAAACAGTGATAGGAGGGCATGTTTGCATTTGAATATCTAGTACCTGGTTAAGTTTCATGACTCACCACTTTTATGATGTTTAGTATGTATAACATAGAACCTGTGTTCCAAGTTTCAAGTCATTTCGACATATTTTGACTAGGTTTTGAATGTCTCAAAGTTGGTCAATTGCCCCTATTGTAAATTTGCATATTGTTCATATTTTTGGGTAGCCCTATTTGACAAGCTATAAATTTTGACCAGTTGATCCAAATAAGAAAATTCCTATTGCATCATATTCTAGGAGTCAGAGACTTGCTACACTCCTATTTTGAGCTTATTATGAATCTATTTGATTAGTTTTCAAACACGATTCCATTTGCAATTTTTAAAGTTTCAATGGTAATCAGAAATGCAGATTGATCAGGAGCCCTATTCAAGATGTCATATCTTTGAATTTGTGATTAATGGGATTTAATGGTTTGTTCCCCTACATTTTACTCCAAAAATACTACAAGTGTTCTAGTTTTCAAGTCTTGACGAATCTATTTGCACACTCTTCCAGGATCATTCCATTTGTAAAAATTGTTACTTTGTTAATGTTCACTGCCCTACAAATCCAGGTAGTCAACTTTGCATGCCTTCCAAATGTGTCCTGTGATTCCTCATGTGTCCAAATCATAGAATTATATTCTCCTCATGGCAATGAACCATTGCCCTAGATTCCAGATCTTCAAGTGTTTGTTTGCCCAGTTTTCAAGGCTCAAATCAAATGCAATTTCCAATTTTCTGACATGTTCATTTACAAGTAATTTGAAGTAGGCATGTTCGGATATCTTATGACCTCGATGTCATCATGTGACAATATTTGATAAACCTATTTAATGTGTTGGAGAGGCAAGATATCCAAAGTTTCAGAGTCCGACTAGGTGTTTATGACAGTTTTTAAAAGCTGGTAACATGCCTTATTATTAGAAAATCACAATTTGCAAAGGACAGGGTAAACAAGTTTTTAATGATCAATCAATGGTCAAATTTATTTTCAATTAGTCTGGGAAGATCAATGGATCAATATGCGAATCAGTTGTTCGGAAACAAAATTTTTGTTAGCTGGACCCACTTTGGGGCCCAACTGATTTCATCGGTTGCTCAAAGTCTAGACATTAATGGCTTGGCCAATGTTTCCTGTAGAAGTGATTGAAGAAATCTTCTACTATTTGGTTTTAAAGATAAATTCATTTTAAAATATATTGACATTTGTGTAAACCCCTACATTTGAAGAATTATACATTGCTCTTAAATTTGAGAATCATAGGTTTACGACACAAATGGAGTCTCAAATGCTATTTGTCTCAAATGTTTTTAAAATGAAAATTTGAAGATCAAAATAAAAGCATTATTTATGCATGCAGGAGTACCCAAGCAAAGGATACAATTCTATAGATATCTACCCACGGCTTTGAGGAGCAAGGGCAGTCTATGGAAGATTTGTGTTTTCTATGGTAGAAAATGAGAGCATCCATGTAGTGGGGAGGTGGCATTATAAAAATTTCCACTCCCATCCACTCCCAGTGCACACACAAAAAGAAAATTTGTCCATACATAAAGATAACCCACGGCTTGCATGCATTCTCACACCCAATGGAAACTGTAGCATGTGTTATGCAGCCCATGCAAGAAGAGAGCAATGAGGGAAAGAATGCTCATGGAAAGGGAAGACATAACAGAGGAATCCTCAACTTATATGGAAATTCCATGTGTAGAGCAGAAGGGGATGTTTGGAGGTGCAGGGGAGCCAACAACAAGAAATGTGAAGAGGAATTCCAACGTAGCTCCACATCAATGATGCCACAACAAATAAAGCTATAGCTTATAAAGGAAAAGACATCCCACACATGGTGGTAGCTCATGGTTGGAATGAGGTACCATTCAGCAGCATAAAGAAGGATCGTCGCACAAGAAAATGTCCAAGTGAGCAGACCTGCATCGCATGGAAGAGAGGATGGAATTTCCCTTTTCATCCCACATTGGGGATGTGAAAAATTAAAAATATATTTAAATTACCTAGGACTCAAGAGTGAAGTTTCTTTAAGATACAAAATTTTTCAAAAGACGTGGAGATAGGTGTGAATGGGCCCAGCCTGTCGCACGGTCAATGGAGTTTTGACCCATTGTGTGATCGGGGGGATTAACCATGAGGTTGTGAGATATTCTGATGGTGTTGTATGGTCGCAAATGGAAAAAGAAAGGGCTCCGATGCTACGATAATTGTAGGATCGGGGCATAAATTTTGAAGGGCTCTGATGACATGAAATTTGCCCAGTCATGTGGTCGAGAACTGAATTTGGAGGGGCTTTGATGCTATGAAATTGTTGTGTGATTGGAAGGGATAGAAATAAATGAAGAGATGTTATGATGGGAAAAGGATTAAAGTTAGATTTCAAAATTCCCAAATTCAAAGAATTTAAAATGCATAAGATGCATGTGGGGCCCGCTTGGGCATTTTTGCAAATGAAAAATTGACACTTGGCATTGAAGGGATAAGTGGAAGAATGAAAAAGTAATAAAATCAAAACCTAAGGTTCTCCAACACTCAGATTTTCAAATGTTTTAAAGATTTAAAAGATTTTTGAGATTTTATATAGTTTTGACTATATAAGTCATTTAATTTTTTATTTTTGACTAATGATGGCATGGGAGTCAGTTTTTTAATTCAATCTTAGGGGGACAAATTTTGTGCAAAATGTATAGTGTAATATACCAATAGAACTAGCAAGAAGTGAATTTTCCATTTTTATAGTCGAATTTTGTGTAGGTATTAACTAGAAATAGCTACAGGAGGTTTTCTGATTTGGGGGGCTTCTCAATGAAAAGTGCAAGTAAAGTTGTAGATGAAATTGCAATCAGATTTGGCCATGATTTCATCATATTTGACTTCTCCAGAAAAATAAAGGATAAATTGAATGTTTTTGAGAGTGGTTGAAAGTAATTGTGTTTTTGGTAACAACACATGTTGAACTACTCGGAAAAAGCAGAAGTGACATGTTAAGATTAGATTTTGAAGCTTCAATATAGTTTATGATGAATTCTTGATATTTCTCCATGAGATATTTTGCAAATTAAAAGGGGATACATCAGATATTTGTGCATCATTGATGATCTTAGTTGGAGGCAGTTGTAGGAAGTTTAATTTTCGCAACTTCAGACTGACGATTATTTCAAAGGGGACACATGTCAAATTCACCTTCCAGATTTTGAAATATCTTCTCTCCTATATATCTTCCCTCTCTGCTCTTTGTAAGGGTTCCAATTTTTGGATACTTCTCATTGCAGTGTAACTACTTTGTGATTCCATAGTTTTCTGTGGTTCCATACTTTGTGGTCCCATTACTGTGATACTAATTTTCTCAGTGTTCTTCTGTTATGAACAATATATTGTATTCCTTTTGAGACATTTCACATTATACAATCATTCTTTGTGTATTTTCTGAGTTTTGATATGTAGATGATGTATTATATTTAAGGAAATTAATGCAAGAGTTTAACCTTCTTAGTTTCATTATGATTCTCATCTCCTTCTTCTGTTATCTGTAGTGTTTTGTGTTTGAGAACGAAGAGCTTGAACTCAATTGCAATCCCTTAAGGTTGTATGTTAGGATGAATTTGTTGTTGGAACAAAGATCCATGTAAATGCTTGTTTACACTAACAGGGTTGCAGGTTAAACTAGAAGGATTTCATCATAAGTATGAGAGTTGTTATGAAGATTGATGTCTATTTGCAAGTCAAATAAATATATCATATGTCTGAATATATGAGTACACTTTAGGTATCCATCTATGTGTTAAGGTTTAGTTGATGCCCAATGGATAAGGGACTGGTCAGCTTAGAGCTTGCATATCCTCTATTGTTGCATACCTGAGTTATGCTAAGATATCAAAACTTTAATTGAATATCAAGTTCCCTTTTTATGTTTTGAAGAACTAGAAGTGTAGGTCATGGCTTATTTGTTGTTACTATTTGGTTGTAATTAGCTACTGCTATTAGAAAGTTTTTCAACAAATCATAGAAGATATTGACCATTTTTTCTATAGGGGATAGTCTTGCATAGAGAAATATCAAGTTAATCAGATAGATCCCTTAGGTTTTCCCGCTTTGGCTTAGCAGAGTCTAAAGTGAAGTGAGTCCTGATGACTCTGTTAATTAGTTTGGAACTGAGATTTAGCCTTGCTGAATATAGGATTTAGCTCATCCTTAGGCTTGTCCCTGTCTTTGTTTCTTGGTATCAGATTTAAATCCACTTGATATGTTCTTTACTAGAAAGAACTCCAATAGGTTCAGTTCAACTTCAAGTTCGAAGTTCAAAATTGGGTCACTTCAAGTTCGAGTTCATAATTTGAAAGGTCATTTTATTATGCATAAAATACAAAGAAGATGTGATGTTTTAACTTGTTTGAAAGTCCAAGATCCAAGGCCAAAAGAGGGTGGTGGATAATGAGATGTACAACAAGGAAATTCGAACATGTGATTCATGTACAAGTATTAGTGTATTATTGTTATAGTTTTAATATAGCCTATGACCATAGATTTTTGTCAGCATAAAATAACAGTCACAGTGCAGGGGGCATAACTTTTAGCTCTAGTGTTGGATCTTACTAAATTTTGGATACGTTTTCCAAAATCAAGTTTTATAAATATTCATTGAAGGGAACTTCAAAATTTGGCCAAGGTCAAAAGTTATAATGGACTATATAATAGTTAGTCAACATACCAGCAAATACAAATGTGCTGCAGTCATAAAAAAATAGTCATGTTGTGGGTTCCATAGTTTTTAATCCAACCTTTGGATTGAGCTGAATTTTGGATATGTTTGAGAAAACCTAATTATATAAATTCTCTCCAAGCCATTTTTAAAAATTCATCATGGATTGAAAGTTATAACTATTTAAGTACAGTAGTATACAAATTACTAATGACTGTCACTAAGATAAAAACAATGATTATTTTTGAAAAATCTAAGAGGCATGATAAAAAGTAGATTTGAATGATGACTTAGCATAGTAGGTTTCCACAAGAAGAAACTTTGAGGAATGTAAGTAATATCATAATGTTTTATTAAACATTATGTTTATCCTTGATACATTACCCTTCCTCACTAATAGATAATATAATATGTAATTCTATTTAAAAATTCATATGAGGACAAAACAAGCGGGTAAATATTTGGAGATGCGAGCAGTTTCAAGAAATATTTATTCAAACTAAAATAGAACTGACAGAAGAAGAAGATAAATAGACCACAATATGATGGGTGGAGGGTTCTTCTTTTTCCAGTCTGCAAGTTCTACAACTACTATAGGAAAAGGGAGTTCTAGTTTGTAATATGGAAGGGAGAGTTGTTTTATTTTCTATAGACTGATTGTAATGGAGGGATGGAATAATACTGTTGTTATTTTGTTATATTTTTGAAATAAAAGGAATATGTATGTGTTTGACCCTATGGTTTGTGCATTCATATTCTGGTTTTAAAAGGATCTTGTGGTTTTTTATTTCTTATTTTAGATACAATCCTACATTATTACATCCGATACATGATGTATGTAATCTTATGGTCCACAT
Source organism: Cupressus sempervirens (assembly GCA_028749045.1). Lineage (NCBI taxonomy): Eukaryota > Viridiplantae > Streptophyta > Pinopsida > Cupressales > Cupressaceae > Cupressus > Cupressus sempervirens. The sequence continues at coordinate 530,676,949 of CM053791.1, read as the reverse complement.
ACTTGTATTTTGCATAATGATATTTGCAACTCTTCCTGTCTCTTTTGTAATGCAGAAAGTCAAATAGGTGATCATAGGGTTATTTATTCGCTTTCTTTCTTTAGGTGTTAATTTGATGATCACATTTATTCCATATTGATGGATGAATGTCAGAAAATCCTTTGTGCCTTCAGGTTAAAGACATAATCAGTTTGTCGCATTCATTGTATATCTTTTATGAGAGAGTTGTACCTCTTAATTCAAAGGAATATTATCAATGAAATGATAATCTATCCAATTTTTTGTATATTTTGTTCTTTTGAAGCATATTGAGTTATTGTTTGTATTTCTATCCAAAGGACAAAACTATTTACTAACACCTAGTATTTAAACACTTATAAGATTTACTTCTTATGGAATACCCAAGAAATATATCTTCTTCACTTTTTGTATCTAATTTACCATTCTAGTAATCTTTGAGAATATTAAATTTGCTTCCAAATACCTTAAAATATTTTACGTTGGGTGAGTATCCATACCGTAGTTCAAAAGGTGTTGAATGAGTAACTTTCTTGACTTGTACACAGTTCAAGGTATAGATAGTTGTACTTGCTAGTTCTCTCCAATATTTCAAATCAACATTGTTCTCCATCTTGAGTGTCCTAGCATAGTCCATTACAAAACTATCTATCTTTTGATTCCTCTATCATTACAAAACATCTCAAACTCATTTGATGTAAATTCTCCTCCTCTGTCAGATCTCAAACATTTCAAACTTTTACCTGTTTCCTTCTCAACTATTGCTAAGTACCACTTAAACATTTGAAAAGCATCAGATTTCTATTTGAAAAACATAACAATCATCATTCTAGAATAGTCATCAACAAGCAACATAATTTACTTATCTCCTTTATATCTTTATACTTCAATTGGTCCACGCAAGTTAGCATGAACAATCTCTAATATACCTTTAGAGGTATACTCTTAAAACTTGACTTTGTCATTTTGCCTAACTGTCATTGTTTGCACATTATATTGTTAGACTTCTTCAACTTAGGCAAACCTCTTACTCTTTTCATGTTACTAATACTAACCAAGTTATCAAAGTTAACATGACATAACCTCTTGTGTCATAGCCACACATCATCAAATTCTACAATGAAACAAGTAGCATCCTCTATATGAAGGTAGAATAGATTACCTCTAGTTTGATCACCTTTTCCAATTAGTTTTCCATTAGTATCATATATCTTAGCAATCTTGTTTTCAAACTCAAACTTACATCCTAAATTATTCAATTATGACACACTCAAAAAATTATAGTTAAGTCCTTCAACATAATAAGCATTGTCACATAAAATCTTTTCTATGAGCTTGATAGAACCTTTTCCTTTTATTAGACATGGTGCATCATTACCAAACTTTACACTATTTTTATCATAATATTTCAAGGTAATGAAATTTCTTTTATCTCCAGTCATGTGATGTGGACACCCATTTTCAATGATCCATCTGTTATTCTTGTTCACACAAGTTACTCGTGCAATTGCCTCATCCTCATCAGATTCATCCTTCATTGCAACATACACCACTTCATCATCATGATCATCAAATCCATCTTTTTTTTCCTCTTCAAAAATATAGCAAGACTTCTTGCCTTTGTCTTTATAATCTTTGTTGTCTTCATCTCTTCTACTTTTGTACTTGTCACCACCTCTATAATTCTTCTTCTCTGGACATCTAGTAGCAATATGACCAACCTTATTGCAATTGATATACATGATGGATAAATTACCTTTGAACTTTCCTTTACTTTTATGAAATCTCCTTGCTAATAGTACTTCAAGTTGATCTGCATCTTCCTCATTTGTATCACTATCATTGGACACATATTTTTTCTTTTTCTTCTTCTTCTCATCAGGTTCCTTCAATGATAGCTTAGCTTTGAAAGCAGATTTAATATTTTTAGGCCTGTAATAATCAAAGTTAGATATCTCAAAATTAGTGAGCCTACCTACCAAACCTTCAAGATTCAGATTATTCCTTGGCATACATCTCAATTCTTGTATTGCAGAAACAATGTTCTCAAGAATTTGCTTAATACAATATCATCATCTATTATAATAGTAGCTCCTCTTATTTCATTAACAACATCTTTTATCTTAGAGCAATATTGAGTAGTATTCCCACCTTCTTGCATTCTCATATCATCGAACTTACCTTTAAGACTTTCAAATTTGGCTCCTAGAACATTCTTGTCACCTCCATAGATAGTGTGTAGAGAATCCCACATTTTCTTTGCACTATCAAGACCTTTGATATCATCAAACTTGACATAGCTTAGGGAAAAAACAATCTCCAACATTTCTTGGTTGCGTCCTTTCTTCTTTTTTTAGATCTTCAACAGTTAGGGCTCTAGCAGGATTAACATGCTCAACAACAATGGTAGATTGTGCATGATCTCCATGACCTCCTAGGTGTAGCTTCATTAGAATTTTCCATGTAGGAAAGTTATCTCTATTAAGCTTGGCTACTTCTCTTTTTGACATCTTGATCTTTTTGCTTCTAGTACCTTCAAACTAGTCCTCTTAAGTAGATGGCTCTAATACCAACTGTTGGAATTCTTTAGAATAACTGGGGGGGGGGGTGAATCAGTTATCCAAGGTCTAGATGTATAATTAAAACTTTTCACAACTTAGTGAACCCATATCTAAAAAAAAAATTCATCATGCATACATCCATTAGATTATGCAATCACTTAAACTTGTAGGTTACTATCAAATGAATTTGCAGAAATGTAAACATGAAACATAAAAGATTTAATAACACATTTGACTCAATGATTTAATGTAAAACTCCATTCTAGGAAAAAACCACTAGTAACATGCTACTCATTCTCACTCTTCTGAAGTGATGCCCTATGAAAGGCCAACCCTGTTAAAGGTTATAATGCACACTATTAAATGTGACCTAGTTAAAAGATTTCAATCACCATGTTAGGAGTGGGCCTTGTTAGAGGAATTTTGATCATTCACCTAGAATGTCACCCAGTTAAAGGATTTAAAAATGACTGTTAGGTCAACCTTAATCGAAAGGATTTATCGTAGACTGATACAATGATTAAAAAGTAACAATAAGGCTTGATCTGATAACAACTTACAACACACTTTCAGATTTTAGATATTTGTTTCAGTCCTCCATTATGCTTGGCTTTCACACTCTTCATCTCCAATAGCTTGTCCACCCTTCAAGCATCCATACTCTTAAGCCTTTTTTCTTTACTTGCCAATCTAATATCTTTACTTAGGTTACTAAATGAAGCAATACCCTAGAATCCTTGTCTTCCTTAGGTTCTCACACATAAAAACCTTTACTTCTGACCAACAATCTCTATAAATAGAGAATTAAGAGATTTTTCCATTCATCCTCCATCACCCATTTTAGGGTTAGGTTAGATTAGGTATGATTCAATGAATCTACCCCTCATTTCATTTCATTCCCTTCTAGAAACTTCTCCTTCAATCCTCTTGGAATTCAACTAAAGAAGGTTCATCTCAAATTTTGTGCCACCATATCATCAACCTTAGCTTCTACACAGTTCAAATAATCCAAGAAATCAAACTTGTTGGCTCAGATTCATCGAATTCTCGATCTTTCTCATAATATTGACACTCAGCATTAACTAGCTTCTAACACTTGGCACATACTGTGTTGCTTGACATCCTCTATCAAATCTCTTGGCACAACCTATAGTTTACTAGTGCTTAACATCAACTAAACTTTACTTGAATTACATAGTTTCACTCACCTTACACTAAAATTGACTTTTCTAGGCTCCAACTGATTTTATGCTCTACTCACACTAACTTTTCTTAGCACCTACCATGCAGATTGTCAAGCTTGGCAGACAAACTTCATTTAACTTGTTCTTTTGAACTTAACTAGTGTAACCAAACTTTGCAACCTTAATTATATTATCAATGCACTATAATATCATTGTCTTAATTGATTCTCGTACTCTTTCATATCATAACTCAACCTTTCGTCTAGGTGCTATTGTTACCTCATTTGATCAAATTCTCTTCATTAATAAAATAAATGATAGTATTCAAATCATATAAGAAATTTTCTTACTAGCAACTAAAATGTTTGAAATCAGTGAAAAAATAATGATTGAAACACATATTCATACTTATGTCAATCTATTTTCAACACTTCCAACTCTTACTATCTCTATCCATGATTTCTTTCCTTCAAGTTTCTCACTTCCATTACTTGGTGTTGGTACTAGCATTCTGGTTTTGCAATTTCTACTGAGGTGTCCGTCCAACTTTGAGACAACTAAAACACACTATCTCTCCATTTAATTATTTCTTTCAATTTCCTCTTAAATGAGTTTTGATGCAATTCTCTAGAATGTGTCCATATTCTCCACAATAGTGACAAATGTACCATGTATTGTAATCCCAATTATAGGAAAAAAATTTCCTTGTTGTATGAGTTTTTCTTTTAGGTAATCAATTTAACTTTTTCTTGAGTCTGTACTCATGAGCTCTATGTCCATACTTTTGACAATTGTAGCAATGACCTTGGAATTTAGACACCTATCTGGTTGAGTCATTGATCTTTGATCTACATGCATGTGCTTGATGTCCTTCCCTTTTGCAATTAGAAGAATTTACCACTTCGTTTAGGTTTAAAAAATTTCTTACCATGTATGCTCTTGCAAATGCTAGTAGTATGACCAATTTTCCCATAGTAATGACATGTAGGTTTGCCTTTGAATTTTGTATTCCTTTGTTCTCCACTTTTGAATGATTCTCCTTCTTTAGTAGATGAAGATTTATTGTTGTATCTAAGGCCATAGGTGTCTTTTTTTTCCAAGTGAATTCATCACATTGTCAAAGTGCTTGATTACTTCATTTGGTTTGTTCAATCGCTCTGTGAGTTCCTTTTCATTCCTTAACTTGCTTTTCAATTGCTCATTTTGTAGCCTCACATTTGTGATCTCCAAATCTTTTCTATTTTCTTCATAATTTGCAACTTCTAATTGATTTATCATATCCAGGTGGTTATTTGTAAGCTTCTCTACTTCAAATGATCTTTCTTCAAGTCTTCTAACCATTTCTCTTTTTTCTTCTTTGGCAATGAGCTTGTCTTCCATTGATTTCTTCTTTTGTCCAATTGCTTCACAAAGTATAATTGATTGAATTTCATGTTCTATCTTGAGATCTTTTTCTTCTTTTACAAGGGCACTATTCTTCTCTAGAAATTTTGTCAATGTTTCATCATTGTTACCAATATTTCCACTATCCAACAATTCTTCTATGTCAAATTCTTTGTATTGAGTTTCATTAGCCAAATAGCTATCTCTTTTCTTCTTTGTAGGGTTTTCCTTAAATCCTCTTTTGTTGCTTTTAATTATTGCAATACGATCTAGATTTCAATCACTTGATTCTCAATGATTTTTCTCATATTATACACTTCCATCTCCATGATATTATCCTCTTAAGTTGTTAGGCTTCCTAACAAGAGAACTGAGATTTGATACCAATTTTTGGAATAAGTATATGAGAAACAAGATACCGAGAGGGGGGTGAATCAAGATCTTAAAATTTTAGCTTCAAAACCAATAACATAAATTCACACCTAATTCATCTCATAGATCTACCTTTAAAACTAAATTTTTTAAATGAAATACATCATATCCATAAAGGGTTCAACACATAACACAATGATTTGGTTACCTAGAAACACTTCAAGATGAAGGTAAAAATAAGGTGGGGATGAAACCCACAAATTTTCACTATTACAACAATAAAGTTAACCTATTAGGGTTACACTGTTTGATCATAAAATATGATCTACCCTATGAGGGGCCTGCCTTCTTAAAATATTAAGAGACTATTAGGTCTCACCTTTTTAAAGGACTCACAATGAAGTAATGAATATGCTAGGAGGTTTACATAGATATGTTAAGACCACTCTGTTAAGAGATTTACCCTATCTCAATTAATAATAACTAATTCAGCACTTGACCCTCAATTTTCTCTATAAGATGATCTTGGGTCTCCTCTTTGTTGTATCTCTATTCTCATTTCCTAATCTGATAACTCTTTTTAATCCTTCACTACTTTGATTGCTCTTTGTCTTCTCTACTTTTAGACTCTATCTTTACTCCTTCACATGCACATTAGGATACTTTTCCTACGATTCTATGGTTAGAATCCTCCTTAAATAGATATTTTGTGAAGGTTCGAGATCTTGATCGACAACTTTCACTTCATCATCTTTTACCTTTTCTATCCAATTTTTTGATTGGTTGAATTGCACGCCTTAGGATTATTACACTTTGCAATGACATGTGATCAACTCCTTAGCTAGCTCTACAAATATTAACTATCATAAAAAATTCATCCAAAATGGTTTACATATGTGTTTGTGCCATTACAAACTTATATTCCAAAGTGAACTACTCGACACTTGAATGCTCTAACACTCGCTCATGTATACTTCTTCATGTTGTCACCTGACTTTTATAATCTTGTTTGCTTGATACTTAGTAACTTTTCAACATGCTCGGTCTCAACTATATTTCTTGGCTCCAACTACATTTCTCGATTTCTATCGAATACTCAAGAATCACTATCCTGCTCAATATAAGCATTATATGCTCAACCTTTACTAGATAAATTGGTCACAGTGATGACATTCTAATCTTGCCTAGTACATGACTAGGTGTTTGGATGCTAATTGACAACATAGGCATAGAGAACAATAACTCCAATATGAATTATCCTACTTTAACCTTCTCTCTAAGAAAGTGACATCTAACATAAATATGCTTCATTATAAAATGCATCACTGGGTTCCTTGACATACTAATATAACTTGTATTATTACACAATGTTGGAATCAATTCAAGAAAATTAAGTGCAATATTATTTAATTTTTCTTCATCCATAACAGCTACATACAACATGAGGATGTTATAATATATTTTGATTGAAAAATATAAGTGTTACATAATCCTTCTTCTTTCTCAACCAAGAAACTAACCAAGAACCAAGAAAGAATGCTCCTTGATTCTTCCCATTTATTATTTGTGTATAGTATAATCTAATCCTTTTGGATACAACAATTCATAATCTTCAGTCTCTTTTAGATATCTATAGATCCTCTTTACATTCATAACATGAGGTTCTCTGATCTCTTGCTAATATCTAGATGAAAAAAAATTACATACATGATATCTATTCTAGACATAGTTAGGTACAACAAACCTCTAATAGTCAATATATACCTGGTTGCATCATCCTTCAATGAATCATTTTCTTTTGTCAACTTAGAATTGGTAAAAATAAGAGTTCTTACTAGTTTTGAGTTCTCTAACCCAAATTTCTTCAAAAGATCCTTCACATAATGGATTGAGTGATAAATAAATTTTCTATCCTAGTTCACTTGAAGCCAAGAAAGAATTTTGACTCTATGTCCATAGACATCTCAAAATATTTATGGATGTCATCGACAAAATTCTTGTACATATCATATTTTCCTCTAAATATAATATCATCAACATACACAATAAAGTCAAAATTATGTTGGTATCAAATTTGAAGTATAAGTTGATATTAGCCAAACCTTTCTTGAAATTTTGTCTAATCAAATAATTATCCAACTTTTTGCACCAACCCTTGGGTGCCTACTTCAATCCATACACTATCTTATGCAATCTACATTCGACATCAAGATTTTTCTCTACTCTAAAACTTGCTAGTTGTTCAATGAAAAACTCTTCCTTTATCTCACAATTAACAAATACTAATTTGATGTCCATTTGATAGACTTTGAAATTCCTAAAAATTACAAATGCCAAGAACATTATGATGGCCCCCATATTTACAACAGGTGCATAAGTCTTATCAAAATCAATTCCTTCAATATGTGATTAACCTTTGTAAACAAGTCTAGCTTTTTTCCTTACAACTTTGGTAATCCCATCCAATTTAATTCCTAAAAACCCAGTTAGTTCCAATCAAATTATTTCCTTTTAGTTTGAAGCAAGTTCTCAAGTATCATTCTTCTCAATTTGATCTAACTATTCTTTCATTGCTCCTATCCAAATTTGACCATTATAGGATATTTCTATACATTTTGGCTCAATTTCTAAAAGAAAAATAATACAAATCTCATTTTTGTATGCCTTATTTATAGTAACAACACCATTTCTCTTATCACTATTATTCTATTTCTTAGAATGATGTTTCTTTACATTTTTTGGTGTCTTACTAGTTAAAAATAGTCCTAGTCTTGACTCTTCTTTCTTCTTCTCATATTCTTTCTTTACATTAGCATCAAATTCATAATTAAAAAAAAATTATATTTTCTTCTAAAAATCTTCATCAGCTCCCACATTCACAAATTTCACAGCCTTTTTTGGCATTCTTTTGTCAGATCGATATGCTTTTCTTATAGTTGAATACCCCAAAAACATAATTTCATCAACAGATTTGTCATCAAAATTGCCCAAATTTTCATCTCTTTGGATATAGAATTTACTTATGAATATCTTGAAAAAATTCTTTATATTTTTCTCTTAATAAACGAACCTATGTGAATCTAGAATAATCATAAATGAATAGCATAAAATGGATTTCACCAAGAAAACCTCTTGTAATTGTTGGACCACAGATGCCAATGTGCACAAGATCAAGAAAGCCAATAGATGAGTAATCTTTTTCCTTGATAGTTTTTGTCATCTTTCTTCCTTCTTGACATACTTTGCAAATGGCATTTCGTAGCTTCCATAGTCTTAGATAGTCTTTAATTTCATATGAAGAATGTATCCTCACTAAGTGGTCAAAGTTAATGTGACACATCCTTTTATGTCAAATCCATTTGGACTTAATTTGGGATATCAAGAATCCTTTAGTAACTCCTAACTAATTACACAACCTTCATTCTTGAATATGTCATCATAAGTATTTTTATACATTTGCTTGATACTTAGAAGACTATGATATATTCCCATCACATAGTAAACATTGCTAGTGTAATTGATTTCATCTAAAGTAATTAAGACTATGCTAACAATATAATTTGATTTATCATCATCAAATCTGATAGGACACCATCATGTTTTTAAAATGTAAAAAAAAATATTTTATCTCAAGTCATATGATGAGAACAACCACTATAAATCAATTAATCATTATTATTCCTTTCAACATATAAAATAATTTTAACATCATTGAATATAACAAAAATGCCAATTTTGGATTTGAATTCTTCCCCATCCTCTTTAGCATAAAATAAATATTCTTTACCATCTGATTCATCATATGGAATACTAGCATCTTTAGTCATATAATGTTCTTTTATTGAATCTCTTAAACTTCTATCTATGACCTCTTTTGGAATATCTAGTAGCCAAATGACAAACTTTACCATATCAAGAATTTTATGGGTAACATACATTTATACTTGCCAATACCTTCTGTTATCCTTCTTATCATATTAGCTTTAATCTCTCTATCATCATTATCACCATCATGTTCTTCTTTGACCTTTAGTTCTTTGAAAGAAATTTTAAATTTCTTCTTATCTGTGTCAAACTTTCTTAGCTCAAATACCATCAATGTACCAAACAAATTCTCTTTGGTAAATGCCTATGCACTGTAAACTTCTTCAATGACTAAAACCTTATCATTGTAACTATTAGGTAATATCATCAAGATCTTCTCCATAAAGTCTTCATCAATTATATTGTCACCTTGATCTTGTTAGAAATATGGATAAGTAATATAAGTTAGTAATAATAGAGTTGTCATTTATGGAAGCATTATTAGTTTGTGGTGACTGATCAGGGAAGTACTATACATACTCCATGATTCGTCGGTAGGGTTCGACATTTTATGGGTGACATGTTGTAACTAATTTAAACCCTAAAGAAAAAAAAATTGTATAAAAGGGCTTAGGGTTAGCAATTGTTTTCATAAGGTTTGACGCAAAAATTGCTTCTTGTGGTGGTATTCAGCTGTAAGGGATTATGGATTGTAATTAGGTTGTAATTACTGGGTCATAATAATATTGGATGCGTTGTTTGGTGGATGTAGCCCAGGGATTGGGTAAACCACATTAAATCTTGGTGTCTTGTGTTCTCTTATGTGTGATTTATTATTTTTTGATATTGTTTATATTTGCATGTAATTTTTATTTATGTTTGTGGTTTAAACCTAACAAACATATATCCCATGTGAAGAAGGAATTATGTAAAGATGAAGTTTGTATAGTTAGACATACAAAATTGTCTAAGTGTGAGATAGTTATCCAACAAGCAGAGACAATTTTGATGTGTACAGGTCAAAGAGTAATAATGAACACATGCTTGATTAAGGATATATAGTAAAATATGTGAGGATGACATAACTAAGTGTGCAAGTTTGAACGGACAATACAAAAGGAGTTATGAAATAAACACCATTAAAGGTAGTGAACAGAGAAGAATATAACATATCAACATTTGGGTAATTACAAGCTAAAAAATAATTTGTTTATGAAATAATTAAACTATTTAGGAATGATATCCTATATGTTAACCCTAAGAGGGTGAGAGTCATTTTTGTATTTTTCCAGGCATGTGGAAGCTTGAAGGCTGTCTGGGAAAGTTTTGTATAATGTAAATGTATAAAGGAAAGATTGTATTATATGAAGTAAAGTGTAAGTTTTATATGTGAAGTAAAGTGTAAGTCTAACAAGGACTAAGACACTATATGTATTTAATAGACTCCTAACAGGGTCAACATCTTTAACATGATACTTTTGTTTAGTGGATCATTTTGTGGGTGCCATCCCCACCTAATGCAGGAGCGTCTTAGGTGGAAGGGAAATCTTGCATCACCCAAAAATATTTTATTTATCAATCTTTTTTATTTTAATAAGGGCTAGTAGATAGGGTGGTTACTATTTATGGAAACTTGCTATTTTTAGTAAGTTTTTCATATGAGCTCAAAATTTTCTCATTTTCTACAAGAATGTTCATTTTAGAGATATAAGCCTACCATAAAAGTCTCATTGCTCCAACTTAAGTATTAGAGAGGTTATTGCATATTTTCGATGGAAAAATTTGTAGAAAATCTTCAAGCTCATCGTTGGAGGCATTAGAGTGTTCGGATGAGGTATGAAAACTCAAGAGAAGGGCGCTAGCACAATTCTAACCCTATAGATCAAGAGCTGGCATTTTCAAAAAGTGGTTATAATAGCCAATTGGAAGAACGGTTCGTGAGTTATGGCCTTTTGAAGTTGGGCTGCTCAAAATTTCTAAAATAATTGTCAAAGATGTATTTGGCCAACTCTATATGTTTTGTTAGGGCCTATCAGCCCTAGGTTCTAAGTTTGAGCATCTAGAACCTTCTTGGGTGACATAAAACTGCCTATTTAGGAAAGGCTCGAACATTGTCTAGGATAGCTTTGGGTGATAGTTCACAACCTGTCCTACAAATTATTGTACTGAAGGCACACATATGGGTTAGAATATTGTACTTATGAATTCTATAATTTCACATTTTTGGTGCAAATGAGAAATCCATATTTTGTTCTCGCATTTGCTATTATTTCTTTGTTTCTATTATGATTTTATGGTATTAAGGGGCACACCCTACATTAAGTGGTATGAGAGCTAGAGTTCTTGATTGTGTGGATAGATTGCCAATTGTGAGGTAGTTCACACTAGGACTATGGTTTGGGCAGAGTGTGTAGATAGATCACTGATTGTAAGGCAGTTTGCACTAGGGTTTCAGTAGAAGTGCAAAAATGCCTCCATGAAGAGAGCATGGTGGAAGAGTTGTAGGTGTTACACCTGATGGTTTTTGAGCCCTCCAAAGGAAAATGCAACCATTAGAAGAACAATTGCAAAGAGGAATAAATCTTCCTGTAAGAGATGAAAGTGAGGATGAGGATGCAATAGAAGAAAATGCCAAAGTAGAGGCAGTTCTAATTCCAAAGGAAGAGAGGCTTTTTAGGGCCATCACCAAGATTGGAAAAGACTAAAGTTTGAAGTTCCCACATTTTTAGGAAATCTTAATCTAAATGAGCTGATTGATTGGATCAATGAATTGGAGGGGTACTTTGAATATGAAGATATTGAAGATCCTGATAGGGTCAAGTTTGCAAAGGAAAAATTGAAGGGACATGCAAAGATATGGTGGCAAGAGGTTCAGTTGGAGCGAAATATAAAGGGAAAGGAAAAAATCACCAGGTGGGATGGATGATAGCTAAAATGAAGTGACAATTCATTCCTATGGATTATGAGCTTGATCTATTGAAGAATATGCAAGGGATGAAGCAAGTGAGAAAATCTGTTCAAGAGTATACCAAAGATTTCTACCGAGTTCTCATTAGAACTGGCCATGCATAAGATGATAAGGAGAAAGTCGCCCGTTATGTTAATGGATTAAGGCCAAGCATTCTAGAAGAGCTGAGTCTAGTTCGAATGAAAAATATTGAGGAGGCGTACCAATTTTCCCTAAGGCCCCATTTGGTTACAGGAAGAACGAGCGTGGAATAGGGTTTTCAAACCCAAAACTAGGTTATGGAGGAAAAACATGGCATTTGGTTCACCAAACGCAGAACCCGGTTTCGATTTTGGTCTACCAATTTTGCTCAAAAATTGGAAGAAATAACTTCCAGGAAATAGGTGGAAGTTGAAATGAAAACCAGGTTTTGGGTTTTTATGAATGCATTTGAATAAATTGTCGGGTCTGCAGAATTCGCCTTAGGTTTTTGGAATAACAAAATGGGATGTTGTGTTATTTTTGGAAGATGATAGATTTTTGTGCTCTATTAAGCGAAGGTGGGGGTTTCTAGTTTGTTGGGTATCTTGGGCTGTGGCCGTGGTGTTTGTTGGGTTCCTTGTGGCCGTAGCATTTTCTGTGATTTCTCTGCTTTGAATGACAGCGGTGGTTTTAAACAGTTCTCTTCTCCCACCCACCTTTGCATACTGGATTTTTTTGGGGTTTATGTTGTTCATTCAAACATAACAGTTTGTTGCAGGTTTGGTTAGAAAAATACCTAAAATATATGCTCAAGAATGAGTTCCAGTATGTTTAACTTTGATTACTTGTATATATCATAGTTAAAGTTTTAATTTTTTGTACTCATAGCAATGAAATTTACAAGTATATCAATAGCTTTTATCTATACATAGCTGACCTATACATAGTTTATCATGGTTCTATTTCTATCTGCTATCTGCTTAGCAATTTAGTCAATATATATGGTAACTGTTTGTTTCAAATCTATTTTTAAAATAGTCAATATGTGCTCACCAATAAATTCGAGTATAGTGTTGTGAGAGATCATTACCAGTGAAATGAACAATTAAATTTTGTAACAGTTTCTGGCTATTTGTTTCAAATCTATTTAGCAAAATACTCAATATGTGCTCACTAATAAATTCCACTATAGTGCTGTGAGAGATCAATACCATTGAAATGAACAACCAAACTTTGTAACAGTTTCTTGCCAATAATGAGTTCTAGTATACTACTGTGAGAGATGAATGCAATACCATTAAATAGAGCCAAGTCATAAACTTGTGCTCACTAATAAATTCTAGTATAGTGCTATGAGAGATCAATACCAGTTAAATTAATAACTAAACTTTCTAACTATTTCTTGCCAGTAATGAGTTCTAGTATCCTACTGTGAGAGATGAATGCAATACCATTAAATAGAGCCAAGTCATAAACTATGTATGGATCAACTATGTATAGATCAATGGCAATCATGGCTTTTATCTATACATAATCAATATGTGCTCAATATGTGCTTAATAATGAATTCCAGTATGTGCTCATGTGATTACCTATATATATCATAGTGCCGATCAAACAAAACATGGCAATCATGGCTTTTATCTATACATAGTTGACCTATACATAGTTTATCATGGTTCAAATCTATTTAGCAAAACAGTCCAATATATGTTGTAACAGTTTGTTTAGAATCTGTTTTAAAAAATAGTCAATATATGCTCACTAATGACTTCCAGTATAGTGTTGTGAGAGATCAATACCAGTGAAATGAACAACTAAAATTTGTAATAGTTTCTTGCCAGTAATGAGTTCTAGTATACTGCTATGAGAGATGAATGCAATACCATTAAATAGAGCCAAGTCATAAACTATGTATGGATCAACTATGTATAGATCAATGGCAATCATGGCTTTTATCTATACATAATCAATATGTGCTCAATAATGAATTCCAGTATGTGATCATGTGATTACCTATATATATTATAGTGCCAATCATAATAGCAAAACATGGCAATCATGCTTTTATCTATACATAGTTGACCTATACATAGTTTATCATGGTTCAAATCTGTTTAGCAAAATAGTCCAACGAGTTCTAGTATAGTGTTGTGAGAGATCAATGCAATAGCATTAATCAAAGTGAATCATGCCAATGAAATGAACAACTAAACTATGGATATATCAAGTATGTATTGATCCATGCAAAATCATTCAACATACTTATGAGGTCATAAACTATGTATACATAAAAGCCATGATTTTCAAACTATGTATAGATCAATGCAGAAAGAAACTCTATTCCCACTGCCAACAATGCTACTTTTCATCTTCTAAAAGACGAGCCTAAGTTTTAGCAGACCTGACAGTTTATTAAAACACATTCATAAAAGCCCAAATTCAGGTTATAGTTTGTACATGTGTATGTGTACATACATACATGTGTCTATACATTTATACATATGTGTACATATGTACATACATACATACATGTGTGTGTACATAAGTACACACATACATACATGTGTGTTTACATACATACATGCATACATACATGTGTGTGTACGTACATACATGCATACATGTGTGTGTGTACGTGCATACATACATTCATGTGTGTGTACATACGTACACACATACATACATGTGTGTGTGTGTACGTACATGCATACATACATGTGTGTGTACGTACATACATGCATACATGTGTGTGTGTGTACGTACATGCATACATACATGTGTGTGCACATACATATACACATACATGTGTGTATACATATAGACAAATGGAATCAATATTATGCTTTCATTGGTATAGATAGATTACATGGAATAGAATGACGCATTATTGTAATTTGTTCATTGTGGGCTTATGATCCTCACTAGTTGGTACTCCTTGTTGTATTTGAATAAATAATTGACTTCTTAATGCAATGAGGCTAGCAAATAATCATGTTGTATCTCGATAGGTGATAGTTGATATCTCATAACTAATAGTGTTTAAATTGTCCACCTTTTAGGTCACTGATGGATCCTATGGAGAGTATAGAAGTCCAAGGAAGCATAGTTAGGAAGACCACATACACTCGCATTCTCACAATTCTTTTTGCTTTTGTTGGCATAGCCAAAGTACTGGTAGCCTGAGAAGGTAGTCAAATGGGTAAACGAATAAGAAAAGGAAATTCCTTTTGTAGAGACATTATTCATTCGAATGAGGTGGATTGTCATGATCAGATTAAGATGAGTAGGGCAGCCTTCTTTTCTCTAGCTCATATTCTGAGGCTGAAAGGAAGTTAGAGGAACAACTAGTGATGTTCCTCCACACCCTTGGGCACAATCTAAGGAATTGCAAGACTGCCCATAACTTTGGGCACTCAAGAGAGACAATCAGTCGGTACTTCCACAAGGTATTGATGGCTATCTTAGCCCTTCACAGAGATTACTTCATACCACCTGGTCCAGGCACTCCTCCCAAAATTAGTGGGAAGGATCATTTTGAACCATTCTTCAAGGTAAATCACACATTGTTACAAGTTTATTGTCTAGAATGTTGTCCTTATCTTATTATTACTTGAGCATACATTTGATCAGTGTATCATATCCCACAGGATTGCATTGGAGCCATCGACGGAACCCATATTCTAGTGCGAGTCGATGTCGACATACAGGGTAAATCTCATGATAGAAAAGGGAACCTATCACAAAATGTTATAGGTGTCTGCTCCTTTGATTGTAAGTTTTAGTATTGCCTTGCTGGTTGGGAAGGCTCTGCTGCAAATAGCCATGTTCTAGCCTCAACTCTATCCATATCAGATCCACTTGTAGTTCCCCCTGGTAAGCCAAATCACATTTTAATATACTCAAGGTTATGCTAAATGGTTCAAGTATTGACAATATACTTTCTTTATGTAGGAAAATATTATCTCGTGGATGCTGGATATCCAAATGCACTTGGATTTCTCGCTCCTTATCAGTGTACATGCTACGACTTGAAAGAGTGGTCAAGAGAAAACCCAATAAACTCTACACATGAGTTGTTCAACCATCAACACTCCTATCTTAGAAATGCAATAGAACGTACATTTGGTATTCTAAAGCAGCATTTTCTAATCTTACGACATGCAACATCTTATGATATCATGACACAATCCTATATTGTTTTAGCATGTTGCATACTTTACAATTTCATTACGATAGAGGATGGCCTTCCATCGAAAGAAGCTATTTAAGAGGAAGATGATTGTGATGGGATAGAGGTACCACTGCTTGAGACATATGGGTTGTCTTAGGAGGATAGCAATGAGTGGGCCGAATTTCAAGAAGATATAGCAAATAGGATGTGGGAAGATTATAGATCTCGAGAATAAATGATTTATTAGAAGGCAATGTGCTTTATATGATTAAATTGATGTATGCATATACAATGATGGTGTGTGATTTTGTTATTCTGATACTAGTCCTTGCTACATTCTAATTAAATAAAAAGAACATTAACTTTCAATTTTACACCTACATTATGTACAAAAATTGTTGATTATATCTGCAATACACAATCCAACTTGAAATATAGATTACATTATTTTAAATGCAAGAAAGCACAATTATTGTACATCTTTGCATTGAGAAAGTACAATAACATGCTACATAATGGGGCTCATGACTATTTACTTACCATTGATATCACCATTTTGTCTTACTAGTAGTTTTTTTGATGTTGATGTGTTATCATCAATTATTGCTTAAAATGTGTATCATCTTCAGTTAAATGCTTTCAAGTTTATTAAATGTTAGCCTCATTGCATTAGGATGTATTAAAAAATGGTATTTAAATTTTATTGTCTTCAATTTTAAATGAAATACAACAAGGAGTACCAAATGATGAAGATCATAAGCCCACTAGTAAGAAGAGAACAATGAATTCATTGAAAATCCTATTTTTCTGATGTTACTACTTGCTGCATTCCATTTAAATTTAAAGAGCAATAACTTTCAATTTCAGTTGTATGATTACTTTAAATTGTAATACATTTACCTATTCAATATGTTAGCCTCGTTACATTATGACATATTACAAATTGATGGTTAAAGATTTTCACCTTCAAATTTAAATGAAATACAAGAAGGAGTACACAATGACATATACCGAGCTCATGATGAGCATGGACATATCTGATCATGTGAACTAGACGTGTTCTCCCATTACTTTGAGTGATATAGATGGATCCCTCACTGTGAGAAAAAAATCTTCTTCTTCAAAGAAGAAAATGTGGACAAAATTGATGGAATGTAAGTTTCTAGACTTTCTCCTCGAACAAGTCCATCTCAAACAAAAAGGTGAAGGTGGGTTTAAAAAAGAGGCGTAGACTATGATAGAGAGGACATTCAATGCAGTGATGAACTTGAATCTGTCACGAGATCATTTTAAGAATAAGCTAAAAATATGGAAAGTAGGATATAAAGTAATGAAGGACTTGAAAAATACAAGTGGGTTAGCTTGGAATGAAGAAACTCAAATTGTGGATGCTGAGGATTCAGTGTGGGATGACCTTTTGAAGGTAGGATGATCTTTGTACTCTTTTCATTGAAGAAATTTTCCCTTCTTATTTTAATAATGAAAAACTTACAACCTAATCCATCTATTAATGCTTACATGTAGAGGAGAGAATTCAAAAATGCAAAAATGTATAAGAGGTCACCTTTCCAATATTTCAATGAGTTGGCTGTAATTGTCGGTAATGACATTGCTGAAGGGTTCACATCTACAATGCCCCTTGATGCTGAAGAAGGGCACCCTATGAACGATGCATTTAACATGCTTGATGAGGATGATACCAATTGTGGTACACCTCTTGACAGCCAACCAGATATTGATGAAGAGTTATATCATTCCAATCAGTCGAGTGCAAGTGCTAGAGGGACTCCTCCACCATCATCATCGAGAGGGGAAAGAGGAAGAAAAAATGTTTGGCTACATCATTGGATGTGATATGCAAAACTATGAAGGAACTAAAAGATGGCCTCGCTAAGCCTCAGATTGTAAAAGTGGATAAATTTGAAGATGATAATATTTTGACTGCTGCATACACTACTCTCAGAGCTGTCCCTAAATTGAGTCGAGCAATTTTTGTGAAAGCACATGATACCTTCATGCTTCAATGTGAAAGAGCCAAAGGGTTCTAGATGATGGATGAGGCAGAGAGAGTGGAGTAGATTGCAATGACATTTGGTACCATTTAGTTATTTCAGCTACTAACTAGATTGCAATGACTTATGCTACATGATTACTCTATTCAATGGTTTTGCATTAATCTCTAATAGCACTAAACTAAAACTATATTGATCTCACATCACTATATTGGAACTCATTATTGATCACATTTTGACTATTTAATTAGTGATCTCTCACAGAACTATACTGGAAGTCATTAGTGAGCATATATTTACTATTTTGTTAAATAGATTCTAAACAAACTGTTATAGCATGTATTGGACTGTTTTGCTAAATAGATTTGAACCATGATAAATTATGTATATTTCAACTATGTATAGATAAAAGCCATGATTTTCATTGATCTTCCATGTATCCATACATAGTTTATGAGTTGGCTGCGTTTAATGGTATTGCATTGATCTGTACATAGTTTATGGCCTCATAAGTATGTTGAATGATTTTGCATGGATCTATACATACTTGATATATCCATAGTTTAGTTGTTCATTTCATTGGCATGATTCACTTTGATTAATGGTATTGCATTGATCTCTTATAGAACTATACTGGAAGTCATTAGTGAGCATATATTTACTATTTTGTTAAACAGATTCTAAACAAACTGTTACAGCATGTATTGGACTATTTTGCTAAATAGATTTGAACCATGATAAATTATGTATATGTCAACTATGTATAGATAAAAACCATGATTTTCATTGATCTTCCATGTATCCATACATAGTTTATGAGTTGGCTGCGTTTAATGGTATTGCATTGATCTGTACATAGTTTATGACCTCATAAGTATGTTGAATGATTTTGCATGGATATATACATACTTGATATATCTATAGTTTAGTTTTTCATTTAATTGGCATGATTCACTTTGATTAATGGTATTGCATTGATCTCTCACATCACTATATTGGAAGTCATTAGTGAGCATATATTTACTATTTTGTTAAACAGATTCTAAACAAACTGTTACAGCATGTATTGGATTGTTTTACTAAACAGATTTGAACCATGATAAACTATGTATATGTCAACTATGTATAGATAAAAGCCATGATTTTCATTGATCTTCCATGTATCCATACATAGTTTATGAGTTGACTGCGTTTAATGGTATTGCATTGATCTGTACATAGTTTATGACATCATAAGTATGTTGAATGATTTTGCATGGATCTATACATACTTGATATATTCATAGTTTAGTTGTTCATTTCATTGGCATGATTCACTTTGATTAATGGCATTGTATTGATCTCTCACAGCACTATATTGGAAGTCATTAGTGAGCATATATTTACTATTTTGTTAAACATATTCTAAACAAACTGTTACAACATATATTGGATTGTTTTGCTAAACTGATTTGAACCATGATAAACTATGTATAGGTCAAATATGTATAGATAAAAGCATGATTGCCATGTTTTGCTATTATGATTGGCACTATTTTGTTAAACAGATTCTAAACAAACTGTTACAGCATATATTGGACTATTTTGCTAAACTGATTTGAACCATGATAAACTATGTATAGGTCAACTATGTATAGATAAAAGCATGATTGCCATGTTTTGCTATTATGATTGGCACTATGATATATACAGATAATCACATGAGCACATACTGGAATTCATTATTGAGCACATATTGACTATTTTGCTAAATAGATTTGACACAAACAGCCAGACACTGTTACAAAGTTTAGTTGTTCATTTCACTAGTATTGATCTCTCACAACACCATACTAGAATTTATTAGTGAGCACATATTGACTATTTTGCTAAATAGATTTGAAACAAATAGTTACCACATCTATTGACTATGCTAAGCAGATAGCAGATAGAAATAGAACCATGATAAACTATGTATAGGTCAGCTATGTATAGATAAAAGCTAGTTATATACTTGTAAATTTCATTATTGAGCACATATTGATTATGTCTAGATAAAAGCCATGATTTCCATTGATCTATACATAGTTTATGACTTGGCTCTATTTATATGGTATTACATTCATCTCTCATAGCACTATACTAGAACTCATTATTGGCAAGAAACTGTTACAAAGTTTAGTTGTCCATTTCATTGGTATTGATTTGTCATAGCACTATACTGGAATTCATTAGTGAGAACATATTGACTATTTTGCTAAATAGATTTGAAACAAACAGTATGTATATACACACGTGTATGTACATATGTACGTATGTATGTATGTATGTGCATATGTATGTACACACATGTATTTACACATGTATACATACTTGATCTATGCATTGCATTGATCTCTCACAACATGACTATACTGGAACTCATTACTAAGCACATTTTTACTATTTTGCTAAGCATGTGTATGTATGTATGTATGTGCATATGTATGTACACACATTTATGTATGTATTTATGTACACACATGTATGTACGTATGTATACAAACTTGATCTATGCATAGTTTAGTCATCCATTTTATTGACATGATTGGCATTGGTTAATACGCAGGATAGTTGTTCATTTCACTGGCATTCACACGATTGGCATGTGAAGTAATTCTAGATGGTTAATTGGCTTTGTGTAATGGTATTGCATTGATCTGTCACAACACTATATTGGAAATCATTACTGAGCACATTTTTACTATTTTGCTAAGCATGTATGTATGTATATGTGTATGTGTGTATGTATGTGCATATGTATGTATGTACATGCATATGTATGTACACATGTATGTACATATGTATGTCTGTGCATATGTATGTACACACATATATGTACGTATGTATACATACTTGATCTATGCATAGTTTAGTCATTCATTTCATTGACATGATTGGCATTGGTCAATACATAGTTTAGTTGTTCATTTCATTGACATTCACACAATTGGCATGTGAAATAATTCAAGATGGTTAGTTGGCTTTGTTTAATGGTATTGTATTGATCTCTCACAACACGTAGTTTATGATCTCATAAACGTTTAGTATAGTTGTTCATTGCATTGTTAATTAGAGTTATATTTGAACCATACATACGTGGAATACACAAGGAGTGGAAAATGATGAATGCTCAATTGTAAAACTTGAAAGCATATAGAAATGTGATTTGCTAGATGATTGTATAGTTCATGATTCTGTCCTATGTTATATCTATAGTCCTAATTTTCTTGCATATGTTTTTATTTTTTGTCTCTTTATCTCTATTTGATTTCCTATGTATGTTATCGTTGACAAGATTATCAAAAGTATTGAGGATTTCTGGTAGATGATTGTATAGTCATGATTATGTCCCATGTTATATGTATATTCCTAATTTTCTTGGATATTTTTTAAATTTCTTGTTTTTTTTTTCCACAATTTGGTTTCCTATGTACGTGCTTCTTGACAAGATTATCAACGGTATTGATAAAGTGTCTTTCTCTTGTATTTTTTATTGCTCTTGATTTGTTGATATTGCAATACCACACATGCTGATAAAAAATGAGCTATCTGATGATTGTTTACTATGTTTGTAAATGGTCAATATTTTTGATGCCACTCCTTGGTGTATTCCATTAAAAAAATAATTAGTTTTTAATTTTTCAAGCATGTTTAGTTCATATATGTAGGATTGACCATCTAAAAAATACAGATAGTAATGGGAAGATTGAGCAACATGAGAGGGTTGCCATCGAATGTGGGGCATAAGGGCATACATTGTGTATTTCTCAATGTTTTTGTATTTAATGGTGTGCCGTCGAATGTGGGGCATAAGGGCATACATCGTGGATTTCTCAGTGTTTTCGTATTTAACGGTATGTTTTCACACCACCATTCAAATCATGGATATTGTTCTATCAAGTTAGCAAGTTTTCATATTATTCATGGATATGTGATCTAGTTAGCAAGTTTTCATATTGTAGTAATTATGTGAAATTCATTATCAGAATTTCATGATGTTAAAATATGATTTATATGATTAATTATTTTCATGATCTTTTTTTTAAATTGCATGTAAAATCTATGTAGCCAAAAGTCCACATTTTTTAAGAGCAATTATTGACAAAGCATCATTTTTCTTGTTAAAGTTATCATCAAATGTTTAATGTATGTGAATGTAAAATGGTATATTTTTTCCTATATAATATTTCACGTAAAATTTTAGTTGCATTTTTTTTGAATAATTAACTAACTTAATAAATTTTTTAAAAGGGAGAGATACATAGAGGGGCAAAGAGTGCGGGATAGGAAGGGGGGACAGAGAGACGAATGGAGAGAGTGAGAGAGAGAGAGAGAGGAGCTTGTGTGTTCTTGCATCTGTAGAAAGGTGTATGTTAATGTGTTTTTTATGACTCACCAAATAGTAGAACAAAATATCGAAATATCTTGTCCTCTCTTGAATATATATCTATCTATGACCGCATCAAGATCTTCAAATGTCTCCTCCCCAATTGAAAGCATTTTCCAAGTCGAAGATAGCTAGCAAAATCCTTTTGGTCTTTTCCTCCCTCCACAATATCCTCATGTGCATAAACTCCATTGAAAATGTTCAGTGTTAGAATCAAGTTAGTAGGCCCTTTCAAGCTTGGATGGATACTACTCTCCCCTGGCTCTTTATCTGCTAGGAACTTAATGGTTTCATTCTCTTGTTCACTTCATGAAATGGAATCCTCTTCTAAAAAATATGGATCCTTAACCTCCTTATCCTTATCCTATTCACCCTGATAGTTATCATTCTTCAGTGAACTCTCTTTGCAAGTTAAGTCAACTAGGTACTTCACTTTTGTCATAGTTTTCACCCAACAGGTAAGGATGATGCCTTCTACAATTTTTTCTACAGGATCTATATCTAGATCATCAGAAAGCTCCTGTTTCAATATTATTCTTGTAAAGCCTGATTCTAAATTACAAATTATACAATGATTTTGGACTCTGTGGGCTGTTGCTTGGACAATTTTTCCCACTAACAGGGTCTCTTCATTTTCTCCAGTCAGCAGATAAAATTCCTCATCCTGGGATGGCTCTTTATATGGTGATCTCAAATCCTTAAATCCATGTAACAATTCACTCTTTATGTCAGCAAGGGTTTCTTGCTTTTTATTGGATGTCTGTTGCTCCACACTTCTAGCATATTCATCAATATCAAGGGCATTTAAAAAATTAGGATATTTTTGGACGTGCTCAACAGCCATTTCTTGTGTTTCCTCATCCATATCATCTATATCATGTCTAGCTTCTTCACAATATATGTCCTTAGCCATTTTCTTGGCAAGTTCATATGACTTTGGATGAATTCTAGTATCATCCAATGGATCCATAACATGGTTTTCAGACGTTGCTTGTCCATTCCTTCTAACCCTTAAAAAAACCAATAGCATTTATAAAGACAAGTCGCTTCATAGCCTCTACAGTTGGTTGTTGTAACCATTACCTACTCAACAACTTCATACTTTGCATCTGGAGTAAGGAAATGTTCCAGTGAATGAAGCTTCAATGATAATATTTCTTTTCCAGGACTACATAATGTTGCAACCATGGCTAATGGATTCTAAAGATACTCACCAAGAGCCACAACAAGCCTCACAATCCCTCTCTGTGTCGGCAACTGGTCCTAAGAGATGTGAGAATTCTCATATAGTGTAGGCAATAATTCATCTACATAAACAACATTTATTGTGTCCAATCCTTCTACCAAATCATGTGGATGAACACAAACACAGGGAGGGATAGAGGGAGGACATAAACACACACATATTTAGTGGCTAAGTCACAAGGTTCGAGTTTGAGTTTGAGTTCAACAATTATGAAGTTCGGATGAACTTGACAATAAATTCAATTTGACGATAAATTTGTCTTACATAGTTTTTCAAAAATATATAATATATATGATCACAATTTCCAACAATGGGACAAAAAATAACTTTGTACAAATGATTGCAAGTATGATTTTTTTTACTTTTCTTTGCTAATAAATAGAATTAAAATAAAAAATAATAATCATTTTATTTATTCTTGACTAACAAAATAAAACTGTGAATATTCAAGAATAAAAAATAACAATAATGTAGTCTAATTATAAATAAATTAAATCATAAATATTAATACTTTACTCATTATAATCCTTGTGTCTCACTAGTAAAATAAGATTAAATTTTTTTACATCAAATTCCAATTCCAATTTGAAAATGAACAACCAAACGCAAGAAAAAGATATTCCCAGCCATAGTCTGTTCCAATTCCAATTTCTAAATTGGCAACCAAATGCAAAATATGGATTTGAAAATTCATCTTCCGTGTCAACCAAATGGTCCAACTATCTTCCTAAAATACATAACCAAGTTTTCGAAAACCTGGTTATGAGATAACCTGGTTATGAGAGAAATTCATCTTCCCCAACCAAACAGGGCCTAAGAGTTGAGGAGAAACTGAGTAAGAATTTTAACAATAAGAATAGTGGAAGGGGTTGTGGTGGAAGATCTGGCAAACGTAATAATAATCATAAGAACAAGGATGGGGTTGGAAGTAGTAATTAGAACCAAAGGGGAAACAATTCCAATCATTTCCATGATCAAAACAATAGAGATCAGAGAGGGAGAGGTAGAGAACAAGGATCTGGAAGAGGAGGCTTCCATGGCAAATGTTTTCATTGTGGAAAAGAAGGGCATAGAGCATTTGAATGTACCCAGCACCAAGGAAGGATAGATTAAAGAACTAAAGGCCTAGCTAGAGTTGCACATGTTGCTGAAGATGCTAGATCCTCACATTCTAAAGATGCAGCAAGAGGAGAAGTCCTAGTTAACAAAAGAGTCCTACTGAGTGGCGAGAATGAAACTGATCAAAGAAGGATTTTGTTTCACATAAGGTGCAGATGTGAAATATGTGCTGTGATGTGATCATTGATGGTGGAAGTACTAACAATCTGGTGTCAGAAATTATGGTCACCAAGTTGAAGCTAAAGAGACAAAAACACCCGTATCCATATCGTATTGCTTGGGTGCAAGATGACCACAAGGTGATGGTCAATGAGTAGTACTCAGTGAAGTTCAAGATTGGAAACTACCAGGATGAGGTACTATGTGATATTATACCTATGGACATATGTCATATGTTTTTGGGTTGGCCATGGCAGTTTGACATGCATGCTATACATGATGGGTGAGAAAATACCTACACTCTAACTAAGGATGGAGTGAAATATAAGCTCAAGCCATTGAAGGATAAAGAAAAAAAGGTATGTAGTGCTGCCATAATATGTTTTGTTGATGGAAAATAGTTTCTTAAAGGTATGAAGCATGAGCATATGTTTTTGGCTATAATTCCTAAAGATAGTAAAGAAGAAGTAGAAGAGGTACCTATAGAAGTTGCAAATATGTTGGGAGATTTTTTTGATATTGTATCAGATAATGTACCTAATGGATTGCCCCCAATGAGGAAGATTAGTCACTAGATAGATTTGGTTCTAGAAGCTAGATTTCTAGATAAAACAATGCACAGAATGACACCAATAGAAAGTAAAGAGTTGAATAGGCACGTTCATGAGTTGTTGCAGAAGGGGTTGATTTGGAGTTTGAGTCTATGTGTTGTACTAGTAGTATTAGCATGCAAGAAGAATAGAGAATGGAGGATGTGCATAGATTCTTGTGCTATCAACAAGATCACAATAAGGTATATATTTCCATTGCTAAGGATGGGTGATATTATGGACTATTTGAGTAGAGCTCAGTATTTCACAAAGATAGATCTGAGGAGTGGGTACCATCAAATTCGTATCAAATAAGGTGATCAGTGGAAGACTACTTTCAAGACAAGGGAAGGACTGTACGAGTGGTTTGTCATGCCTTTTGGGCTAACCAATGCATCAAGCACTTTCATGAGGCTCATGAATGAGGTGCTCAAGGAGTTTCTAGGTAAATTTATCATCTTTAGTAAGACATCGGAGGAGCATTTGATTCATATTCACAAGGTGTTTGAAAAGTTGAGGGAAGAAAAGTTGTTGATAAACCTAAAGAAGTGTAGTTTTGTGAAGAAGGAGTTGGTGTACCTAGGATTTGTAGTCTTAGGAGAAGGTTTGAAAATAGACCCAGAGAAAGTGAAGGAAATCCTTGATTGGCCTACTCCAAGAAGTGTGATAGAGGTAAGATCTTTTCATGGAGTGGCTACATTTTATAGAAAGTTCATAAGAAGTTTTAGCAGTATTTGTGGACCCTTGACTGAAACAATAAGAGGACATAGGAAAGAGTTTAAGTGGACTGTAGGAGAAGATAAGAGTTTCAATTTGTTGAAACAAAAGTTACTAAGCAACCTATTTTAGTACTTCTTGATGTTAACAGGGTGTTTCAAGTAGACTGTGATGCTAGTGGTACTACAATAGGAGCTATTTTGAGTCAAGAAGGTAGACCTGTTTCTTATTTTAGTGATAAGTTGAATGATGCAAAAAGAAAATATTTGATTTATGATTAGGAATTTAACGCTATAGTTCAAGCGTTAAAGAAGTGGAGACATTATCTTCTTCCTAAGGAGTTTTTTTTGTATACTAATCATCAAGCTTTGTAATATTTGAATAGTCAAGGAAAATTGAACCAAAGGCATATAAAGTGGGTTGAGTTTTTGTAGTTATACATTTGTTTTGAAACATAGAACTGGGAAGTCTAACAAAGTTGCAGATGCTCTTAGTAGAAGACAACTTTTGCCAATAGAAATATAGATAGAGGTGGTTGGGTTCAAGGAACTTAGTACCTTGTATCTAGATGATCCTAATTTTGGTGAAGTGTTGAAGGCTTGTACATAACCTGTTACACTTGACAAGACAAAGTGGTTGGATTTCATGATCCAAGATAATATGTTGTTCAAAGGAAGCCAATTGTGCATTCCCAGAAGTTCAATGAGAGAGAATCTCATCAAGGAGAAGCATAGTGGAGGATTGGCTAGACATTTTGGCAAAGATATAGCTATATCCTTAGTTGCTTAAAATTATTACTGGCCATTGTTACAATTAGATGTGATTAAGTTTGTAAAAATTTGTTGAGTATGTTAGATGGCAAAAGGAGTTAAGCAAAATATGGGGTTTTGTAAGCCATTACTTGTACCAGAGAAACCATGAGAGGATTTCATCTTGGATTTTGTTCTTGGATTATCGAGGACATAGCATGGGCATGATTCTATTTTTGTGGTGGTTGATAGGTTTTCAAAGATGACACATTTTATTCCTTGCAAGAAGACTAGTAATTCTGTTCATATAACAAAGTTGTTTTTTAGAGAAGTAGTGAGACTACATGGTCTTCCAATGAGTATAGTTTTAGATCAAGATACCAATTTTTTTGGGTATTTATGGCATACATTGTCGAAGAAGTTGAAGAAAAATTTGAAGTTTAGTTCACCACATCATCCATAGACTGATGGGTAGACTGAAGCTGTGAATCACAATTTGGGAAACTTGTTGAGATGCTTGGTTGGAGATAAACCAAAAGGATGGGATATGATTTTACCATAAGTAGAATTTTCATATAATAATTTGGTCAATAGGAGTACTAGTAAATCACCATTCTAGATTGTATATGGGAATAGTCTCAAAAATGTCTCTAAATTGAGGAAGTTGGATAAGGGGGAGATAAGTAGTGCTGAAGCAGAAGATTTTGCTGCATATTTGAAGAACATGCATGAGGAGGTGAGGAAGCACATCATAAAGATGAATGCACAATATATCTAGGGCAGATGTGAAAAGGAGATATAAAGAATTTTAGGTTGGAGATGAAGTCATAGTTCATTTGAGAAAGGAGAATTTTCCAGTAGGTACATATAATAAGTTGAAGATGAAGAAGTTTGGATCATGCAAGATAGTGAAGAGGCACAATTCTGGAAATGTGTATGAAGTGGAGTTGCCTACTGAATTGAATATTTTACCAATATTTAATATTTTAGATTTGATAGAGTATTATGAAGGAGGTGATGGAGATGAAGTTGTAGAAGTGCAATGGAGCATTCCAATAGCTAGTTTAGCTAAAAAGGAGATTAAGGAAATACAAGAAAATCATGTTGAAAAAAGTACCAAAATAAGAACTTATGAGGAATATCTGTTCAAATGGAAGGGGAGACCAGTTGAGGATTCATCATGGCTAGCAAAGGAGAGATTAATGGTCTTGATTTTCCTCTCAACACCTAAGATGTTATGGTATCACTTGTCAAATTACCTTGGGTGTCTAATGCAGGAGCATCCTAGGTGTAAAGGCAATTTTGCATCACCCAAAAATATTTTATTTTTAATCTTTTCTATTTTAATAAGGGTTAGTAGATAGGGTATTTACTATTTATGGAAACTTTCTATTTTTAGTAAGTTTATCATATGAGCTCAAAATGTTGCCATTTTCTATAAGAAGGTTGATTATAGAGATATAAGCCTACCATAAAAATCTCATTACTCTAGCTTAAGTATCAGAGAAGTTATTGTGGATTTTTGGTGGAAAAATTTGTAAAAAAATCTTTAGGCTCACCATTGGAGGCCTTAGAGTGCCCGTATGAGTTCCAAAAAATTGATGGAAGCGTGCTAACACGATTTTGAGCCTGTAGATCAAGACCTGGCATTTCCAAAAAGTGGTTATAATAGCCAATTGGAACAATGGTTCGTGAGTTATGGCGTTCCAAAGTTGGGCTGCCCAAAATTTCTAAAATAATTATCAAAGATGTATTTTGCCGACTCTATATGTTTTGTTATGGTTTGTTGGCCCTATGTTTAAGCTTGAGCATCTAGAACCTTCCCAAGTGGCAAAAAACTACCTATTTAGGAAAGACTCAAACATTGTCTAGGATAGCCCTGGGTGATAGTTTGCAACTTGTCCTGCAAATTATTGTATTGAAGGCACCCATGTGGGTTAGCATATTGTACTTATAAATTATATAATTCTACATTTGCAATGCAAATAAAAAATTCATTTTTTGTTCTTGCATTTCTTGTTGTTTCTTTGTTTCTATTATGAGTTTATGGTATAAAGGGGCACACCCTACATTACCACTGGGGTTTTCTGAAATGTCCCTTTACTGATTTTATATGATATTTCACTCCTCTAATCAGATTTTCAAGATCAAACAACTAATATCACAAAGATCCACCAAATTTCTCAAGAAACCCCAAATCGGGTATGCCAGAAATAGTGCCAAAAGCTTCACAGCTTCACCTATTATTAATAAATCTGAAAGTGGACATTTTTACAAAAATTTGAGCAGCATAATAGCCTATAAAATGACATTTCCAGATCTGTATAACATGCACACAATAGCTCCCAAACGGAGGACAAAAACAATGCTCATTGGGCTCCCGAAAATAGCACAAAATAGCCCAGAATCACCACAAAAACTTAATAATCTATCACAGAAGTATAATCATATCTAAATACATATATTCAGCTCTATTTTAATATTTAAAAGTCTGATATACAGTAGAAATCTAAACTGATATGAAATACTCAACTGGAAACACCAAACTCTTACAAAATATACACCTGAAAACCCACAAATCTGCATTGTTCAGCACAAAGGCAAACTCTGCATGAGCATGCACATGGAATGGCTTCAAACTCCCATCCTTAGCCTTCCTAGAAACTTGCAAACTCCTATTCTTGGGTCTCCCTGGAAACCTGCAAACTCATGTTCTTGGGTCTCCTTCTCCACAGGTTTGGCAGCCTCTGAAGAATAACAAGAAATGAGCAAAAATCAAGTTCTGGAATGAGCCCAAAATGCCTCCAAACCCCTTAAAAGAGGGCATAACCCTAACTCACATCCAAGAGGGGTTAATAAGACATATTTTAATAATAATTTTCATTTATTAGTCCATTCGCTTCCAAAGATTATCCCCTTTTGCTGGAACTTCACCTTTTTGGGCTTGCCTGCCTTAGCAAAGATTATTATTTTTAATTATTTGAAAAGGGGACATGACAAGTCCTCCCCTCCCAAATATTGCTTGTCCTCAAGCAATGGCTGAACAATAAACCAATCAATCCACCTGGATCCCAAATGTAGTCATGAACTATACTACTGCCAATTAACATAGGCTCCTGCAATATCCTCTGCAATATGACCAAGAGGAATCCATAATCAAACTGACAATTATAGCTCAACCAAACTCCAAAATCACCACTACCATAGTCAAAAATCCATGAGACACAAACTCTTAGAACATCAAAATCCAAGTAAAGTGGACAAATCAAACTACCAACACAGTAAATACCATCAACGCATCCCACTGGCCTATACAGAATGTAAAATCCAACTTTGCAACAATGGTGAACACTCTCAAATGAAACTGTACCAAGTATGGAGAATCCACACACTGTACAACTCCTGCAGTCAACACAACTCTGCAAATCACCGGCCACTATCTCATAACCATAACTCCCATGCATTGTTGATGGTGAAAAGATATTACAAGATAAAGAGTAAGAAATGGAACCCAAACCAAATTTTCCATGAACAAGTGATATAGCCCACTGTGACTGACTACCAGCTAAGTTAGGAGATTTCATAGCCAAAGGAGTAGAATCAATAACAACAACTGCTGAAGTATCATTCCCAAACTCCTGCTCTAAGTCATGTATTATCAAGTTGTCAACTGCAGAACCTATCACCATGTCATGCCCATCAAAACTCTCATCCCGAGGCGTCAAACTGTCCCATAACTAATGACAAGCACTAGGAACAAAAGTACATCTTTGTATCATCATCTCATCAACATGGTCATCAAAGGTAAATTGATGAGCGTACCTCACAGTGTAATGCTGATAGAATACGTCAATCTCAGTCAGTGGCTCAGACTGTAATCCAGATGAAACTAACTATAATTGATCATTAACCATGTTGGAACTGACTACTACCTCTGAAGATATCACCAAGGGAGTAGTATTACTAGCAGGAACCATGCCGACTGCCAACTCACCAACATCACACATGATCTTTGATACATCTCTAGTGTTTGTGCCATCAGTACTAGAGGCCACGACCATGTCAGGCATACAACAATCTGCTATAACACCCAACTCAACTGAACCTGACTCTAGTGGGAATGAACTTGATATGCCAATGTTAGTATCAAAGATGGATGCATCCTCATCTCCACTGTCTCTAATAATCTTGGCCATGGACATCCTCAGATCACCAAACACCATAGCTTGTGACTGTATAGAATCAAGTAAAGATTGTAGTCGCTCTAACTCCATGGTCACCTTAGCCAAATGAAACTGTGACTCCTTGAAAGCCAACTGTGTACTCTCAAGAATCTCAGAAGTCACCTCAAGCTACTCAGTAAGCTCACTCACCTCATCTTCCTTGGCGAACAATGCATCATATGCTATACTACCCCACTCCATAAGATAATCTTTGTCGGCTACCAATTGCATATAATCCTGTCTCAGAATTTGGATAGCCTCCCATAAAGAGTGGAACTCTATCAAGGAAAGATAATTGCCTCCCTGCTCATCACTAGTAGGAGAACCCCATCCATAAACTGCTAACAATTGATGAGCAGCATCAAAATGTTGGCAAGCGATAGCAATGTCTCGTTCACTAACTCTCAACTGATTAGGCACATGATGGCACTAGCTTGACTGTCTCCTACAAACCTCCGCTGATGCATTTTCTAAAGGAGTATCCTCAAAGTTACTAGTCTCTAGATTATTACCATCCATATCCTGTGAATCAACTCTAAAGCTCATATCAACAAACGGAGTATCAAAAATTGTAGCATTGCTATCCAACTCCTCTATACCAAAAGAAATTTCCAAGGAAACTAAGTCTTCAAAATTGCCCACTACATCCTCCTGGATGTCATCAATGCCAATATGACCTTGGGACTCATCTATACACACTACCAAATATGAAAGATCATCAACACATTCCAGCAAAAATGGTTGATTGGATATATGAACAAAGCCCAACACCAGTGTATAAAAACTAATACCAACATTGGACAAGCTACTATCACAAGAAAAGACAACACCGTGCAATCTGCTAATCAAATCCATGATAGCACCCAAATAATCACTGCTACCAAAAAGTGTTAAAGATTTCCAGTCAACTAAATCCCAAACGCCAATATAACAATCTCGAGTCCATATCTGTAAACTAGAATCAGCTAGTAACTCAAGAAAACTCCTCACCTGAGTAATATGACCAATACCAACTAACTCCACATACCTGTCATGATGAGATAATGTAGTCACAATATTGTCTTCACTCACCTTCAACTAGTGGGTTAAATCATGTGAAGTACTACTAGCCTCAACCTCATGTGACGAAGCATCTAACTGTGCTTGGTACTCTCTCTTAGAAAAGTCAAGAATGCTCAATATCTGCTCATCTCTACCAGGTATCTCACCATCATGCACAACAACATCCTCATAATCATCATCCTTGAGGTCAAATCTATCTATCACTCTTTGACTAAAATCATCGAATCTAGTTACCTGATCATGACCTTGAGTAGTCATTCCATGATACCACCAATCATAGGCTGCATCTTCCAAGTGTAGACTTGCAATTTGAACAACATCACTCTCCTTCATGGGGTTAAGTGTGAAGAAGGTCTGTAATTTTTGGAGCCATGCTCTAGCTGAAATTTTATTTGTTCCATCAAAAGTAGGTGCTATAAACTTGCTTATTTTATTTTTGAGCTCTCTTCCACTTATGTCATGCTCCCTTCTGTACTCTTTCTTGGGCATCAAAGTGTTCATCATATCCACATATTCTCTAAAAGGAACTAAACTGCGAAAGTCATCATCTAAACCATTGTACGTAGCTCTTAATGCAATCAAGTTATTTGTAACCTCTTCTATGGGATTAAGGGTTGGATTTGGCACTGGTGGCTCATCTACATGCAGAAAAATAGTTTTTGTTGATTGAGAGGGTGTGAGTTTCAGATTTCTTGACTCCTCTGAAGTGCAACCTTTCTCATTAATAGATGCAACTCCTTGCAATTTTTCTATCAATATTCGCAAAGCCTCTCTAGTTTCTGCCAAACTATCCACTATTTGCTTCTGAGTATTTTGGATGTCTTGGAAGAATTTCTTTGCCATCTCATCTAGATTAGCCATACTTTTTCCTTCCTTGGATTTTATACTTTTACCTTCAACTTGAGGTTTGATCAAAAAAAATTTATTCTTTTCTCGTTGTAAATATCTCTTTTCTCTTTCACTTAGTTGCATGCAACCATAAATTTTGGCATGCAGCTGATTAGAAGCAACATGCAACCACCAAATTCACTAAGAACTAACATGCAAATGATTAGAAGTAGAATGCAACCATAAATTTTGACATCCAGCTGATTGGAAGCAACATGCAACCATAAATTATGACATGCAAGATTTGGGTATTATCAAAACTGACATGCAAGATCTGGGTAGTTGTCAAAACTGACATGCAAGATCTAGGTAGTTGTCAAAAGTGATATGAAAGATCTGGGTAGTTGTCAAAACTGACATGCAAGATCTGGGTAGTTGTCAAAACTGACATGCAAGATCTGGGTAGTTGTCAAAACTGACATGCAAACTTCTACAAACCCTCAAGCTGGCAAGATCATGGCTCTGATACCACTGAAATGTCCCTTTACTGATTTTATATGATATTTCATGCCTCTAATCAGATTTTCAAGATCAAACAACTAATATCACAAAGATCCACCAAATTTCTCAAGAAACCCCAAATCGGGTATGCCAAAAATAGTGCCAAAAGCTTCACAGCTTCACCTATTATTAATAAATCTGAAAGTGGAAATTTTTACAAAAATTTGAGCAGCAGCTATAAAATGACATTTCCAGATCTGTATAACATGCACACAATAGCTCCCAAATGGAGGACAAAAACAATGCTCATCGGGCTCCTGAAAATAGCACAATATAGCCCAGAATCACCACAAAAACTTAATAATCTATCACAGAAGTATAATCATATCCAAATACATATATTCAGCTCTATTTTAATATTTAAAATTTTGATATACAGTAAAAACCCAAACTGATATGAAATACTCAATTGGAAACACCAAACTCTTACAAAATATACACCCGAAAACCCACAAATCTGCACTGTTCAGCACAAAGGAAAACTCTGCATGAGCATGCACATGGAATGGCTTCAAACTCCCATCCTTAGCCTTCTTGGAAACCTACAAAATCTCATTCTTGGGTCTCCCTAGAAACCTGCAAACTCCCGTTCTTGGGTCTCCTTCTCCACAGGTTTGGCAGCCTCTGAAGAATAACAAGAAATGAGCAAAAATCAAGTTCTAGAATGAGCCCAAAATGCCTCCAAACCCCTTAAAAGAGGGCATAACCCTAACTCACATCCAAGAGGGGTTAATAAAACATATTTTAATAATAATTTTCATTTATTAGTCCATTCGCTTCCAAAGATTATCCCCCTTTTGTTGAAACTTCACCTTTTTGGGCTTGCCTGCCTTAGCAAAGATTATTATTTTTAATTATTTGAAAAGGGGACATGACATTTTCCCTTACCCAGGGTTTCCCTAGTTGAAAAAATACGGTATCATGAGTTCTTTTTGTGTATGATTATTATTAATGTTCAACATTATTAGTTTACTCTCATATGCAAGTTATAAAGTAATTAACAATATTCAATTTTTGACTAAAGTTTGTAAAATACTAACCCCCCCTAGTATTTCCTATTTCTAAAAATTGGTATCAGAACACAGTTACTCTAAAGAGTACTAATCCTGTGATTTCTAGATTTTGATTGTGTGTGTCTTTTTAGAGCCAACATTTTGGGTCACTACAATCCATAGTACTAATCCTGTGATTTTTGGATTTTGATTGTGTGTATTTTTAGAGCCAACATTTCAGGTCACACTCTATGAACCATCGTACACTTATCAACTCCTTACTGCTCTACTACCCTGATGATGGTTCACAAAGTGTGACCCAAAATGTTAACACTTCTCAACTCCTTAATGCTCTTCTGCCCTGATGATGGTTCACAAAGTGTGACCCAAAACATTGGCTCTAAAAAGACACACAATCAAAATCCAAAAATCACAGGATTGGTACTATGGATTATGGAAATTCATTTACAATTACTCTAAAGAGGCTTAACAACTTGAGTAATATCCTTAAGAATATGGAAAAGATAGAGAGGAATCTTGAAGAAGCCCTTGGTAAGATTGGTCTTCTTACCAAAGAAAGAGATAACCTAAAAGAAAGGTATAAAGATGCAAAAGACTACCTTGGGAAATTGAAAGATAAGATTGATCATGTCAAATCTAGAAAGAAATGTATAGAGTGTTAAAATTACTTTAGAATAATTGAGAGGGGGGTGAATTAGTTATTTAAGGTCTAGATGTATAAAATAAAACTTTTCACAATTTAGTGAACCCATAAAACATTTATACCCATGCATGCATTTATTGTGTATTTACTAAAACTTGTATGTTACTATCAAAACAAATTGCAGAAATGTAATGCATGAAACACAACACATTCATCATCATACTTGACATAATGATTTATGTGGAAATCCAATTTGGGAAAAACCACTAGTAAAATCAACAAGGTTATGAATATCTGAAGGATAATGACCTATATTAAGTTTGAATTTGATAATGAATAATGTATCAAGATAATAGTGAGTAGAATTCATGATGGAAAGTTTTGGTTAGGAGATAATGTGGTTTACATCTCTACTAACCTTATTCATTTGGTCACTAGATTATGTAATGAAGGCAGTATTCCAATCAGTGAGAAGAATGTCAAGAATTTAGTACTTGACAAGACTACATCTATGTATAATGGTACAGAGATAGTGATAAGAAAGATTAAATAAGATGATGTCAGGTTTCTAAGAGGAATCATGGCAACTAAGATATGTTACAACTCAAGAGAAGATGATATGACAGTTGGATTTATACAAGAAACCTATAAAATCTGTTGTGAAATCCTATAACTCAAGAGAAAAGGTAAATTTGTGTGAAATTCTAAGAGTGTAGTTGATAGAGAACTTGGAAAGGATAAAAAAAGTCAAGAACTACTAGTTTAGATTCTAATCCTTGATCAATCACATATTTTTCCACTTGATCAAGAGATTTCCATCCATACAATTATCTACCATAATGAGCAGTGATAGGAAAACTATGAAAAAGATCTTTGACATATGCCACAAACACCTCATTGAGAAGGTAAATGATAGTGCAAATCTAATTGTGAAGACAGATGAGATAGAGGTGAGGGAAAGATTTAGAATCCCACCCTCTATGACAAGAAAGTATAAAGAAGATTTTTTTTTATGGTGGATAATGATTTCACATACATTGAGGTAGTAAAGGCTAGAATGTTATATGTTGAACCCCTAGGACATGAGATTACTGAAGAATAAATAGAAGGATATGTTAAGAATATCCTTGAAGTAGATAAATATGAGGAATTTGATAGATTAAGAATCTATGAAGAGATGATCAATCAACAAGTCTAGCCCAATTGGATAAGTCAGCTAAGAAGAAAGTAGAGTTAATTATGAAGAAGACTATGGAACAAGCTGGAATGACAATTGAGGAAGAAAGCACAATAAGGACAACAATCACTAGTATGAGGAAATTTGGTCAACAAGAGATGATGTACATACCACCCTTGGCATCTGCAAGACCATCAGATTGAGTGAGAGTGGACACAACTGCTATAACAACTCCTAGTGTCCCCTATGTAGTAGTTTCATAATAATAGGCACCCATCACACCTACTATTCCTCTAAAAATGGAATCAAAAGAAAAAGAGGTTGAAGTGGGAGAGGTGAAAATAAAATCAATCAGAGTTGCAAAGGTGAAGATAGAATCACCTAATTCCCCATTGGAAGAAGAGAATGAAGGAAATGGAAACATGGCCTAGAAAGAGACAGAAGGAAATAATGTATAGCCTACCTAGTAAAAGGATGCAAGGTCAAGTTGACCCTCAAATGAAAACAAATAAGTAACCAAAACTTACGCAATCAAGAAGGAAGGCATGAAGCCTAAGACTAAGAAGGTAAAAAATGCAATCATCAATGAAGGGAACTTTTTCCAATTGAATAAGTTTTATCATTTATGTATAGGGACTTATAGATTAGACCTAGAAAATATAGTTATTAGACATATCATTTTGTCTAAGAAGAAATTTGAGGATTTTAAGGAAAAAATCCCAAAAGATCTCTATGAGAGGCCAAAATATAGAAGAAAGAGAGTGGTTGATGAGGACAAAAACATCAGACAAAATTAGATAAGGAAATTATGCCAAATTGATAGTGATGAGCATATGGAGAGTTTAATGAAGAGTCTAGAACTATATCTAAGAAACAAGAAAAGAGCCATACTGATAATGGGAGCAAATTATTAGGAAGTCAATGAAGAAACAAAACAAGATATTGTGCAGATGATGTCAGACCTGAACAAGGTAGCAATAACAACACCATAGATCATAATTGGAACATATACTATGTAGATTGGTGGAACTAAGGTCATAGTTGATACAAAGGAAGATCCCTTTGAGGATCATGGCACCAACATTTTTGAAAATATCACTAGTTATTCCAATTATAAATAGGAAGGAGATGTAGAAGAAGAGAAAAGAAAGAAGGAAGAGCAGAAGAGGAAGAAGGAAGGACAAAGGAAGAAGAAAATTGATGATGAAAATAATAATAAAGAAGAAGAGGAACATAAAAAGTAGGAAGAAGAGAAGAAGAAGGGAGAAGAAGAAACAAAGAAGAAGGGGGAAGAAGAGAAGAAGAAGGAAGAGGAAGAATAAACTAAGAAGGAAGAAGAATAGAAAAAGGAGGAAGATGAGAAAAAGAAGAAAGAGACAAAGGAACAAAAAAGAAGAGAAGATGAAGAGAAGAAAATAAAAGAGGAGGAAGAAAATAAGAAGGAGGAGGAAGAGGATAAGAATATAAGTGCAGTAAGCACATCTCTTACCCTTGTAGCTCTAACAAGATCAAATGATGATGATCAGATAGAGATGATATCATCTTTGAATAAGATAATCAACAAGAACAAACATGTGAAGAGTTTTTAGAAAACTCTTATGGATGTAACTAGAAAGTTATAGAGTATACTTGTAGTGAGAATGGAAGATCTTGATCCAAAGAATAGAGCTAAGGCAATGATTCAAGTATTTTATGCTTAATTCACCAACCTATCAGATGTGGCATCAGTTCAAGCCCAAGAAAAGCATGATCCTCAAATATTTGACACAATATGTCAGAACATTAGGAATGATCTAGGAGCTAAGAAAATGTGAGCTTGAAGGAAAGGCATTATATGCCAAAT
Organism: Cupressus sempervirens; assembly: GCA_028749045.1. NCBI lineage: Eukaryota > Viridiplantae > Streptophyta > Pinopsida > Cupressales > Cupressaceae > Cupressus > Cupressus sempervirens. The sequence continues at coordinate 530,638,174 of CM053791.1, read as the reverse complement.
GTTTTATGTCATTCAATTTCACTAAGGATAATGGTGATGAGATGTGAAGGGAACATGAATTCAATGCACTAACAAATAAGATTCAACAATCAAGCATCAAAATAAGAGACATTGAAGGGAAAATAAGTAAGACTTATGATGAGATAAGTCTCATAGAGCTAAAAAAGGAAATAATTGAAAAGAGGCTCTCACTTTTGAGAGAACATCTATCCTTGAAGATAAAAATAGTTGAACAACAAGTGGAGGAATGTATTAAAGCTAAGAATTCCTTTGATAAATTTATATACTCAGACTTGAATGTAGTAGAGATTTCATCTTATGGGTTGTGCACTCTCTTCAACATATCAGAGGTGCTGAAAGACACATGGAAGAAGAATTTGAAGATTGTGAAGGTAAGTTTTGAAAACTCTATTTTTCAATTATCACCCTAGTACAGAAGTAAAGAGATACAATTTTGACATGTATATAGATTTTGACACCTTTGTCATTGATGTCAAAGGGGGGGAAGTATAAGGAAATTTGTGTATAGTATATGATGTATGTACTAAGAGGGAGTAATATATGTAAATTATATTATAATAGGATTAGTAAGGAAATATAGTTATAAATTTAATTGATCCCCAATTTTTCAACTTTGAGATTATGTAAAGGCCAAAATTTAAGAAAGTTTTTGTACAACATTTTGGGACTTAGCCAATTTTCTCTTATGTTGCCATCAATGCCAAAGGGGGTGATTTTTGGAAATGTGGCTAAGTAAGATAAGTTAGTATAATAATGGATTTTTCATTTATGCCAACATATATCTAGTATGAAGAAGGTACTATGTACAGATGAAGTTTATACAGTTAAACATAGAAAATTGTTTAAGTGTCAGATAGTTATCCAACATAGAAGAGACAATTTTGATGTGTACAAATGAAATAGTAATAATTGGCATGTGCACAATTAAGGATAGACAGTATAGTATGTGAGGGTGATGTAACTAAGTGCACAAGTCTTTACAGACAACACATAAGGAGTTATGAAATAAACACCAGTAAAGGTAGTGAACAGAGTATAATAGAGCATATAAAAAATTGGGTAAATTATAGGATAAAAAATTATTCTACCTTTTAATTTCTTCATTTTTCAAAACTGATAAATGGTACATGCCAATATTAGGAAGTGGTACATCCTACGGTAACTAAATTTCATGTTGAATCTCTCTCTTAGGAGGTAACCCTTTTGGTTCTTGAAACAAGTCATCGTAAGCAAAAACAATCTTGACCATTTGAGACTTATGATTAGGATCACAACCCTTGAATGCCTAAGATACTTCATCTTCTTTGGTTTTTACAAGCATTAATACAAAATTCTTACTGGAATTGACTAACCTTTTTATCTAACTAGCATTAACTAATGCAAGATTAGTCTTTATCTTATGTGCTCGTACAAGGTATTCAATATTATATTTGAAAATATGATACTTGTTCTTGCCCCTATAAAAGATAGCTTTTTGATCATATAGATATGGACTCCCAAGCACAAGACCACAAATATCTAAAAGGACTACATTAGCTTCTACCTCATCTAAAAAGTTTGCAGTGATAGAAAATCTCAATTTACATTGCTTTATTACTTGTAACTGTGCATCATTGCAAACCCATCCAAGAGGATATGGTTTTGGATGAGGTGTTTTAGTCAAGTTAAGCTTTTTAACAACTTCTTCAGATATCAAATTAACTTGAGAACATGTATCAAATAAAGTATCAACCCTAGAACGTATGATAACAACCCAAATATGAAATAATTCATTCTTTGCTTATCATTCTTAAGAGAAGATTATTTAGTTGTACTTGCACTTAGATTTGAAGAACTTGTGGCTGATGAAAGAGATATACCTTCTCCTTTACTTTGGATTCTAGCAGCAAAAATCTTTATCTCATCTCAAAAGTCAGATCCAAGATCCTATTGAATTGCAGTAGTAGTCTTTTGTTTTCCTTTGTTTCCACCATATCGCTTTGGATTTTTTTTTGGGTGCAGCTTCCAACACTTCAAATCATCATGCCCTTCTTTCTTGCAATGTGAGCATGTGGGTTTTTCACCCTCTTTCTTCACTGCAGCTATCTTTTTCCTCTTCCCTTTGTCTTTGGGTTTTCCTTCAATCTTAGATGACTTCTTATCAACCTTATCAATGAAAGTACCCTTACCCCTTGATTCTAAATGTGTAGCCTATACACATACTTCATCTAGATTACATGGATTCAAAACCAAAATAGAATGTCTAAGGTAAGAGTGAAGACCACCTATATACTTGAGTAAAGTATCCAGGGTGTACAATGGGACATTTAATGAAATAGCCTTTTTATGAAATTCATGGGTGTACTCCTGGATAGTTTGACCTTTCCCTTACCTAAAATTTTTCTAGTTCATCATTAACTATTGCATATGGCCAAGGGGGTAGAATTGCTTCTTTAAAGTACTAAAAAATTCTAACCAAGAAAATTTGAACTTACTGTAGACACCTAAAAAACCTTTAGAAAGTAAAGTATTTTTATTTTCTAAAAAATTCCTGATGACATCATCATTTATTAATTAATTAATTATTTAATTAATTAATTAATTTTTATGCCATTAAATCCCTTTATCTTAATTAAAAATATTTAATTAAGGAATCCCTCCCAAAAATGTTTAAATCTTATTTAAACATTATTTTCTTATTTATTAATTATTTAATTAATAAATTGACCAAAAATCCTAAAATAAATAAAAAAATTATTTTTTGCCCAAAACTTGGCCAATTTCCTTATGACCAATAACCTCTTCCAAAATCTTCTAATCCTTCTTTAATTTCGATTAAAGGCTAATCCCATCATTTCCTACCCCTAATCCCAACTCAAAATATTTAATTAAAATTAAATATTAATCCTCATGTTTATTAAAAAAGTTTTAATAAATATCTCCTCAACCCAAACCTTTGAAATAAACAAAACTTTATTTATTTCTTAAAAATCTAATTTATCCTCATCCTAAGAAGTTCTAGACTCTTCTAGAAAGTCTTCATCCTCATCCTAGAAAATTCTAGACTATTCTAGAAAGTCTTTATCCTCATCCAAAGTCTAGACTCTTCTAGAAGATGTCTTTAAACCTAATCCTAATCCCCTCCTAACCTTGTCACATTCCCTAAACATGGGTTAAGACTTACTAACCCAAGCCAAAGTTAACAAATATCTCCTCCTTCACCCACCCTCATTAAATGCCATCCACTTGCCTATCCCTAAGCTAATCCTAAACCATCCTAATCCATCCTCTAATCATTTGCACAAGCCTAAGCAAGCTTAAAACCTTCCTAATCAAGTCCAAGTCTAAATTTCTCTCATCACCCTCAAAATATCTCAACCATAAAACTTTATGAAGTCCACTAGGTCATAAATGACTCTTACAAGCCTTTTTATGGCTCTTACAAGTCATTATGAGGGTCTTTATGAAGATTTTATCCCTTGAGCCTCCTTTGTTGACTCATCCTTCCCCTTTCCTCCATCCTCTCACCATGTGACATGTGTCACTCCTTGATTGGCTATAAGGAAGCACAATCCATGTGCTCTCCTCTCATGCAATCTGAGCCCTCCATAAGCTTTTTCCCATCCTTGCATCTTAGCCCTCAATCCCTCAAGCCTCTTGCCTATAAATTGGATCCTTCCCCTTTGCAAAAGAACACAATCCATGAAGTAAAGTTATAATGCTATTTTGAGAGCCAAATCCATACTAAAGCCATCTATCCACACCAAAAATCCACAATCATCCATTGAAGCCTTTGGAAGCATATTGAGCATACATCCTATCTATTTAGACAAAGCCACTCAACAAGAGAGCTTCTCATTGAGAGAGTCCATTAATGGCTCATATTCTCAATTGAGAGTTCATCTTAGTCTATCTTGAAGTTTATGAATTTTGTTTAGTTTGTAAAAGCTTTATTTAAATTTAGTTTCTATTAGCATCCTAACATTGCTCATATACACTTACCATGTTATGAAGTTTCATCCCGAGTCCTACTGTCTCATCAGGTTAGAGCTACACAACCTAATCAAAGAGTGGCTAACTAAATTCTATCAACATCATCTACAAGGTTTTGAACTTTATAGTAGACTTCTACTTGCTGAATCAAGTCATCTAATATCTTGACATTTAACTCCCCACAATACTTTGGTAAGTAAAACTTTACATACAACTTGATTTGAGGCTTATGTCCACCCTTAAAAATGATAGAAGACTCAAAATGGGTAGAAGAAGGAGAAGAGGGGGAAGAAGGAGAAGAGGGAGAAGGAGGAGAAGAGGGAGGTGTATTTGGCAGATCACAATCTTCTCCTTTCTTTTTCCCTTTGTCCTTTTGAGTTGCACGTCTTTGCATCTTTTCTTCTCTTTCCAGTACCAAAACTTCTACCATTGTTTGCAAATTCTAGAGAGTCTTTTGGATACTCTTATCTTGAAAAACTTGTCCAACACCTTCATCTACCATTTGTGATGATGGTTTAGTCCTTCATTTTCCAATCTCAAGATTGTATTCCTCAAGCTTTCCTTCATCTTTCTCAATCCTAGATCTTATTAGCATTAAAATCTACAATACTAGTCAAACAAGAGCTCTGATACTGAATTTGATCTAATAAGGATCTAGGACTATTACAGAGGAATGCTTAACATTATTACATAAAGTTAATTCAAAGCATTAATTAGTGAATTAACACAACTTAAATGTTTAAATGAACAAATCATAATAAGGTAATGAATGAAAGAAAGAGAGTAGAGGGATAGAAGATAAAACACAATTGATAATGGAGTTTGTCCATGGGTTGGACTACCTCTCTAAATCTTGCTCCAATAGAGGGACTGATCTGATTAGCTCCAAAATCAATTACAAGTGTTTTGAAATAATTCCCTTCAAGCACAATTGTAGCATTATTCTCCAATGTGCAACGATAATCACCAAGTCTCCAAAATCATTATTTCCTTCTCATCACCTAGATGCTTTTCCAAAGCCTACTACCCCATTTTATACATCAAATTAGTCATTATTAGGCTATAATAAATAATTACAAAAATTATCCCCCATAACCAACTTCATCTTCGAATTTACCCCTTTATCATTTTTTTGGTTATGATTTCACACCAAATTTGGGGATAGTTTAAACTAATAACCTTATTTAAATAAGATTGGGTAGATTTGTTATGGATATGTAAAAATTCTTCCTCTAATATTACATATGCCATAAATAGCCCACTGGTCAAGTTTACTTTTAGGAGGGGAATGGTTGGGAGTTTAACTCCCACTATCTAATTTCTTTAATTCGAATTAAATAACTATTTGCATTTCAATTTGAACTTTTTCCCTCTCTTTAAGATTTTAGGATGTCATGCTGACATCATCAAAATCCACACTTTTACCTAAACTTCAAACTATCATAACTTTCACACAGACTTTATTTTTGATGAACAAATGCCATTGGAAAGCTTTTGATCTGCTCTTTAATTTGAAATCCATTATTGACCATTTTTTAGAGGATTAATTTTTCACCTTATTAGGATCTTTGTTCCTGGTTTGACAGAACTTTGACTAGCCATAACTTGGTCATCTAAACTCTGATTTTTCCCATTCAAGTTGTGTTGGAGTAATTATTTTGCACACTTCATAATAATTTTGTACACTTTTTAATGAGTTGTTCAGATACTTTTACAACAATAGGTTCTAGAAGATCCCCATCTGTGACCCATGGAGAATTTTTTTGGCAAAACTACTATTCCCAAAGGTATATGTAGATGTTGATTTGGTGAAATCCCTAGTAAAATAATACAATACAACAAACAAATCATTCCATAGACATGATGGAAGTATTATGTGTACACTATACCATGCTTCATTCATTGAAGCTTTTGGACTGGAAGGTCAGATGAGTGTCCCACTTGATATAGATGAGCTTCAATAAAAGTTCAAAAGAAATATGAGTGCTTACACTAGAAAGGTGATGTTACATCATGTCCCTATGGACCTCAAAAAGGTAGGAGATTTTCCTAAGAAGGTAGAGAAAATGATGCCTATGAGAAAATTCAAAAATTACTTTCAAAAAACTATATATGGCATCCACAAGGTAGTGGGAAGTGATAGATCTAATATGATGTATGGATCAATATACATTATAGCCCAGGATGTGTAGGATACCTTCTACAATGTGGAATATGATTACACAAATTACATCATTGAGAAGATGCAAGGACAAATTGAATTAGCACAAAGAGGAGAATTGGGAATTTCAAATTCCACCATTATTCATTATTGATGCATCTTATCTTATACAAAAATGTGGGATACATCAACCCATATTTCATTGATCAGACATCTAATGAGAATGGAGAGCTACTGGTACAACTATGGATGTGGGTATGGGATACATTTTACCATTACTCCAATTCTATTTCTTTTTCAATAATTTTAGTGTAGTAATAATGAAAATGTTAGACCCCAGTTTCTTTAGGGCCCTTGAAATTTTGAAAAGTTTATTAAGAACAACCTCTTGCCTAAACAAAAGACATTAGATCACAATTGGGTTGTCACCTTCTTGTTCCAAACTTTTTCTCTCATGAGAGTTTTTGCATGTCCTAAGCCACCTCATGTATTGTTAAATTATATCCCTCCTAGGCTTGCAATCATTGAATTTCAATGGAAATTCATCATGGTAGATAGGGAGTATCTAGGGCCAAAACTTCACAAGGGCATCTTTTTATCTAGATGTTTTAGGATAAGAGACTTTTCAAGTGGAAAATGAATCTCTAAATCAAATTCATGCTTTCCTTAGGTATTATAATTTATCTACTACTCCATATAGAATGTATGGTCCAAAAAAATTCATGAGAAACAAGTTCAAAGAGATCAAAGGTTATGCATTGCATGTTACAAAGAAATTTCTCCTTGAGAATTTTAATTAGAAATATTGTTGTTGAAGGGGAAGCCACAAAAAAAAGGGAAATTTGATGATATCCTAAGGGTAGAGAATGAAATGAAGAGGACAAACCCAAATTTTAAGGGTTTTTTTACTTAGATGTCCCATACCCCTATAGGCTAAGGAAGATGGTGGATAATTATAATGATATCATGTTACAAATGCATAAGGAGCCAATAAGTGAAGAAGGGAGGGTAAACCCAGACTCCCGTGAGCCTAATGTAGTTTTGGAAGTTGAAGAGGAGTCGACATCTGTGTCATGGGTAACCAAAGGAAACAAAAGGCAAAAAGTAATCCAAGTACTTGTCACCTGATGAGGTAAAATAGAGGACACTACAATTGATGCCCAAAAAGAATCAATATTTTTCTGATTTAAGGCAAAATTATTTGCAAGAAAGAGTAACAATGACAAAGAATTCTCTTACTCACTTATAGCTGACAATAGCTAGATTGGATGACAGGATCATCTAGGCATAAAATTTCATGGAAGATGATGAATCAAAATTCATCAAATTCCATGGTCCACCTCCCTACCACCACCGATTGAATCAAAATTCTTGAAATCTATTGAATATAAAAGTTTCTTATACAAAGTGAAACATAATGAATTGGTCCTAAAACTTAGGCCTTGTGAATCTAAGGAGAAGATTCAAGAGCTGGTAGATAAACTACAGGCATATGATCCTAAGAGTGAGAAGATGACTCCCACAGAGGCTAGAGACCTTGTACAAAGGAGTGGAATTATTTTAGTGCTTGGTTGGGATCTTGAGCAAGAATTCATGTTGGATCAAATTAGAAAGAAAGAGAATGCAATTTCATATAAGCCATTTGATGTTGGTTGTTTCCAAAGAGGGCTAGGATTCAACATAGACTCTAAGTCCTTGGGGGTGTGGAGAATGGCACCTAGAATAAACAAGCCAAAGATAATAGAAATTTAGAGCACTGGTCAAGGAAAAAAAATAGTGTGGACCATGAAAAATAATTTGGGCAAAGAAATATGAAAGGCCTTGAAACATTTGTATTCATAAATGAGGCCAAGGTTGAATAAATTGAGACCAAATTAGTCAGGACCTCCCATGATTACATTGACATAAGAAAATTGTATGAGGAAGAGCTCAAAAAGACCTAGATGCTGAAGTAATATCTTTAAAAGATTAGGTCAAGGCAATAGAGCAGAGCTGAATAGAGGTTAGGAGTGAGAAACCAACAAATATTACTCAAGAGACATCAACTCAAACTATAGAACAAGTACAAAGTGATATTGAGCCACAAAGAATGAGTATGGATGTTGAAGCTCTACAATAAGGTGGTAAAATTAGAACAAATTTTCTAAAGGGTATGATAGGCCACATGATAGGTACATTGAAGAAGATCTCTTAATAGGCACATAGCCTTTTCATTTATCTGCAAAGTGTTGAGTGTTGCCCCACTTTTTACCCTATAACCATTTCTCAAAAGTGGAAAATTTTGTGTCTCAGTTAAGCCTAAGTTTTTCTTGGTCTAGTTTTAATTCCTCTTAGGTGAAAAGAGTCTCCACTAGATTTTTCATCTTTCCCTTCTCTCACATTTTATGGCTAGGTGGATTTCCTTGATGTTGTGAGTTTACGAGTAGCTTAGTACCTAATTTGATGGGGATTCTTACAACAGGAAAAAGTTATTCACAAAGCTAGGCTTTTTCATGGCTTATCATGTTTTTGATGAAAGAAGGAAGGTTGTGGAAAAATGAGCATCGCCTTCTCCTTAATGAGTTTTCTACCCATGAAGGTGATTTCCTGCAAAGAGTAACAAATGAAGCTCACAGATCGATGTAAGAAGATAATGAGCTATCTTATGGAAAATCCCTATTTTCACTATGATATTCTACCTTGGAAGACATTCAAGATTCATTATAGCACTCAAAATCATCTTAGGAAAAAAACTCAAAGTTGACTTCTCCTCGGTAGGCTTTTGACCCATGAAGTCCATTTTTTGCCTAAGGTAGTTGTAAAGGAAAGAAATGAGAAAGTGGGCCCCCTTTCAACTTTCACAGTCATTTTAAGCCTTTTTGAACCCAAAGGAAATATTAACTCAAAAGACAAAGTTTAAAGGAAATCTTGGGTGGAAAGATGAGAATCGTCTTCTCCTTGGTAGGTTTTCAACCCATGAGGATGATTTTCCGCATTCAAGAGAAAATCAACTTTGTAATCAGATTGGGCCCACAAATTACACACAAAAAATCTTAAGATGATAATGAAAACAATCTAACCATTGTAGGAAATGTATACTAAGCATAATTTAATTAGGCGGATATTTCCTTACGGGATACTCTCTTCGTAATTCTCTGAAACTTTATGGAAAATGGAAAAGTAAGTATGAAAGAAAGGAAAGTTACTATTGGGCCAATAGAAATAGTGAAAAGACACAAAAATATCTATTAGAGCTCCTGCATTAACTATTTCAATGGATTTATCCTTTAATTCATTTGTGTGGCATGAATCTTGAAGATCAACGGATGAATTGAGACTCCTATATAGATGGAAACATAACAGTTATTCAAACTATCACTTTTTCTTGAATTGTTATTTTGTAAAATTACACAACTCTTTCAAAAAGTCTGTATTTGTGAATTCAATATCTTGTTCTTCATCTAGATTCAAAATTTCAATTTACTTTGTCCTCAGACAGAATGACAACTAGGTTTGCACATTTTGATGGGCTAAATGGAATGAAGTCCACATTGAAGAATTTCATAGATACTTCACTCTATTTTTATGATATGAAATATTTCCAAAGGAGGTTGAAGTCAAAGCCGATTCATCCCATAACTATGAAGCTCTAAGGAAATGGACTAGTAGAGGTAGCTGGTTTCTCAGTGGCAGTCCAAGCTTCAGAATTGATTTATGAATGCATAAATCACTACAATCCGAACACCAAAAAAATTTTTTTACCTGATCATACAGTATTAATCTCCATTGATAGGAAAACTATGGTGAATTGCCTTCGAGTTCCAGAATGATAGGAGTTTATGGACTTAACAATAGGAGGAGCAGTCTCTAAGTTCTCTACAAAGAAGATGGTGTGGAGGAAGGAAATTATGCAATCCTGGTTTTAAAAGACACGAAGTGCCAAGAGTAAGGTCCCCAAAACTCTATTTGGTACTAATCTCAAACCTAAGATTGTAGACATTTTGGTTCTCTTGTATAGACTAAAAGGTGAGGTAGAAGCTCTAAATTTTGTTGAACAATATTTCTTTCTGGTACAACCTATTTTAGATACGTAATATATTGATTGGGTTCATGAGGTAAGTGAAAATATTTCCAATGCTCTCAGTATCGTGAAGTTCTACAATACTTTCTATATGTCTTCCTTTTTGTTTTACATGCTAGCATCTCTACAGTTATGGTCAGGCCTTCCAAGAATAGAAAAATTTCCTGATGATGTGAAGTGTTATGAGTTATATCCATGTTTGCAATTGCAAAATGGTTATTGATGCATTCACAATGAGAATTTGCAAGGAACTCCAAGGATGCTTAGAGAGGAGATTTAGTTCAAAGGCAATGGTGGCTATTAGTCAGTTTAGAAGCTATTTTATCTAGTTCTCATCTTTCTCATATTTGCATCTTGTAGCTTTCAATGGATTCCCCTTGAAGCTACCTAGGTATTTGAGTGACATGATTGTGCTGATAGTGATCATGAGGAAGGTAGTCTAGGTGAATGTGCTAACTGAAAGCTTGAAGAAGAAGGGATATGAGTTCCATATGAAAGAAGGAGCTTACAATTGTGAGTCTTGATCTAATGCAAAGAATATGCTCAAAGTGTTTGAGATGAAATAAAAATTGGAGATGTATGAGGTCTTCAGACCTATGTTTAATCTGAATGGATATTCTAGGGATGTGTTGCAGATTGGAAGTGTGATCAAACACATTACCACTATTGAAGACTATTGGGCAGATTATAAAGATGAATTTGAAAGTCAAGATCATACTTTCACCAGGCTCATAATGGAGCAAATAAAAACATATAATATCAATCTTAATGTTGAAGTATTGGAGGATGATGGGAAATATATGTATAGTAATACATATTTGAATAAGTTAAGAAACACTCCTATCAATTTGAAGCCCTATCAGGATGCTGAGGAAGATTTAGACACTATGATAGCCTAAATCATCAAAAGAACTAGGAAGTGGGTTGAATGAGCAACCAAAATAAGACAAAGTAAGGGCACAACCACTCAAGCTTCTCCAGTAACTACAACTCCCTCTTCCTCCTAGAGTGGTACACTAGGAGTAACACTAGCTATCACTCAAGAACCAGCTCAACCTTAAAGAGAAGGTGACCAACCTCTAGACAAGAGCACTCCCATAGCTAAGATGTGTCATGATGGCTCCCTCCCAATTATTGGAAACCAAACTAATGCTAATGAGAAGAAGACAAAGAAGCCAAAGAATAGTGTTGTTATCTCAGTTCCCTCTCCTCATGGTACACCAATCCCCTCTCCTCATCATAGCCTAGTTCTACTAGTAAGTGCTACACTTTTATAACCAAGTGGCTCCCCAGTATAGATAGTAGATTTGGAAGATGGAAAGAGTAGTAGCACTAAATCTATTGAATCTAATAAGGAAACAAAGAGAACCTCAGAGCTAGAGAAAGGCCAAAGATCTTCCAAGCTCATCTCTTGAGCCCCAAAGAATCCCTTCTCTTCAACTTTGATGATAATCAGTCTAGTCAAGAAGAAGATGTTTAGCATAGATTCACTTGGGATAGCCTCCAAGGTGATAGGCACTAATTCCTAGTTAGAGGATACTCTAGAGAGAAAGAGAAAAAGGAAAGATGAAAGCACCCATGCCAAGGATACCATATCCCTTGCAGTTCATTCTAGATCTACATTAACCAAGGTAAAGAAGCAGAAAAATTTTTCTATACTCAGGCAAGATCCAGAAACAGGGTACTTAACAATGGAGATAGCAAGGCCCAAAAAAGAAGGAATAATTGAAGATATAACTACTGATGATTTTACTCTACACTCAATGGACCTTGGAGAGGCCATACATGATACCAAGGTTGGCTTGCGGAAGTCAACCAATGAAGTAATTGAGGGACAATTGGAAATCCTGAAGTTATCAAAAGCTAGGATGAAAGTTGAGATAGAAGAGTTGAATAGGTTCATCAGACAATTGGTCACTCCATTGGCAACTATCTCCAGAGTATCAATAACAAGAAATCCTATTGCTATAGAAGTTCAAGCCCTTATCTCCCAACTTTAGGAAGATAAGGCACTTTGGCAAAATTGGTAAAGATGAGATTGGGAAGCTTAAATTAGAGGAAGTCACTATTATAGAACAAACTGGCAATGTTATCTTAATATTAGAAATTGACAAGGATAAAATCTTAGCAAATAGCAATACTCTAGTTGGAGAAAGAGAGAAGAGTGACGATTGTATCCCTCTTTTGAAGATGATCATTCAAATGAAGGCAAAGGAAGCCATTGAAGCAAAAATCTTGCCAAAGGGAGACAAACCTCTATCTGAATGGCTTCAAAGCATGCAGTTCAAGTTAGAAATGGTCTTATTAGCAAAAAAAGGACTTAAGGAAATCAAGGATAAAGTGAAGAAGACCCAAGATAGAGGATTTGAACTCATGAGGGGACTACATATAGATTCACAAACTAGTGGCCAGGGGAAAGCACTCATTGAGATAAACATCATGAAGGATAATTTCTCCAAATTTTTAGATAGTCGAACTGATGTATCTTCCAGTAATCAAAATAGATTTATGAAACTCCAGAAACTCAGTGGATGTATACACATGGCCATAGAGGAATTGCCAAATCAATTGAATGTTGTGAAGGAGTTTTCTAGGGAAGATTCTAAGTGGCTCTTCAGATACACCAATATACATGTGCCTAGGCATGAAGAGCTAATCCCAATCATAGTTGCCGCTAAGGCCTATAGAAAAAAAGTAGAAAAGGGGAAGAAGACAAAGTGATTCAAATTCCACCCCCTTTTCACTTTCTTACATAATTATTGCAATACGACAAATTGGTTTCTTGCCATTTGTCATTCTTTGAGGAGCTGAACTGATTGAACTTCTATTGTAATGGTCATCTTAGAATCCTATATGTATGAAATTGAAAGATTAATAAAAGGTCAAAAAAATTTTGGTGTGAAGTACTTGATGTTATAGAGTCCATTGAATGGTATTTTGTATCAACTATTTTCTACTCCATTTCTATCAGTTGTTAGTTATATGTTTTCTCTTTTGTTTGTATTGAAGCAAGGAAAGGATGAAGTTTCATTCCCCTATTTTGAGACAGTGAACTGATGTGATAAGTAGTGTCATTGCATGTTCAAAGAGAAATCCCTTAAACATTTTTCCCTTTTATTTAACATTTTATTCTTTGTAGTTCAGATCCTAGTTAATTCATAAGAGCTATCAGATTTCCACAATCCATCAATGTTGAGATTTACTATCTGGATTTGATTGTGTGACCAATTTTTTACATCAACGTTTCATATCACACTCCATGATCCATCATTAGGATGCGTACAATAGAAGAGAAGGATAAAAGAGAAAGTTAGCAAACTAGACTTCAAATAAAAGGTAGGGGGTTGGGGGGAGAGGAGGAAGAAAGCACACAAAACAAGGACAATTACCAAATAAAGGAACCCAAAAGACAATCAAGCCAACCTGAAGAGGAAAAAGAGTTGAGAGGTGCAAGACACAAAGAGAAGATCCTAATGAGCAACCTAAAGACACCAAAGTATTTTTTTTTTTTTTTAAAGAAGGAGAAAATTAATAATAATAGGATAATGGGTGAATTAAAAAGATATAAAATAATTGAAAAATATTAAAAGAGGTTCTAACAAAGAAAAAGAAGAAAAATTAAATAATTAAAAGACTGGAAAAACCAAAAGAATAATAAAGATATCTACTTAAATAAATTAAGAAAAATGATTAAATAGAAAGGAGAGAGAAAAGACCCCAAATAAAATCAAAATAAAAATGAGGGAGAATTAAAAATGGATGAATTGAAAAAGATAAGAAGTAAAATATACAAAGAAGAATAATTAGAAGATTGAAAAAATGAAATAATTAATAAACTAATAAAATAAAAAAGGAAGATTGAAACATAATTAGAAGAATAAGGAATAAAACAAAATTAAAAAATTTTAGGTTAGAATAAGCAAAAGAGAGGAAAAGAGAATAAAAAATAAATTGAAAGACAATCAAAAGAAATAAATAACTTAGTTGATTTTTAAATTATAAGTGGAAAGAATGATAAATAGAATAACAAAATGAAAAGAAGTAGAACAAAGGTAAGTTAAACAAAAGAACCATGAAAGAACAAAAATTAAGTAAATAAAGGAACAACGAAAGGGGAAAAGAATTTTAAAGGTGGGGGGGGGTAGTAAAATTGAAAAAGGCCACAATAAGACAAAGAAATAAAGGAAACAAAACCTAAAAATAACTAAGACAATAAATTTTTTAAAAATTAGAAGAAAGAAAAAAAAGAAAACACTAAGCTAAAGAAAGGAAGTTAAAAAAGAATAAAAAGAAAATAGAATAAAAATCTGCAGAAGAACACGAGAAAGCACAAAAAGAAGAAAGCCCACACACACACACACACACACACACATATATATACATGCAAGCCCATGCATGCAATTAAAGCACCAAGGGGCTAACACAAAAAGCTAACTGACTCACAACAAAGAAACCGAGAAAGAAGGCCTTTAAAGCCCCAAAACTAGCATGGAGGAGAGAAAACAAGACACCAAGGAGGAAGGAGGTGACAAGGGGGAGGGAGAAAGATAAAGGAAACAAGAAGACAGGCACAAGAAAAACCAAAGCGCCTAAGAGGAACAAGAGAAGGAGAGAAGACAAGAACGAGGGAGGAAGGGAAAGGGAGCACCAAGGGGGAGAGAGAGCAAAAAAACCAAAAGGGGAGGGGGAAACCTAGGGCAGAATAGGGGAGGCAAGGAACAATCAAGACAAGGTGGGGCTAGAATACTGAAGAGACGACAACAAGGGACACCAAGCATGTTTTAGGTGCCACCCATCATCACGGTTGAGGTTAGAAAGGTTGTAATATATCTCAACCGCCTCCTTGAACTTCCTTCTAAATAAGTTATGCTCCTTGGAAACAATGAGAGCATCCTCCAAATAGATATGATGTTTAGTAGAGGATGAGTGCTCGGCAAGGGCAGACTTGAGAACCTGCTCATGTCTAATATCCACTGCATGTTCTTTGTGTCAGGTGGCAAAAGAGCAACCTGTTTCACCTATGTAAGGGATGCCACATGAGCAAAGAACCTTATAGACTCCTGACTCCATGAAGGAATTCCTAGAGTCCTTGAGCAGGGGAAGGCATCATTTGAGAGTGGAGAGGGGCTTTAAGGACACCCAGATACCCTTTTTGACTAAAATATTAGAGATCTTGTGAGAAATACCTTCGACAAAGGGAAGGGTGAAGAAAGGGGTAGGATCGAGAGGCAAGGGTGAGGGGGCTGGAGGGGAACAAACAAGAGACCTAGCCCGGTGGAAGGCTGTTGAGATTTTTTTGTTGGAATAACCATTCCACAAGAACACTTGGCAAAGGTGAGAGAGCTCAAGAGGTAAGTGATCAGCATCGCAAATTTGATGGGCTCTTAAGGTTAGGGTTTTGAGAATGCCCTCTTTTTGGCTCGAATGATGGTGGGAGGAGGCATGAAGATAACATTCTATATGGGTAGCTTTGCGAAAGAAACCACAACCAAAGGAGCCATCTGGTTTCTTAATGATGAGGACATCAAGAAAGGAGAGACGATTGTCAGACTCGACTTCTTTGGTAAACGATATGAAGGGAACTAAATTGTTAAGATGGTGGTGAAATTCCTCCAAACTATCAAGACCATGGGGCCAATAGACATTAGTGTCATCTACATAATGCTTCCACCACTTGGGTTTGAGGGGGGGAGAGTGCAGGGAAACATCCTCAAAATGCCCCCTTCAGCCTGTAGCAACCTCTGCTTCCCTTTTCGCCCCCCATCCCTCTCCTCTCATTGATTCTCTTCCCTCTTCCTTCGATCACTCTCCACTCTCCCCAGTACCCCTCATCTCCATCACAGATACCATTTGCATTCTATCCTGTAGCTGTGTTGTGGTCGACGTGGAGCATGTAACATCCACCAGTCCTCGCCTTAGCCACTCCCCCTCACCACATTGATTCCTTTGCCTCTTTGTTTCTATTTCCTTGCACCCACATTTGCACCTATGTCTCTAGGTTTGAGCCTCATTCTTCCACCCGACAAGCATCAAGTTGTTTCTCCTTCCAGCATGTGTGCCAAGACTAGAGTCAATGTTTCGAGCCATTGCTGAAATCGCCCAGACACTGCAATGACCCAACGTTCTTTCAACGGCTCCCCTTCCAACCTAGGTACATTTTCTCTTTCTCGGCGTGTTCTTTCCATAGGTTTCATTGATTTCTTTGAGCCTTGTGCACTGTCTCCTTTGTCAATCTCTTGCATGCAATGAAAGTCTTCTTCTCTTATTGCCTCATCCCCTTAACCCTCTTTGCCTCGAGCCCCTCCCCCTTCTATGCCTTTGACCAGTCTTAACTTTTTCATGTTGGACTTAGTGCCCCATCCTTCTTCTCCTCCCTTGGTCAACAATCAGCCCACATTGAGATTTGACCATACTATTGCTGCTCTTCGCATGCTTAATGGACCATCTATTGTTGGGTCACCCCTTGGTCCTTCTCCTCCTCTGTCTTCCTTGTGTCTTTCGGCCTCTCCTCCTCCTCCACCCTCTCTCACACCTTCTTCCTCTTCGATGATGAGTTGGGATTCTAAATTAGTGGTCAACTTATCTCACACCCCTCTTGACCCCCTTTCTTTTAACTTTCTCAAATGGGGTCTCAACTTTTCTTTGTCTCCTCGCTTGATTCCTCATGTGGACTTCCTCATTACCATTGAGAATGTGATTCAATCTATTCCCGTTGTCATTGCTAAGGAAGTTAGACAAGATTGCACCATTGTTGTACCTCCCAAGCACAACATACCTAAGGCTGAAATCTTAGCCTTCAAAAAGCTTGTGAGCAACAATGACCTTATTATTGTTAAAGCTGACAAGGGCAATACCACTGTGATTCTTGACAAGGCAGACTACATTTCCAAGATGCTCAACCTTCTTTTAGATACTAATAGCTACAAGGTTTCTCCTCGTAACCCATGTGCCAACATCCTTGAAAAGGTTAAAGCAGCTATTTCTAGCCCTTCCTTTCAGGCTATTATTAAAAAATGTCTGATACCCACCAAAGAGGTCACTCCTCGGATTTATGGGTTCCCTAAAATCCACAAGAGTGGCATCCCACTTGGATCCATTGTGGACACCATTGATTCCCCTACCTAGAATTTAGCCTCCTTCCTTATCAAGCTCATGTCCCCCCTTGGTCATAATTCAGACTCCTTTGTCAAAGACTCCAACCACTTGGTCCAATTCATCAAGGAGGCAAAACATGATAGAGGTGACATTTTGGTTAGCTTTGATGTGGTGTCCTTATTCACCAAGGTCCCCATTCCTGATTCTATGGAGTTAGTCAAGCCCAAATTCAACTTTGAGGTTGCCTCTTTGGTTGATCTTTTCTTGCGCTCTACTTTCTTTTCCTTCCAGGGTGTCATTTATGAGCAAGTTAATGGAGTAGCCATGGGCTCACCCCTTTCTCTAGTTATCGCCAATATTTATATGGAGCATTTTGAGGATGTTGCCCTATGCTTTGCCCCCCTCAAACCTAAGTGGTGGAAGCATTATGTAGATGACACTAATGTCTGTTGGCCCCAGGTCTTGATAGTTTGGAGGAATTTCACCACCATCTTAACAATTTAGTTCCCTGCATATTGTTTACCAAAGAAGTCAAGTTTGACAATCATCTCTCCTTTCTTGATGTCCTCATCATCAAGAAACTAGATGGCTCCTTTGGTCATGGTGTCTTTCGCAAAGCTACCCATACAGACCGTTATCTTCATTCCTCCTCCCACCATCATCTGAGCCAAAAAGAGGGCATTCTCAAAACCCTAACCTTGAGAGCCCATCGGATTTGTTATGCTGATCACTTACCTCTTGAGCTCTCACACCTTTGCCAAGTGTTCCTGTGGAATGGCTATTCTAACAAATAAATCTCAAGAGCCTTCCACTAGGCTAGGTCCCTTGTTTGTTCCCCTCCAGCCCCCTCACCCCTGCCTCTCGATCCTACCCCTTTCTTCACCCTTCCCTTTGTTGAATGCATTTCTCATAAGATCTCTAATATTTTAGTCAAAAAGAGTATCTGGGTGTCCATCAAGCCCCTCTCCACTCTCAACCGATGCCTTCCCTCGCTCAAGGACTCTAGGAATTCCTTCATGGAGTCAGGAGTCTATAAGGTCCTTTGCTCGTGTGGCATCCCTTACATAGGTGAAATAGGTCACTCTTTTTCCACTGACTCAAAGAACATGTAGTGGATATTAGACATGAGCGGGTTCTCAAGTCCACCCTTACCAAGCACTCATCCTCTACTAAACATCATATCTATTTGGAGGATGCTCTCATTGTTTCCAAGGAGCATAACTTCTTCAAAAGGAAGTTCAAAGGGGTGGTTGAGATATATTACAACTTATATAACCTCAATTATGATGATGGGTGGCACCTAAACCATGCTTGGCATCCCTTGTTGTCATCGCTTCAGTATTCTAGCCGCACCTTGTCTTGATTGTTCCTTGTCTCCCCTATTCTGCCCCGAGTTCCCCCCCCCCCCCCCCTTTGGTTTTTTTGCTCTCTCTCCCTCTTGGTGCTCCCTTTCCCTTCCTCCCTCATTCTTTTCTTCTCTCCTTCTCTTGTTCCTCTTAGGCACTTTGGTTTTTCTTGTGCCTACCTTCTTGTTTCCTTCATCATTCTCCCTCCCACTTGTCGCCCCCTTCTGCCTTGGTGTCTTTTTTCTCTCCTCTATGCTAGTTCTGGGGCTTTGAGGGCCTTCTTTCATAGTTTCTTTGTTGTGAGCGGGTTAGCTTTTTTTGTTAGCCCCCTGGTGCTTTAATTGCATGCACGGGCTTGCATGTATGTGTTCCTATATATATATATATATATATATATATATATATATATATATATATATATATGTTGGCTTTCTTCTTTTTGTGCTTTCTCGTGTTCTTCTGCAGATTTTTATTCTATTTTCTTTTTATTCTTTCTTCTAATTTTTAAAAAAAAATTATTGTCTTAGTTATTATATTATTAAGTTTTTTATTATTTTTATTCATTTATCTTATTTATTTTTAGGTTTTATTTCCTTTATTTCTTGGTCTTATTGTGGCCTTTTTCAATTTTACTACACCCCCCCACCTTTAAAATTCTTTTCCCCTTTCGTTGTTCCTTTATTTACTTAATTTTTGTTCTTTCATGGTTCTTTTGTTTAACTTACCTTTGTTCTACTTCTTTTCATTTTGTTATTCTACTTATCATTCTTTCCACTTATAATTTAATTATCAACTAAGTTATTCATTTCTTTTGATTGTCTTTCAATTTATTTTTTATTCTCTTTTCCTCTCTTTTGCTTATTCTAACCTAAAAAAATTTAATTTTGTTTTATTCCTTATTCTTCTAATTATGTTTCAATCTTCCTTTCTTATTTTATTAGTTTATTAATTATTTTGTTTCTTCAATCTTCTAATTATTCTTCTTTGTATATTTTACTTATTATCATTTTCAATTCATCCATTTTTAATTCTCCCTCATTTTTATTTTTATTTTATTTGGGGTCTTTTCTCTCTCCTTTCTATTTAATCATTTTTCTTAATTTATTTAAGTAGATATCTTTATTATTCTTTTGGTTTTTCTAGTCTTTTAATTATTTAATTTTTTCTTCTTTTTCTTCATTCGAACCTCTTTTGATATTTTTCAATTATTTTCTATCTTTTTAATTCACCCATTATCTTATTATTATTAATTTTCTCCTTCTTTTTATTTTATTTTTTATCTTTTGGGGTCTTTAGGTTGCTCACTAGGATCTTCTCTTTGTGTCTTGCACCTCTCAACTCTTTTTCCTCTTCAGGTTGGCTTGGTTGTCTTTTGGGTTCTTGTATTTGGTAGTTGTCCTCATTTTGTGTGCTTTTTTCCTCCTCTCCCCCCAACCCCCTACCTTTTATTTGAATTCTGGTTTGCTAACTTTCTCTTTTATCCTTCTCTTCTATTGTATGCATCCTGATGATGGATCACGGAGTGTGATCCGAAACGTTGATGTAAAAAATTGGTCACACAATCAAATCCAGATAGAAAATCTCAACCTAGTTAATTCAGTTTAGTATTATTTGTTATTCTATTAATACTTGTGAGTCCATAAGATGTGTGGGTTCATATACTTAATCAATTCTTCAAAAATATTTTTCTGCCTGAGTTAGATCATGTTTAGGTCTGGTTGTTCTCTAGTCAAGAACATACCCCCATATTAGTTTTAGGAATAAAACATGATTCATTGCAAATCCACCATAGGGAGCTATACCTATTAATTCAAAGAAAGGCCAATCTATCTAGAAGTGGTTTTTCAACTACTTGTAATTAGATATTGTTCATAATTTGGGCATTCAAGAGTCATAATAATAAAAAAGAACAAATTTGTTTACCAAAACTAAGCATATATACAATGAAGTACTATTATGGCTATCAACTATTTTTAACCAATGGGGGTCATACAATCATTTTTTTGAAAGATTAATTTTGCTAATGGAAAAGAAGCCTAACCTGCCTGATCAAATTTTCACAGTGAAGGAAGGTTTGGAGATAGTAAAAGAATTAATTGGTTTCTTTATTGTTAAGTTGCAAATTATGCAAAGAAAAATGAAGATTATGATAGGGTGGATTAATTCTTACATTCCACCAATTTTGGATGCTAAAAATAAGTTAAAAGACTGGCAAGAATGCTCAAATTCTTTTGACTTAACACTAGCTCTAGGATGAGTATCAACCACTTTTGATGATGATACATATGAATTTTCTTTCAATGATCTAATTGATTCTCTCTTCAAAGTGGAAATTGATATGAACTAGTTTGTAACCAAGTCAAGAGCCATAACAAATGCGAAGTGGAATAAGGAAATTAGTGGTTTGGATGAGGTTAGAGGAATTGAATGGAAAATAAAAAGAGAGATTTATGTGTGGGAAGCAGTCAAAAAAATTAAAGCTTTGCCCACAAGAAACGGTTAGAAATCATAGTTGGATGGTAGAAGAGACAACATAGATAAAATACAATGATTATGATAGGTTGTTAAAGCTACACACATGCTCATCTTGGAGACCTAAAGAGAGATTGCCACCTGCCAGTTTTTTAACTACTTTCCTGTCTTTTATCCAAGTATGAAGAATATTTGTAAAAGAATAAAATATTTGAAGTGTCTTTGTATTTATTTTTAAATCAAATTTTGACAAGTGTCCTCCCATCTAATGCTTGTTGCAATCCTTTTCTATAAAAGGATTCTCAAGATGTGGAGTGAGGGTCTAAATTTTGTTTTCTTTTAGCACTAATGCTATTTATAGTGGGTCCAAAATTTTGTGTCAATTGGATGTTGTTTCAAATTTGTACCTCAAGATCATAATGAGTAATGAATGAAATACCTGTTATATTCTAAGTTATATTTTGAGTTCTATATCAACTAAATGTATCATTCTCAAGGAGATTAATACAAAGAGAGGAATTAATATGCATCTATGTCCTAAGTTTTTGTCTCCTTTTTCATAGTCTTATTACTCTGAGACTAAGTGAGCAAAGTTCATTTCAATTTAATACAACTTGGATATGTTGTATGTTAATTCATTGTTTCTTTTAATTCAAGAACTTAAGTAAATGCTTCTGTGAATTGATAAAGTTTCTAAATGTATAGGAGGGATATCATAAGAATGGGATTTAAGGTTAACAACTAATATATTTAATTGCAAGTCAATTGAATAGATCACAATTTACTGAAATGACTCTGTGTAACAATGGATAAGCCACTCATCATCAATTCATATACAAATTGAGGCAGCCATTTAGTTGCATAATTCACATTTAAATCAAATCATTTATCTAAATTCTGTAAGAATGGATTACATGTTGGTCATTCACTTATTGTAATAGATTTTGAGTTTATAGTTGGCTACTTAAACTCAATAGTTAATTTCAATTTCAAGAAGATATTAGACCATTTTCTGTTGTAAGCGATGAATAATGGTTAAAGAAAGTAAATAAAAGATATAATTCGTGGGTATACCTGCCTTGGCCTATGGAGCTTGATACAGGAGCATCAAGCTTGGATTTGGTGGACTTATTCTTTTCATGGTTAGGGATTTTTTGGAGACACATTGGGGAACCTTTTCCTATGTTCACATAGATATTGGAGTTGTCATGTTGAAGTTAGAGCCATTTTTACCTTGCTACTAGAGTTGTACTTCCTAGTTTCTGGGTGCTTGTTACAGGTCATGTAACTAATTTTTTAGAATAATTTAAAGGATAAAAAGTTTAGAGTTTTAATTGGGCCTAGATTAATATCTCTGGTTAAGGTTTCAAGTCCTAATTAATTATAAGTTGGGAGATATGGAAATTCTCCTAGAGTATCAATTTTTGGCAGTTTGCACGATGGGTTTTTGTGCATGACTTTTGGGATGAATACAAAGACATCCTTAATGAATCAGCCTTTGCAAACTTAAGGGGTTGTAGAGGACCTAAATTAATACTTGAAATTTTAAGCACAAGTTCTAATTCAATTGGAGCTATGAGATATCGTGATTTTTTTTGGGTATCAATTTTTGGACATTTAATTTTTGTTGGAGAATGACTTGTGGCTCTTCAAGTATTTAATGTTAGTTTTATTTAGTTTTTAGCATTCTAGACCAACTTGTGGCTTATATTTTTATAAGTAGGGGTTGTGTTGAAGTCATCATTGATCATTATTTAATTCATTCAGTGTAGGAGTGAATGTGGAGAGTAGCTAGAGAGTGAGTTATTCCTAAGTCTATGAACAGAGCACTGAATGTGAGGCAATTTAGAGTAGGATTGTGATTATTCACCCATCTAAGAGATGAAGAGGTGGTAGAGGAGAAAATTTTGAAGAGAGATAGTACTTGAGGCTTGGGAAACAAGGAGATTTCTTGGTGGGCTTGTGAGTATTAGTTGGATCTTCCTTGAGGTTTCTACCAGAGTGTGGATCTAGACTAGCTAGTGTTTGGTTTAGATCTTGAAGGACCTTGTAGAACTATTATTGTAATTTCTATTGTATTTGGTCATAACTAGGAAGGCCTTATAGCTTGTCACATTGCATGTAATTTTTATTTTATGAATAAATAATTGTAATTTGGTATCAGATCTTGCATTGTTATTATGTTTCTGTTGTGTAGTTATTTGCTAGGGGCTAGGAAATCTCCTTTGGTGATTCTCCTACCTTGTGCCTCATAAGTGGTATCAGAGCCAAGGTTTTCCATAAGCATGTAGACATATTGCCAAAATTTAGGTAGTTTGTACTAGGTTCTTGGGAGGACATAAAAATGGATCTATGGTTGTGAGGATGGAAGGCTAGTCTTGTTCAAGAAGATTGATCTATTGGTGATTTGTTGCAGAGAGTTTACAAAGATCTTGGAAGATGGCTTTGAGAGGATTGAGCCCTAGGATGATTGTGAGACTCTATGATATAGTGGAGAGGAGGATTAATGAGACAATAGCTTAGGTGGATGTTGTTTTGGATGCTTCTTTTACTAAAATAGTTGAGGAACCAAAGAAGGAAGTTGTATGCTACTAGAGTTGGAGTCTACCAATCTGGAAGAGATTTCTTAGGGTAGTTAGAAGACTCATTTGAGAGAGAAGATCACATGGCAGGGTTGAGGTGGAAGAGTTTGGTTTTGTTGATCAATTTTTGGATCTTGATACAAAATCTACAGAGAAACTAGAGGTTTTCACTAAGGATATTCCTAATCTTTTTTATGTTGGGATGGAGATTGGTTTTCATAATAAGTTGGTTGAGTCTAACATGGAGATTGTAGAGCACTAAATTGTAGATGTTTTCATTTCTATTGGTGGTGACTTTTGTGTTGTAGAGAATCTTGTTGTGAGCAATGAGATGGTTGGTGTTGAGAGTTTTGCATGTGTTGATGGAGATCTACATATTGTTTCTGATATGGAGTTTTTTTATGCTAGTGTGGATTCACTAGTTGCTGATGTGGATGAGGGCTTGTTGATGAAGCATTATGTTTAATTTGTTCTTGGGTGTGAGCATGCTAATTGCATTGCTGATATGTATTTGATTATGATGTTTCAATGGATGAAGCATAGATGGTTGATTTTTAGATTTTTTCTATTGACTTTGATGAAGTGAAAGCCTTTGGTAAAGATGAAGTTGGTTGTAGATCTTTCTTTGGGCATCAAAATATGGGACATACTTTTCTATTTACCTAGGGAGTCTGATGCAAGAGCATCGAGATTGGATTTGGTGGGATTATGATTTTCATGGTTAGGGATGTGTTGGAGACATATTAGGGAACCTTTTCCTATGTGCACATAGAGATTGGAGTTGTCATGTTGAAGTTGGAGCCATTTCTACCTTGCTGCTAGAGCTATATTTCCTAGTTTCTGGGTTCTTGTTGCAAGTCATGTAACTAATTTTTTATAATGATTTAGAAGATAAAAATTTTAATGATTGAAGAGGGCTTAGATTAATATCTTTGGTTGAGATCAAAAGTCCTAGTTCATTATAAGTTGGGAGGTATGGCAATTCTCCTGGAGTATCAATTTCTAGCAGTTTGCGTGATGGGTTTTTGTGCGTGACTTTTGGGATGAATGCAAAGATATATTTAATGAATCAGCCTTTGAAAACTTAGGGGATCATAGAGAACCTAAAGTAATACCTTTAGTACAAAGCACAAGTTCTAATTCAATCAGACCTCTGAGATATCATAATTTTTCTCGAGTATCAATTTTTTGACATTTAATTTCTGTTGAAAATCGACTTGTGGTTCTTCAAGTATTTAATGTTAGGTTTATTTAGTTTTTAGCATTCTAAGCCAATTTGTGGCTTAGATTGGTATAAGTAGGAATTGTGGTGAAGTCATTATTGATCATTATTTCATTCAGAGGAGGAGGAGTGAGTGTGGAGAGTAGATGGAGAGTAAGTTTTTCTTGAGTCTATGGACAGAGTGTCAAATGTGAGGTAGTTTATAGCAAGATTGTGATTATTCATCCATCTAAGAGAAGAGGAGGTGGTAAAGGAATGAATTTTGAATAGATCTAGTAGCTAAGGCTTGGGAAACAAGGAGATTTCTTGGTGGACTTGTGAGTACTAGTTGGATCTTCCTTGAGGTTTCTACCAGAGTGTGGATCTGGACTAGCTAGTGTTTGGGTTGGATCTTGAAGGATTTTGCAGAACTATTACTGTAATTGCTACTGTATTTGGTTGTAATTGGGAAGGCCTTACTGCTTAGCACATTGCATGTAACAATTATTTTATGAATAAATTATTGAAATTTGGTATCATGTCTTGCATTGTAATTCTATTTCCGTTGTATGGTTATTTGTTAGGGGCTAGGACATCTCCTTTAGGGATTCTCCTACCTTGTATTGCATCAGAGCCTAAATTTTAGAAATCCCATGTGCTTTGTTAAGTTGGTCCAGATCCAAAATAAGTTTTGCTGAAGATGGGAAATAGGTGACCCCTAGGTACCTACCTTTATTTTGTATTATGGTGTTGTTTTAGATTTGTAGTTTTAAAATACCAACAAAACCCATGAAAATTTTACCCCCAATTGTAAAACAAAGATAAAATATAATATATTGTACATCCTAAATGATGTTTATTTTATAATAAACTTGTACTTTCAAGAAAAAATAAGTTTTTAATGAGGAAGTAAATCTCCTAATGTTAAACAATTATGTGTCAAAGGAACTCACACTATAAGAGAAATATGTCAATAAGTGAAGAATAAATTTCATAGTTCCTAAATGGAGGATCATTTATATTAGACATGCCCTTCGAAGCACAAAATAAATTATTGAGAAAAGAAAAAATTACTTATGTGAAACAAATAACCTCACACCAAAAAGTATGCACTATAATAAAATAATACAAATCTATAGAGAATGAAAAGAAATGGAGGGATTCCACATTATGAAAACTTAGTGGAAAAACAATTATATAGGATATACACTTCCAAGAAAGGAAAATATTGTAAAGAAGGACATCATTTCCATTAGAAAGAAAGATACTTAATAAAGAAGTCCATGTATAGAAGGACATCATTGTATAAAGTATGTAACCAAAAAAAAGATAATGGATCCTTTAAAATGAGATAAAAAATAAGATAACGAGAACTTTCCCCCATGTTAAGAAAAAGAAGGAAGAATGCCTATTGTGTGCTCACATTGTAAATTATGCAAAAAAAAAAGCATCCCTAATGACATGGTATACTAAATGTACATAATAGAGGGAATCATGATAGTTAATAAAGAGATGCAAAGGTATGCCTTTGATATCAAGAAAAAAAATAAGTTCCATTGTTAAAGAATGAATATATCTACCTAGAAAACCTTGAAAAATTTGTCTAAATTCAATACAATTAGAAAGATAGTGCTTATTTCTATGAGAAACTAACATAAAAACTCACTATTAATAGGCCTTTGATTCTTTAAAAATATTATATAAGGAAAGTGAATTTGCATAATAATTCAATGAATATGAGTATAGGGAAGAAACCATTTAAGATTGTTACAAGGATAAATACTGAGGGAGATGAAGAAGGAGAGAGAGTTAATCTCATTATGATTTTGAAAAAGTAGTGACAAAACTCTGAGTCATTATCGAACATAGTTGGTTGGTCATCACTGCGACTGAGCCACTAAGTAGGCCGAGTGCATAGAGTATGTCGAGCATAAGTGTCTAGACAATACATGTTGAGTGATATGACAATTAGTGCTGAGAACTTGTAGGTGTCGAGTAGTCAGTGTGTGTTGAGTAACTCAAATGCCGAGCAAACAAAAGGTGTTGAGAAAATAGTGTGTGCCAAGTGATTTAGGTGTTGAGCAATAGTATGTGTCGAGCCATTCAGAAGTTGAGTTTCAATAGATAGAGCACAATTAACACTAGTAAATTTGGACCTTATTTTCAATGACTGTTGGTCAAAATTTTGATGCTCAAAGGTCAAAAAATATCGTTGCTATAATTTTGTCAAAATTTTGATGTAATCCATAGCTATCAAAATATTGACAGACCACCATGTCGAAAATCATCCCAATGTATCTCATAGGGTAACATTAGACAGCTAGTACAAAACATTAAAAGTTAAGCAATTACGCAATTGTTATCAATGACCTTACTAGTCAAAAGATGGACATTTACAAAATTATTTTTGATGAGTTTTCCATGCCCTCAATAACAAGCTGCGTCAAAATATTAACAAAAAAGAGATTTTTATAGATGACTTTGTCATACCATCGATGACAGGTGTCATCAAAATATCAACTAACAAGCATCAAAATTGTGATGATAGCCAAAAAAATTTAAAATCAAATAGCCTCACTATATAAAGCTAATAACAATCATATGAGTGATGACCCTTGGTTCTTATTGAGCTGATAATCATATTACTATTATATAAGTTATTGGCATATCATGGTCATCAATAGTATTGTTTGGTTAAGAAAATTAACATATGTATATTGTGCCTTGTTTCACCTAGAATAGTGAAGATGAACATATAAGACTACAAAGATGAAGCTGAATTGTGCCTTTTTGTGCTTCATTGTTGATCACTAATTGATTCCTCTGTTCACTTGATTGTCAATACTCCACAAACTCTTCAATCATGGGGTCTGGCTTCCATCTATCTTTGAGTCCATTTCCACTCCTTCAGTTGTGTTCATCTTTTTTAATCTCTCTTCTATCAGCCTCAACACAACATGATCTATTTTGTTCAACCTTTTACCTCAGCCTCTCTCCTTATCAATATGCTTTCTTGCATTATTCAGATCCAATTCTTTTATCATCAAGAAATGCATTCTATTATTTTTTAATTAAACTTCATATTTAAGATGTATTGGGTCAAATTAAGTTTGTAGAAGATCACTAAGTGACTAGATTAATTTCATGCACTCAATTTGAAACATTTCTATCAAGCGTTAGCTTAACTTGATCAGTTAGGCTAAAGTGTTGCTTGTTAGTGTTTGTGTTGCAAGAGTGAGATTGGTTCTTGGTATTTGGAGAAATTAAAGTGTTGCACCTAAATAGGTTGAATCCACCACAAAAAAATTTGAGTCCACAACTTTACCCTTGATATAGAGGAAAAGTTGCTATGAGAGACCTAGTTCGAAAGAAGGCTAAAAGCCACAAAATTGAAGTTTGTGTGTCCAAAATTTGCAAGGAGTTTTGATTGTTGGTATTTTTGATAAATCCATTATTTTCACAAGCCTAGAATGCCCTAGGAATTGATTCATCACTTTGAGTGTTGTTGTGACTATCATAGATGGTAGACCCTAGGAGTAAAAGGGAAACCTAGGAAAGGACAAGTGAAAGCTTGAATTAATATTGGAGTTGCATATTTAGTGATCATTGCTCCACTCAATGGTACATTTGTGCATGTTGGAATATAGTCCAAGGTCATAGAATTTTATGTTGTGTGCACTCTATATCAATTTGTGTAACCAATACATAGCATTGAATGATTATGATGTCTCAATCATAACTATTGGTCAAGATCTAGGCTAGTCAACATTGGTCAACACTACCTGGTTTGACCAAAATCATGAATTTTTATGTCTATTAGGAGTATTCTATGTTTTGACATGCATTTGAAGGCATTTCAAGGTATTTAGAGTGAGAATCAATAAAAGTTGCAAAATTAAGAAAAAAAATTGTCATGCAACAATTTTTGTTGCTAAGCAACTTTTGCAATTTTTTGGGAAGGCAAAAGTTTCTTAGCGACAAAATTTGTTGCATGAAATTTTTTTTTAGATTTTACAATTTAGTTGATGATTTTATTGCATTTGTAGGCATTTGAAGGCATTTAGAGTGAAAATCAATAAAATTTACAAAATTGACAAAAGAAGTTGTCATGCAAAAAAACTTGTTGCTGTAACACCCCAATAAGGAACCCAAAAGAAATTAACCTTAAGTTTCCCTAAGTTTTTCAAACATTTCTTTTTTAAAGATAAGAATTTTAAAAACAACATATATAATATAGTGAAAGCAATAATCACATACATAAACACAATTATAAAACAAATTACATCTCTTAAGGGTTCCATCACATTGAATTACATTTAAGTTTAATTAATAATAAATTGGATACATAAAAAATCCACATCAAAGAATAATAACAAGTACAAATCCATTTAAATAATATATAATTACAGGATGCTATTTGGCAATAATCAGAATGCATAATCATCTGTTGTACAAGTCACCTGGTATGAAAAGCTCAAAGAATATACATCATAAAATAAAATGCATCATCTCGTAAGATCTCTGAAATCAAATACAATAGAACAAAGTATAACCATCCATAAAAAATACAAGATCAAAAAAGAAAGGAAATCCCACACAAGGACATCCAACAATGGCATTCAACTATCGAATCTCAATGGTATAAGAAAAATGCACTACCACCTGACCTCGTGGAACCTAAATGGTCTACTCTACCATGATGAGGAGATAGTCTCAAGTCCCAAACAAGATAAGAATCCTAAAAGTAATAACCAACATCTAGGTCAAGGAAAAACTAAAAGAATCTATCTCAAAGGTACCAAAACACAAATGATATGTAAAAAATCTACTATGTAAGTGGGAAAGTGTCATTGCATGAGCCAACTCTAACATTATCCTGACAGCCTCTCTAGACTCTACCCCCCTAGTGCCTCTATGCGGCATCAGTATCCTTTCATAGAAAAAAGACATACCAATGAAGCAAGGTCAAAACCAAGCATCCTCACTAACTCTTATTAATTCATTTTACTCTCATTTAATAAAATATTATCACTTATTAAAATAACCTACAATGAGTTATGCATGCAACCTCTTTAGGGCTTCGACCTCCATTGTAAGCCATTTCCCAACAAGACATAAAGATAACCTAACCTAATATCAATAATAGCAAAAGGTCTCATAAGATCATAAAACACACATCAGTTCTTAAACAAGCAACTAGAAAGCACTGAAATATAACTGATCAAAATTCACAAATTTCACCAATATAATCACCATATAGAAATTGATTCATAACTCAAGGATCAGATTCAAAAACATGACATCATGAAAATAGTAACTGCCAGCCTCTGGTAGACATCCAAAATTGGTCAACACTAAGTCAACCCCAAACCCCATGCAAAATAAAGCATACATCATAGCAATGTAGTTTCATAGATTTTGTTTGTTTTTTAAAATGTACAATTTTGATTTAAACAACTAGGGTTCAAGTTTTTGTACTTCAATTAAAAATATATCCCTAAAAGTCTATTTACAAAAGTTTACAATTTTCCCTTTCTATAGATCAAAGATTATTTAATTTTAATTGACATTAGATTTAAAATAAGCAATTCAATAGACCCAGTTGGTTTAAAACTAAAATCCATTTCCAAAACCTTAAAATTTATTAACTAAACATGTTTTGAATAAATATTATTAACATATTAAATAAATATTATTAACTATTAAAATAATAACTAATAACTATCAATAAATGATCTTTATTTATTAATAATCATAATTACTATTATTAATAATACAATATTAACTATTTAATATTATAATATGTTTTAATTTAATTTTTAATTAAAAATAAACTATTTTTTATTTTTTATTAAATTTAAATTTAATAAACTAAATTTTAAAAACACATAAATATAATAAAGCAATTAAGGCTTGCTGACTCATAGTATGTTGTTGCAGCAGCTTGTTGCTATAATAATAGGGTACTACATTAGTAGTACCTACTACTACTGAAGTAGGATTGCAATGCAGTCCCCAATAAAGGTTGTCGGTAAAGAGGAGAAGGGGAGAAGGGGAGGTGGGGGTGGTCATGACCCTCCTCCCACCCAAAACATTTTTTTTTAAAAAGAAAAAAGAAAACCAAAACAATTTCTAGCCCGCCGCCCCTCCCCCCCCCCCCCCCTCCGGACAACCATTTCAAAATTAATTAATTTTTTTGTAACACCCTCCTTGGGAACCCAAGAGAAATAAACCTAACTTGTTACAATGTTTACTGAACTTTTTTTAATAGTTTAAACAATATCAAAGTAATAATTTGAGAGTAATATATGCATACAAATCATTTACATAAATACAATTACAATACAAATTTCATTCCTGAAGGTTCCTTCACATTGAGTCACATTTAAGACGTTTATAATAATTTATTTAAGTCTCAAGTACAAAGTCTCCTGATCATAAAGAAATTGTTGGACTAACTGTCAGCCTTCCCCTTCAAAATTTGTGACATGATTTAACCACCTCTTGTGTTCTATAAGTCTAGTGGTTGTATTGGGAATTAACAAGTCAATCTTTTGGTGCAATGACAACTCTAGCTTGTAACAAGTGGTATTAGAACTTGGTCACAAGTTTGAATCTCCCCGAGTAACACTGAATGGGAATTGTTGGACTAACTACCAACCTTTCTCTTCAGGATTCATGACTTGGTTTAACCACCTCCTATGTTCTATAAGTCTAGTGGTTGTATTGGGCATTAATAGGTCAATCTTTTGGTGCAACGACAACTCTAGCTTGTAACATAAATAACAGATATATTATCACATAAGAAAATGCATAAGTACAACTAATTAAATGCAAACACATCTAATGAATAAAATCTATTGCACATGTCATATGGTATGTGAAAAAGGATACAAGTACATCAATATACAATACAATATCCCATAAGATCTCAAAACACATGATACATAGATACATGAAATGAATAGAAGTCTCCAAGATATGAATAAGAATGCCAATGGTAAAACTATATCAACAAGCATTCAATAATTAGCAATGTAAGGGGGACCCAAATGCTAAGAAGACAATACCTCTCGATCGTGTGGTCACCTAATTAGGCTCCCACTCCCATAGTGTAGGAGAGATCATGTACGATCGACACACAAATAATCAAATCATAAAATACTCCTAAGCAAGGAATCCTAATAGCCAAAACTACCTCAGTGGTAACACAAACTACTGATAAAGAAAAGATAACTAGAATAAAAAAGACACTCATCCAAACCAATAATATCATATATCGAAATCAACAACTGATACCAAGTACAAATCAAATATCAAAACCAAAAAGATACAACCACCTCCAAATCAATGTCAAGTGTCACAAGCACAATAACCAACAAATAACAACTATCATCAATAAAATTAAACCACCAATCACTAACTCCAACAATAAAAACACCACCAATGAATAACTTATCATTCATTAATAAAAGGAAATTATCAACAATAAATGACATCCAATCAATGAGTAATAACTCACAATAAATACATCATCAAAAGTAATATCCAAGAAGTACACCACTAGAGGTAAATATAAAAGAAAATTTTAATTAAAAAGTTCTTTAAGTGAGAAATTAATAAATATATAATTGTGATTTAGTTATACTTTAAGAGAAGATATAGTGGAGTTCACTTTAGAATCTTCTAGTTATGAATATTTAATATTATGATAGGAATTGTGAATAACTTGATTAAAAACATAATTTTCAAGTTTGAGTTATCTCAAGTTGCATCATTAATTAAAGGAAAAGTAAATATTAATATTGGACTTAGTATAAGTCAAATTAATATTCTAGAAATGAAATTGATATTAATATTTAATCTAATGATATACACTTATGTTAGTAATTAAATCATTCATGATTTAATATTATTTAAATTAAAAACATAATATTATTGCATGATATGTTTTATGCACAAAGAGTTTTGACATTTAAACACTTATTGATTTAAATAAGTATATTAGCATACAATCTATATTAACATGTATATTCTTACCTTATTTCAAAACACATCTTTATGATCCAATCTAAACAAGAGAAATTGATGGAATTAAATCATGTGGTTGAAAACTATGTGTTTTCCAATATTCTATTTATAGTCTTGTGATTTTTATTTTCGTGATGGTTTTTCTTTGTGGTTGTTTACTTGGCCAAGTAAGGATGTGAACTAGAGGTGGTTTTTTGAGATTTCTTTTATGATTAATGGACTACATTTCATGATGAAGTTTATGATTTGAATTGATATTTATGTTTTATGAGCTTTATGCTATTGAGCATTTATGAGAACTTGGGGTTTGAGAACCAATGTTATTTTTGGATTTCCTTTTAAGGAACCAAATGTGATCAATATTACTTTTGTGGCATGGGACACAATTGTAGTTTGGAACACAATTGTGGTTTGTGAGTTTTGGGAAGGTAGTCTAGGTGCATGTCTATAGGAGTGGCTAGCAATGGGGGCTGGGGCCTAAAGTGGCTGCTAGGATAACTCATTGTAAGCTTTTTCTTAAGTTTGTCAAACATTTTTTTTTTAAGATAATATTTTAAATAACAACAAATATAATATAGTGGAAGCAATAATCACATAAACACAATCATAAAATAGATTACATCTCTTAAGGGTTCTATGATGTTGAACCACATTTTAGTTGAATTAATACTAAATCTGATACATAACAAATCCACATCAAAGAATAATCACAAGTAAAAATCTACTTAAATAATATATAATTGCAAGATTTCATTTGGCAATAATTAAAATGCATAATCATCCATTGTACAAGTCATAGGGTATGAAAAGTTCAAAGAATATACATCATAAAATAAAATACATCATCTCATATGATCTCTAAAATAAAATACAATACAACAGAGTATAACTATCCATCAAAAATACAAGATCAAAAAGAAAGAAAATCCAGCACAAGGACATCCAGTAGTGGCATCCAATAGTCGAATCTCAATGGTACAAGAAAAGTGAACTGCCACCTGACCTCATGGAACCTAAATGGTCCACTCCCACGGCACTAAGGAGATAGTCTCAAGTCCCAAAAAGGATAACAATCCTAAAAGTCATAACCAACATCTAGGTGTCAAAAAGATACACATATATTTGCAACATCTATACTTTTGGATAGGGATGAAGCATGATATTGCTAATTTCATGGCTAGGTGTCTTGAGTGCCAAAGAGTCAAGGAAGAACATCAACATCCAGTAGGGCTTTTATAACCTAATCTCATTCCTTCATGGAAGTGGGATATTATTTTTATGGATTTCATTGTAGGATTTCCTATGACTACTCGTCATCATGATGCTATCATGGTCACTGTTGATTGGTTGACCAAGGTGACACTCTTTTCACTGATGAGGTCATTGTACATATAAGCTTTAGTAGCTAATTTCTTCATGCATGATATTGTGAGATTGCATGGTATTCCCAGGAAGATCATTTTGGATAGGGATCCTCTATTCACATTCGCATTTTGGACATCCTTGCAACATGATCTTAGAGCACAATTGAGCTTCAGCTCATCTTATCACCCAAAGAGAGATGGTTAGATTGAGAGAGTGAATCAGGTTTTAGAGGATATGTTGAGGATGTATGTTATGGACTTACATACTCTTTGGGAGGATTATTTATACCTAGTAGAATTTGCATATAATAAAGGGCATCAAAATTCCTTTGGGATGACACTTTTTCAGGCTTTGTATGGTCGTCCTTGTCATACACTATTGATTTGGGATAGTTTAGAGGATCACATCCTATTGGGTCATGAGATGCTTCAAGATATGGAGCAACAAGTAGTGTGCATCTGTGAGAAAGTGCCTACAACATAGGATAGACAGAAGAAGTATGCCGATGCTCATAGGAAAAATAAGAAATTTGTAGTAGGTGAGAAAGTATCCTTGAGAGTGCATCCACAAAAGATTTCAATCCCTTATGGAAAGGGTTTAAAGCTAGCACCTCATTTTGTGGGACAATTTGAGATTCTTGAGAGGATGGGTCCAGTTGCCTACCATCTTGCATTGTTGTCAAACTTAGCTTGCATTCATGATTTTTTCCATATTTATGTTCTTAGGTGGCATATTCCTGATGTGATACCTATTCTTGATTGGAATGTGTTGCAGGTGGAGGATGAGCAGCTGGCATTAGAGCTTGTGCACATTATACTACAGTGAGATTTGACCCTCAAGGGTTGAACCATAAAGCAGGTAAGGGTCCGATGGGACCCTAGTGATGAGTCATCAACTACTTGGGAGGATGCATCTGGTTTTATGGGATTTATACCCCTATTTGTTTATAGGCTTCAAGAAGTAAGCCTAAGTCTAGGTGGGTGGATGTAGTGCCTACCCCTAGTTTACTTTTCATATTATATTGTCAAACTCTTTTAGGCTAGCTTTATGGTTATGTTTGATGATTAGTGGTATTTGATTTCTAGATTGTTTGGATGTTAGTTCATACTCAGTTGATTTGTGTGATGAGCTACTTGATATTTAGTTATTTCATGTGTACATGATTATTCTTTCGATGATGATGCTTCTTGTATACAATGAGTTTAGTTATTTCATGATGATAGTTAGATGGATGGTTTATATGTAGTTTCTATGGATACATACCCAATACTTTCATGTGTATGGTGTACATGTATTTTTTATTTTATGATTGATGTTTATGATGTGGTTAAGGGGGTAGTCACAATCAGCTGCTAGTTGGGCTCTACACAATGCACCACTTCCCACCATTGCTTTTTTAGTTAATATTATATGTTTGTGTGCATGCTCAGATTTTATGCAGATTGTAGGCACTAGGCATCAACTTCCCTAAATTACCAGGATAAGCATCCCCTATCAAAGTGTCTCAATAGTAAAAGAGGGGAGATAATTCTTGAGTCCAAATCGTAACCTTAAACCAATTGTCCTAGAAAGTAGAACAAGTATCTAAGTTATATCCCTCTAAATTCGTTTACTGATGTGAATTTGTGATTTTGATCTAGTATTTTGTACTTTATAATGGGTTTTCACATTTAATCTTGTGGGTCTGTTGTGATTGTTAGTTATAATTAAATCAAATTAAAAGATAATTTAATGAAAATTTTATAAAGAAAATTCACTTTTTAATTATATTCAATTAATTGAGAGATTAATTCAATAAAAGAATTAAATTTTTAATTTTTAATTAAAGTTCTATTTTTGGTGTAATCATATTTATTTAATTTAATAATAATAGATCTAGGAGTTTCATTTTTATAGTAAACTCTAAATATATTATTAGTTAAATTAATACATATTTTATTAAAAACATCTCGTGATTTAATAAAAAAGAGAAAGGAATTTATTTAATAAAGTTATTTTAATTAAATTGCAAAAAGGTTGCACATGAAAATTAAAATATAATAAAATAATTAAGAAAAAGGTTCTGCATGATTGCAAAACTGAAGCCGTAGTCAAAGAAAGCTCTTTATTAAGGAATTAGAGCTCATTTCTCCATACACAGATTTGGAGGAGCCAATTTCCAAGAAGAAGGTTTTTGAAAGAAAGGGAATTTTCTTGCGAGCTTTGTGCATCTATTGTTTAGCATCAGTTCCAGGTGGGATCTTGTGGGTTTTGTGCAATAGTTTCTTTCTTTGAAATATATGTCTTCTATGTGTTTGAATGCAATTGTTTTTAGAATATAATTGGGATGAAACCCTTGTTGTGAAATTAGTGTTCTTCATTTCGAAATCATCTATAAATGAATTGAAGGTTTGAAACCCTTGTTTGGTAAATTTTAGAGAATTCATAATTGGATTGATTAAAATTAGGATGGAGTTTTCCCGTCACAACTAATACCTTCCAAGTCATTGGAACAAAAGTTAATTCGAATGGTGAAATCTTTGCAAAGAAAATGACTAGCACTACCATGAATAAATACCACCATGCTTCTCTAAAGATCTTAGTTTAGCATAGGTTGAGAGGAAAATGTGCTAATTAATGTGATCTAGCAACTACAAAAGGAGAATCTATACTAAACTATAAGTGAGACCACTATATATGGAATGAAGTAAATCATCTAGAATTTGATGGCATACCATTTTTCTCACAAGCAACCTGAGATGATATTAAGTCCATGGACAAATGGAAATATTTTATTAGAAAATTCCTAAGTCCATGGAAAACTTATTGAAATATAATTAAAATTTATTTAATTAGGTAGCCTTCATGTACAAATGAAAATTTAGTCCCAATATTTTCTGATTATGATATTGTAACTTAATAGTTGCAGTTGCACACATTAGAAAATAGCTCATAGCCATTATATTATAATACTTCATTTTACGTCTTGTCAATCTTTACCAACTCTTTTGGTCGAGACCATTGCTCTATTGTTAAAAATTAGTGCTTTTACTTTGATTAATTCTAAACTTTCTTCATATGTTCATATATAAAGGAAATGTAAGATGATAATTATCTAGTCATATTGAAGAGATACACGAAGACATTTAACACAGTGAATTGTAGTATTGGACAAAATAACCCATTTTCTGTGGGGAGAGTATTAATAATCAGCATAACTCTAATCTTTGAATCACTTATATCATCATATTCACTCCATTCATATATTAAAAATATCAAACACCAAAAAACACTAGCTCGAGTCATTGCAAACTTTTTAATCAATGTAAACATTGCTTGAAGCCTTCAAGTCATAAAATAGATCCATATTTCCAAGGACAAAAAGTTTGATAGTTCTATTTTTAATGTTGTCTTTTAATAGAAGAATTTATATCATTCACGAGTTTGCTTTAATACTTCTTCCATCTATTTTATAAAAAAATTAATGATTTTTCTCTATTTTCTCTATCTCTTGAATTTAGACCCTAGATGAAAGGCGTAATTAAGGAATATCAATCATTTTCACCAACTACTTCAACTACAACTCTATTTTCTAGTCATTTGGATTGCTTTTGCTAAGGATACATAAGCTCAAATTCTTACATTAATAAGTTTCATCTAATAGGTATTGCTGAATTAATAGTGAAGAAGGGAGGAGGACCATTATATTGTGACATGTGGAGGTGAGACAAAAATGAATAGCAACTACCTCTTGAATGAAAATGAATAGATGATGATCAGAAAACAAATAATTACACAAAGTCTCCAAATTATCTTGATAGAATAAGAGGAAATATGTCTATCATATAAAGTTTCAAAATACAAGTGACATTATGACATATAAATATTCACCAAAATAAGCCAATTCAACATGGTGCTTATGGCTACGGGTGTGTGATCGATAGAAGATGGACACAATAGATTTTTATTTGTAAAGAAAAATGTAGGGCAATGTCAAATGTTGGAGGGAGATTTTGTGAAATAATTGGCAAAAAAATTTAGAGGCCAAGCAATTTTATAACTTGCTAAACCTTTTTTCATGAACCCTAGGTTTTAGTTTAGTCACTAGAAGAATTTTCCATTGGATATAGTTGTGGATTCAATTCCCATTCAAGAGGTTACTGGGTGGCTGCAAACTATAGTAGGTCGACATCTCATTGCAAAGTAAGTTCTCTACCGAGCCCCACCTATATCTATGGGCATGCAAAAGCCCCTATATATCTATGGACATTTTTTTATCATAAAATTTAAGGCCAGATCCATACCCAGTTGATTTAGGTGTAGATATAGTGCTTTATGTATGTTTATTACATCTATAGTATGACAGGTAAGGAATACGAAGCTTCATGGATCTGCGATGATTTGGTAGTGGAAGGGTTCCCACTCAGTTCAAAAAATTCATATGTGAAAACCATCCTCATAGAAAGAATCAAAATGAAATTTTGTTTAGCTAGATACAAGAAAAAATCTTAACACAATCAATTAAAACTTACCTAATCAACAGTGGTTCCCCTTCAAACTTCCACACCCACAATTTGTTGCATCAAGTTGCAATGAAGTTTCACTCTTTTTTTTTCTTTATATCCAGACAACGTCAAAATTTTGATAGAAAACTTAAGTCTCATCGCACTTTTGACAAACATTTAAAGTATCATCAAAAGTTTGGTGTTTTCAAGCTCATATTAGAAAAATAAAGAAGCCAAATTGGCCTATCGTAAAAAATACAGGTCAAAAATGGGATCCAAATGTACTAGTGTAAGGCCAAGCATCAAAAGCCTATTGATGTTATGTAAATCATTTTTTTTGACATGAACATTAATTTTCAATATTAAGAGATAATGTTCAAGTCATATTACACATCCCTATGCAACACATGGATCCAATCAAAGAAAGGGAAGCATTAGGCGATAATAGAAATCAACTAGAGCCATTAATTATGACCTAAACCATTTTCCAAATGCCTATTTAAAGAGGTAAACCCTAAGGGAAGTTATCATGATGTGAAGGGAAGTATCACATGCGAAGGAGAGAAGGCATTCATGATGGAGACAATGCTTAGTTGAAGGATAAGCAATTCAAAATCAGTTGATCATAATAGAGTTAGTTGTGAAGTCAAGCAGTGATAGATCATAGAAGATATATTAGAGCAAGAGGATCAAGAAACAAACTGTAAAGAGGAGATCTGACATCTACTAGAGAAGTGCTAACTAAAGGATCAGGTACTAAATCATTTTGATAGGTGATACAAGGTAAATCTCTTAATAGAGTAGTCCTAATAAACTTTTTTAAATCTCCTAACAAAGTGCTTACTTAGATGTAAGTTTAAATCCTTTAATAAAGGTAAGACCTAATAGTCTTGTATGCCTTTAATAGGGAAAACCTTTCACAAGGCAGATCATAGTTTGTGATCAAAAATTTGTAGCCATAATTGGTCACACTTTATTGTTGCAGTAGTGAAGATTTGTGGGTGTCATCCCCACCCCAATTTTACCTTCTCATTGGAGGGTTTCTGGGTAACCAAAATATTTTGTGTTATGTTTTTACATTATGTTATGGATGTGATGCATGCTTACATATTTTAGTTTACATGTTAAGTTATGCGATGGATGAATGATGAAATGTTTTAAGTTTTGATTCACCCCCCTCTCAAAACTTACTTTCCCATTTATACTTCTAACAATTGGTATCAGAGCCTTGTTCTCTAGAAAGTAAAGTTTGATAGTTTTGGAGGTAAGGTCTTGAAGATGAAAGCCTACAAATTGGGAAAGACTATTGAGAACTAGAAGATTGAAATACAAATTTCCCTATGTCAACTCGAGGAGGCAAGAGATGAACTAAAAAATTCATTGAAAAGGAGAAAATAATTGGTCATTCAACAAAATGACACTCAATATCAAGAAGAAGATACTACTAGATTTTTTGAGGACAAGAACTCAAATGAATTTGATGCAGCAATTGCAAATTGAATAGAAAAGAACAAAGCCCTAAATGAAAAAGTCAAGATCTGAAAAGGGAACAAGAAACTCAATCAATATTGTTATGTGGGATAACTAAACTAAAAAAGAAAGGTAAAGAAGATAAAGTCATGATTAAAGAGAAAAAAAATATTACTAGGTAATAGACTTGAGGAGAAGTCATCAGATGCGTAGAAACTAACAAAAAAGCAATTAGATCTGATGAATTAGATGATGATTACAAATCAAGAAATGAATAGGAAAGACATTGAGATTACATTTTTGGAATCAAAATATACCTTATTGCAAAATGAATTGAAGATAGAAAAGGAAAATCTCAACAAGCCTAGTGAAGCCATAAAGTACTTTGAAAAACTGATGGAAACACTAAGATCAAACAATGATACTACTAGTTTGGGGTATTCTACTACTAAGAAAGGAGAATCATCTAGAAGTGGTGAACCAAAGAAAAATAAGGGAAAGAACATTAAACTCACTTGTCATCACTATAGAAAATTAGGTCATAAAAAAATGTCTATAGGAGAAACACTACAAATCAAAACCCTAAGCATAAATACAAGGGACACAGCTTCAACTGCAAGAAGAAGGGACATCAAGAACATGAATGTAGGACCAATACCATCAACACTAAGAGATTTGAAGGATATTGTTACA
Organism: Cupressus sempervirens; assembly: GCA_028749045.1. Classification (NCBI taxonomy): domain Eukaryota; kingdom Viridiplantae; phylum Streptophyta; class Pinopsida; order Cupressales; family Cupressaceae; genus Cupressus; species Cupressus sempervirens. Next base: position 530,597,221 of record CM053791.1, on the reverse strand, counting down.
ACTATTAGAAGTATGGACATAAGGCATATGAATGCATATCCAAACCTAAGTGGATATCAAACAAGCAGCCAAAGGTACATCATAATGGAAATTCTTATAATTGGGATTACAATATAAGGAATAGTTGTCAATATTGCCAAAAATATGGTCATGTTCCTGAAAATTGCATTAGGACACACTTCAAAGTTAATTACAATAGATGGTTGAATGATATTGTATGCTTTAGTTGTCTTAAGGTTGGTCATGTAAGCAAAAAGTGTCCAACTCGGTCACCTACACTGAGCAATGAATTCAACAAAGGCAAAGGAGAGGTAGATGCTAAAGGGGTAAATAACTAGATGATCAAAACCTAGAGAAAGAAAGAAGATTTCAGCACATCAAGTCCAAATGAGGTCACTTTATTCAATGGATTAGGTGATCACATCACCCCCAACTAGGAAATCAAAGGTATATGTGGAAATTACAATTGAAATGATGTATTTTGTATTAGTTCCAATAATTTCTATCAACATATATTAAGATGCAATGAAGTTATTAGAAGAAGGAGACAATCTAGCGTTATGATTTTTTCTATGTTGTTGCTAAGTATTGGAAGTATTGCAGTAAGTGCTAAGTAATGAGGTACTATAGTGACTACCAAGTTAGTTATGATGACTAAGTGAATTGAAAAATCCTATAGTGACCAAGCTTATAGCTATATATGCACTAAGAATTAATTGCAAGGTTTTCAAGGCTATATACTCAATTTTTTGAGTCATTTGCATTTACCAAAAGATTGAAGAGCTACCAGGTGATTTGAGAAAGAGATTCTAGCAACAACATACTAGATTCAACTACTACAAGAATATTTTACATCAAATTGAAATGTATTTCACTTGTATCGAGTTATATTATTTAACATTTTGCAAACCCTAGCAAGTGAAAATGGTAGCGAGATGATCGACAAGAGTAAGTAAGAAAAGTAAAGAGGTTACTAATGTACAATTGATTAGCAATGATGCCTGTCAACCTCCATTTCAAGCTATTCTTGAGATCGCATACAAGGGTGATTCATCAAGAGCTTTATCAAATATTTTGCCAAAGGTTTTAATGATCAAGATGTAAGATGTTTCTATACATGCAAGGTTGGAGAGGTTGGATACCTAGAGATCTAAGAGGCTGACCAGAAGTTGTGTGAGAACAAAATTTTGAGGGAAGACAACAAAATTGTAGAACAAAAAAGGTTAACACATGCCATAGATTTTCCCCAAGTTTTCAAAATAGAATGGATTAAGATTGTATTGAGCCAAATACACAATAATTAGCTATTTTTAGAGAATGGACCTATCGGAATATCAAAGAGGATTATTCATAGGGTGATAAGATATCCTACACTAGATAGGCCAAAGACATTGAGGAGTGATGCAAAATAAGTAATTGAAAAGAATACTGGAGTCATATGGAACAAGAGGGGAATGTTAATTGATATAATTGAAGACCCTATTATTGTATTTATAATGTGTGTGATAGCACACAAATTCTACCAAACAAGACAATTCATTAGTGTGCCATGCATTTTTTTTGACCTAGGTTACACAATATTAAAGAAAGATCATAAATATGACCTAGTTGAGCTCTAACTTCAACAATTGTCAAAAAACCTAAAAGCTATCAGAAAGGAAAAGAGTTCTTCATGTAAGTTTGGTTCACTTATTGTTTGCATATTCTTCTATGTACAAAATAGATTTCCTACATTTGGCAAGGTAGTATGGAAGACCATTTGGGCAAGGTAGTATGGAAGACCATTTGGTTATTACTCAATAGATAGGTGAATTTATTGTTCAACTAGGAGAGAATTTTGATTCAATTATGACTAGTTACTTTGAAGATTTCAAGAAATCAATGAAGCAGAGATCGAGAATTCCCATGTCTCTAGTGAAGCAACATTATAATGATGTTTGTTTCCTAGTAGATGCTAACTACACCTATGTATGTGCAGCTATTCCAAGGGTTAGAGAGTTGAGACCATTATCTTATGAGATAAATGTTGATGAGGCATCAACAACAATCACTTCATTGTTCATAAAAGAGATTCATAAGGATGCTACATCATTTGGGAATTATGATGAAGCTAAGTCAAGGTTAACTATGAACTTGCAAACTACAACCATCATCATAAAGAAAATAAAAATGGTGAAGAAACTAAAAGAGAATTTTGGTGAAGGAGGAGGAGGAGGAGATGAAGAAGAAGAAGGTCAAGGACCTCTATAACTAACACAAGGACAAGGTGAAGATCAAGCTTCAAAGGATGAAGAGGAAGTCAAGCAAGAACCCAAAGACACTAGAAAGAAGAGGAAGGCATAACAAAAGAAAGTGGAGAAACCAAAGAAGAAAATGAAGAAGGAACAATGGAAGCTAGCTGCGCCTTTGACAGGTTCAAGCACAAGGGTTGCCACTACAAAAGCTAATGAATCTCATTCTAAAAAAGGTAAAAGAAGACTCATAAAGTAGAGCTAAGTGTTTCTGCAAAGAAAGTGAAGAAGATTTTGAAACTGCAAGAGAAATTAGATTATGAGAAGACTAAATTAGATGACATTAGTGAATTCAAAGTGGTAAGCCACAATTCCTAATCTGATATTGATAATCTAAGTGAGAATATAAAGAATAATGCAAATTTATATAGATTTTCACATATCAATTTTGTTAAGTCAGATAATGGAGATAAGAATAATGTTGAAGAAGCTATTTATGATATGGTGGCTAATTCTAAAACTACTCCATTGGAGATTGCTAACTCTATACCTAAATTCTTATATGAAAGAGTTGAGCAGAAATGGAAGTTCAATTTGGCAATTGAAAAACAAATTAGAGAGGCTACTTTAGCTCAAGTTATGCCTAAACTTGATAACAGAATGATCAAAAAGCCTATAGAGAAATACAAAGGGATATTTGCTACTAAATATAGAGTATTTCATACTTTGAGCAATCAAGTAGAAGAGGTGGTAACCTAGAGTAAGCTACTTTGGAAATCAATTTGTGTGTTGACCACAAAATAGTGGAAACAGTGGAAGAGGAGAAAGGAACATAGGAAGAGAAAGGAGTACCTTAAAAGGGATGAATCAGAATAGGATGACATAGAAGAGACCACAAATGTCAATGTTAGAGCACAAGTCCTCCACAAGGAGAAAAGAGAGTCAACAAGACTATGTGATTATTGAAGATGTACCTGATAATTTTACACAGAATGTGAATCCATTAAGTGAAGAGGATATAAAGAAGACACAATAAGAATCCACCAATACAACAATTGTTGGAAATACAAAAAGGAAGTAAACTGTGAGAGGTAGGGGATGAATCAACACTTAAAACTTTCAACCTCTAAAACTATTCAACACACATCCATCTCACAATCTATGCATAGAAACTAAAATACCAAATTAAACATATACATCCATAGCATGAAAGTAAATATTCAACACATGTATGACACAAGATATTTGGTTATCCAAAAACCCTCCAAGGAGAAGGTAAAACAAGGGTGTGGATGACACCCACAAATCTTCATTACTATAGTTTTAAAGTGTATCCAATGAAGGTTACAATGTTTGACCATGAAACATGATCTATCCTGTGAAAGGTCTACCCTGTTGAAGGCTTACAAGATTGTTAGATCTTACCCTATTAAAGGGTTTAAAAAAACCTTCTAAAAGTGTGCCTGGTAAGAGGACTTTAACTTACAATGAAGTAAGCACCTATTAAAGGAATTACAACAGCCTATTAAGACTACTTTGTTAAGAGATTTAACTAATTCACCTATTAAAATGTCTCAGCAATGATCCTTCGGTTAGCACTCTGTTGCTTGCTGTCAGATCACCTCTATACTAATGTGTTCTTGATCTTATCTGATCAAATGTATGTTTAGTATCCTCTAATTCCTTTCCTCTATTCTTCTTTAACTAATTATACAATGTAACTCAATTCATAACACCTGAATCACCATGAATGCTCTATTTGCACATGCAAACTCTCTTCAATTCCTTAGCATTACTTAGAGAGTTTAGGGTTTACCTTTCTTAAGAAGACCTAGGTGATTTGGGGTTAGGTATGAATCAACAGTAGTGATTCACCCATATTTTCACTTAAACCTTCTCTTTTTTTATTGGTTGCATGCAATGCATAGGGATTCATAATTAAGATTCATCCCTATCAACAAAGATCGTAAAAAAATATTTAGGTGAGCTCAAAAATGGTTTACATAGTAGTTTGTGCCAATAAAAACAACTATGTGAAAATTGTATTACTCGGCATCTAAAATCCCTGGTGCTGAACACTAACTTTAACTTCAATGTTGTCACTCGACATCTGAATGACTTAGCATGCACTGCTTGCTTGACACTTGAATCACTCGGCACTTACTATCTACTTGGCATTTGAGTGACTTGACACTTGTTGTTTACTTGGCATGCTCTATCTTGTATGTTATGCTCAACATATGTTACTTGTTCAATATGAACTAAGTAAATAACTTAAGCATATAGACACTCATTTATCAAAACCAATCTGAGATCAACAATATCTCCCTTTGACATGAGTGTCAAAAACACTTGGTCATGCATTTATGATCTTATCCATATGAGCATAACATAGATATCTAGTATCTATTCAGCTTCTATACAAAAATTTTTAAATATCACAATTTTGCAACACATGACTTATCAGTCATACCTCAAAATGTCATAACTCCCTCTGAGTTGATTATTATGTGCTATACTCTGTATTTGATACTCTTTATCTTTCTCCTACTGAGTAGATTATCTATCTATTTATCTCTGTCTCTATCTCTATCTCTATCTCTTGCATACTCTTTCTCATTATTACTCCCCCTTTTCTCTTATTCCCCCCTTTTCCTTACTCCCCCTTTTTGACACTTATGTCAATGGGTTATACACTAATCGTGTGTTTGTCCAAAAATGGTTTGTGGATCTATTATAATAGTTAGAGTTACATCCCAATTATCACAAGCTACCTCCAATGACTTGATTTGGATGGCTAGCTCGGAAGAAAGTTGTACTAAGTCTTCACATGTAGAAAGATGAGATTCTTTCTTCATGAGAGTTTCAGTGTAGGCTAGTTCCTTGTGAAATATCTCCATATGTGGAGTCAATGTAGACTAGATGCATATCAGTTTAGCCCTGATGTTGGCTTCATCTACATGTAATGTTGCTAACTATTATTGGGAATGTAGGAGGTTGCTAAAGTGTTTCTCACTTTGGGTTGGATACTTTGGTAGAGTTATGCTAGATGTATGCATAATACTCTCCTAGTTTAGGATATGACTCCTAACTTCCCTTGTGAAGAGTGTAGTGTTATTCAATTTGGTATACAAAGAGAAAATATTCTCTAGTATCTTCTTCACATTCTCTATTTTGGTTTCTAATTCAACTTGTATCAGTGCAATAGCATTTGATATCTTTTCATCAACCTTATGTTGTAACTTTCTCTCAGACTATTCAAGTAGTTTGACATTAGAATATAAGTCGGTGTCATTTACCTTCTCCACTAATCTAGTTAACTATTTTATTATTGGCCTAGTTTCCTCTAGAGTTGATAGACTAAATGCATCAATAAAATTGTCTTTGATATCAATCAAAGCTTGCTTCTACCTATGCTCCTATCTGAGCAATTCTTAATTCATCTTCTTTGCTAGGGCTTCCTGGAGTATGCCCATATGCTCAATTATTATAGTTGTAAAATCAAACTTGGACAACTCAATTACTTCATCCAAATTTACATCAACAAATGATGTAACTTCAGCTTCCTTGGATGTGCTTGGACTCTACCTTGAGGATTGTATTGGTATAGCTTCTATGCTTGACCTTTGAAGAGCTTGACTAGGAGGAGTGATAAATTTTGATAATGTTACCAATACTTGTATTGCTAATTTCTCCTCTAGCTTTGTTGTCAAACTTGACTCTTCAGTTGTGTCCTTCTCTCTCTTTGTATTACTAGTAACACCTTGATTTTGTGTTGTAGGTCCAAGAGTATCTACCTTACCTATTTGAACTTGTGTTCCTTAATCTTCTTTATCTCATCTTTCAGATTTCCAACTATCTCACCCTTATCATGTACACTTTCCTCTATAGTGACTGAGACCAGAGTACTTTGTGCCAATGTACTAATGCTAGAGGTAGTTGTCTCCTTCCTTTTATATAGCATGAGGGGTAATGTCGGTTGTATCATTTTGAATTGAGTAGGGGCTGAAGGTGTAATTTTTTTATGTACTTCCTCCCCTATCGGTACCTTATCTACCTTCTCAATCTCATTAATAGTCACCAGTATAAGATTCTCATAAAGTTTGGCTTGAGTGGTGGATACCACCAATATCTTCTTCAAGTCATCTTCTATGAGGGGATTGATGTTTTAAGTGAGTATCAAAAACATCCTTTATCTTTATTGTATCATCTTCTGTGTTCACCTCATGTAGAGGACTAGCACTCCACACTAGTGTATTTGGTACACTATGTTCTGTTGGTTATTCATCCTCAGCTAGTGCCTCTATGTCTATGTTCATGTCCATGCCTCCCTCAACTATATGTTTTTCAGTGCCTTCTTCTTTTTCTCCTTCTTTTTCCTCACCTACCTCAATAGGTGCCTACAATATTGCCTGGGATGTTGTCAAACCATATAGTGATTTCCACATCAAAGTAGTCTTTTATACAACATCCTCAATGTTATTCTACAATATATTGAATGCCCTAGATTTTGGTGCAAATTTTCTAGTATGTTTCTTAATGGATTTTTCCATTGCACCCTTACTTATTTCTAGCATTACCTAGGCAAGTGTTGTTTTTCTTATTTGTTTTTTAGTATCTAGACAATAGTGCCACTTCTACTCAACTCTCTCATACAAACTTTTGGGTATGGAGTTGGAAAGTTCAAGAGGAGCCTTTTTAAATATTGCCATCATGGAATATACTACCTATTCAACTTGATTCTTTTCAATCTTTCGAAGATTTTCAAACTCAATGTGAGAGAATCTAGATAAATCAACATTATTTATAATATTCTCACATAGATTATCCAAATTTGAAGAACTATGACTTACCACTTGAAACTAGTTATTGTCATTAGATTTAGTCTTCTTTTCATCAAATTTAGCTGAAGCAACATATTTTCTCCTCGGTCTCTTCTGAGATTCTTCACCCTTGCTAGCTTGACTAGCTCTCTTCTTCTTTGGCTTAGCTACTTCCTTAGCCTTTTGTGAAGTGGTCCTTATGCTAGCCCTTGTTGTATGTACTATAGTTTGAGTAGGTTCTGTAACCTTCTTTGGTTTTCTTACTATAGGTGCTTTAGCTTTTCTTTTCTTCTTTTTAGTAGTTGTAGGTGCTTCACTAGCTTCTTCTCCCTTGACACCTTCTACAATTTCTATTTTCTCTTCTTGTTGGTCCTCTCCTTGACCTTGGGTGATGGAAAGTGATGCTTGGATAGGTGCATTCTCTTCTTCTTCTTCTTCATCATCATCATATTCTTCTTCTTCTTCTACCCCTTCACCAAATTTCTCTTTCAGTTTCTTTACCATCTTATGCTTCTTTCTAATTATTGAAGGAGTCTTCAAGTACTTTTTGATTTTTGATTTTTCCACATCATAATTCCCAAAATTTGTAGCCTCCTTGTCCACTTCTTCTACAATTAATGCTCTTATTATTGCAGAGGCTTCATCAATGTTGATTTCATATCCCAATGGTCTTAACCATCTAACTCTAGGAACTATTGCCTGGACATATGTAAAGTCAGTATCAACTAGGAAGAAAAAATCATTAAAATGGTTTTCCACTAGTGAAACTGGTATCCTCAATATTTTCTTCATTGTCTACTTGAAGTCTTCAAAGTAGCTTGTCACGACTAACTCACAATAATCACTTAGTTTCTTAATGAATTCACCTATTTGCATTGGAATAGGTTTGTTTATCTTGCATGTAACTTTACCAAAAGTAGGAAATGTATTCTGTACATACAAGAATGGATCCAAATTTACATTGTGCACTTTTGGTCTTCCTTATGGCTCCCAAATTCTTAGTCAATTGTTGTAACTGCAACTTGGCAAGATCATAAGTATGATCTTTCTTCACTATCTTGTATCCTACGTCCACTGCAATACATGGAACATTGTTAAGCCTATTGCATTGATAGAGATTATGTGCTATAATCCTCACTACAAAAGTAATTAAGGGATCTTTGATTGTATCTATTGTCATCCCTCATTTATTCCATATAGCCCCTATATTCCTTTTAATTACCTATTTTTCTTCACTCCTCAATGTCTTGGGCTAATCTAGGGTTGGATACCCTGTAATTCTATGCACAATTTTCTTGGTGATTTTCACTAATCCATTCTCTAATCATACAGAATTGTCACATATCCTGCTCAAAACTATCTGTATCCATTCTATCTTGAAGATGTTGGGGAAATCTAGGGCACGAGTTAACCCTTTCTTCTCAACAATTTTGAATTCCTCCTTCAACACTCTATTTTTACACAATTTCCCATATGTCTCCCTAATTTCAATGTCTCCCATGCTTCCAATCTTACATGTATAGCAGCATCTAACATCTTGAATCATTAAGTCTTTTGGTTGCATCATTGAAAATGCACCAAATGGATCTTGTTTATAAGCTATATTTGGAATAGCTCTAAAATTAGGTTGTTTAATCTCATTGCTTATCAATTATACATTCAAATTCCTTTCCCTCTACAACCTTGGCTACTGAAGAACTAGATATCATTTCACAAAAGTAGGTTTTGTGAAAATTCAAACTACATAGCTCAACACATGATAAATACCTTTGTGAATCTGCAGTGATGGTGTCAAGCATTTATTGAATTTGTTTGCAAATGATCAGGACAATTTCTCTGGTTCATCTTTATCTCTTCATCCTCTCTTTCAAATTTGAATGATATCAAATGAGTAGAAATTGATCATATAAACCTCAAAACCTTGCAACTGATTCTTAGTGCTTACACAACTATAAGCTCAACTTCCATGAAGTTTCCTTTTCACTCAGCAATCACTACAAGCTCATGTCAATATTAAAAAAATTGGTAGCTCGACATCAACTAATCATTTCACTCAACAACCATAGTGAAACTTTTCATGCTCGGCAATAACATGAAAACTAATAAAACTTAAAGATTTCTTCTTTAGTCTTAACAACACTTTGCATCTTTCTTCATGTATATGTAATCTTTTTAGAACTAAATCCTTGGAACTAATGTAAAGGATATCCTTTTAGATATTAGTCCCACTTACCTCTTGATTGCTTAATTGGAGGAGGTGTGATCACCTAACCCATTAGCTAAAGTGATCCCTTCTACACTTGATGTGCTACAATCTTCCTTTCTCTTCCATGTCTTGTTCATTTCATCTTTAATATTCTCAACATTTGCCTTTCCTTTGCATTTTTTGAACTCACTATTTGGTGCCTTTGACCTTGTTGGACAACTTCTACTTATGTGACCAGTCTTCAAATAGCCGAAACATGTGGTTTGACTCAGCCATCTACTATAGTCACTTCTAAAATGTGTTCTTATGCAATTTTCAGCAACATTTCTATACTCTTGACAATAGTGATAACTATACTTTGTATTATAATCCCAATTATAAGAGTTTTCATCGTGCTTTACCTTTTTTTGCTTGTTTGGTGACCATTTAGGCTTGGATCTGCATTCATACGCTCTATGTCCATACGTCTGATAGTTATAGCAATGTTCTTCAAATCTTTGTGAGCTTATAATCTTGGTTCTACATTCATGTGCTTGATGTCCTTGTTTGTTATATTTATGGAAATGACCCATGAACTTCTGCTTAGGATTCTAATTCGTAGTCTTGCTCCTACAAACATTAGCATGATGCCCTATCTTACCACAATTATGACAAGTAGGTTTGGAGTTCTTACCTTTGTTACTTCTTTCTTTGCCACTTTTGGATGATTCTCCTTCTTCAGTACTAGTGTATCCCAATCTAGAAGTATTATTGTTAGATCTAGGGATCTAGGCAATCTCATCAATCGTTCAAAGTATTTGACGGCTTCACTAAGTTTGTTGAATAAGTATCTCATGCTTTTGATATTTCAGACTCATTGTCCAATAAGCCTATCATAGAACAACTTGTACATATAGTTGATAGGATAAAAGATGAAGATATAGAGACCAATAAAAAAGGTTATTGGAATGGTTTGAGAGGAAATTTTATACTAAAGTCATGGATAAGATATCCAGTGCCATTAAACTAAGGCAAGTTGATTTGTCAACTAAAATGGACAGTGTGAAGAAAGTTTTGAATAATATTTACTCTCTATATAGTAAATTATGTAATGTTGATTTGTTTACTCAAGAAACTCAATGAACAATTGATCTATTGCAAGGAGATCTTATGTCTATAGGATCTACATTGAAGAAATCACCTAGAACTAGTCAATTAGATTTTTATAGAGATTATTGTTGACGCAGAGTATGCTTACCAAGTTGCAAGTAAACGATGCTAATATAAGATCAAAATTGATCAACTTTCAGTCCATGTTGACCCCACACATGGAATTTTTACAAATAGAACTAGCCTTTGCCGAGACGTTGTTAAAGAAATTATCTCATCTTTCAACACAAGAAGCTCTAGTTGATATGGCATCCAATCTATAAATACAAATTCAATCATTAGATGCAACTAGAGATAATTGGGATTCCACCTTAGGAATCATTATGGAAGTACACAAGACATTTTTGGATAAATATACTTTAAGTGTACCTCCCTCATAGACATAAGTGTCAAAAGGGGGGATTTTGTAAATTTTGGAGCATTTTGTGAAGACATCTATCTACTCAAAGGGAGTCACAGAACCAAAATTAAGTATTTACTTAGGGGGACTAACATAACAAGGTAATGACAACATTTGTTCCAATTTTTGAGATTTTGTATAGAGACCAAGCAACAAATTATATATTGTCTAACTTATGCATGAGATAAGATTATATATACCATGAAAAAGTGTTTTTTCCACTCATTTCAATGGGAGAGATTGTTAATCTCATTATGGTTTTGAAAAAGTAGTGACAAAACACTTAGTCATTATCTAGAATAGTTGGTTGGCCATCACTATGACTGAGCCACTGCTTAGGTTGAGTGCATAGAGTATGCTAGGCATAAGTGTCTAGACAATACATGCTAAGTGATATGACAGTTAGTGTCAAGTACTTAGTGTGTGTTGAGTCACTTAGGTATTGGAAAAATAGAAGGTGTTGAGCAAGAAGTGTGTGCCAAGTGATTCAAATGCTGAGCAATAGTATGTGCTGAGCCATTTAGAAACTAAGTTACAATAGATAGAACATAGTTAAGGCTAAGAATCATAAGCCTATTGATGCTATGTAAATCATTTTTGGCCGACATGAACATTAATTTTTGATATTAAGAGGTAAGGATCAATTCATATTACACAACCCTATGAAACACATGACACCAATCAAAGAAAGGGAAGTATTAGGCAGCAATAGCAATCAACTAGAGTCATTGATTATGATCTAAATGATTTTCCAAATTCTTGTTTAAAGAAGTAAACCCTAAGGGAAGTTATCATAATGCAAAGGGAAGTATCACATGTGAAGAAGAGAAGGCATTCATGATGAAGAGAATGATTGATTGAAGGATAAGCAATGCAGAATTGGTTGACCATAATAGAGTTAGTTGTGAAGTCAAGAAATCAAAGATTAGAGAAGATATATTAGATTAGGAGGATAAAGAAACAAATTGTAAAGAGGAGATCTAACATCTAGTAGAGAAGTGCTAACAGAAGGATTGGGTACTAAATCATTTTGATAGGTGATACATGGTAAATCTCTTAACAGAGTAGTCCTAACAAACTTTTGTAAATCTTCTAACAAATTTCTTACTTAGTTGTAAGTTTAAATCCTTTAATCAAGGTAAGACCTAAGGGTCTTATAAGCCTTTAATAGGGTAGATCATAGTTTGTGATCAAAACTTTGTATCCATAATTGGCCACACTTTATTGTTGTAGTAGTGAAGATTTGTGGGTGTCATCCCCAACCCGATTTTACCTTCTCATTGGAGGGTTTCTAGGTAACCAAAAATCTTTTGTGTTATGTTTTTACTTTATGCTATGGATGTGATGCATGCTTACATATTTTAGTTTACATGTTAAGTTATGAGATGGATGAATGGTGAAATGTTTTAGTGTAAAAGTTTTAAGTTTTGATTCACCACCCCCCCCCCCCCCCCCCCCTCAAAACTTACTTTCCCATTTATATTTCCAACAGAGAGAATGACATGTCTGAGACCAAACATTTCCCAACCAATAGAAAGACCAAGCCAGGTATATGGCTAGTCATAGTAGAATGCATTGAGGTGCAGTTGAGAGAGTGTTGTAGTATTTGAGGGGTACATCTATGTATTCTTTAAATTTTCATGGTTATACCACTAAACCTCAATAATTAGTTTATATTCATGGATATGTAGATTTAGATTGGAAAAGTGACATTTCCAGAAGGATATCTAGATGGAAAGGTGAATTTGGAAAATGTTGATACTTTGGTGGATGTCATAGATGGATTGGAAAATACATTTAACAATGATAAGTTTAGATGAAATGATAGTTATATGAGCCCTAGGGCCTTGAGAAGGTGAGAGATTTTTCACTCTTAATAGGTCTATAAAAAGTGAGAAAATGTTAGGATTAATGTGTCCCATCCTTAGAGGAACCAAACATGCTAATACTATTTATTTATTTATTTTACACCCACTTCAAAAGTCCTAAAATTAAGGAGCAAGTATGATAAGTTTCTATTATGAAACTATGAAAAAAAATCTATTATGACCATGGTAGCTACTTACTAGTTCGATGGAAGAGTCACGGAGAGTTGCATTTTGGTACATGATATTTTTGGTGGAGTTCATTGTTAAAAAGTGGTGTAAGGTTGGTATTGCATTTGGAAAGAATGCCATTATGGATGAATTGTTATTTGTTTTATTGAAAGTTTCTATGTGCAACATGCATTGGTTTAGAAAGTTTTTATTTACAACACCACATACCTCTTTGGTATTAGAGATGGTTTGGAAACCGTGGGCTTTTTAAATATGTTGAGCTCTATAAATATGTATATACTTAGTGAAATTTTTGATGATAGGTTAGGTATCTTCTTAAGAGTGTTTATGTGATGAATATTCTCTAAAATCCTTTGTTGGTGTATTTACCCCTAGAGAGTATTGGCTCTAGACATTGTATTGCAACTCTTAAACTATTTTTGATAATATAATTGAGTCTAACATCTTTTGGAGCGCAATTTTTTATCTCGAAAGGGTTTTCCCATGTTTGTTTAGTACTCTAGTTTTATTTTCTTAAATATGATTTTGCATGTGTTGATCTAGTTTGGAATAGTTTAAGGGTTTGTAAGAGATTATCCACATGATCATCTCCTATTAGATTGATCATTTGGAAGCATTAATCTGCACTTGGATTTGTTTCACTTTTCAAAGGATCTTGATCAATTCATAAGCTAGGCTCTAAGTTCTTTGATGCTATCAAAATATATTTTTAGTACGATTGAGAATAATGTTAATATTTTATTAGTTGAGGATAATATTATGTAAGTTAATAATATTAGATAAAACTCACATTTAATAGTCAAAAGATCTAGAAAACTCCTTGTCAAAGAAACATGTTTTGATAGAGTTATATTTCCAATACACAATCTTATATTTGGATAATTTGTGGGTTATCATTGAAGAGGAAAGGATTCTAGAAATATCTAGTGCATATAGTCTAAAAGTAATTTTGAAGATGAGTTTTTACTAGCTAACTTGATGTACTAGGTAAAGTTGCAATTCACTAGTTAAAATTAAGGTAAGGTAAGAGTAGGGCCCCCATCCCATTATTTTTTCCTCCATCCACAATTATTCTTATTGATTGGGGGGTAGGGGGGTATGGGGGAGCCCGATATCTAATATGAACAAGATGACGCCCTCAATATTCTGCAAGATACACCCCCAACCAACTCCATAAAGGAATGGATAGCTGAGGGCAATCACCTTACTTTATCTCCATCCTGTTGACTGCCCTTTCACTATACATCAATTGTACAGATGCATATGGCAGAGTGGGTACAACCACGTTAACCTCATAAGTGATATCCTTTTGCTTAGTTTTCTTATCTTTAATTAATTCAATAAAATGGACATAGATTCATTAATAATAAAACACTTTCTTTAATCAAGTATTTTAGTTTATTTGTCAATTTAGAGGTATGGAATCATAAATGACCACATTCATAGTGTCCACAATTGACATGATGGAATCCTACCTTATGGACCTTAGGATTACCATATAGTTGGGGGAATTTTTTTTTATAGAAATAATTTCTTCTTGACATTATTGATTAGATAAGATAAATCGATACTTATCAATTGTATGCAGATTTATTATATTATGTTAATGGTTTACTTATCTATTGAATAATTATTACATTGCCTGTACTAGTTTCAATAATAATGCCATTATCATCACTACCAAACTTCTTAAGAACAATATTATCTTCCTTGAAAATATTAAATCTATGCATTTTTCAAATGATTGCCTTCTAACATAAAGGGTAAAAGTGTTTTCCTACCCTAAATATTGTACCAAACATATTTACGAAGTATTCAATTTGTCTTATAAAAAAAGTCAACCCTAGCTCTAAATCTAGTAGTCAACCAATAATTCTAGTATGTAATGGTCTATATCAAACAACATCTATAAATATTACCTCCACCTAGACTATATTATGGACATGTGATCCAATTCCTTAAATTATTTCAAATTATGGTCTTATTGACATGGAAGTATGCATCCTTTCTTGAGGTATGATCCTCAAGTGACCTTGTGTAACATGGGAACAACCTCCAAGTGTTGGACTTGTGCTCTAACGTTGAATCCCCAAAGAAGGCTGAATTCCTTACAATCAGGATGCACCTAACTACTCTTGAGTGAAAAAGGGAGAAGGAGATGTAGGAAAGCAAATTACCTAATCTAATCTAAAGGGGTTGATGGACCTAATTGAAATGTTTGCAACTCTGCTCTTATATCCACAACACATCAATGGAAATCCCAAATACATGGATCCTAACTTTATTCCACTCTCAAAGAATCACATGTAGGTTTGGAACTGATCAAATACTAGATGAAAAGACATCTTCACAATATAGTAGTCATCAACAGTTTTGAACACAACATATAAACCTTAGAAACTTACACAGAAAAATTCAACACAAAGAAAAATACATGCACAAATGAGCTAAAAAGTGACCTATTTCATTAATGGAAAGAAAGTAATGCAGTTGCAGAGCACAAGGCTACTGCAAATAGATATAACAGAATAGGGAAGAACCCTTAAAACATATTTACAACTATCTTTTATAGAGTTCCGGCATAACTCTAATATTTTCATTGAGTTCAAACTCCAACCAAGTGGAGTTGGATTACAAAGGAGAGCAATAGTTGTTGAACAGGGGAAATCATGATTAGATGGACATCCCCATTCATAAAATCCAATGTTTTACATGCAAATTTGATTTGAATGGAGAGAAGCAGCGGCCATGACCATTCTGATTGGGTATATGGATAAGCAAGGTAGAAATGGAGCATCCTTTGCATTTACCAGGCATGGAGAACATAAATGGGTGGTTGTAACTGATCAAAGGATCTAATTGTCATCACTAAACTGCTATTTTCATGTTCACAACTATGCCAAGTTAGATATGTCATTGAGTCAACTACATTTAATCATCAAAAATTTCCACTTGACCCAATATCCTTGAAGTATCCCACCATCTCATCCAGCTTTCCTTCTTTATGTTGACCTACGCTGACTGCCTCTGATTGTGGCTTTGAGACTTGTTTTTCTTATTAGTTGTCTAGCCCTATGAAGCTGCAATCTCTTCACGTTATGCCATATCACTGCATCACAACCTTTTATCTCTTTACCCCTTTGAACATTGTGACCTTGTACTCAACATGAAAATGACCCTTCATAACATCGTTGTCGTCTAGACTTAACATCCCTCATATTATGCAATGCTACAAAAACTCAATCTCTAACTACATCACCCCATCAAAACCACCAACTGATCATTTCCACTAACAGTTGCAAATGAGTGAAACCATTATACTGACCACCATTGCACCATTGCAACTCAAATAATTAACCCAAAGGCTAACCCTGCGATGGTGCATACAAAGTATTCACTTCTTTGCAACCTTGACCTTGGGTTGACCATTTAACTGTGCGATGAAGCAACCAAGGGCTTCCCCACTTCACAGCTCTAACCCAGGGTAACCCTTAACTACATGTGAGGATGTGAAGGTACTTAAATTGACTACAACTCCTCATTGTCGCATCATCACAACTTAAAATACTGAAGCTCTTTGATGGGGTTATATTGATTCAATTGATTCGCTTTCATTCGATGAACTCCTTCAAAACTGGTTACATTAACCACCCTTACAATGAACTACTTCAAAATCGCATTGATAGTTAACCTAACTATTTCTCATCCTCACAACCCAACTCGCAGTTAAGCCATAAACTAGAGTGAAAAAGAGAAAAGGGATGATTGCATCATCGCAACATGGATTTTCTCATATGATGCAAAGGAATTAAAAGACTTAGGGATATAAGGAAAAGTCAAAGTTTTACGTATCTTTCTTATCATGCATGGCAATAAATGAACCAACCAAATGAACATGATCATGGTTGCCACCCTGGTTTTCATGGGATTGGTAATATTTGGAAATCAAGGGGAGGGGGCGAGGGGGAAAAAATGGTCAACCGGTCCATTGTACCATTTTTAACTCTAAATCATCTACTCCCTAAGTTGAACTTTGGAGATTTTGGTTGTTATTGGATAACTTGTGCACCGAATCACTTGAGAATTTAAGAATTTGTACTTATAAATAGTTATGGCTTAGTACTAAGTATTAGATAGAAATGTTAAAAACATAACACAACTATCTTAAAATATTCATGCCCCGGAATTAAGATTTTATAAAGAATGCATTTTTCATCATTCAATTTACATTTCTTTTTGGGCACATCTTTAATGCTGTAATCATCATCAAATTTATTTGACTTGTTCTCAAACAAGTTGTAAACCTCCTATTTTCTTCATAAAATAGTAAACTCCATTATTATTTTTGTCATAATCTACATTGTACAAAGATGAAGCATCTATAAACTAGACAATGAACATAACATATTCCTACAACTTAAATTCATAATACAAACTATCATATAAATAACAATACAAATCCAATTTAAATCAATTATGATATACAACTAAACATTTATATAAATAAAAAAATTCACAATAAAAACACATTTCGAATTCTTTTCAATTTACCATTTATATATTTATGTCCCATCTTGTATTATTTCACCTATCATCCACTTAATTGTAAACTATGTATACCCATACACCCTTTACTACACACAAAGGCAATTCAATAAATACTTGCATTAAGGCAATTCAATAAATACTTACATTATTCAATCATATATCAGCTTCTAGACTAAATGCAACAATACAAATGCTTAATCTTTCTAAATTTAAAATTAGTAGCATCTCATATCTAAGAACTCTCTCTCTCTGAATTCCATACAAGTACATTCTATTGTTTGGAAGTATAAACAAGCCATAAACATTAAAGTTACTGTTAACATATACTTGATCACATTAGCAGACGAGGACAGATGATCTCCTATCTATTTACAAACCCCTGCTAAGTACATTTATTATACAATATATATTGTTTAATACTACTTGTTGGGCTCTTTCTCCTTAAAAACCCCACTTTGGTACTCTGGTTCACAAAACTCTCCTCCAAGTTCATCACATGCCTCACCTGGAAACACACTACACCACAAACATAAAAACCATTCAATTCAAGCCCATAAAAAAAAATCCAATCAGGGGCAAGGAAAAAATCATACCCATATTAAAAAAACTGAATATGGATCAGAAAAATTCTCACCCATAATTAAAAAAAACTGAATGTGTATCATAAAAATCCATATCCATTACAAAATTCTGAATGTGGATGAGAAAAAAAGCCTACAAAAAGTTAAACAATAAAAATCCTTACGTTTTGGGACTCGAATTGTATTCAACATATTCTCTCTCAGTACCCTCTTCTTGTGGAGATTTCTCTTTTGAAGAGGACTCCATTTTGAGCTTTACTTCAGCACCAATTTTTCCTTCACATGACTCTCCTCCCACTGTATCACATGCCTCTGCTGGAAAAACCCTTCATATGAAATGCCCATTATCATTAATCATATTTTTACCATCACTTCTTAAATAAAATATAGATTATTATAATTGAAACTTAACATTAATTGATTTTTTAGTCTATTGTTGAAGTTGAATGATTCTAAATAGAATATCAATAAAATTGAATGATTGTTCATAATGAATCTAAATAATGCAATTTTTATTTCTAGATATGCTTGTGTGTGAGTTTTTGTCATTAACGTTACATCTTTCTCTACATTTTTTTCTCTCATCCCATTATAAATCACAAAGTATGATCTAAAACATTGATGACAAAAACTCGCATACAATCAAATTCAGAAATATAAATACATTAGATTACAGAAATCTGATAATATGAATCTATATCGATTCATATATAAAACACCCACTACCATTAATCATTACTTCCATAAAATTATCTGTGATATAAACCAACCATCAACTATCATAATGAAACTTAAATTTTAGTATTTATTAGCTTTTGATCTACAATGAAACTAAATGATTCTAAATATCAACTATTATTATTGGAATTAAGTTTTAGTTTTCATAGATATTTGATTATAGATAAGATTTTTAAATGAATTATCTACGAAGCTGATTTATTCTAAATAGATTCATTATGAATCCTGCGCATATAAGAAACGAAATTGATATCATTTTAAAATGAACTTGATGAACTGATTACTTTGAATTCTTGATTCTAACCGAATCATTAAAAAAAATTACTTACGATTTTGGAGAAGACTTATAATCTACATATGGATCATTAGCAGCCATGGCTCTCCATCTGTACACAAGTTCTTGCTTGGATTTTGCAGAGGAGGATAAGCTTTTCAAATGGGCTCCTCTTATTTGGGTGTTGTTAGAGAGCATGGATGGAGAAAGAGGTGGGGCTGACATGTTCATCGCCATTGCTGCTTGCATTTTCTTTCTTCTTGTCAAGATATAATAACAAGGCTTCTCATTCAGCCAATTTATTGTGTTAAGATCTAGGTTTTTCTTTTCTTTTTTGGTCTATATGGCTGAGGGGATAAGGTGCTTACGTCATATTGGATAGAAGATCACAAGTAAGGGTCCAAGTGGCTCCAATGCAAGGATCTTTCTAGGAATTCATTGCCTCAAGTTATGGATCAAACCACCTAGTGGGAAAAAAGAATGAAGGCTTTGTAAAAGAGAGGTAGGCCAAGGGTAGATAATTTAAACTTTATTTTATATATTTATTGTTGGTCCAATGAAGAAATTAAGTTTCTTTAACAAATTTTCCTTTAGATTATGGGTTGTTTAAAATCTTTTTTATTGCATTAATGAAATTAGTATAGTTATGCTATTCATTTGAACTATGTGTTTATTTTGATGAGATTTTCTGGTGTGATGGTGTATAAACTAGTATAGATATCTTAAATAATTCTATCTAAAGAATGCCGATAGATATCCACTACAAAATAATTATAATTTAATTTACTACATCTAAAATTATTTATATTTCCTTTATCTCCATTTATTTAGTTTTTTATTTTAATTTCTTAAAAAATAGATGATTTATATTACAAATATAATAATTTATATGGATATTTTATGTGGTATTTATTAAATTATTTTTAAAAGTATATTCTATTTATAATAAAATTTAAACTTTTAACATGTAGATAGTTGTCAAATTTAACCTAGAAGAATAAAAGTTAACACTAACATGGTCACACCAATCTCACTCCCCCATTTGCCATTGTAGAATGCCTATCGGCATTAATAAGATTTATTTTAGCATCGAGGTTGACTTATGATGGTTTTCATTTTTTTCTATTTTACTTTTATTTTAATATATTTACAATTTATTTCTTTTTAGTCACTCAAAGTTTTATATATATCATAACAAGGGAGTTAACCCTTACACTATCATAAGTTGAAGGTGTCAAAGAGAGCAATAATATTAAAATAGGATTGTTGGCTTTTTTAGGCCATCAACCACTTATTAACAACATGTGAACAAAACAAGTGTTGTAAAAAATAAAATAAACTATACACTAGCACAAAGGCTAGTAGTCCTCCTCAAGAGTGGGAGGATCTCTCACTCACTTCATGTGAAGGAGGGTGTGAGTTTAAACAATTATTTTCCCTACTTTGTTGAGTTGTTTATGAAATGTTTTCATTAGGATCTCTACAAGGGGGAGCCACTAACAAAGCACCATCTGGACTTCTAGAAGAAGGATATTGCTACTTTTGATTTAGAATGGGACCAGTATCCTCTTGAGGATTATCAGTCACCTCATGCATACTTTGACAATATTGGAATGGTACAACATCTGGTAGGGAAGACATTTATACCTGATATGGCAGTAAAGGATCATGGGATAAATTTCACAGATGATTATGAGGTCTGTATTAGGGATTATTGTAGAATGATTCTAAAGCTTACATAAAAAGTGCTTAACCTATAAATACTACTTAAAACATGCTACAAGAACACCCCTAAAGTGTTGGATCCCTTGTACAATTGGGATAAGATATATGAATGGCTCATCATGAATGCAAAAATCAGGTGAGAAGAAAATGATGATATATAGGGCTCGACATGTTATCAAGTTGACAAGGGAATGGGTTAAAAAACATTTTTGTCTAGACCTAGTTCCTTAAGCCCCAACCCTTCAGGTCACATCTTGACACAAGAAGGTGAAAGAAACTTAAATCATTGTACCTACTTACCCTACAAATTTACTAGTGAGGTTGGAATCATACATCAACAAAAATGAGAGGTAGAGTACTTTTAGACTGAGAGGATAAAGAGCATGAAGAGAAATAGGGCTGCTCGAGTGGGAAACCAAGAAGAAGAAGAAGCTCAATTAGAGCCAGCTACATAAGAGGAATCCAAAGCAGAGTAGGAAGGGGCTCAACCAATAGAAGAAGGGATACAGGTACAAGAACACCCTATAGCCCCAATAGAAGCCTCCCCATCGATATTGAAAAGATCTTGAGCCAAGACCATGATGGTAGGAGAGAAGAAAAGGAATTTGAAGAAGAAAAATCCATCACCTTAGGTTCCAAAAACATCCCTGAGGTAGAAGACAAGGAAGAAGGAGAGAAAATTGAATATGTTCCACTTAATAAGAGGGCACTCTCAGCAAGGGTTGTAGAAGAAGAAAGAAGGAGTTTGACTCAAACATTGCCTTATATTCCCCAAGAGCCTATTCACATAGAGGCCTAAAAAGAGGAACAAGAGAAGTGGATTATAGAGATGGAAGGCAAAACAAAAAATGTCTTTGATATTTTGGACTTCAATTTTATGCAAGTGGGAACTAAAATGGTAGGGGAGAAAATACAATATACTCCCAGGAATGAGTCATTGGGAGAATATTGGAATTAGTTGCCTCCTTTACCAAAAGGGTCTCTTGGTATACCTCCTTTTTCATCACAAGATCTTTCATCTGGGTCCCCTCAGTTGGAGAAAGAATCAGTTGCCCCACCTCCTCTGATAGTAGAGCTTGAAAGTCAAACCTTAGAGGGAGGGGGTTTTGTCCACTTACACAATGATGAAATATCAAAAGAAGGACATATTATTTAAGAAAGGGAACAAGCTCTTCCCAAGATAGAGACTAGGCTCTTATCCCATCTTGATACAGAAGCTTAGTTTGATGTCCTCCCTCAGCATGAAAAACTCTAGAGAGAATTGATAAAAGGAAAGGGACAGCATTAGAACCAACATCCTCTGTACAATATATGTCACCCATGGGAATGACTATATCATGGTTAAAGAAGGAGGTTTTATTCTGAAAAATAAGATAGGTAGATCTTACTGAAGAAGAGGGTATGGTGGAGTTGATAAAAGAAGTCAAAAGGCCTAAGCCACCCAAGGGTGATGCTAAAACACTGGCTTGTATCATGAAGAATCAAGATCAAGATCTGTTGGCACATATTTCCAATTTGCCTTCTCATGCTAACACAAAAGAATTGACTCCAAAGGATTACCAAATGAAAGAGATAGTGTTGGATAATCCCATAGTAGACACAACTAAGGTTTTAATCATCACCACAAGCCTCAAACAAGTATTCTCAAACCTAGGTAAAGCTGAGTGATAGATCTTGGTTTTGAGGAAGAGAAATGAACTATTAAGGGGACACATAAATTAGATAGTGGTTCCAATAGACCCTGATCATTCATAAATTTCTCAAGGGGACACTTTGGAGAGAAAAGAGACTGGACAAGTCTTTGAAGAAACTAATTCATTTTTGGATGCTTGCAAAAGGGTTACAAATCATAAAAATTAATTTGAACCTTCTACACAGGATCCAAAGTAATGTCAAAAAATTTCTTATGATTATAAACCAATATTTTGGGCTAATGGATGAAATGTGTACCTGGGGTAATGATCTGCAACAGTTAAAGGCTATTAAAGGGCAGAAGTTTCGAATATTTATGGAAATATATATGGCCGAAGAATTGGATAAGGTAGATGATTGGACTGAGAAGGTATCAACAAGAAATAAAGTTATAGAAGGATTATATGAAGACATACAAGAAATAAAGAATAAAACTCGAGGGAAGTTTATAAATGTCTCTAGCCTAGAGATTTTTGAATATGAGTCAAGAACTCAACTTTCTTCAGTACAAACAATAGTGTAGAAATTCAAAGAATTATTTGAGGCCACTTCATCTGAAGATGATGTTAGAAAAATCTTCTAAACAAAAGAAGCATTACTGGAATTAGATTCCACATTAGAAGATTTTACAAATACAAGGATAGAGATAAGTAATTATCGCCAACTAGTATGGGATAAGTATAAGTCATTGGACTTACTAGAAGCTAAGTAAATCATGGTGATAATTGAAATTTTCAAAAAAAAAAAACATCCAGACATCATTTTGGTCTGAAGGGAAGAAAACCCAGATGTTGGAAATTCAATTTTGACACCTAGCAGAATTTTGGTATTTTTTATCCTGTCACAAGGTGAACTTTTCACAAGGTACACTTTTTCAAAGGTACGCTTTTCACAAGGTGTGCCAAATCAAGAGGTGCACTAATAATTTTGGAGATAAAGCAGTGCACCAATAGTTAACTATCAGTTGCTATTTTTTAGCTATTCATTCATCAAAAACATGTTTTGACGGTGGTTCAACTCCTAAAAACACTTAGAAAAGGCCAAGCTTCCATTTTTAGAAGCCTCGGAGACTCCCAAAACATCTTGTAGCTTCTTTCTTCCTATCTTCTTATTATTTTATTGTTTTAAGTCATGTAAAGGATCATGCACCCATTAATTGATACAAACAAGGGTGGAGACCTACTTAGCATCATTTAGAGACTCAATTTGTATGTAATTAGCTTTATTTTATTAGTTTTTAGCATGATTTTTCATTAGAAGAAATTTGATTCCTAACACAAAAGGAGGAGAGGATTTACTTTAAATAGATGGATGTAATATGTACTCTAGGCCGATATTTTGATGCAATAATAAATGATATTGGTGCTCTCATTCTGAGAGTAGTAAATCTTGTCAAAGTGTGTTATTTTTTGTGAAGTCATGTTCATGAAAGGTAATGGAGCTAATGGAGCTAATGGTTTTATTACATTGTTATAATTGTGCAATATTTTAATTTTGGTGTTTGTCTTATGCTAACAAATTCTACTATTGTGATGAATTGGAGAAATGATTACTATTGTTCTTACATAGTATTTTGTCTCATGTGAGCACACCTTCTGTGGCCGCATGATTTGATGAACCGTGAAACATCTTTTGGTTTTCATTAAAGTTCTCATCGATGATTGCATCACTGGAGTTGAGGAAGTGTTGCTCCTTATTTCATTGGTTTCCTACCATATCCTTTTGATAATTTATTTCGAAGATGTGTTGTTACTTTGGCTTGTGTCTATTAGGAATTTCCCTTTCAGTAATTTGCTTTAAATCTCTTGTTCCTCTATCTTTGTCATTTGTTTTTCAAACATTTGGTTAAAATAGAAATTCATATAGTTTGAATTTGCATTCATCATAAAATGAAAAATATAAAAATATATTGGTTTTGTGGTTACATTTCAAAAAAGTTGAGCAGAATTGATAGATTCCAACTAAGGCCTCCTTGTGAACATTCACAATTATCTTTAATTGAGTTACCCAGTAGGCTAAAAAATACTCATCTAGAACCGTGGAGTTGGTCATTGATCAACTTTTCAAGAGAGAGATTCAAGAGAATTTATGTTTTTGGCATCATGCAAAATGACCGCCCAACAGATATGAATCCCAATGATCACATGACTATTTGTTCTCCATCAAATTTTCATATCCGTATAGCTATTTATAATGGTTGTGTGCAGCCCATGTAATTGTAGCATTTATTGGTTAATAAGAGTGATTCCCTATTGTAATTTGGATGTAGCCACGAGTTGTGTTGAACCACGATAAATACTTGTGTTGTATATTTTTTATTTATTGATTTTATTTATTTTCTTGTTTTATATATACAATTGGTATCAAAGTTGAGGTGAGGCTAGAGAATAAATAGAATAAGAAGAAGAAGAAGAAGTTGATTTTATTATCAACAAATTTCTTGAAAATTTGTGCTCCATAGAAATTGAGGTTGTGCCTACTAAGAGGAGAAGAATTTTCCATGTGCATTGGTGGGATGGTTGGGAAAATAAACTTGAAGATGAATAAAAATATTTAAAATGTCTTAAATCTAAGCTTAATGTGATTCTTGATTGAATGGGTGTGTATAAGAAATTCATCACTGGTACATTTGTCCTTCATTTTATGCCTTCATTTTCGACCAAAGTCCATTTTGGCTTTGTGATTTACACTTTTTTGTGTTTATGTCTCGAAAAGGTCAAAATTTTGACATTATTTAAGTTTGTTGTCAAATTTTTGACTTAACTTAAGTTTATTATCAAAATTTTGACCAAATCGAGATATTAACAACAACAAAAATGAAAAGTGAAACTCACTTTATTCTTTGTTAGCCAGATTGTGAGCACAAATAGGGTTAAGTTACGTGCATCATTCGAATAGGTATGCCAATCATGCACCCCTATTTTTTGTCATTGTAGCAAAGATCAATTAAGAATTATTTAGATTATATGAGATTGTTTGAATTCATAAAATTGGAACTCAAAGGTGTAATGATCCCATCTTTTAGCTCTCACGTTCTCCAAAGTCTAAGTGGAGGATAAGAAAAATTAAAGTCATTCAATTAAAATTAATTTGTGACTTTGTATTAATAGCTTCTAGGGTATGTATTAATTATTGGAAGGACGGAAGCTTCTCATGATTTAATTAATTATTGCCAGGCAGGAATTTCTAGGGCATGCATTAATTATTGGAAGGAGAAAGCTTCTAGCTCTTGCAATTAAATAATGTTTAGTTCCTTCCAAAAGGATGAAGAAAAGGATAAATAGGGCTAAACGTCTCATTGTTGATCATGGGATGTTTATGACTTGCATTTGATAAGAGCTTGGATGTGTGATTCACACTCTCTTTTTTGGCAATAGAGGACGTTCATTCTCTGTTGTAACATTCTAGATGTCATTCCCTTAGGGTTTGGCCTTTGGAATACATCTCTTTGTAATTGATTGCAGCATTCTCAGCATTAATATAATTTCAGCCTTGGTTCAGCTTTTGGGCATTCTTGGGTGTCCATTACAGTGGTATCAGAGCTATTAGTCCTACCATCCTGTGGAGTTCTTTTAGGGAATTTGGAACAGCGAGATAAAGGGAAAAGAGTTCGCAAAATGTATACCAGTCCAGATCAAGAAAGTGTAATGTTCAGGATACTAAATACATTACAGGAGGGGCAACAGATGCAACAGGAGCATAATAGGCGAATGGATATGATGTTGCAGCTTATGGCTAGACAGATGGGCATCAATATTGACAATCTGTATGTTGCTCCAGTGCAGAAAGAAGTTGTTTCCTCAGGTGGGATCAAGACACATATAGAGCCACCTAGCTATGATGCTAGTGATATGGAGTCCATCGATGTGGGATTAGAAGAATGCAAGGATACTATCATATCAGCAGCCACTTCTATGTCAGTTGAACCATCCAACAAGGAGTTTGACAGTATGCATGTGGTTGTAGATGTGTGCTCTGATGATAGTACACTTGTTATTGCTAATGAGGTGAGCAATATAGTGACAAAGTCATATTATACTATCGATCAACAAAGTGTTAATGTTCACTCTTGGGATAGTACTATGTTCAATATGGATGCAACCTTGTCTTATGACAATCTGATGTTTGAGGCTGATGTTGATCATTCACCTGAGTGGAGTTGGGCTCAGTTTTCACAATCTACAAAGATTCAGTTTTGTGTTGTTGCAGTTGGGAGGAAGAGGTTTCATAGATCTTCTATGGAGCTGCCTTCTGGTGACACCCAGACTTATACTTCATCAACACAAGTTTTGGGAGCTAACTTGCAGGACATGTGGTTGGTCTTAATGATGTTCATTTGCAGTTTGTTTAATGTCTATATGGATATCACATATTACTTCAATTGGGATCCAGGTGGAGGTTGGAGTTCATTATGTTACTTAATTGCTTGAGGACAAGCAATTTCAAGGAGGGTGGATTTGTAATGATCCCATCTTTTAGCTCTCATGTTCTCCAAAGTCTAAGTGGAGGATAAGAAAAATTAAAGTCGTTCAATTAAAATTAAAAGGTGACTTTGTATTAATAGCTTCTAGGGTATGTATTAATTATTGGAAGGACGAAAGCTTCTCATGATTTAATTAATTATTGTCAAGGAGGAATTTCTAGGGTATGCATTAATTATTGGAAGGAGGAAGCTTCTAGCTCTTGCAATTAATTAATGTTTAGTTCCTTCCAGAAGGATGAAGAAAAGGATAAATAGGGCTAAAAGTCTCATTGCTGATCATGGGATGTTTATGACTTGCATTTGATAAGAGCTTGGATGTGTGATTCACACTCTTTTTTTGGCAATAAAGGATGTTCATTCTCTGTTGTAACATTCTAGACGTCATTCCCTTAGGGTTTGGCCTTTGGAATACATCTCTTTGTAATTGATTGCAGCATTCTCAGCATTAATATAATTTCAGCCTTGGTTCAGCTTTTGGGCATTCTTGGGTGTCCATTACAAGGAATAAGGGTTCAGGTTACAAATATAGTTAGGATTAGGATTAGAATTAGAGTTAGGGTTTGAGTTAGAGGTAGAGTTAGAATTGGAGCTTGAATAAGGGCTAGAGTTAGAGTTATAATTAGGATTAGGGTTAGGGTTAAAATTAGATTTACAGTTAGAGTTAGAGAAAGGGGTAGAGAAAGGGTTAGTTTTAGGGTGATGGTTAAGGTTAGGTTTATATTTAGAGTTAAGGTTGTATATAGAGTTCCATCAGGGTTAAGGTTAGGGTAAGGGTTTGAGTCGGGGTTAAGGTTAGGGTTCGGGTTAGGGCTATGGTTTTCGTCTAGATTATAGTAAGGGTTAAGGTTAAAGTTAGAGTTTTGAGTCAGGGTTAAGGTTAGAGTTAGGGTTAGGTTATGGTTTTAGTGAAGATTAAATTAAGAATTAGGGTTAATATTAGAGTCTAATTATAGTAGAGTTAGATTTATAGTTAGGTTTATATTTAGGGTTAGAGTTAGGGGTAGGATTATGGTTTAAAAAAAAGTAATTTTCTTTTTGGCATATTGTAATGTAAAATGTTATAGTCAAACATAGATATATGGTTAGGGACAAAGTTACCATTACAGTTAATGTTAACCTTAGGAATAGAATAAGGGTTAGGGTTAGCATTAGGGTTAGGGCTAGAGTTAGGGTTAGGGTTTGAGTTATCGTTAAGGTTAGGGTTAGAGTTTTGGTTATGGTTATTGTTAGAGTTATGTTTATGGTTAAGGTTAGGGTTAGAGTTATGGTTATGGTTAAGGTTCGGATTAGAGTTATGTTTATGATTAAGGTTAGGGTTAGAGTTATGGTCATAGTTAAGTTTAGTGTTAGAGTTATGGTTATGGTTAGGGTTAGTGTTATAGCAAGGCTAGGGTTAGGGTTTGAGTCAGGGTTAAGGTTAGAGTCAAGGTTAGGGTTTGAGTTAGGATTAAGGTAAGGGTTAGGGTTAGGGTTAGAGTCTGATTATGGTAGAGTTGGATTTAGGGTTAGAGTTATGCTCATGGTTAAGGTTAGGGTTAGAGTTATGGTTATGGTTAGGGTTAGGGTTATTATAGGGCTCGAGTTAGGGTTATTGTAGGGATAGGGTTAGGGTTTGAGTCAGGGTTAAGGTTAGATTTAGGATTAGGGTTAGGGTTTTAGTTAGGATTAAAGTAAGGATTAGGGTTAAGGTTAGAGTCTAATTATGGTAGAGTTAGATTTAGGGTTAGAGTTAGGGATAGAGTTATGTTTATGGTTAAGTTTAGGGTTAGAGTTATGCTCATGGTTAAGGTTAGGGTTAGACTAATGGTTATGGTTAGGGTTAGGGTTATAGTAGGGCCAAGGTTAGGGTTAGGGTTAGGGTTAGGGTTAGGGCTTGAGTAAGGGTTAAGGTTCTAGAGTTATGGTCAGGGAAAATTTTTGAGCCAAGATTAAAGTTAGGGTTAGGGTTATGGTTAGAGTCCAATTATAGTAGAGTTAGATTTAGGGTTAGAGTTAGGGGCAACTTAATGTTTATGGTTAAGGTTAGTGTTAAGGTGAGGGTTAGGGTTAGAGTTAGAGTTAAGGTTAGGGTTAAGGTTAGAATTAAAATTAGGGTTAGCATTAAGATTAGGGTTAGGGTTAGAGTTAGAGTTATGGTTAGCATTAGGATGAAAATTAGGGTAAGGGATAGGATTTGAATTAGAGTTAGGGTTCTTGTTAGGGTTAGGTTTACAATTAGAGCTAGAGTTAGGGTCAGGGTTAGAGTTACAATCAGGGTTAGAGTTAGAGTTAGGGTTAGGGTTAGGTTTAAAATTAGAGCTAGAGTTGGGATTAGGCTTAGGGTTAGAATTAGGGTTAGAAATATAGTTAGGATTAGAGATAGAGTTAGGGTTAGGGTAAGGTAAGAATTAGGGTTACAAATATAGTAAGGGTTAGTGTTAGGGTTAGAATAAGAGTTAGGGTTAGGGTTAGAGATAAAGTTACAATTAGAGTTAGAATAAGGGTTGGGGTTGGAGTTAGAGTTAGAGTTAGAGTTAGAGTTAGAGTTAGAGTTAGGGTTATATTTAGGGTTAGAATTAAGGTTAGGATTATAATTAGTGTTAGAGTTAGGGTTAGGGTTGGTGTTAGAGTTATGGTTAGGGTTAGCATTAGGGTTAGGGTTAGGGTTAGTGTTAGGGTTATGGTTAGGATTAGCATTAGGGTTAGGGTTACAATTAGAGTTAGAGTTAAAATTAGAGGTAGTGTTAGTGTTAGTGTTAGTATAAGAGTTAGAGTTAGAATTAGAGTTAGAGTTAGGGTTCAAGTTAGAGTTAGAGTTAAAGTTAGAGATAGAGTTGTGGTCAGGGTTAGATTAGGGTTAGGGCTAAAGTTACCTAATTAGATTTAGGGTTAGGGTAAGAGTTAGGGCTAGGATTAGGATTAGAATTAGGGTTAGTGTTAGAGTTAGAGTTATATATAGTGTTAGGGTTAGGATTAGGGGTAGGTTTATAGTCAAAGTTAGGGTTAGGGTTAATATTGGGGTTAGGGTTACAAAAAGAGTCAAAGTTAGAGTTAGGGTTAGAACTAGGGGTAGGGTTAGAATTAGAGATAAAGTTAGAGTTGGATTCAGGGTTAGAGTTAGAGTTAGAGTTAGATCTAGGGTAAGAATCAAGGTTAGAATTAGAGTTAGGATTAGAATTAGCATTAGAGTTAGAGTTAGCATTAGAATTAGGGTTAGGGTTAGGGTTAGAGTAAGAATTAGTGTTAGAGTTATAGTTAGGGTTAGAGTTAGGAACAGAGTTATAGTTAGGGTTAGAATTAGGTTAGGGTTAGAGCTAGAATTGGGGTTAGGATTAGAATTAGGGTTAGAGTTAGGGTTATATAGGTTTGGGTTAGGATTAGGGGTAGAATTAGAGTTACAATTAGTGTTAGAGTTAGAATTAGGGTTAGGGTTAGAATTAGGGTTACAAATATAATTAGGGTTATAGATTGAGTTAGAGCTAGAGTTAGGGTAAGGGTAACAATTAGGGTTAGGGCTAGAATTAGGGTTACAAATAAAGTTAGGGTTAGAATTAGGGTTACGGTTAGGGTTAGATTTAGAGGTAGGATTTGAGCTAGAGTTAGAGTTAGAATAAGAATTAGAAAAAGAGTTGGAGTTAGAGGTAGGGTTAGAATTAGGGCTAGGATTATGGTTAGCATAAGGGTTATGGTTAGAGTTGGGGTTAGCATTAGAGTTAGGGTTATAATTAGTGTTAGTTTTAGTGTTAGTGTTAGTGTTAGTGTTAGTGTTAGTGTTAGTGTTAGTGTTAGTGTTAGTGTTAGTGTTAGTGTTAGTGTTAGTGTTAGTGTTAGTGTTAGTGTTAGTGTTAGTGTT
The DNA here is from genome assembly GCA_028749045.1 of Cupressus sempervirens. Classification (NCBI taxonomy): domain Eukaryota; kingdom Viridiplantae; phylum Streptophyta; class Pinopsida; order Cupressales; family Cupressaceae; genus Cupressus; species Cupressus sempervirens. The sequence goes on along the minus strand of CM053791.1, from coordinate 530,566,482 downwards.
AGGGTTAGAATTGAGGCTAGAATTGAGGCTAGGGTTAGGGTTAGGGTTAGGGTTAGGGTTAGGGTTAGAATTAGAGTTAGAGTTAGGGATCAAGTTAGAGTTAAAGTTGGAGATAGAGTTGGGGTTAGGGTTAGGTTTAGGGTTAGGGCTGGAGTTAGGGTTAGATTTAGGTTTAGAGTTAGAGTTAGGGTTAGAATTAAGATTGGGTTTATAATTAGAATTAGGGTTAGGATTAGAGTTAGAGTTACATATAGTGTTAGGGTTAGGATTAGCATTATATATAGTGTTAGGATTAGGATTATGGGTAGGATTAGGGTTAGAGTTAGGGTTAGTGTTAGGGTTACAATTAGAGTTAGAGTTATAAATATCTAAAACTAATGTAAAACATGGAAATGTAAAACTAAATTGAAACATGCACATTAAAAATCTGCAAAAGAAATGTATTATCAAATATCTAAATCAAATAGTTTTTGAATCCTAAATCTAAATCAAACATACAAGGCTAAACTATATGGAACTTTAATCTACTCCTGTTCAAATACTCTAATTGCTCCAATAATCTCCATATCTTCCTCCCTACAAAAACACAAAATGAAAATGAAATGAGGAGACTTTGTTTTATAATTTATGTGAGAACCCTCATATCCCCCAATAGATGTCTTTTGACATTCCACAATTTTGTTTCGAATTCCCCCACTCCTCACAAAAAATAAACATGAATGTGCATGCAAAAATATATTTAACAAAAAGAAAATGTTTTATAGTTAAAATTTTAATTAAGTTATTTTAGCCCTATTTTCTTGGGTTCTATTTTTTTGGCCTTATTTTTTCAGGTCCTATTATTTTGGTATCCATTTGGCTTAATATTATTTTGGCTAGCTATTATTTTGAGAATTTTATTTTATTTTATAATTCGATAATGATAAAATATATCCTAAATATATGATTTATCTACTTTAAATAAATCATTAACTTTAATAAAATATAAATTGTATTGATATGGTGGCATTCTCATCCAAATTAATGATAAAATTATGCTCTGAAACATGAAAATATAAATACTTAGAAACATGCAAATCTAAAACATGCAAACCAAAACTATTTTGAAATATGCAAATCTAAAACTAATATGAAACATGCAAATATAAAACTAATTTGAAACATCCACTTTTAAAATATGTAAATGAAAAGTATTATAAAATATATAAATCAAATAGATTTTGAATACAAATCTAAATCTAAATCAAACATGCAAGACTAAACTATTAAATGCAAGCCTAAATAGTTATGAATAGAATTCTAAATCTAAACGAAATTGATTAAAATTGAAATCTAAATCAAAGTAGAATATTACAACTAATTTTAAATTTCAATTTACATCTACATTTAAATATAAATGAAAATGTAAATAAAAAATAGAAATCTCACCTGCAAAAATGTTACTCCAAAACTTCAATCTACTCATATTCAAAATCTCCAATCTAATCCTCCAATAACCTCCACCTCTTCCTTCCTGCAAAAACATAAAATGAAAATGAAATGACGAGCCTCGGTTTTATAACTTCTGAGAGGCTCCTCATATCCCCCAATACACATCTCTTCACATTCCATGAATTTGCTTCAAATTCTCCCACTCCTCGCAAAAAATAAGCATGAATGTGCATGCAAAATTATATTTAACAAAAAAAAAATCATATTGAAATTATTTCGCCCCTATTTTTTCGGGCCCTATTTTTTCGAGTCCTGCTTTTTCGGGCCCTACTTTTTCGGGCACTATTATTTTGGGCCTATTATTTCGGCCTCCATTTGGCTTCCTATTATTTCGGCCAGCTATTATTTCGGGAATTCTTTTTTAATATTTAATTTGGAATTTTGTAACTGCTCCCAATTCTTTTTTATTGACGAACAATCCATTTTGGCATATTCTCGTGCTGGGTATTTGTGTTGTGACTGTATAGAACGCCTCTCGGCATAATCATGTTGAAGCTATTCTAACACCTAATGTCACAAATGCAAGGGATAGCTTCATGAATATATGTATGCAACAAAATAGAATGGAACCTCAATAGAAACCTGTAGAGAGATGTTTTAAGAAGCGTAAACTTGACTTTTAGGTGGAAATGATGAAAGGAAATCAAGTTTTAGGTGGGAATCCTTAATTTTTTTGACACAAATTCATATTTTATGTGGAAATCCTCAAAATTTTGAATTTTTCACTTGAAACACTTGAATTCATTGCACTTTTAACCAAGACCTTTCTCAACTTTCAAATTTCCATTTAGCATTCTTTTATTTTCACAAGCATTGGACCAACACTTTTCCACTCCACCATTTCAAATTCACACACTATGCATCATCTTTACAACATTTTGACAAATTTAATGACATGTCATGACACTTTAACAACTTTAATTCGAAGTGAAATTTCACTAATATTATATTAGGTTCAATTTTATATTGTATTTGTGCTAGCTATAGAAAATGCAAGGTTAACCCTAAGCTGTACATTTTAAAAGATAGAAGCATAGAAGGCATAGTAAAGAATAGAAACTAAGTATGTTTTATGTTGTGACTGTAGAATGCAACATTTATAGTAGCAGTATTTTGGCAATATGAATTATTTTTCTTGTTTTCCTTTTTCACCCAAGGAGAAAAGAAAGTCCATAAATTAATTGTTAATTATACCAAATTCTAAACAAAATGTGATGTCAAGTAGTTTTCTAAGCTTTAGTACCCAAACATGGCTTAGTTTTCATTTGGTGTTGTGTCTTTTGATTCGTGTTATCTTTATGAAGTTTGACTATGTAGTGATGGCCTTCTTTGTAGTGAAACATTTATTCAAGGTCATAAAAAACTAAATATGAAATGCTCAAATTAATATGTGAATTTTCAAATTGACATGTTTTGGTCTAAGTCAATATCCGGTCACAAAAGTTAATGTAGAGTTAAATTTGTAATAATATATTTTTGTTGTTGTTTCAGGTTTTGAATATGTAAATGATGTTATTAAATGTAGGATGCATTGATAAAATTTCTAAAAGAAATAAATGTCAAAACAATTTAATTTTGATTTTAGCTTTTTTATTCTTTGACTAGGAATATAAAATAGATTGCAACTTGTTATAAATTCAAATCAGACATCTAAAATCAAGAATAGAGGAAGAGAGAAGAAGTGTGGTTTTTATAATGCTCAATTAACCACAAGCAGTATCATTGCCCTCCCAATCATAAATGAACAACAATCATCTCCCCCAAGCATTTGGGTATATTTGATCTGCATGTTATTAATCAATATTATATGTATCTGTTTGTATAAGATCACACATCTTATTATTTATGTAAGAGGTGACATTTCATTAATGGTTACCACTCTTTACATGTGGCCTCATTTAATATATTATTAATATAATATTACAATTATTATATTATAATATAATATAATAATGTGTTGTATAATTATATTTTATAATATATGATTATATTATCACTTAATAATATAATTATATTATATCACAATAATATAAATATAATCACACCTTCATGATATCTATGTCACCCTATGGATTCCAACCACAACTACAATAAAATCAATACTCCCTATTAGCTAGTGAGAAATATTTCTTAAGATATACAAGTTACATTATCTTATTTTGATGATTGGCAACAATGGCTACATCCATATGTTGAAATATATATCACCTCTTGTGCTATCACCTCATGGTTATCCATAGATGTCACCTCATATAACCTAATATATCACCTCATGTAATTACAAAGAAAAGTTCAAGTCCATTATTTTTGTAAACTATTTTTTTGGTATGTCTGTTCCCTTGATGGTGAGCTTGTTGATTTAGTTACAGTAGGATGATTGCACAAAATTTTAGAAAATACGACAAGCATTCAACCATTCCACTTAGTGATATGATTTATAGAAAAAAAAATTAAAATGTTTATCATGAAAGCATTAAATAATTATGATAGTACAATGTTGATGTATGACAAAATGTTGTAAATCATCGGCAACTAATAGTGTTGAGAACATTCATTTTATAAAGTGGTGAAAGTGTCTCATCCTTGCCTCCCTTTGACCAATGTAGGGAAATGGGTGATCTTGCCAAACTTTAAAACTATTGATTTTGTATGCTTATTACAAGGGAAAAACAAGTGGATAAACAAGTAAGACTTTCCTCCAATGTCCAATTTGCACAAAACAAATGGAAATTTGACTTCCCTAAACCTTTTAAATTCAATGGAAAACTCAAATTAGACCTAGCAAGCTCCAATTTGACTTTCAATACAAAGCCATAAAAATAAAAACCTCAAAATGCACCAAGATTTACAATCTAGGTCTTTCAAATAAGACTAACAAAAAATAATTTCACAAGCTCTAATGTCATGTTAGAGTTGGGTATAGAATGCTTTATACCATGCAATATTGGTTGAATAATATAGCCACTATTCAAGAAGTATTTTGATGAAAATTTTCAAATTTCATAGTTATGATGTCTCATGTGACTTTATAATAGTCTGAAATTTTTGTATTGTTTAATTCATTCCATGCCCAAACTATTAGATTGTTAGATTCTTATACACACGTTTTGTATTTGGAACCTTATAAACAAATTTAGACCTTATAATATATAAAAATATTAATTATGTCCATTGAAATGCACTTATCCATGTTTATTTCACTAGCTAGGCTATTCGGTACTTAATTAAGCACTAATCTATATCTATGAAGTTAACCACGAAGTTAATTTATCACTGAATAAAAAATATCTAATAGTTTTTACGAAAATTGAAATACTTAATACATTTTTTAGGGCCTATTGAGCTCCTTTTCTTGTTTTAGTGCTAACACTTCTAGTGCCAAGAAAAAATTGACTCTTTACTCTTACTCTTCTAGTGCCAAGAAAGACCATGTCTGACAATATGAACTTGAAAAAAAATAAGGAGACAATTGCTATATTGTGCTCTCAATTCAAAAGAAAAGGTGATGGAAAATGCTATTGTCCCTACAAAAATTTTAAGGGCTTAAAGAATCAAAGACTTCTAATCACAACTGATGAGAGACATTGTAAGCAACATGGTCACATTTAAGGGGGAAATAATTTTCATCCATTGGTGAATGTGGATTTTCAATTGGGGAAACATGGAGATGTAAATATTCAAGTAGAAAGTAATGCTCCCATGGAAGAATGTGATCCTAAGGCAGAGAAAATAATTGAAGATGTCAGTATTGGCACATTTGATCATGTACCAGAGAACACAATTGAAGAAGATGGTACTGGCGCAGTTGATCAAGATAATGAAGATGAAGACACTAGCTCATCTGATCATGATGATGAAGATAACCTTGATATAGCTATACTTGAAAAGGCTTATGATCCCCCATGTCAAGGATCCCAAACAACTCTTCTCTCTATTGTATTATCGTTGGTGAACTTCAAGGTTATGAATGGTTTATCCAATGTAGCAATCTCACAAATGCTAAGGTATGTCATGTTTGTCATCTTCTATGTTAGTGTATCATTAACAAAGAAAAATAATAATAGGTTGATAGGTGAGTGTTTTTTACCACCATCAAACATTCTACCTTGCTCGTACCGAGAATTATTTGTCATTATGAAAGATATTGAAATGGAGTATCAAACAATACATGCATGTCCCAATTATCATATTATATATCATAAACAATATTAATTTGAAACATAATTCTCTAATTATCATGTTATTAGTAGATATAAATCAAATCAAATAACAAAAATGAGTGTCTCGCAAGGATCTTCATTACATTTCTATTATTCCATGTCTGCAACAATTATTTAGGTTCACTAGCTTGGCACAATTTATGGATTACCATGCACGCAATAGAATTCTAGATGACATTATGTGAATACATGTGGATAATTTTGGATTTAAGGACATAGAAAATATGTGACCGCTCTTTAAAGAAGACCCTCATAATTTGGAGCTTTCATTGGCAACGGACATTGTCAATCCATTTGGAGAGATGAGATATGTTTACTCAGTATGACCTATTTTTTTATTAACAATAAAATTCCTCCTTGGATGTCTGTAAAGAGGAAGCACATAATGTTGGAAATAATTCTACCAGGTATTTTTTTATTTAATAGTCACCTAAATTAATTTATAAACACCACATCAAAATGGCCATAATAATTATGTAATGTTTATGTCCATTCAACTAAGTAAGTACTAAGTGAAAGATATGAATGTATATATTGAGCCCCTTATTGATGAGTTATTGGAGTTATGGAATGGGGTCACTATGTATGACATCTCTAGACTAATACAATAAAGACAATTCCAATTTTGTGCAATATTTGTATGGACAATACATGATGCCTCTGGGATAACACATTTTTACGGTATGTAAAAGTGTTAACGCATATTTTTGGTATGTAATAGTGCTAACACATTTTTGTTGTATGTTAAAGTTGTGCATGAAATTGTAAATATAAAAATTAACATACATCATCCAATTATATACGGTCATGTAGGTCTTCAGACAAAGGACAAATTTGCATGTCCATTTTGTGGTCCAAAGATGAAATTTCATCATTCAAAAAGTTTAGGAAAGAAGGTGTTCAATGAGAATAGACACTTTCTCCACAAAAATCATAAGTATTGAATTATTGAAAAATATTTTTTCAATGGGAAAGAAGATACAATATCAAAGTCACAAAGAATGGAACCTCACCTATGGAAGTTGGAATATAATAGAATAAATCGTTGAGGTAATGTCATTCCATATTATTGTTTTTGTATGAAATTTATATTTGGATATTGTTTTTGTTTACTAATGATGTAATTGATGTTCATAAAGGTTGTCAAGGCATTGATGAGAAACTTCTAAAAAGACTAAAATGCTATCCTAGATAATTTAGTAGGTTGGCATACTACAAGCACCTCTCAATCATACATTTGTTTTATGTTATGCATATTGCGAAGAATGTAACAAATACACTATGAAAGATAATTGATGGAAGGCGTGACAAAGAAAAAATGGTCGAAATTTGTAATGACATTTATGGATCCAATAATGCATTGAATTTTTCATTGAATCAAATAGCAATGGATATCAGATTAATAGGAGTGTCTTTCCTTGGTTATTAACGTAGTAGAAAATTGATGCCATAAAAGAAGCCATACAAATAACTAAATTTCTAATAAGACTTGTTGCAAACATAAGTAGTCTCATATCAAAGACAGTTGATTTTGGGTCTGGGTTAAAAACACACGATTGGAATACCTTTATCAAGGTAAGTCATGTTCTTCTCTATTTATAATTATTGTAGTATGTTTCACCCCTATCTCTCCAAAACAACTTTGACAACAGGAGTGTCAAATAAGTTATATATGATCTAGGGAAATACATGAGGTTAGAAGTGTTATTTCTTAGATTTGTTGTATAGATATTATATTTATGTCTTGCTTTAATTTTTCTATAATTTATTTTATATATTTTTATAGAGTTTGGTTTATATGTTTTGCGTGTTGAATATCTAGGTGGTTGTCATTTAAATAAATTGATAAAAAATATATAAAATTTTAGAAGAGAAAATTTCATCAGCTTATTTGTGAAATGCAAAAGTGTTTATCTTCAACTTTTTTCAATGCACAAGAACACCATCTCGTACGTCATGTTGAGAAGACTAAATTATGTGGACATGTACCAACTAGGTCAATGTGGATGGTTGAGAGGCACTTGAAATTTTTGAAGGGATTGATTCGACAAAGAGTATGTCTTGAGAGTTCTATGTTGGAGGGATATATGGTATACTAGACCATGGTGTACATTAGTGAATATCTTCCCAAGTTTGCAGCAAAGATTCATGTAGATCACATTTGGGATCTCAACTTCATTAACAGATTTGAAGGGGAGTACTTGATGGGGAAAGGTAGATTGATGAAAGTGAGAGGTAAAAAAATTTTTGATAGGTAACAATTTTTGAATTATACTAAGTGTAAGTAGAGATTATAGAGTTTCAATTTTTAATTTTTTCATAGTACCAAGTAACTTACTACGTACATCCACACTTGTACTCATAATCCCCATTGACATTTGATAGCCAAAATTACAAAAAGGGCATTAAAACCCACTAAAAAAAAGTCCCTTACAAAGCATTTAAACATATTGTCTGAATAATAATAAACATAGAAAAATTAGAAACCAAGAACAGAAGCAAAAGATCTAGTTTCTATCACTTAAACTACTTAATTACATCTTGTTTGGTGAAGTTCAGAATTCCACGATCATCCCCCATAGCCCACTCCATGCCCTTTCATTCTGGTCCTCATGGGCACTTCTTTCCTATTGCAAGTGTATAATTCTCCTCCTCCAGTGACACATCCATCCACGCACTAGCCATTGTGGCCTTCCCTGAAGCATCCCTTCCATCCCATGCCATATGATATCTCAACAGCTCCCCTAGCATCCTTGTGCTCTTACGTGGAGTCGATTCCATGAAACCCCTTTGGGCCTCTTCCTTATACCATATTATTTCCTCCATAAACATGACCACCTTCCTCCAGCTTCTCTCTACTTTTGGAAAGTGCACTCCTTGTGGAGATGTAGACGACCAAATTACAAGAGGTTGAACCTGAGTACCACCCCCTAATCATCTTCTATGGGACGTACCCCATATCCAAGCCAACACCAAGTATCACTCTATCAATTACATCATCAATCCCCAATATCCATTTTGAATCCAAATATGAAGCCACAACATGGCAGACTTCCTCCTTTGATTCACCAACTAGCAGAGCCAACACCACAAAGAGAGACATAGTATCTAGATAAGACCTATGCCTCCAATAAGTGTCCAAGTATTCTAGCCCTAAAACCTCAAAAATACCAGTCATAAATGTTAGATTGTGGTGACAGATTAGAAAAGTATTGTACATACTTCATAAATTCTTTGCAAAAAAAAAATTTGGGCCCTACATGTAATTATTAATTATAACCCTAAAGCGGTAAAAATACTTGTATAAAAGAGCTTAGGGTTAGGGATTATTTCATAGTAGTGATGCAAAAATTGGTTCTTGTGGCAGTATTGAGCTATAAGGGATTACAAATTGTAATCAAGTTTTAATCACTAGATTGTAATAATATCAGACTTGTTGTTTGGTGGACGTATCCCAAGGACTAGGTGAACCATGTTAAATCATGTGTGATCTATTATTTTATGATATTGGTTATATTTGCATATAATTGTTATTTTTTTCTATGGTTTAATCCTAACAAGTGGTATCAGAGCTAGGTTAGTTGTAAAAGGATTTGCACAAAAAAAAGGTGTTGAAGTTGATGAAAGATCAACCCACAACTCCCAAGAATCACCTGCATGCAAACACCTGTTACAGAAGAGAGAGGCAAAAATCCATGGAGGCAGGTATTGCCAGATCCACAGATGAGACATTCTTGATGAGCAAAAAAGAGATTGCTATAAACAAAATTGAATTATCTCAAGTGAATGTTTACAATGAGAGATCATCCTTATAAAAGAGATCAAAACCCTAAAAAAGGTCTAACCTAGGTTGCATCAAAATAATTAATAAAAAAATTAATTATTAGATGCCTAAAGTTTAGCTTAAGCAACTAGAGTTAATTAGGAAATATCTAATTACTTTAACACCCCCCCTTAAGATAAACTTGGGGAGTAGCTAAAAACCTAGAAACTACTACTGAAAGTAGAAATGGGTCCTAGCAAACAAAGCCTGATGAAGTACCCAAGCACAACCAAATCTCTGTAAAGAGGAGAAATAGAGAAAACCACATAGAAAAAACCCTACTCCAAAAAGAGATGGAAAAAATGCTGAAAGAAACTAGTGAAGGACTGAAGAAGCCTCCAAACTAAGGAATGTCCCAAAAGATAGGAACAAGAGATGATCATGAAGAACATCACTAAAGCATGTAGAAGCTGCAAAGCTCTGTCAAAAGATGACTGCTGATTTGAAGAACCTCCACTGAAATAGAACCTAACTAGGTAGAAAAGACTATAATCTACATCGAATCAGGAGACAAACAACTAAACTCAAAAATGCAAATGGTATAAAACATCAAAGCTTGAAGAGTTGATCAATCGAACCAAGGAAGCATGAGAAACAATAGTACAATCTGCCCCTAATGTAGACAAGGGTGAGGTGACAGGAAACTTAAAAAGTGGGCCAAAAGAATTGCATGTCAAGGAACCATGATCAAGATGCATAAAAGAGTACATATGTGTGTACTGATGTGATCAATCTCAGACACATCATGAGGCTAATGTCATGGAAGGAACACTCACTGGACAAAGGAAGATGGAAAACAAAGGCAAAACATCAACCCCCCATGGCACTTTATCAAAGTAGTGCATGTACGATCAGGCACAAGACATAATGAATCTCAAGAATACAATAATCTATATGAGCGTCCTCAGATGACACTACTCTAATTAGAAGGACAACAAAGGAAAACAATTGAAATGAAAATACATATGCAATATGACACTTTATCTCAGTGCATTTGCAAGAATGCATACAAATGATTTCTAAATAGACTAGAAGAGACATAAGACTAATACAATAGATAGTACAAGTCATGATGAATCATTTGAAGCAAAGAAATTGATCTCCAGACCTGAAACAACCAAGATATCCACCAGAATGCAAAAAATGCAGAAGACTAATTAGAATGTGCTTGGAGCAGAATCTAGAAAAATAACCAGCATCACTGGAAAGAGTTCAAAAAGAGATTTCTAATGATATAAAGAATTCCCAAATCAAAGATTGAATGCTCAACATATGCCTCTCAGAGCACAAAACTGTACATCTAATTTTGACAACAGAAAAAGCCATCAAAATAACATCAGAACTAAAAACTACCTATACCACTATGATGGGCTCAGAACTAGCTTTCCGATGATATCTCGTTTGCAAAAAATGAAGTCTGTATGCTTGACATATGAGCAAAAAATTGAAGATAGTTCCAAACAGAGGTCGAGGAGGTGACGAAAGTAGTGATGCAATGCTGACATGGTCTTGACATAAGCAAAGGATGAGCCCAAAGTTGACTGTCAAATGGTTGTCGAGGCAAAAAAAATGCCATAAAAATGACCCCTATTGGAAAAAAATTCCAACTGCTAAAAACAAGAGTCAGAAAAAAAGGGCCAGTGCAGGATTAAAAATTGATGGCCAAAATCCACATGTCAAAAATCATATGCAAAAAAGGTATACACGAGTGGGAAAAAGTGGAAGCCGGAGTTGGAAAAAAATTCAATGGCCATGAACCACTATAACTTAGGAAACTGCGCAGAATCAATTCACAAAAGTTGCTTGTTGCAATTCCAATAAAAGCTGACCTCCAATATCTTAGAAATCATGCTCCCATAGTCACAAAAATGTGATAAATCAATGCCAAAGCATGCATAGGATGACATGGAGAGAGAGGGATCCAAAACAAGATGTGTTAAAAAATACCACAATCGCTGCTAGAAAAGACCATGCCAAAAACTGAGATCATGTGGTCATAGGATGAGGAAGAACATTTGAAACTGCCTATTTTAAGATGAGAGACAAAAGAGAGTCTCTAAAATAGCCAAGGAAAAATACCATACAAGGCATCCTGAAACAACGGCCAAAATCCACTCCAAAATGACGTCTTCATCCATCAAAAAATTGTCTGGTGGAGATCTCAATTAAAATCTGCACCAAAGTATGTGTTGCATCTAATAAGAAAACCTGATCACCAAGAAATCATGTGCATTGACTGAGCAAACAAACCGCTTCTCAAAAAATCATGCCATAAAAATTGCCAATTAAAATGGTAATCCCAATGATGAAACCACACAATAAGTTGCAAGAGCCTAGCCTGAGAAAGCTTCAAACACCTTGAGTAGCCCATGACTTGGTAGAGAGCCCGAGATCATAGGGCAAAAAAAATGACTTCTCCTGAATTCGTGCCATTCAAAAAACATTGATATGCACTCCACAAAATAGATGGCAGGGGGCACATTCAATGTGATATTGTGCAATCATATGCATGCACTCCACTCTTGTAATTTCACCTCTACTCTAATGGCAGCTATTCCGTCCACCTACATTCTCATCCATAAAATTTTGAATAAACTGCCACAGATGCCGCAATGCATGAAAAAGGCATCACAAACCTGCTATCACTTTGAAATAGACCAAGTGAACCACTGGAAAATACTCCATGCAAATCTGCCACTTTATTGGCAATATTCGCCAAAACTCCACTAGTAAAGAAAATGAATACAACTGATGGGAAAATATCCACGTCCACTGCAACATTTACTATCTGCATTGAGCACATCAAAATGTATGGGTGCAACATGAAGGCCACTAAGAGGGCTAGAAATTAAGCCACGAGCCGAAAAATTGGCAAAGTGTGGGCCTTCAAAAAATGCGGCAATAACATGTGTTGAGGTGGTGCATGCGTGGCCCACAGGGGATGATTGGATGTTGGGTGCATTCCATAGCATTGATGGTGGAGGGAAAGCTTCAGGTGAGGTAGCAAAAACAATGTCCTACATGTACTTTCCATGAGTGGATCAAAGATCATAGATACCAAGCATAGTCCACCAAAGATCAGCTCCAAACAAATTTGCCTAATGCATGATGGTGAGTCAGCACCATGTGGAGCCAAGGAAGAATGCAGACGGGTGGATAAAGATCCATGCCATGCACTCCAAACTCCAAAGAAATTGTAGATGGGTACATTCCAAGTCACAAATTCAAACTAGACACCAGCAGGAGGCCCACACCAATCATGAATCACCAATCAAAAAGCCTCAAAACCATAGTTCGTGCTCCTCTCCTAAATTCGCACCATGTAGAAAAAGAAGGCTTAGACCGCTGATCATATAGTAAAATGAGAAAAAATTTACATACCAAAACCATTGTATGGAAAATCGTGGTGAGAAAAGGCTTTGACTAGAGAGCAAAGTCACAGTTTTATGGGCAGCCAATAGGTATTTAGAACTAGCATGGGCACAAAAGGCATCAGCAAAAAAAGGTCCCAATCAAATGCGCACTTGCATCTTCCAAAAAACATGGGTGTAGATCGGACAAAGCCTACAAGGGTGCTCCACCAAAAAAGAAAAAAGGTTTCCTTTTCTAATACAGAAAGCTTATACTCAAAAACTAATATTTTGATAAAATAAAACTGTTGCTTCGATTTTTGTGCTTTGGGTACAAAAAAATTTGCCTCTAATTTCAACAAAGTCCAAATTGGACATATTTTATATAGAAATGGGGGTTTTCAAGCGCTCTGAGCTCAACAATGATGTCCATTTTTGCTCAAAGTGCCTCAAAAATTAGTGACCTCCAGATCTAATAAAAAATACCAAAAGCTCAAATCTAAAAACCAATGTCAGATCTGATGCCAAATATCTCACAAATAGAACAAAGGCATGAAGATCTGGAGCTCTAATACAATGTTGAAGTTGATGAAAGATCAACCCCATAGCTCCCAAGAATCACTTGCATGCAAACACCTATTACAAAAGAGAGAGGCAAAAATCTATGGAGGCAGGAATTGCCAGATCCATAGATGAGACATTCTTGATGAACAAAAAAGAGATTGTTATAAACAAAATTGAATTATCTCAAGTGAATATTTACAATGAGGGATCATCCTTATAAAGGAGATTGAAACCCTAAAAAAGGTCTAACCTAGGTTGCATCAAAACAATTAATAAAAAAATTAATTATTAGATGCCTAACATTTAGCTTAAGCAACTAGAGTTAATTACAAAATATCTAATTACTCTAACAAAAGGAATCGATTTTGATGAGATATTTTCTCTTGATGTTAAAATGACTTCTATCCATATTGTTTTAAGTATTGTGGCTACTGAAGATTTGCATTTGGAATAGCTTGATGTTAAAAAAACCTTCCTTCATGGTGATTTGGATGAAGAGATATATATGGCTCAGCCACAAGGATTTTTGGTCAAGGGTAAGGAGAACTTAGTGTGTAAATTGAAGAAAAGTTTATATGGCTTGAAGCAAGCACCTCAAAAATGGTATTTGAAATTTGACAATTTTATGCATGAGCATGGATACAATAGGTGTCATTCAGATCATTTTCTTTATTTTAAGAGGTTGGATGATGACAACTATATTATTTTATGTTTATATGTTGATGATATGCTTGTTGCTAGGTCTAACGTGGATCAAATTAAGGGGCTGAAATACCGGTTAGCACATGCATTTTCTATGAAGGATTTGGGGGCAGCAAAATAAATCATTGTTATGAAGATTTGTAGAGATAGGAAGAATAGGAAATTGACACTATCTCAAGCTAATTATGTTGAGAAGGTGTTGCAATGTTTCTCTATGGAGAATGCTAAAACTGTCAGCACACCTTTACCTGGTCATTTGAAATTGACTAAGGAGATGTGTCTCAAGACACAAGAAGAGGAGGATAAGATGTCCAAGGTACCCTATGCTTCATCTATAGAAAGCTTGATGTATGCTATGGTATGTACTAGGTTAGATATTGCACATGCAATGGGAGTCATTAACAGGTATATGAGTCATCTAAGAATTAAGCATTGGAATGTGGTCAAATAGATTCTCAGATATTTGAGAGGATCATCCAATAAGTGTTTTTGGGGCTCTACTACTAATTTACAAGGCTATGTTGACTCAAATTTGGTAGGGGATATTGATACCAAGTAGAGTACTATAGGTTATGTCTTTACTGTTGGTGGGGCAGCCATGAGCTGGGTTTCTAGGTTACAGAAGGTTAATACTCTATCTACTACAGAGGCCAAGTATGTTGCTGCTACAAAGGCAGCCAAGGAGATGATATGGCTTTAGTTCTTCTTGGAAGAATTGGGACACACTTAGAGGGATAATTATTTGTCTATAGATAGTTAGAGTGCCATTCATCTTACAAAGAATTCAGCTCTACATTCAAAGACCAAACACATACAATTGTGATACCATTTCATTTGGTCAGTTTTAGAGGATGGACAATTCAAGATGGACAAGATATATACAGATGACAAGCCAACAGATATGTTTACAAAGGTAGTAATAAGGGAGAAGTTGAACTCTCTTCAGCTTCGGTTCGTCTGCTAGACTAAACATGAATAAAAGAACAGTATAGTCCAGGGTGGTTTGATCCAATGGGAGCCCCATGTGGTAGCGGTATTGCTACAGGATCAGTCTCCAAGTGGGAGATTTTTATTTAATGTAGAGCCTGATTAGTCCCCAAGTGGGAGATTGTTAGATTGTGGTGACTGATCAGAAAAGTACTGTACATACTTCATAAATTCTTTGGGGCTCAGGGCATCACCTTGAAAAAAAAATTGGGCCCTATTTTGTCAAGATTTTGGGCCAACATGTAATTATTAATTATAACCCTAAAGTGGTTAAAATAAATTGTATAAAAGAGCTTAGGGTTAGGGATTGCTTCATAGTGGTGATACAAAAATTAGTTCTTACAGCAGTATTGAGTTGTAAGGGATTACATATTGTAATCAGGTTGTAATCACTGGATTTTAATAATATTGGACTTGTTGTTTGGTGGATGTAGCCCAAGGATTGGGTGAACCACATTAAATCTTGGTGTCTTGTGTTTTTTTTCTGTGTGATCTATTATTTTCTGATATTGGTTATATTTGCATGTAATTTTTATTTTTTTCGGTGGTTTAATCCTAACAATAAATTTCTTGTCCTCAAATAGGAAAACATTATTCATCCTCCTCATCAATATCTTCCCTTCATATGACTATGTTTCATTGTCTGCTTCTAATGCAAAATTGGCCTCCATCTTAGGTTTCTAAATAGATTTTTCCACTGGTATTGAACCCAGTCTGCCTTTAATCACTCCCTCAAAATCTCTGGAAGTCCAAACTTTGAAGAGTGCTTTGTTATGATGACAATGCCTCTGACACACACAAGGAGTTACTCCATGAATGCCCTTCATTTAGAGAACTAAATCCCATAATTTAAAGAAGTGCACATGCAATGGGTGGGAAAGTTTATTCATAAAAAACATTTCAAATCCCATAGCTCTTACTCCAAATTTATGTTCCTAACATCTTCAAATATGTCATATTGGTTCCCCAAAGGACCATCCACTACCAATTTTTCCAACTTGTTGGCCTCTCAATGGATGTGAGTAATCCTAAAGTCTTCAAACTCCTTCAAAAGACATTTAATCTAGCCTACATGTTTATCAAGATGCCTTGACTCTAATTTCTCTTTCTTGATATTTTTTATGATAATATTTGAATATCCTTCCAAATTTACTCTGCTTATACCAATCTTGATTCCTAAAACAAGAGTCTCTTTGGTTGCTTTTCATTTTGCAACATTATTGGTGTCATCCCTTAGACATTTAACCATAAAAGCTAAAATGTTTCCCTTGTGGTCTCATGCTATGCAACCACATCCCAATGGGCCTAGGTTTCCTTGAGAAGCCCCATCAAAATTTATCTTTATCCATCCCTCCTATGGTTGTTTCCAACTACACTTCTCTCTTCTACAAGAAGGATCAACCCTTAAAATCCCATTAACAGGTCGAAACTTGATTGTCTAAAAAAATTTGCATCCTAGAATCATGCCTTGTGTAAGGAGTATCTTGATGATTTATAGAGGAAGTTATTGATGAGATAAATCTTGAAATAGCTCGTACTAGTCTCTTCCCAAATTGGAAACTATCTTCCTCCTTTTCCTGGAGAATTCTCCTATTCTGCTCTTTCCACAACTCCCAGAGTGTCATCATCGAGATGACATTCCATGCCATTCCAAAGGTATG
Organism: Cupressus sempervirens; assembly: GCA_028749045.1. Taxonomy (NCBI): domain Eukaryota; kingdom Viridiplantae; phylum Streptophyta; class Pinopsida; order Cupressales; family Cupressaceae; genus Cupressus; species Cupressus sempervirens. The sequence continues at coordinate 530,549,684 of CM053791.1, read as the reverse complement.
TCCTTTTTTGGGCTCTGTCCATGCTTCCAATCATCCCTTTAAGATTTTTGTCATTGGGCTTGCACATTCCAACTTTGACCTCACAATTTTCCATGCCTTTTTGGAAAAGCTACAATGTGACAAGAGATGAACAATCATTTCTTAAGCTTCCATACAAAGAAGGAACCTAAATGGTCCCTGATTAAAATTTTCGCATTGCCTGCTAACCAGGTGAAAGCACCCACTTTTAGCAAACAAGCTCAGTCCCAGCACACATTTTGTTCCCAGACCACTTGTTATGCACTCCTTCCAACAAGTTATAGCCAAATTTTACTGAATATCATCCACTTTTATATCCACACTATACTAGTTGATCCATCATATTTGAATAGACTAAAGCTCTATCCTTCAAAATTTGTGTCGTCTATTCCAAATCCTCATTATTAAGGGTGATGGTAGAGACCTTTTTCTATTGCCCAGGCATGCCATTTATGATACTCCTCCCATCAATGTAGTCTAAGACTTTCGATCCCCACTGTTGTTGTATTGCTTCAATTAAACTCTAGGACACCCTAATATTGTCTAATTTCTCACCTTCATCCCATAAATCCTTCCAAAAATCAGAATTTGCACCATCACCAATCTTCTATGTCAGATGATTGGATATTACCTCCCTATAATTCATCATGAAATTCTATATTGTTGGGCCATGAGGAGGATCTGCAATATTTAGAATACACTCATCCTTCATGATATCCAGATACTTTTTTCTTAGAATCTTGACCCAATATTGATTACCAAAAGTGTACATTTGCCAAACTAATTTGGTTCCAAGTGTTGTGTTTAACAACAACCAATCTTAGACACCAATCCCACCTCTTCATCCTTATCAACGTACCTTCAACCAAGCCATTAATGGTATCTTACCTCCCTCCTATGATCCATTCCATAAAAATTTATGCATGCTATGTTGAATCAGTAAGATCTTTTTCTTAGGATTTTTAAAACAAGACATGGAGTAGATCGGCAAAGCTGATATGATCGACCGAAGCATTGCAATCATGCCAACCAAAATTAACCATTGTCCTTTCCAACTATCCATCCTCTTCATGCAACTATCCACCAAATTTTTCCATATAGTTCCCTTACCTACTCCTTCAAATAGCAGTGTGCCTAGGAATCTACCTGGGAGCTTCCCTATCCTCACACTGAAAAATCTAGCAATGATCCTCTATGAACCCTATTTCATATTGAAAAAGTAGATTTCAGAATTATCCCAATTTATAGATTGCCCCAAAGCTAGACTATATTCATCTAAAACCTTCTTCATAACTTTAGCATCCACCATTGATGTCACACCAAAAAAATAAGTGTCATATGTGAACTAAGAATGAGTGGTTGTATCTATCTCATTTGCAATTAGGATTCCCTTTCGCATACCTGTGTCTCTCTTCTTTGAATTAATCTTCCCAAAGCCTCTACCAAGAGAATGAATAGAAATGGACAGATCAGGTCCTCTTCTCTGATACCACAACTAGAGAAAAATAATCCTTGGGGATTACCATTCACTAAAACTAAGGCTTTGAAATCTGAAATCATACTCTTAATCCATTTCAACCATCCTTCCCCAAACCCAATTTTTTGTAACACCACCAAAAGAAAGCCCCTATCAACTCTATCATATGCCTTACGAATATCAAGTTTTAGCAACATTTTTTGATACTTACTTTTCCTGGCTGTGTGTATTATCTCATGCGAAATAATGATGTCATCCACTATGCTACAATTGGGTATGAAATTACTCTTCTCTAGGGATATGATAGAATCTAATAACACTTTCATCCTATTTGCATCTATCTTGGTAATGATTTTATACATTGTATAACAAAGAGAAGGAGGCCTAAAGTTATCATACCTTGATGATTGCACTTTCTTTGGAATGAGTGCTATTAGCGTGTTGTTGAAGTCTGTCAAGATAAATCCTTCCCTCCTTGACTCCTCCACTATTGTTAGCAGATCTCCCTTAAGATGCTTCCAAAAAATTTTAAAGAAGAATGTTTGGAAACCATTAGGCCTTGGAGCCTTTTCTCTTACCAACCCAAACACTATATCCTTTAGTTCACTCATCTTAATTGTCTCCATTAACATCCTATTGTCCTTTGTTGAAATAATGCACTGAATAACTCCCAAGTCCTTTTTCTGTGATTCTCTCCTATCCACATGTTCCCCACTCCATAACTCTAAAAAAAATTCCACCACCATATTGTTGATGTTGTTTTTCTCTTCCAAAAGCACCCCATCTTTATCCTCAATTGAAAGAATATGATTTACGTTGTGCCTAATCTTCATAGAGCTATGGAAAAACTTTGTATTCCTATCTCCAACCCTCAACCAATTCTTTCTCAGTTTCTGTTTAAATAAAACTTCCTCCCTCATCAAAATATATGCATACTTGCCCATTAAATATTGTTTAGTTTGAAAATCCACTTCATCCATCCCTTTATCCATTACTTTGTTGTTTAAAGCAGCCAAATCAGCCTTTAAATCTAGTTTAATTCTAAAAATATTCCCAAAGTGGAATTTGTTCCATTCCTTAATTTTTTGCTCAAGGTATCTCAATTTTGAGAAGAGATGAAAGGTTGCATTGTCATCTACTACTAGTTCATTGGTCCACCAATCCACCACCTTTTCCTGAAACCCTTCCTCCCTAAACCACATAATTTCAAATTTAAAAGGACACTTAAAGGGAATGCCATCTTGTTGTACCACTAGAGACACTGAGAAATGGTTAGAGCCTAAGATTCCTAGTACTCTCCCTTCAAATACTACAAGTGAATTTTGCTAGTCTCCTACCAAGAAGATTATATCCCTCTTCTCTACAATATCAGAGAAACCTTTACTCCAATTAGTCCACGTGAAAAGGCCCCCTTTTGCTAGAACTTCCCACAATTGGTTGTCCTATACAAACTATTGAAAATTAGTTTGTATTGCACAAATGATTGTACACCCCCTCTTTTATTTGTAAAGCAAAGAGTGGCATTAAAATCTCCTACTACCATTCTTATTTCATCCCCCAAGGTAGCTAGAAAGATAGAATTTCCTCCCATACTAATTTCTTCTCATCTAATTTTATGGGTCCATACACAATTACCAAAACTCCTAAGAACTTAATTGTATATGAAGAAAAATGAAAATCTTGTCAATTCCTCTTTTTTATTAGAGGCTCACCTTTAAGAAGTATTGGATTCCACAAAATATCTAGACCTCTTGAGGCCCTCACTGCCTCCACAAAGAACCTAGATCACCTCTTTCTTACTCCTAAAACCTGAGTTGCCTCCTCAATTTCCATCTTAGTTTCATGAATGCAAACTAATTCTCTCTTGATCAGATGTTATTTTACAGGGGCGTTGAAGCCCCTGACATACCACATAAGGAACTTCATGGATACCTAGGAGAGACAATGTCCCTCCTAGATCTCAATCAAGTCTAGTCCTTCATATTTGTGGCATCCTCCTACAGTCTCTAAATCAATTTACTTCCGCTCAATTTCTAGGGTCAGCCCTAAGACCTGACCTCCTTTGCCTCCATCTGTGTGATGGTACATTTCTCTATGAGCCCAATCCCATCCTATTCTACTAAAGAGTCTTCTTCTAAAAGTTCTTCTATTTCTGGAATACCTCCCAAATACGGAACCCTCAACCTTGCGGGCAATTCAAAAATGTCTATATACCTTTCCTCTTCTTCAGGTTGCATAGGTAATCTTGAATCCACTACATCCTTATATATTTCCTCCAAACACTTATTTTTTCTACAATAATAATGTCACCCTATTCACCCCTAGACTCTACTTCCCTATGCTCCAATTCCCTTCTTAGTTCTTTCATTACTTCCTCAACTATGGCTCTCGTTTGGTAGTCTTGATGTACACCAAAAGTGGAATCCCCTTCTGTAAGTATTTTTTCTGGGTTTCCAGTCCTCAAGCTACCTACCTCTCCCTAAGGCTCTGAAACTACATCTGTCATCTCAAAAAAAAAAATTGATCCCATTATTATCCCATTGCCCATAGGGAAAAAAGGGGAGCTTGTTGGGCCTAGATCCCTAATATCAACATTTTCCCTCAATGCTACCACAACCTTTTCCTTCCCCTTTTTTCTTTATTGTATAGTCTTTAGCCAAATGACCACATTCCATACAAACTTTGTAGAGGCTTATTTCTTCCTCAATCTCTATTTCCTACCATCGGTAGCCTTCTATTGTTCGAAGTTCTATTGCATGTGGAAGTAATGGATGGGGTTTCCATAATATGTAGATCCTTTCATAATGACTAAAATATTGATTTTCTATTGCTTCATCTGCCTAGAAAAAATTCCCAAGTCTTCCCCCTATCATCTTAAAAATTTATGTATTCCAATATTTGTGTTGTAGGTTATACAACCTGGTCCATATTGGTAACTCCTCCACCTTGGTCTATTTGGGGATAAAGTTAGGGACCCAATCCTTGATATAGAAGCCAACTACGTCCATCAAGAAGGGCCCATTATACATTACCCTTGTTTTGTCCTAATTTGACTCCATAATAATAATAATAATAAGTCATTTGTCAAGGTTTTGATTGAGACTTTTGGCCCCTATGATTCATTTACCCACTTCCTCATCCTATGTATCAAAGGCCATTTGTCTCCCCACTTCATGAAGAAATCTTTATCCCTCAAAATTCTAACTGTCAACTTCCAAGAATCTGTGTCAATTTGGATATCAATTGCCTTTGACTCTATTTTGATTGGGGTGTCCTTTGTAAGAGTGACAAAGGTCAAAGGATGAACACTATGTCTTCTCACCCATTTTATGTTGGTCCATGTCGCGTTCCCTTGGGTATTTCCATTGTCAGCCCTCCAAAGCTGTAACACCTCCTCCTTTTTGTGCTTTACCCCTCCTCCATTCCAATCCAAAAGACCTCTTTATTTCCTAGTCCGGTAGCGTGGTGGCTTCTAGGGCTGCCTCAAACCATTCCAAGCTTCCCTCCCATCCTTCCATCATTGTACGTGGCTATTCTCATGACACCATGATCTATTAATTTTATAAAGTTGCTCATGAGTGGGATGCACTTCATTTATATATTGAAAATAATCTTTGATTGGATGACGGTATGGATTGAACGATCTCAACAAAATGATCTCTCGTTAACATTAGGTGTTGCTTCATTGGTTAAAGAAGCTCATGGTAATGGATATTCCAATGTTACGTCAATGGAAATTGATCTAGCAAATGGTTTAAGAGGTCAAAAGGTATGCATAAGTTTATTTCTCATGACCCATATGTTTATGTTGGTGTAAATAATATTCACTATTTACACTTACATAATTTTATTTAGGTTAATACATATTTTTTATTGTTTATTTATTAGCCACCTAGGAGTATGCATACTCTTGCAAGTTGTCATGTTGACAACACAGGAGTCTGCACCTCTTTTATGCACATGGTGTCTACAACATAGGAGTTAACACACTAATTAAGCACATGGTGTCTACAACCTTGTCATTCTTATCTACTCATCTAGAATGATGGATAATGCATGTGCTTAGTTGTCATGATGCTTAACTTGTCTCCTAGTTCTTTCTAGAGACATTCTAGGTGCTTCATAAGAGGCCTTTATATATAGGCACTCCTAGTGTGTTTGAATACATACTGAATAGCACAATGTATTAGGACCTACTCTGATTAATTGATCATATCCACTTTTTGGTCTACAGTTATGCTTGTGTTTGAGTTCTTAATTCCTAGGTGAAATTTTCCCTAAGGCAAATTCTTACATGGTATCAGAGCTATACCAAATTCTTACATGGTATTAGAGCTTGAAGACTTTCTCATCACATAGTCATTCGAGACCATTTTTTCTTCAGCACCTCAGCCTGAATCCAGAGTACCACAAAAATTGGGAGCATCGAGACCCAGATCTAACCTTGTCATTACGTCTAGAATGATGATTCAGTGAAGATCAACTATAAAATCAACTACCTTGGCCCAAAATTTGACTGTGAGGCAAAATAAATTTTGCAAATCGGCACCCGAAGGCCGCGATTTGCAATTTGGGTATGGTCATTTTGTAGATTTCTAATTTAATTTTAATTCAAATTTTTCATTTTTCTCTGTCATTTTTGTCTGTAGTAGTAGAGAATTTTTTTAGCAAAACTGGGTAGTGACACCCTGGCTCTGCCATTTGGAGGTATATTCTGCCATACAGGGAATATTCCATCTAAATTTCGTAGGCATATTCAGCGGGCTCATTATCAAGCATCATATTTTTTAAATCTGACCACATATTATATTTCTAACCTCATCCCACACACTACCGACAAGAGAAACTGGCCTACTAACCCGCTGACAACCTCTTTATTTGAGCATTTCAGCTCGATCTCTTTTAAACAGCGTGGAGGTTTTACCCACAAGAAATGTGGGATCTTTTACCATAATTTGGCATCTATTTGGCATTCATGGAAACCCCTCTAGCAATCAGCATATAAACTTTATGGCCGCTGCACTTTCCAACTTTTCTAGCCCGCTGAACAAATAATCTGGCCACTAGTTTTCTGTAACCCAGCCATCACAGAGTAAAACACGACATCATTTTTCAATTGTCGGTGACTCTGCAACACATCTTGGCATCGCACATAACATATTCTGGTGTGAAGACAATTCTCCAGCCCATTGTTAACTTCCTACCATTTTTTTAATTTTTTGCCATGCAGTGACATATCACACGCCACAAGAGCTACCACCTTGGATAGTCAACCTACCACGTGGGCAGTCACAAACCCCCACCACCCGCAAAGTTAGTTGACTCCTTCACCGTGTGAATAGCACTCAAACATGTGGCATCTAGCTAAGCAGCCCATGTTAGTGCATATTTGCCTACCCACGCGACAAGACACGTAGCTACACAACGACACGTAGATAGAGTACATGAAACAACAACATGTCAGCTTCCTACCTCATCAATGTTGAGTTGTCATTTCTATACAGACACATTAGCCCACTTTTGTATGACATGTATCAATTTGTATAGTATGGATGACCAGTCAGCTTCCCTGCCACATCATTCGGGCTACTATTTTTTGTTGATGTCATCGAGGCACAAGGTTAAATTTGATGGTCATTGGGCCATCAAAACTAGGACATTTTATAATTGTTGGGATGGCCATTTGATCATCAAATTTAATCACGTAGTTTTCCTGCCAGACCCCTCTCCAAATTGCTTTTTTATTTGGCAACCTGACTTTGCGAGCCCATAACTCGAACATCTGGACTCCGATTCAAGTGCAAATTTTTTTAAATTAGGTAGAATTTCTTGAATTTTCTAGTGGTGGTGTTCTTTTCTAGTTTTGGTGCAAGGATTTTTTAGAAATTACATCTTTTGGCAACTGTACCTATATAATCCTACATTTTGCAACTTGAAACACTCCATACGGGCTCATCTAGACTCGAAAATAGGTTCTTTTTTTTTTTAAGTGCATTTTTTTGTCTACTTTCCAAATCTATAGTCAGATTCTAGGGTTGTGTGGGCAAAAATCTCACTTTCAAAATTAGGGCCTTTTCTGCATTGTATTGCTTTCATTTCTTTTTATAATTGTTCTATCTTTGAGCTACAGTGCTTAGTTCCAAATTTAGGCCTCGAATGGCAATTGCAATAGGCAAAATTAGAAGTCTACTTTATTTATTTTGACAAGTTGCCCATTGTACATGCACTACTTATAAAGTGCCAAAGCATCTTTTTCGAGGGGGTTCTTTGACATTTTGGGGGTTCATTGATTTGACTCATGGTGGAGTTTTGTTTCACATGCCGACATGGAGTTAGACTTAGGTTGACAAAAAGAAACTATCACAAATGGAGTGATACACTCCTTGATCATCTAAGAAGACAGCATAAGGAAGTATTTCTTTATTTATGTTCTAATGAATTGATCTCTGACACTGAAGAACAACCACCTATTCACAGACTTTTCATTATCATTTATTCCAATCTCTCTTCTTTTGAATTTTATAAGGTGGTTTTCAAGTTATGGTATCCATATGATGTTTGGATCTATCTTTGGGAGTTGTATGGAGATCCACACATTCCTCCATTCCTAGAAGATCTCATACCTCTAGTTGTAGCTAACTCCTCTTTAGATGAGATCACACCTCTAGATGTTCTTGTTTCTCATACTAATCTTGTTCCAACCACAAATGTTTCAGATTTAGTGTAGCAGGACCCTTTATGTCTTCCTACTCTACCTTCATGTGATGACATCCTTCTCGCCCTTGCAAGCCTGTTCATGGAGTCTCACATTGAAGATGTGGGAGACACTATTGATGATATTCATCTTCTTTTTGAGGTGAATTCTTCATTAATTGCCACAGTGATAATTCATGTACTTCAACACATCAGGGTACACATGGTCTTCCAACCTTAGGTGATGACTTCTTGCCAGATATTTCAGCTCTATTCTTGGACTTTCACACAGCAGATTTGGAAGACTTCTTTAATGATCTACCACTTCTCTTTGTTGAGGATGATCCTTCTACAATTTTTGTGAGGGCTTACTCTAACCCTCATGTCCATTCTCTACATGATCAGTCTTTTCAGGCTGATATGATTGTGGATACTTATGTACAATAATTGTCAGAGGTCTCCTTGACATTAGAGAAGACTATTGGTTTTTTGAAATAGGTTCTATATCACTCCTTGTTCGATCTGCACTTCTTCTCAGCAGTTTTAGAGGAAGCCATCATCAGCATCAACATAGGGACACTTGACAGGGGATGCATCTCCTTTTTACCCTTGCATTTGTTTCTTCCAAAGGGGAGGAACATCATTCAACGGTTATGGATCATCTTCTACATTGGAGCATTTCTCACTAGTCGGCACACTACTTTTAGGAGGGGGTGGGGGGGGGGACTACCTTGTCTCCTTCTTCTTTTCCTTTTTTGGGGGGACTTTTTCCTCTTAGGAGGTTTTGTCCTTCTCCATTTTTCTCTTGTATATACTCAATGTATGTCGTAATGGGTGGGTCTTGATTACTCCATCCATCCTTGCATCCTTTTTTTATCTCTCTTTTTGGGGGAGTGTTTTTCCCATGAGGTTTTCCCTCTTTCCCCGCTTTATGAGAGATTTGCATCTTCATTATGTACATGGATACCTAACATGGCCTAGTAGTCGAGACCCATTTTGCATTTCATCTTACTTTTTGTAAACTTAAGTGCATTCCCCAAAGTTGCACTTAAGGGGGGGTGTTGGTGTAAATAATTATTCACTATTTACACTTACTTAAGTTTACTTAGGTTAATGCATATTATTTATTATTTATTTATTAGCCACCTAGGAGTATGCATACTCTTGTGAGTTGTCATGTTGACAACATAGGAGTCCACACCTCTTTTATGCACATGATGTCTACAACATAGGAATTAGCACACTAATTAAGCACATGATGTCTACAACCTTGTCATCCTTATCCACTCATCTAGAATGATGGATAAGGCATGTGCTTAGTTGTCATGATTCTTATCTTATCTCCTGGTTCTTTCTAGAGACATTCTAGGTGCTTCCTACGAGGCCTTTATATATAGGCACCTAGTCTATTTGAATACATACTGAACAGAGGAATGTATTAGGACATACTCAGATTAAGTAAACATATCCATTTTTGGTCTACAGTTGTGCTTGTGTTTGAGTTCTTAGTTCCTGGGTGAATTTTTCCCTAAGGAAAATTCTTACAGTTTAATATCAACTCATAGATGGATGCAAATAATTTTGACATATTTGAAAATTTTCAAGTCAAGCACCACAAAGCTATGTACTATCATGGCCATAAATTTTGCATAAAAAAATTGGATGACACAAAGAAAACTTGTGATTCTGGGATAACTACGATTTGTGAGGTCACTAATATTTTGTCTATAAATGACATGCATCCTCAATAATCTAAAAATCAATACTATGTCATTTTTAATGATATACTTGAGTGTGACTTTAATTCCTTCAAACTAGTTCTATTCATCCTCAAATAGTATAAGCTACGATTGAATCAAAATTATCCTAGTAGAGCTATCATTGAACATGATAATAGATTTACAATGATTAATACAAGATCATTTGAGCCAATTAAAAATGAGCCCTATATTTTTCCAAGCCAATGTGAGAAAGTGTTTTACTTTGGCATTCCACATAAACTAGGTTGGTCATTTGTTATTAGACAAGATCTAAGAGGAAGATCGGTAAAGTATAATATGATTGAAGAAGAAGATATCGAAGAAATAGAAGACGAAGTAGATGATGATCACAAATGACAATTAGTCAATGATGAAGAAGAAGAAGATGATGATGTTGGAAATGATATTCATGATGATGGCTAGTTTGCAAATGCTTGGAAGATCTCTTCAATTGGCCTTTAGCTTTTTGTGCTCTTCTTCAAATTTGAATGATGTCAAATGAGTAGAAATTGATCATATAGAGCTTAAAACCTCACATTTAATGTTTAGTGCTTACACAGCTATAAGATTGGCTTCAATAGAGATTTTAACTCACTCGACTTCCATGAAGTTTCCTCACACTTAGAAATCACTACGAGCTCAGTCAACACTATCACCTTTGATAGCTCAGCATCAATTAACATTTCACTTAGCAACCATAGTGAAACTTTTCATGCTCATTAGTAACATGAAAACTGACAAAACTTAAATGTTTCTTCTAGATTCTTAACAACACTTTGAATCTTTCTTCATGAAAATATAATCTTTTCATAACTAAATCCTTGGAACTGATGTATAATATATCTTTTAAATATCAATCTCACACAAACCTCTTGATTTCTTAATTGGAGGTGGTGTGATCACTTGACCCATTGGGTGAAGTGATCCCATTTGAACTTGATGTGTTGCAATCTTCCTTTCTCTTCCATATCTTATTCATCTCATCTCTAACATTCTCAAAATCTCCCTTTCCTTTTCCTTTGTTGAACTCATTTCTTGGTGCCTTTGACCTTGTTGGATAATTCCTGCTTATGTTATGAGTCTTTAAATAGCTAAAACATGTGGCTTGACTCAACCATATTTTGTAGTCACTTCTGAAATGTGTTCTTGTGTAATTTTTTAGAAACATGTGCATACTCTTGACAATAGTGAGAACTATACCTAGTATTATAAACCCAATTATAAGATCTGCAATTGTGCTTTACCCTTGTCTGCTTGTTTGATGACCATTTAGGCTTGGATCTGCACTCATATGCTCAATGTCCATACTTTTGAGAGTTATAGAAATATCCTTCAAATCTTTGTGTACTTATGGTTGTGGTTCTGTATTCATGTGTTTGATGTGCTTCGTTGTTGCATTTGTGGAAATGACCCATGAACTTCTGCTTAGGATTCTGATTTGCAGTCTTTCTCCTACAAACATTGGTAGTATGCCCTATCTTACCACAATTATTGCAAGTAGGTTTGGAGTTCTTACCTTTTTTACTTCTTTCTTCACCACTTTTGGATGATTTGAGGTTGAAATTTTTAAGTTTTTATTCAACCACACCCCCCCCCCCCCCCCCCCACTCTCAGAGTTTACTTCCCTATTATATTTCCAATAATTAGTATCAGAGCTTAATTCTCTAAAAGTAAAGCTTTTCAACTTTGAGGAAAGATCGTGAAGATGAAAGTCTACAAGTTGGGAAAGACTATTGAGAACCAGAAGAGTGAAATAAAACTTTCCCTACATCAACTAAATGAAGTAAAAGATGAGTTAAAGTGATCATTGAAAAGAAGGAAAGAAATAACTATGGAAGAGAATGACATACAATACCAAGAGATTGACACTACTGAATTATTTGCAGATGGAAACACAAGTGAATTTGATGTAGTAGTTGTAGATCTAATGGAAAAGAATGGAACCCTAACTGAAGAGGTCAAAAATCTTAAGAGAGAACAAGAAGTTCAATCAACATTGCTATGTGAGGTGACCAAGTAAAAGATGAAAGATGAAGAGGAAAAAGTCATGATTGAAGATGGCAAAAGGATTTTGACCAACCAACTGAAAGAGAAAACATCAGAAGTAAATAGGATTGCTAACATTCAATTGAAAACATTGAGTCAAATGATGATTGAAAATCATGAACTAAATGCAAAGGATATTGAGATCACAACATTGAAGTTGCAGAATGAACATTTGAGAAATAATCTAAAAATAGAAAAAGAGTTTGATAAAAGTTTCAACAAACCTAGTGAAGCCATCAAGTACTTTGAGTGATTGATGAGATCCCCTAGATCCACTATTGACACTTCTAGATTGGGTTACACTAGTACTAAAGAAGGAGAATCATTCAAAAGTGGTGAAGAAAGAAGTAACAAAGGTAAGAACTCTAAACTTACTTGTCATAATTATGGTAAGATAGGTCATACTGCCAATGTTTGCAAGAGCAAGACTACAAATCAGAATCCTAAGCAAAAGTTCATGGGTCATTGCCACAAATGCAACAAACAAAGACATCAGGCACATGAATGTAGAACTAAGACCATAAGCATACAAAGATTTGAAGTATGTTGCTATAATTGTTAGAAGTATGGACATAGAGCATGTGAGTGCAGATCCAAGCCTAAATGGTCATCAAACAACTAACAAAGGTATAGCACAATGAAAACTCTTACAATTGGGATTATAATACTAGGTATAGTTGTCACTATTGTCAAAAGTATGGACATGTTTCTGAAAAATGCATAAGAACACATTTTAGAAGTGACTACAAAAGATGGTTGAGTCAAACCACATGTTTTATTTGTTTAAAGATTGGTCACATAAGCAAGAATCGTCCAACAAGGTCAAAGGCACCGAGCAGTGAGTTCAAAAAAGGCAAAGGACAGGAAGATGTTGAGAATGTTAGAGATGAGATGAACAAGACATGGAAGAGAAAGGAAGATTGCAGCACATCAAGTTTAGATGGGATCACTTCACCCATTGGGTTGGGTGATCACACCACCTCCAATTAAGTAATCAAGCGGTATGTGTGGAATTGATAATTAAAAGATATATTATACATCACTCACAAGGATTTAGTTATGAAAAGATTATAATTACATGAAGAAAGATGCAAAGTGTTGTTAAGAATCTAGAAGAAATCTTTAAGTTTTTTTTATTTTCATGTTACTCAAAGCTATCAGATTTCCACAATCCATGAATATTGCATATTGATTTCTGGGAAATATTGTGTAAGAATTTTTTCATCAACATTTCAGATCATACTACATGATCCATCAATCCAAAACGTTGATGAAAAAATTCTTACACAATCTTTCCCATAAATCAATATGCAATTTTCATGTTACTGTCGAGCATGAAAAGTTTCAATATGCTTGCCAAGTGAAATGTTAGTTGATGTCGAGTTATCAAAGGTGATAGTGTTGACCAAGATCATAGTGGTTTTTGAGCATTAGGAAACTTCATGGAAGCCATGTGAGTTAAAATTTCTATTAAAGCCGAGCTTATAGATATGTAAGTACCAAGCATTAAATGTGAGGTTTTAAGGTCTATATGATCAATTTCTACTTATTTGACATCATTCAAATTTAAAGAAGAGCACAAAAAGATAAAGGAAAATTGAAGAGATCATTCCAAGTGTTTGCAAATTGGATTCAATAGTTGTTTGACATCATCTCAACAGATATACAAAGGTATTTATTGTGTATTGAGCTATGCAGTTTGAATTTTTGCAAACCCTAGATTTTCATAATAGCATCTAGTTCTTCATCTCCTAAGGTTAAAGAAGCTAAAGATCACCTGACCCAATGGGTGAAGTGATGAAGATGCAAATGCTAAGGCTACTACCCTTGGGAATTATGATGTGGCTAAATCTAAGATAACAATGGATTTAAAGATTTCCTTAGTCATAAGAAAGAAAAACAAGATTTTCAAGAAGCTTAAGGAAAAATTTGGTAGAGGAATAGAGGAAAATGAAGAAGAAGATGATGATGATGAATAAGAAGAAGATATACTTGCTCAAGCACCACTGGCCTTAACTCAAGGTCAAGGGGAAGATCAAGTAGAAGAGGTAGAAATTGAAGAAGGTGTTGAGGGAGAAGAAGCTAGGGAAGCACCTTAGAAAAAGAAGAGGAAAGTTAAAGCCCTGATAGTTAGTAAACCAAAGAAGGTTACAAAACCTAAGCTTGTAGTTCAAGCAACTCAAACCAGCGCAAGAGCTACTACCAAAAAGGCTCAAGAGGTAGATAATCCAAAAGAGAAGACAGATATATTAGCTAGAAAAGAAGAGGAGCCTAAGAAGAGACCAAAGAGAAAGTATATTGGTCCAGTTGAATCTGATGAAGAGAAGATGGAATTTGATGACAATAGCCAATTCAAAGTGGTAAGTCACCATCCTTCCTCAGATTTAGATAATATATGTGAGAACATAAAGAATAATGTTGATTTATCTTGTCTCGCACATATTGAGTTTGAAAAACTTGGAAAAGTTGAGATGAATCAAGTAGAGGAGTCAACATATGCCATGATGGCAACATTCAAACAATCTCCAATTGATATTGCCAACTCATTACCAAAAGATCTATGTTAAAGAGTTGAATAGAAGTGGCAATATAGTCTCAATATAGAAAGACAAATTAGAGAGACCACACTTGCACAAGTGATGCCAGAATTGGATAGGGAAACAATGGCTAAGGCAATAAAGAAGCACATTGGAAAAATTGCACCTAGATACAGGGAATTCAACATATTGCAGAATAATATTGAGGATGTTGTATAGAAGACCACTTAGTTGTGGAAGTCACTATATGGTTTGACAGAACCCAAGGGAATAAGGCATAAATCTATTGAGGTAGGTGAGGAAAAAGATAAACAACAAGAAGTAACTAAGGTTACCACAGTTGACACTGAGATAGATGCACATGAGGAAGGCACTAAGACACATGAAGATACACAAGCACCAACTAAGGATAAGTAGTAGATAGAATAGAGTGTATTAGATACACTAGTGTTGAGTGTCAATCCTCAACATGAGTTGAATACAAACACTAATACTATAAAGATTAAGATTATTTCTGATATTGTCACTCATAACATCAATCCCCTTACAAAGGAAGACTAGAAGAAGATACTAGTAGAATCCAGTACCCAAGCCAAAATTTGTGAAAATCCTATACTGGTGAGTGTTGATGAGATTGAGAAGGTAGAAAAGGCATCTACAAGGGAGGAAGTTCAAACAAAAGAGACATCTACAGTCCCTCCTCAATTCACCTTAGTACAAACTGCATTACCTATTATTTTATATCAAAGGAAGGAGACAACAACTTCTATTGTCAGTACATTGGTACAGAGTACCTCAGTCTCAGGACATGAAAAGGTCAACGAAAATGACAAGGGTGAGAAACATGGAGAACAAAAATATAAAATAGAAGAGAATAAAGGAACACAATCAAAAACAAGATAGGATGTTACTCTTGCACCTACAACACAAGATCAAGGTACAACTAAAAATGTAGAGAAAGAAAAGGATGGGAATGAAGAGCTACATTTGACTACAAAACCTAAGGAGGAACTTTCAATACAAATAGTGGTGACTTTTCTAGAATCTTCTACTCCTAGTCAAGCTCTTCATAGGCTAAGTATAGAAGCTATACCCCTACAATCATCAAGGCCAAATCCAAGCATATCCAAGGTAGATGAAGTTACATCATTTGTTGATGTGAACTTGGATGAGGTGATTGAGTTGCTCAAGTTTGATTTTGCAACCATCACTATTGAATAGATGAGCATACTCCAGGATGCTCTTGCAAAGAAGAAAAACCAAGAACTGCTCAGATAGGAGCATAGGTAGAAGCAAGCCTTGCTAGATATGAAGGAAATATTCCTTGATGCATTTAGCCTACCACCACTAGAAGCAACAAAGCCTATCATAGAGTAGTTAACCAACTTAGTTGAGAAGGTTAATGACACAGACCTAGATTCCAATGTGAAATTACTTGAATGGTATGAAAGAAAGTTTCAAAATAAGGTTGATGAAAATATATCAAGTGTTATTGCACTATCACTGGTTGAGTTAGCAACCAAAATTGACAATGTAAAGAAGTTACTAGAGAATATTTTTTCTTTGTACACCAAAGTGTTCAATCCAACACTCTTCACACAAGAAATCAGGAGCCACATACTAAGTTTGAAGAGTCATATGCAGTCATCTAGTATAACTCTGCCAAAATCTCTAGCCCAGAGTGAAACATTTTAGGAATTCTCGATCTCCCAGAGTCAGTTAGCAGTGCTACATCTAGATGAAGCAAAAATTAAGGCTAAACTAATTAGCATCTAGTCTATCCTGACTCCATATATGGAGATTTTGCACAAGGAACTAGTGTTTGCTGAAACATTCATGAAGAAAGATCCGCCTCTTTCTACTCATGAAGGCTTAGTACACCTTGTTGTCGAGCTAGCCATCCCAATCAAAACCTTGGTGGTAGCTTGTGACAATTGGGATGGTGCCTTGAAAATTATGCTTGAGGTCCACAAAACATTTTTGGACAAATACACTCTAAGTGTATAACCCTTTGACATAAGTGTCAAAATGGGGGAGAAATAAGAGGAAATGAAGTATGGGGGAGATAATATTTTTTAGGGAGCTACTATTTTTGAGAAAAGGGGAGTCAATGACAAAAATAAAGTACAAAAATTAGCTTATGCACATCTACTCAGTAGGAGGAATGATTTTGGTTCAGATAAAGAACAACACAATCAACTCAGGGCGAGTTATTGAATCTTCAAGTATGACTGATGAGTCATAAGTTTTTGTAAGATTTTGAAGTTTTGAAATTTTTAATGTAAGTGGATATTATTTGAGTTGTGCTTGAAAGGCTAAAAGGTTATTCATGCATGACCACATATTTTTTCACTCATGTCAAAGGGGGAGATTGTTAATCTCAGATTGGTTTTGACATATGAGTAACAATATACTTAAGTCATTTACTTAGTTCATGTTGAACAAGTAATACATTTTGAGCATAAGTTATCAGATAGTATATGTCGAGCAACAAATATTTAGTCAATGTCGAGTCACTCTAGTGTTGAACAGATAGTTTATGCTGAGATATTTACATGTTGAGTCATCAATGGATGTTGAGTCATTTAGAGGTTGAGTTACAACATTGAAGTTGCAGTTGATGTCAAGCATCAGGAAATTCAATTGTCGAGTTATACAATTTGGACATAGTTTTTTTGTAATGGTACAAACTTCTATGTAAACTATTTTTGGGGCAACTTAAAGATAGTTTTAAAATATTAGATGATAAGGATGAATCTTAATTGTGAACCCCTATGCATTACATGCATTTAAATAGAAAAAGGGAAGGACTAAGCAGCAATATGGGTGAATCACAATCGTTGATTCATACCTAACCTTAAGTCACCTAAGTCCTCTTAAGGAGGACAAACCCTAAACTTTTTTTGAATAGGGAGAATTGAAGAGAAGTTTGCATGGACAAAAAGAGCATTCATTGTGACTAAGGAGTTATGAATTGAGTTACACTGTAGAATCATTTAGAGGAGAATAGAGGAAAGGAATTAGAAGATAGCAAAAATACATCTGATCATAAAGGATTAAATACACATCAAAAAGGAGGTGTTTTATCATCAAGCAATAGAGTTCTAATCGAAGGATCATTGCTAAAACATTTTAACAATTGAATCAGTTAAATCTCTTAACAAAGTTGTCTTAATAAGTTGTTGTAAGTCTTTTAACAGGGTGCTTACTTGATTGTAAGTTAAATTCCTTTTACCAAGCACACTTCTAACAGGGTGTTGAAATCCTTTAACAGGGTAAGATCTAACAATCTTGTAAGAATTTAAAAGGGTAGACCTTTCATAGGGTAGATCATGTTTCATGACCAAAATATTGTAACCTTCGTTGGATACACTTTATTACTACAACAGTGAAGATTTGTGGGTGTCATCCCCACCCTAGTTTTACCTTCACCTTGGAGGGTTTCTGGGTAACCAAATATCTTGTGACATACATGTGTTGAATGGATGTATATGCTTAATATGATATTTCAGTTTATATGCATAGATTGTGAGATGGATGTGTGGTGCATGATTTTGAGGTTAAATGTTTTAAGTGTTGATTCACACCCCCCCCCCCCCCCCCTCAGAGTTTACTTCCCTATTGTATTTCCAACATATGGTGATGATCATGATGATGGTGGTGATGGTGGTGGTGGTGGTGGTGGGAATGGTGATTATGATGATGACGATGATGACGATGACGATGATGGTCATGATGATGATGATAATGATGGCGGTGATCAATGGAAATGTATTAGGTATCATCAATGAAATGTAAGAGGAATTGATATATTCATTGAAATTTGTTTAACTTATTATATGTTTTCATGATTAATTTATTTCATTTTCAAGTCTAATGGAATTGTATAATTAATTCATTGTATATAATTCTAATGATAACAACATAGGTAATTTATGAAACACATGTTGAAAATATGTGTTACAATGCTCAACTATTGGTGATCATTACTTATAATATATTTTTTGTGCATGATTGTCACCCTTTGTGGAAATAGTCAAAGGACTATAGACATCATCACCACTTTTATTGAGGATCTTTCTTAGATAGCACACATAAAGTAGAGGTAACGAATTTAAAAATATACAAGGATTATGACGAATGTGTATTGTTCATGTTATGCTCTATGTAATTTGTATCATACATATCATGTAATTTGTAACTAACTTAAGATAAATGATTTACATATCCCCTTTGATCAGGATCCTACATAGTGACATGGATCGACAAGCATAAGTTTATTAGATGATTACTTTCTCTTTACCTTCAACATCAACTTTAGGCCAACTTTATTAAAATTAGCCTCATTTTATAGAAAAATGTTTCACTCCTTCAACTATATCTCTCATTTGATAGGCTATAGGTACCACTAAATAGGTATTTTTCACATCTATCTGTTAGAGTGGGGTTGTCATTGCACCCAAAGACTAATCTATCAATGCTCGATACAACCACTCAACACACAGGAGGCAATTAAGCCCTTGTCATGAATCTTGAGGGGAGGGTTGAACAAATTTAAAACAATCTCCCCCTCAATGTTATATGAGTGTTTGAGGATTTGAACCTATGACCAAGCTCTAATATCACTTGTTAGAGTGGGGTTGACGTTACATCAAAAGACCAATCTATCTATGCCATATACAACCATGCAACACACAGGAGGCAGTTAAGCCCTTATAACAAATCCCAAGGGGGAATTGAACAAATTTCTAACAATTGTTGGAAAAAATTGATCAATTGTGTATCATTTTTGATGTTACACAAAATGTCATATCATTTCCAGTCAGTGTATGTCGAGCTCACTCGGGCATTGAAGACAATTTATTGTGTTTGTCAAGCATTCCAAAGTTTTCCTAGTTTGGAAGACAAGTGTCTACCAAGTTCACTTGGGTGACAAAGTAAAGTTTACAGAAGTTGAGTGTTAACCAAGCTCACTCGGTTAATGAGAAAAATGTTGGATGGAACCAATGTTAATCGAGCTCACTCGATTACCAAAGGAACATTGTGAATATGTAGTGTTAACCAAGTTCACTTGGTTAACATTAAAAATTCACTTTGAGTTAGTATCTACCGAGCAGGGTCAGCTAACGAAGAATTTTCTTGTTTTGGCATATTAAGTTCAATTGAATTTTTTGTTGGTTCTAGCTGATAGAGAAGATGAATATTAATTATTCTAAGTTATATTCAAGTTGACTTGACAATGTGTAAGATATAAATATAAATCCAAGTTGAGGATTGAATAATAAGAAGATGATTAAATTTTTAATGATGCTTAGAGGAAGTGAATTAGAAGGATAAGCAGAATATCCTTGTTGAGATTGAAAGATACATTTGATCAGAAAGGATTAAGTATACAAACTAGAATTGAGATCTGTAATCAGCAATTCAGTTGCATCAAAAATCAAGTGATCTTATTATTACTCTATAACCATTGTAGCAGTGATCTAAATCTCTTAATAGAGTTGGCTTAATAGCTAATTGCAAATTCTCTAACAAGGTGACATTTCTGTTGACTTGTCTAAAGACCTCTAACAAGGCCACTCTTAACAGGGTGATTAAATCATCCAATAGGGTCACACCTAACAATGTGTTTTGTAATCTTTAACAGGGTTGGCTCCTAATAGGGCTCACTTCAGAAGAGTAAAAATTAGTAACTTGTTACAATTGGTGGTTTTTCCCAAATTGGGTTTCCACATTAAAATCTTGGTGTCAAATGTTTTTATGTTATTTCCTTTATATGTTTGCAACTAAGTTAAAAGTAATATCAATCACAAATAATATCTTAAGGTTTTCATGATAATCTTTATCAAGTTATTTCAATGTTTACTGAGCTTCAACATTTGTTAATATAAACTGAGTACCTATGTATTTGTTGAGTTATACTAGAGTTCTATTCTCCCCAAGTTTTGATTTGTATTGACATCTAAGGGATCTGGCATTTTTTTTTTGGAGCAATTAATTCCCCCCTCCCCTCTCAGTTACTCCTTGTTTATTTCCATTAATTGGTATCAAAGAATTTGATGTTTGTAGAGAAGGTTTTAAGGACCAAAACTACAGATCAGGATGTCTTATAGGAGAGAGATTCCCAAGCTGAACCAAGATAACTTTTTAGCATGGTAGGAACTTATGAGGCTACATTTGGCAACTATCAGTGATTCAAGATGCAAATATCTTGATAGTGAATACAAGACTCCTACTAGAATTTTATTAGTTGAAGATATTGTTAAAAAGAAAAAGCATAACATCATGATGATTGACATTGTTTTTACTCTTAATTATGTTCAATTTAATGAAGTAAAAAATTGCACTACAACTCATGGCATGTGGATCAAACTAAAAGCCATCTATGGAGGAGATGATAATGTAAGAAGAGCTAAAGTTGAAAGTCTCAAAGGATAATTTGATCCGATGAAGATGAGAGAAGACTAAAATATTGTAAAATATGTTGAATGAATTAAAGCAACTGTGAGTGCAATCAAGGCATTTGGAGGAGACATTGATGACAAAATAGTTGTAAGCAAGATATTCAGAACCATTCTTCCTATCTATGCAATTAGAGTGTCTACTATTCAAGAAATGAGATATGATCCAAATAGAAATATAACTTTGGATGCTCTAGTTGGAAGATTGACAGCCTTTGAATTGGATAACTATGTTAACTATGTTCCTAATTCCAAAGGTATTGAGTCTGCATTTGAAGCCAAGCTTTCACTTAAGAAAAGGGGTAAGAAATCAAAAGCCAATCAATCAAAAAGTAGAGAGAAAGTTTAGATAGTGATCTTGAAATTGTTGAAGCCCTACTTGCAAAGAAATATTTCAAAGGTAGAGGAAATTACAAAGGTAAGATTCCTCTAATCTCTTTTTCTTGTGAAGAAATTGGTCACATTGCTGCAAAGTGCCCAAATAGAGAAGACAAGGATGAAAAGAAAAGTAATAAGTATAAAGGTGAGAAGGAATTCAAGAACTTCAAGGACTACAAGGGAAAAGGTAAGAAATCTTGTTTGATGGCTAAATATTCTAACAATAGTGAAGATGAAATGGTGTATATTGTTGTAAAAGATGAACCTAGTGATGAAGAAGATAAAATGGCACTTATCTCTCATGTTAGCAAAAATGATACATGGATTATTAATAGTGGTTTCTCACATCATATGGCTGGAGACAAAACAAAATTTGAACACATGGAACATTATGATGGTGGTAGTGTGAGTTTGGAAATAATGAACCTTGTTGCATAAAGGGAAAATGATGTATCTCATTAACCAATCAACTTAGATGTGACAATGCTTATTGGTTTGAAGGACTAAAGCATAATATAATGAGTGTGGAAAAGTTGAATAACATTGGATTCAAGGTGGAATTCATGAATAGGAAGGCCAAACTGCTACATGGAAAAGGAAATCTGGTTTGGTCTGGGAAACAAACAAAAGGTAATCTATTCTACCTAGATCTTAGTGAAAGTTCATATTTTATTGCTCAAGTTGAAGAAATTGATTATGGCATAAGAGGTTATGTCATGTAAACTTTGATAACCTAGTCAAGATAAGAAAAAATAGAAGAGTAAGAGGTATTCCTAGCTTAAAGAAATTTGATATGGGTCTATGCAAAAATTGTCAAATTGGTAAGATGGGGAAAACTAGTTTCAAAAGCAAAAACTATCATTCTAAAGAAGTCTTTGAGCTTGTACATACAAACTTATGCGGACCTATTGGAATAGAGATTTATAGTGGAGATAATTTCTTCATGATGTTTGTTGATGGTTATTCTAGAATTATGATTAATGTAATGTATCTAAAAGAAAAATCCGAAGCTTTTCAAAAATTTAAGTGGTATCTAGCAAGAGTAGAAAAAAGAAACTGGAAAGAAGCTGAAATGTTTGAGATCAGCCAGAGGTGGTGAATTAATCTCTAATGAATTCAATGAATTTTGCATTGAAAAAAGAATTAAGAGACATGTATTAGCCCTTGGTACACCTCAATAGAATGGTATAGCTGAAAGAAGGAATGGATCCATCATGGATTGTGCAAGAACATTGATGATAGAAAAGAATGTTGCAATCAAATACTAGAAGAAAGCAATCAATACTGTAGTGCATACCTTGAATAGAATATAGTTGAAGAAAGACTCAAATCAAACTCCTTATGAACTATGGTATAGCTACAAACCTAATGTAAGTTACTTGAAATTATTTGGCAGCAAATGTTGTATCTTAAAAAAATCTAGGAAAGGTAAATTTGATGTCAAAGGTGATGAAGGTGTATTCCTAAGATACTCATGCAGAAGTAAAGCATACAAATGTTTGAATTTTTCTACTTATAAAATCATAGGAAGTTCACATGTGAGAATTGATGAGTTTGCAGAAAAGAGTGAAGAAGAAAGCATCAAAGAACCTAAGGATTATCAAAGATTTGTTTACTATGAACCTGATACTTTGCCAAATCTATCTAAAAATTAGGTCTCACCTCCTAAGTCCCCAAAATCTCCAAAAGTTACTGAGTTGCAATCAGTGCAACCTAAGTCATGGATAGTGGAACCTGAGCTTAATATAGAAGATCATAAAGAGGTCAGTGGAACAAACTCCAAATCTAAAGAACCTGTATTAGCAAGATATATTAGAAGGCATCATGCACCTAATCAGATCATTGGAGACAAGTTAGATGGAACAATGACAATAAATAAATTAAAAGGTACATGTTTGTTTTCAGAATTTGAACCTAGAAATGTCAAAGATGCTTTGGATTATAAAAATTAGATTGAAGCAATGAATGACGAAATAGAACAGATAGAGAAGAACAAAACTTGGACTCTCATTCCTGGATGCAAGGATAAAAATATAACTGGCACAAAGTGGGTATTCAAAAATAAGCTAGATGAAGATGGAGAAGTTTTCAGAAACAAAGCAAGGTTAGTATGTAAAGGTTATTATCCAAAAGAAGGCAATGATTATGGTGAAAATTTTGCTCCTATTGCAAGATTAGAAGGTGTTAGAACTTTGCTAGCATATGCAGCACACAAAAGATTTAAAGTATATCAAATGGATGTAAAATCTTCATTCTTGAATGGAATTCTTGATGAGCAAGTCTACATTGAATAACCTAAATATTTTTTAGATCCTAGCAAAAGAGATATGGTTTGCAAATCACACAAAGATTTGTATGGTCTCAAGTAAGCTCCCAGAGCTTGGTATGAAAAACTTCATAACTACTTGATAAAGTTTGGATTTCAAAGAACAAATGATAACAACAGGCTATATATCAAAGAAGGACCAAACAAGAAGATTGTGTTGGCAAAAATATCTGTGGATGATACTTTATTTATAGGAAATGATGACTTGTGCAAGGAACTTTTGGAAGAAATGAGTAAAGATTTTGAAATGTCTATGTTTGGAGAAATAAAATTATTTGTTGGATTACAGATCCGGCAAAAGAAAGATGGCATCTACATTACTCAATCTAAATATATCAAAGAGATACTAAAGACATTTGGAATGGAAGACTCAAGACCAGTTGGAACTCCTATGTCTATTAGACATAAGCTTCCAAAAATGATGATTCCAAGGAGGTAGACCAGACCACATACAGATCAATGATTGGAAAATTCTAGTATGTATTGCATACAAAGCCTGATATTGCATTAGTAGTCTGTATGGTGGCAAGATTCTCAACAAATCTAAAAGAAAATCACATGATGGCAATCAACAGAATCATGAGATATCTAAAAGGTACTGAAGACTATGATTTGTAATACAAAAAAAAAAAGGCAATTTGGATTTAAAAGTATTCATAGATGTTGATTGGGCAGGAAGTGTTGATGACAGAAAGAGCACCAGTGGTGAAGCATTCTTTCTTGATAAAATACTAGTGTCTTCGACAAGCAAGAAATAGAATTGTATTTCTCAGTCTACAGTAGAGGTAGAATATGTGGCAGTAGTAGTTAACTATTCTAATATTGTTTGGTTCAAACAACTGTTGGTAGGTATGAAAATAGAGATCAAGGATCTAGTGATTATATACTGTGATAATCCTAATGCAGTTAATATATCAAAGAATCTTGTGATGCATACTAAAACCAAGCACATTGCTATAAAATACCATTTTTGAGAGAGTTGGTACAAGATAAAGAGGTCAAATTGGAATATGTGAATACAAAATAATAAATTACAAACATATTCACTAAGTCATTACCTAAGGATGCATTTTTGTATCTAAGAGATAAGCTAGGGGTCATTCCCCTATCTAAAGCTCACTAAATGAAGTTTAGTGATGCATCAACCAAAGCATGTTGAAGATCAATCAGTTGATGCAATATTGACAAAGGCACATTGCAAATGAATTAGTACATGAGGTACATAGATATACACTAAATATTGTCTTTGGAATGAGATGTCAAAGAGGGAGAAGTTTGTTGTCATATCTCACAAAAAAAATGTATTACTTCAAAAGATGAAAAAGAGGGAGATATCGAAGGCAGAAGGTTGTTGACAGAGGGAGAAACTAAAGGTAGAGGGAGTTCACACTAATAAAGGGAACTCTCATGGATGAGAGTCAAAATGAAACTAAGGATATGCTCCTTACTTTATTCTAGCTCTAAAATTTTATTGCATTATGACATGTTGTGTTGTCATCAATACCAAAGAGGGAGATTGTTGGAAACAATTGATCAATTGTGTATTGTCTTTGATGTTACACAAAATGTCATATCAATGCTAGTTAGTATATGTCGACATCACTCAAGCATTGAAGATAGTTTTTTGTGTCTGTCAAGCATTCTAGAGTTTGCCTAGTTCAAAAGACATTGTCTACCGAGTTCACTTGGGCAACAAAGTAAAGTTTACAAAAGTTGAGTGTTAACTGAGCTCACTCGGTTAATGAAGGAAATGTTGGATGGAACTAGTGTTAACCGAGTTCACTCCGTTACCAAAGGAACTTTGTGAATATGCAGTGTTAACTGATTTCACTTGGTTAACACATGAGGAAAATTGCTTTTGAGTTTGTATCTACTTAGTAGGGTCAGCTAACGAAGGATTTTCTTATTTTGGCATATTAAGTTCAATTGAATTGTTTGTTGGTTCTAGTTGGCTGAGAAGATGAATATTAATTATTCTAAGTTGTATTCAAGTTGACTTGAGAATGTGTAAGATATAAATATAAGGTCAAGTTGAGGATTGAATAATAATAAGATGATTAAAGTTTTAATGATGCTTAGAGGAAGTGAATTAGAAGGTTAAGAAAAATATCCTTGTTGAGCTAAAAAGATGCATTCAATCATAAAAGATCAAGTATACAAGCCAGAATTGAGATCTATAATCAGCAATTCAATTGCATCAGAAATTAGGTCATCTCATTGTTACTCTCTAACCATTGTAGCAGTGATCTAAATCTCTTAATAGAGTTGGCTTAATGGCTATTTGTAAATTCTCTAACAAGATAGCATTTCTATTGAATTGTCTAAAGACCTCTAGCAAGGCCACTCCTAACAAGGTGATTAAATCCTCTAATAGGATCACACCTAATAGTGTGTTTTGTAACCTTTAATAGGGTTGGCTCCTAATAGGGCTCACTTCAGAAGAGTGAAAATCAGTAACTAGTTGCAATTGGTTGTTTTTCCCAACTCGAGTTTCCACGTTAAAATCTTGGTGTCAAATATGTTCATGTTATTTCCTTTATATGTTTGTAACTAAGTTAAAAGTAATATCGATCACAAATAAAATCTTAAGGTTTTCATGATAATATTTTATTAGGTTATTTTAGTGTTTACCGAGCTTTAGTATTTGTCAATGTAAACCAAGTACCTATATATTTGTCGATTTATAGTAGAGTTCTATTTTTTTTGAGTTTTTATTTGTATTGACATCTAAGGGATCTAGAATTTATTTTGGAAGCAACTGATTCACCCCTACCCTCTCAGTTACTCCTCATTTATTTACATCACTATCCTCCTTGAGTGAGGGAAATGCAGGAATAGAAGAGACTAGCTAGAGGTTGAAATATTAGAAGAAAGTTCAAAAAATGCATGCATTTTTTCCTTGCTCAAGGGGTCCTAATCTTATGATGATGAGACAAAAGATGACATAAAGGTTATCTTGAGGTACACACATCTTCATAAAGAATGAGTACCCAAAGAATTACCTCCAATTAACATTGATTTTTGTATTGACGAGAGGGTATATCGCATAGCTTCATTGCCATGATTTGGGCTTATTTTCCATGGACGGCACAAAGGTCATTTATAAAAAAAATTGTAGAAGATGGAGTATGTAAGACCTGTTGGGAGTTTAATTGGGAAACTAAGATACTGAGAGGGGGGGTGAATTAGGATCTGTAAAAAAAATTATCCCTTAAATCAACTTTATTTTATTCACCATATTGACCTTCTCATATCTAGTTTATGCATAACATAACTTATAAAATTAAAGTGTTATATTAAGTAGATCTAACTATCAATCATATACATGAAATGTAAACACACAACACAAGATTTGGCTACCCTGAAACCCTCCAAGATGAAGGTAAAACTTGGGTGGGGATGACACCTGCAAATCTTCACTATTGCAGTAATAAAGTTAACCTATTAGGGTTACAATTTTGATCACTTCTAATGATCTACCCTATGAGGTGTCTACCCTATTAAAGGTTGTCAAGATTATTAGGTCTTACCTTGTGAGAGTATTTTACACTTACAATAAAGTAAGGACTTAGTTTAAGAGATTTATAAAATGTCTGTTAAACCCACTTTGTTAAGAGATTACCCCTGACTTAGTTATGATTTAGTACTTGATCCTTTGATCTGCACTGTAATTTTTTATTACAGATCTTCTCCTTTCAATATTTGATTCTGATCTCCTATCTGATATGTCTTTACTTAGTCCTTCACTGCAACATAAGGTTGTGGTACATTATTTTTTTTAACTCTCTCATTTGTGTTGCATCCAAAACTTAACTCCTTCACTTCCTTTGCACACTTCACAATCTCTTCCATGATAGCTCTCCTCACTTGTATATAAAAATAAGGTTTGGATTTGCCTATTTAAACACTTCTAAAAAAATTCTAGACACTTTTTTCTTTCCTCTTCATATGATTTTTTTTCACCTCTCATAGTGATTGGTGATCCACATTAAAATGCATAACAACCTATGTAACAAACTCTACAATCATTAAATGTCATGTCTATGTCGACTTGAAATGATTTACCTTAAAGTTTGTAACATTTTAGACTTTTACATCTACTCTATGTTTCTTGGCACTTAATGTCTCTAATGCTCAATCGTAATTGTTCTTCGTTCTATTGCTTAGCCTTAACTATACTCGGCACCTTCTATATAACTTGGAATCTATGTGCTCTGTCTACTCGGTATTCACTAGGCTTGGCTTGTATTGAAAATAATCGACGACCAAAGACTTTCTCAACTCTTATAGAGCTCAACATATACATATTTATTTAAAAGGCTTCCACATGATTCAGTCTATAAAGAGTAGCTCAGTCATAGTGATGACCAACTGACTCTACCTCATATATGACTAAGTGTTTGACACTAATAGACAACAAGATTTAGAGATACCAATAGGACCTTGTTACAATTGCAATAATTGGATGCAAATAGTTTAATATAAAAAAAGTATGTGTAGGTATGCATTGTCAGCAAATTATCTACAATGGAAAGAAAATTATCAAAGTAAAAGACTTTATATTGGAGTATGTAGGACCTTGTTACAATTACAATGATTGGATGTGGATGGTTTAAAAGTATGCGTAGGTATGCACTGTTAGAAAATTATCTACAATGGAAATAAAATGATTAAAGTAAAAGACTTGCTATGTACATTGATGGAAGGCCAAAAATAACATGGAACATTATATGTTTTATAAATAGTAAATGTCTCGAGTCAACTAATAAGTGACCCAATTGTATTTTTGAGGTGTGTGAGGGAAATTGTATTTTTGTATGTATGATAAAATATATGTTTAGGGGAACAGTTGCTAACATACCATAATTTGAATCGCATAGATCTAAAGAAAGATACTATCATGGGACTAGTAAGTACTATATATATAACACTTATACTAATTACTTCCAATTAATAACTCCAATATACAATACACCATTTTATTAATAATTTGTTTGTTAAGTCATTTATTGCTTTCATTACACTGATGCTTTTATATTTAATATTTGTCATAGAGCGACATGGATCTATTAGATGATAGAGGTAAGGATGTTCCTCCCACCCCTTCTCTGGTGAAGATAAAACCTTTATGTAAAAATTAGTGTAATTGTAATTGTACAAAATATTATATCATTATTCTATTTTCAATAGGATTTTATACATTTTTTATTATTTTACTAATATTTATGTCACAAATTGATGCTTAGGGAAAGGGAAAAGCACTAGTAACAAAAGAGCAATTAATTGTCTATATGCAGGTGACAGTATTATGTGATGATGACATTGCATATACCGCTAACCCCATAAGCATGTGTAGAAAGAGCCTAAATTAATAAATTCATAAATTCTTTCCATTGTGATGGATCCAAATCCAACTGAGGAGACAGAGGTGATGAAAAATAAATTGTTATGGAGAGCACATTATCTGGAAGTAAACAACAATGAATTTATAGCTATAACAATAGCTCAATAAAGGTTTATGTTTTATACTAGTTTATGGATCATGAACTAAAATATGCATGTGTTCTTACAGGGATTTTTGAAACCTTGCTGAGTCGTTGAACATGATGAGGGTACTAGCATAGTTCAACCATCATAAGGGACATCATCAAAATCACCATATACCATGCTTCTCTATTGTAGTCCATTAATAGTAGAAAATGCATCATTATTTTCTTCATGATTAATATTGACATTTTTATAAGAAATGTAAATTATATTACTGTTGTTTGACATGATGAGGGTACTAATGTAGTTCAACCATCACAAGGGACATCATCAAGATCACCATATACCATGCTTCTCTATTGTAGTCCATTAATAGTATAAATTGCACCATTATTTTCTTCACGATTAATATTGATGCTTTTATAAGAAAGATGAAGTATATTACTGTTGTTTGAGTAATATATTTTCCTCCTCCAAGTGTGTCATGTTTTTGAAATCTATAATTTAAAAATAAAAATACATTGTATATATAATTATTTTTTAATTCATAATGAAGTACATATGTCTCCTTTGATGAGGTCAATCAACACTCTAAGATTGTCAACTGCAGAATTGGCAACAAGGAGCATGCAAACATCCATGTATGATCCAACTAGAACTAGTAAATCCTTGTTTTGCTATATTTTTTTATGTGTTAATTATGATTTGATTTGTACTTTCCTGGGTTCATTTAATCATAGTCATTGATTAACTTTGTCCAATGATAGATACACCTTCTCATGATAGAACAAAGACCAGTACTTGATAATTTACCATCATTTCTTGGATCATCCCATGTTACTAGTACTAGATCATTGCAGGCGTCATTGTTGTTGGATGTGAAAGATGTGATTTCCTTAAAAGTGCCTAAGCTTCCAGTTTCTTTAAAATTGTTATTATTTAGAGTGTAATTATAGTTTACTTATTCATTACTCATTTTGGACTAATGATCCCATGATGGTTTTTTAGGAAACGATGATATTTATGAAAGTCTTTATGAAATAACATTGAAGCTATTTGGGCCCATATTGTGTAAAAGGTATGTAGCTTCATATAATTGGTAAAATATTTTTCCATTCATCCATTTATTGTACTATATTGAAGGTACATAGCTTGAGCTAAATTTTTTATATAAAAAATTTTTTTTTGTTAAAAGTTGGAATGACCAAGCTCCCAAATTAAAATATCAGCTCATAAAATCTCTAGAGGATCTCTTTGGTCAAAAAAAATCGACAAAGCCAAAATTCTTCAAAAAACTTCCAAACATCTAAAGACTATGAGGGATCAATACAGAAGGGCTAAAAAGGACAACCCAAAGTATGAGTGTCCTCATATGGTTCCAGAGATGGAATGGAATGAAATCGTTGAAGATGTAAAAGAGAAAAGTTGAAAGTTGATGGAATTCAACCAGAAGAAGGAAAAAATAGGTATGTGCTAGTATTAATGTAATTATGCACTAATTAGTTATTTGTATATCTATATAATCTAACATAGTTCAAAGTTTTCATATGTAGACTATGGGACACATCAAAGGCTAAGAAAAGATAAGGTTGGCCAACACCATCTTGGCTCTAGTGGATATATGAAATTTCATGTATAAGTTGTAAGCAGCAGTAATTGAAATTGTGTATAAATTTTTTAATATAAAATTATAAACATTTTTGTCCAATCAAGCAATACATTCAATATTGATGATATTAAGTAAAAAATGTAAGGCTTTGAATTAAATCTAGGGCCCATGGAAGAGGAAAAACAAATTGTCCTCAAGAAAGGCTATAAAGTCGTGGTTGCACGTCACCACATAGATTTCATTGGCCAAAGAGAAGATTCTGGTACACTAATTCACACATGGGGAAATAGGCCTAATGAATAAAACCTCAAATTGAATACTTGAGAAATAATCTATTTGATGTTAATTTCAAACATAAATTGATTATTCTTTATTTTATAATGCAAACAATGATAATAATGTGCATGACATTTCACTATAGCCTTTTAATCCTAGCACAAATCCTACACATGACAAAGGTCGTGATGTGCATCACAATGATGGAGGTATTCATTTTCAACTAAAAATTAATTATTTAATTATTAATAAAATTTAACATCATAAATTGCAATTGGTGTAACCTTTTTGTGAATATTTTAGACCATGCAGAACATCATGGTGTCGGAGTGAAGCATGATGTTAGTGTTGAGAATGTTGAGGTTGGATAAAATGTGATTGTAGATGATGTGGAATTATCAAGTAAAGAAAAATATTTATTATGTTCTTTTTATTAATAAAATACTTGTAACATTCATAGAAAAATATTGTGAATTCAACCCATTTATTTGTTACTGCAGTGAACCCCCCTTTGGCATAGTAGCCTCATGCTCCAAAAAAGAAAGGAGAGGTCATATCATAAGATGATGTAGGAACATCATGGGTGTAAGAGAAATCTTGCATCAACCAAAAATATTTCATTTGATTTATTTGAATAAGGGTTGTCTTAATGTAGAGTTGTTATCTGTGGAGGCTTGCTACTTAGTAAGTTAGACATACGAGCTCAAAATGTCCTAATTTCAGAGGTACATGTTCATCTTCAATATATCAACCTACTAGTTAAGGTTCAATGTCATATCATGAGTATTCATGTTTTATTGTGGATTTTTGGTGTGCAATTTTGGTATAAAAAACTTCAGGCTCACCATTGAAGACCTAAATGTGCCCAGATGAGGCCTGAAAGCTTAACGAATGGGCGGTTGCATGGATCTGAGCTTGTAGATCAAAAGCTGAGGATTCTAAAAGTGGTTACAATGGCCAATCAAAGCAACAATTTGAGAGTTATGGCCTTTGTTGAGATAATGGGTGTTGCACACATTGCATAGTATTGTTATATTTTATTATTTTATTTTATTATCTAATGTTGTGCCTAGATGGACGTGCAAAATGTAAAGATTCCCATGGAATATTTTTGATGAGTTGTAGTGTAACATTGTGATAATATTTCATGTAATTATTTAATATTGGGGAAAAGAATTAAATGCCCAATATTAAATGTGGGGTCAGTGGGTTAGGTAGCACATGGTTTTAGCACATGGATTATGTAATACCACTTATTGGTTTTGTGGGACTTGCTACTATATAAGCAGCCACAAGGGTAGTTGTTGTAGTGTGACAAGAGTAAGAGTGAGAAAGGCAAGAGTCGAGCAGGACAAGGCTTGAATGATTAGCCAAGGGAACATTTGTGAAGGTTGAAAGCATGGCATGGGATGTGTGGATTCATGCTTGTTCACATAGTTTGCTCGATTGTGGCTATGGCCATGAAGGCTTCCATGGTTGTATGGCAATGGTATTTTTTGTTGAATAATACATGGTCATGGATGCTTTTGGAGGCTGGGTTTTTCCCTCAATGAGGGTTTCCCAGGGTATATCTTGTGTCACATTTTGTGGGTATGTTGTCTATTCTCTTGCATATGGATTTTAATTTTGTGTTTATTTCAAATCTATTATGGGTTATGTGGAAACGGTTATATTCTTTGTTGCCAAGTTTCCTTACAAGTGGTATCAGAGCCTAGTATTGGCCTGGTCATGGGTTCACATCTCCCTGGTGCCTTCCCGACCTGTGTAAGCACCTGGTATGCGCGTCGAGGGGGAGATTGTTGGGTGATGTGATGTGCTCCCCTGCCCACAGGTGGTTAATTATGTGGTGTTCCATGTTCACTAACAGTCATGGCTTTTGGTGCAACGGCAAATGGGCCCAACAGCCTTTTGAAGGAGGGTCTACCAAAACTTCCAAAATAAATGTCAAAATTTTATTTGGCCGACTATACGTTTATTGTTAGGGTCTATTGGCCCTAGGTATTATGTTTGAGTGCCTAAGACCTTCCCAGGTGGCATAAAATTGCCTATTTAAAAAATGCATGAACATTGTCTAGGACAGCTCTAGGCGATAGTTCGCAGCTTTGTCTTGCAGATTACTCTAATGAAGGTGCCCATGAAGGTTAGCATATTATAATTTTGAATTCTACAATTTTGAATTTGTGGCAATAATAAGAAGCCCATATTTTTTTCTCGCAAATTGTTGTTACTTCTTTGTTCTTATTATGTGTTTAAGGTACTAAGGGGAGAACCCTTCATCATAATATCAAAACAAAAATAGAAGGAGAATGACAAAGATATTAATGTTCCTAGTAGAATTTACCTTCAAAAATCAAAGAAAAAACCAAAAATAAAATGATTGTTATAAACCTTATTTGATGTTGCAAGAACATTGTCTTAATGAATGTGTTGATGAATGTTGCTTGTTAATGAATTTTATGTCATATTATTGAATGGTATGTGATTATAATGATTTATGTGTTCATGAATTATTGATGAATGTTACATATTAATAAATTTTGTGTCATGTTAATGAATCTTATGTGATTATAAAGATTGATTTGTTAATGAATTATTGATGAATGTTATGCATTAATGAATTTTATGTCATGTTAATGAATGTTATGTGATTATAATGATTGAATGTGATAGTTGGTAAGTAAATAAATGAATGAATGAATGATATATGTAATTATATGTTAATGGGGAATTTAGAGTGATCATAGGGGAGGAGGGGCCAAATGAGCTTCCACATTCACATGGTTGACCTTCTTAAGTAAAGAAATTATATTATACTCAAAACCAAATGAAACTCAAACTTACCCAATCAACACTTTCCCAAAGAGATATTGTTGTTATGCTTATTAATAAATCTACTCACTCTTGATAAGAGTATTTGTATGTCCCCATAACCCACCTTGAGTCAATCTATAGATATTGTTGCAGCTTGCATAGATTTATTGCCTTTTTTTCACAATTGTCTACCTTCACCTTATCAAACAAACTAGTAATTTGATTATTTGACAATAGGGACAAAACATGTTCTCTAACATCTACAGAACCATTCAATCCCTTTTATTGGGTTACACACATGTCCAAAACCTTGAATTGTCCACTTGATTCTTTGCACTTTTTGATAGTGTATCCATAACTTGATCATCTAACTTGTTCTATCCACTTCTTGAAAAATCCCTTGACTCCATTAGTCCCCTATGATAGAAACCATATAAAATTTTGAAAGGAATCTTCCCTACACTACTTTTCATGAATTCATTATAAGGAAATTCTTCTAAACTAGTCACTACTGTAATCACCTAAAAATGGTCATTTAGACTATTAGCACCCTTCTCAGCATTTTGACTTAATTAATTAATTATTTCCCTAGACCAAATTGCTAAAAATTAATTTATTTGATTTTAAAATATAGTTTGACTATATTATCCTAAGTCCATAACTGATTAAAAGAACATATCCCCCTTTTAATTAAATAAAAGACCCCATTCTTCTAGCCCACTCAACGTGCACACATAAATTCCTTTTCCTATCTTCAAATTAAAAGGAAAGGATTTTGTCTCACATGAAGAGTCAACTCCTTTTCATTGGTTTACTTGCTCTTACACATGGATCATGCCAAAAGTCAACCCCCACCCTTGATCGTCCATTTTCTTGATCTTGATCTCAACCATTTGTGCACCTTTAAAAGAGAGAGCTCTCTCCCTCTCTAAAGATCCTAATTTTGAGCTAATGTTATCTTGCAGGTTTCTTGACAGGTTCTCTTAGAACTTTGTGAAAACTTCTTGTTTCTTGTCTCATTCTCTCGTTATCATCCTCATACTAACTTGGATCCATTTCCAAGTAGTCTAGTTTCTTTTACAATAGCTTGGATCACCTAGTTTAATTAAAATGGTTGCAATATGATCGTCTTGCTCAGTTTGGTTGCATTGTGCATTTCATCTTAGCTTAGCTCATTTCTTGCATTGTCCATTTCATCTTAGCTTAACTCATTTCTTGCATTGCATGTTTGAGAATCCTTTTGATATTGCACTCTTGCTCTTGTCTAAGGAATCTCCTATTGCATGGTTTACTACAAAGGGTTGTGTCTCTAAGGCTCAGCTGAGAGCTCCTCATATGCACAAATACACACATTTTCATTCCATGGATAGGGAGCTCTAAGCTGCCATTCAAGTTTCCAATCTATGGGATAGCTTGGATAGA
This sequence comes from Cupressus sempervirens, assembly GCA_028749045.1. Taxonomy (NCBI): domain Eukaryota; kingdom Viridiplantae; phylum Streptophyta; class Pinopsida; order Cupressales; family Cupressaceae; genus Cupressus; species Cupressus sempervirens. The sequence goes on along the minus strand of CM053791.1, from coordinate 530,514,383 downwards.
AGGGTTTAGATAAGTGCACAAATTGAGTGTACATTTTTTGGTGCCCATCGTGGGGTGCCAAAAATGTGTGTACAAAAAGTGTCACACTTCTATAAACCATTATTCCCAAGAATACCCATGAAGGAGGGCATCTCAAGAGGTGGCTTATAGCTCTCTATCTATGACATATAAAGGCTATGAGATGGTGGCTCTCAAATGAACCAAGCTATGCAACCCTTGTAAATTGCACCACAGAATGAGAGATTTAAAGAGTAAAGGCAAGAGTTCCAATATCCAACAATCTAGAATAAAATGCAATGAAAATACAAGCTATTCTAAAAGAAATGCAAGTTAAAAAAGAGAGTTACAAAGTCTCCAACTTAAGCTATGTAATCTAAGCTAGAGGAAAAAAGAAAGCTAAGAAAATAATGTCATAATGCAAGTAGAATGAGAGCTAAGTTAAAAATGCAAGAGTGCAAGAATGCTAGTCCTTCAAAGCTCCAAAGTCACCAAGAAAACTTGCAGTGTAATGTTAGCATGAGAATCTAAGATTAGAGATTGAGGAGAGAGCCCTCTCTTTTTTAAAGAAAAATGGATGATTGAGATTAAGAGGCAAAAGAGGTATAATCAAGGGAGGAGAATGCATCTTGAGTGATCCATGTGCACAAGCATCTCCACCAATGAGAAATGATAGTTGAATTTTGAGAGGGTAAGAAATGTGTGGAGGAGAATTAAAGTTATTTTAAAATAGAAGATTCCTCTCACAGAGAAAATTGTGCATTTGTGTGTAGAAAAAAATGTCTTTTCTTTTATTTTTAAAATACGAATAATGATTTATGTGTGCACACTTAGGATAAGTGGGAAGAAAGGCTTTTTAATTAATTAAAACTAAGCATGTTATTTCAATTAAATAAAAGAATTAGGATAAAGTGGCCCCACCATAGGTTATAATCAAATAAATAGATTATAATGCTAGAAAGGGGGCTCATACTCTAGATGACTATTTTTTGGTGATTACATTTTCCCATCTTTGACTAATGTGTGATCGATCTAGGAACACAATACGTAAAAGAATAAAGAACATGGTGGGTCCTCGCTCCGTGCCTACTCATCTATCAATTGTTGATCTCGCACAATTATAGTAATCTGTGTTTCTTGTATCATTGTCTCTAATGCTCATATACAAGCATCTCTAGGGTCCTGTCCTTCACCCCCAGCAGGTTGCTCCTATCGTGGCTCCACTCACTCCACCCTCTTATGCCTCAGGGGACACTCCTCCTCTTACTCCTCCTCCCTCTCATCCTACTCCTTCTCCTCTCTCTTCTCCATCATGGCTTGGTCCCATGTCCACCACACCCCTAGTCCTTAAGAACTACCCTTGACCTCCATCTGTCTCCCACCTCTACCCTTGCCTCCACCACTATCCCTACCTTCTCCTCTTTGTCCTGCTACTGCAGGTAATGCATCTAGAATAGTTAATCAAGGGAAAGGATGCCTCTACATCTCATATAGGTAGGTTGGATTAGTCCCTGCATTTTCCAAGTCTGGTCGGTAATCCCAGGGCTCTCGCATCAAGGTTTTTATATCCCTGACCACTGTCTAGTAGTCTAACATCGATAGTCATCCATGTTCCTCCTCTCTATAAAAGAGGGCATATGTGGTGGTCTCCATAGAAATCACCTCCATTTATCCAAACCATCTCTAGACATGGTTGATAAATGCTCTACTATATTTGCATACCTCCCTACAATTGGCCAGCTATAATGCATATACTCAAGCTCCCAAGCATTTGACCATTTGGCACACTATCAGTATGGCTACTAGACAAAAGAGATAAGCTCATCAAAAACCCATCAATAGTATGTCACATCCCTATTGTGGCTCTAGGGGATGAACCCTTTGTATCTATAAATGTATGGGTGATTGCACTCTCGCGGTTACACCTATGGTCGGATCACTGTGATATGCTCCCACACCCATATCTGGGCCAATATTGCACTGCATGACCATGTCTTACCCTCACAATAGATGATATCATGTAACTCATGGTACATATCAAGCAAAATGGCAAGTCCCCATGCCATCCTCTGAGACCACCCAATCAGATCCACAACCAATCTGCCCCATCCTAGTAAGAAGCCCTTCTGGCTCCTATCTAAAACAAGATCCTGGGAAACCAATGAGAAAACCAAGTAGGGTAGTGTTTATTGGTCTCCATACTCATCTATAAGCCTCTCCCAGCTAAGGTGTCAGTCTAGGATGGTGACATCCTCAAATAGCTCATGTACGACTAATCTCCCCTCTGTCAAGGTTTGATCGTAATAAACCTATGACATACATAAGTTCACATCAGCACACCTCATATGGAAATCAAAAACTTAAAGAAAACAAATGAATCATACTCACCGAATCACCATGGCAGGACACGGAAAGGATGTGATATACATCCTCGAGAGTAATGTTGGCCTCACCAGTGGGAAAATGAAAGGTGTTATGCTCATTGTGCCATTGCTTAACTAAGGTTGTCAACAAACCATGGTTTGCTCGAATATGGGGCATACTCAACAACCATCAAAATCCCATGCTCTTAATAGTAGCCTCCTCATCACCCCCTAGATGACGAAGGATGCGCAAACCCACCACCTTGGAGACTCTAATCAACAATGTTGGGAAAAATAATCTATGTAGTCAAAATCAAGAAAACATTACAACATCAATAGAAGACATAACATATCCAGTAATAGCATACACAAACTTAGTACAGTAGAAAAATAGTGATTGCACATGCAAAATTTTCTCATAAACATTCAAAAATGCTCAATATTTAACCATGTGATACTTTTCATAATATGTATGCGATGTGGTTTGATGATTATGTATCGTGCAATACTTCTTATAGGATTTGGGCAATACTTCTCCTTCGTGCAATAATTTTCACAGTGTCGTGTGACAGTTGGGTATTTTTGATGCAATAAACTCTTACATCGAGTGTGATACAATTTGTGTAGGAGAAGTATCACGTGATACATCTAAGACAGTCGTGCAATACTTTAAAAGTATCACACGATAATTTTCAAAAAAAACTCACAAAAATGCATTAAGAACATGGTAAATGGCTCAAAAAGTGCAAAATTTTTGAAGACTCACCCAAGCCTCGTACTTGGGTGGCCGGTTGTGCAACTAGCTACGCTCAAAATGGTGCATGTGCATTAGAATACTTGCTAGAGCCATAATCTCTCTCAAAATCACTCAAGAGCGCCTCTCCAAAATTGCAAAAGACAAATGAATTGAAAATGATGCTTGGACCCCTTATATAATACTCCGACCTCATTTTTTCAAACTCCTTAGAATTTTGCAAAAATGGCACCCCTAGCTAATTTTGATGTCCTAGATCAATTTTCGAGGTCAGAATTGAAATCTAAGTTCATCAGATAGTCAAAATAGCATTTTAAAATTTTGTCTTCTTCTATACACTTAGCCGACCTTTTGAGGTTTAATCTTCAAATATTTGTTGGAGCATCTTCATTTCTCCATGTCTTCACCATTTCTACATTCTATACTTACTTCGATTTACATCTTTCTCTTCTCATCTTTCTACTTGATCTGACCTATTTATCATCTTATATCTTTCTTGGTTAAACTATGCATTCTATCACTTCCTTGTGGTCACTCTTGGATTCTAATTGTATACACCCTAAAATGGTCACCTAGACTATGGGCCCCAATTCTTCAATTTATCAATTTCATGAATCAATTCAAATCATTTTCCTTGATCATATCGCAATTAATTTAATTATTTCAATATTCCTAAGGTTTGGTCATTTCATCAATAATCGTATTTAATTAAAAGAAAACATCCCTTTTAAATAAATAAAATAATCTTATTTAATTAAAAGAAAATCTCTCTTTTAATTAAATAATTTTATCTTATTTAATTAAAGTCTCTCTTTTAATTAAATAATATTTTCTTATTTAATTAAAAGAAAACATCCATTTTAAATAAATAAAATAATATTATTTAATTAAAAAAAATCTCTCTTCTAATTAAATAATTTTATCTTATTTAATTAAAGTCTACCTTTTAATTAAATAATATTTTCTTATTTAATTAAAAGAAAATCCCTCTTTTAATTAAATAAATAAATCCCCCACTTAAAACATGTTTTTTGATGAAAAAAAGAAATAAATCAAATAAAATCTTATAAAGATTCTTTTTTTTGCACATATCTCTAAGTGGTGGGATTTTTCATCATACTTGCCTTTTTAGGGATTTATCCCACATTTCTCTTGTGAGAAGCCTCCCACCTCCACACTTTCCTTTATAAGGAGCCCTCTCATTCTGATTTAGATAGATGTTAGGTGCTATAGTATTGTTATGTTGCAGGTTTGGAGAGCGATTTTGGAGGAGTTTGAGCCTTAGGACTTGGACATTGGAGTTTCATTGCAACTTCTCTCTTCTTGTCTTCTTCTCTCATGCATTCATGGCTGCCATCATCATGCGTCATCCTTGCATTTTCATATTAGCTTAGAGTCATATTTCCTTTCATAGACTAATTTTGCATTGTTATTTCCTTTCATAGATTAGATTTCCTTTCTTGCATTGATTTGCATTGTTATCATTTAGATTAGCTTGCATATTTATTTGCATGCATATTTTGATATTTGAATCTCTTGTTGTATGGTGTACTTGCATGGGCACAAACTATGTCAAACTGAGGGCCTCCATTACAAACCCTTGCATTCCATGAATAGAGAGCTATGAGTCTCCATTTGAGACTTGATTCTTGAGCAATCTTGGATATAATGACTCATAGAAGTGTGTCAACATTTTAGCACACACTAATCGCTTATCTGTCCTCATGGAATTTTTTATATCTCAATTTAATCATATCTTTCTCATGTTTGCATTCCCTTACCTCATTTCGATTTCAATCTTGAGGAGGCAAAAGTACTTTATCATCACTTACTACAGCTATCTATTTCTCAAGAGCATATGATTGATCTCTTCATTTTCCTCTCAATCATCTACTTTTCTTGATGTGAGTATTATTTTCAAGTTCTGATATTGTCTCTCTCCTAGTGTTCAGTATTGTCGCTACCAGGCTACACATTCAGGACTTGCTATCTCTTTCTGCATTTCGTTCTTCAGAATCATATCTCTCTATCTATTGTTGCCTACTTGGCTTCTATATTCTTTGAGATAATGTGTTCCTAGATCGATCACCATTATTCAAAGAGGGGCAAATGTAATCACCTAAAAATGGTCATCTAGACTATTAGCCCCTTTCTCAGCATTTTGGCTAAATTAATTATTTTCCGAGACCAAATTGCTAAAAATCAATTTATTGATTTTAACCTATAGTTTTATCCATTTTCAAGTAGTGTAGTTTCTTTTACAATAGCTTAGATCACCTAGTTTAACTAAATGGTTGTAATATGCTTATCTTGCTTAGTTTAGTTGCATTGTGCATTTTATCCAGGCTTAGCTCATTTCTTGCATTGCATGTTCGAGAATCTTTTTGACATTGCACTCTTGCTCTCATCTAAGGAATCTCCCATTACATGGTTTACTAGCAAGGGTTGTGTCTCTAAGGCTCGGTTGAGAGCTCCTCATATGCACAAACACTCACCTCTGCACTCCATGGATAGGAAACTCTAAGCCATCATTCAAGTGTTCTAATTTATGGGATACCTTGGATAGAAGGGTTTAGAGAAGTGCACAAACTGGGTGTACAACTACACCCCAGCTCTAGTCATGTTACCTTGTGAGATGCCTTATCATATTGCAAATGAAATCTCTCCATAGGTTAGCATGTTTAACTTAGATGGTGCAGGTGCTACATTAGTTATTTGTTCACTGAGTTTTCTTTTGAAATCTTGTTTTCGTGATGAGCTGCAAATGAATTTCTTACTAGCAATAATAGTTGTTTATGTTTAGTTAACTAAATGAGATTTAGTGCAGCCTTATCTTCTTGTTTGGTGGCATTTCAAAGTATTCCATTATGATGACATCTTGTAATCACTTAGTTGTCAAATGAGTGAAAGAGATATTAGATTTTATACTAGGGAACAAAGAAGACAACAATGTCAAAATCAACAATTGCTTAAGACATCTTTAAGGGCTTTAAGAGAAAGGGATATCAACAAACTAGTCGAAACCATGTTAGAAGACCCTAGACTTTCCTCAAACATAAAGGAAGAGAGAATGGAAAAGAAACTTGATGAAATGATTGACATGATGACACACTTGAAAAAATAGATCATCAAGCAACCAAAAATCATCATCATTATCACAACATTAGCTTAACATAGTGGAGTTAATGGTAACCATCAAGGAGAAAGAATTGTCCAACACATGACAACCATTAGACCTATTCTACACCTAGCTAGTGGCATATCAAACTTTATTTATTTTTATAGAATTTCAAAAGATTGTCTATGAAATTAAATGTATACTTTTTATATCAACATTTTAAATCGCACTCAATTATTGTTTGTGAATATGAAATGTAGGCACCTTGTGCACTACGAGTGCTGACATAATCACAGTCATCATAAGATCTGAAGTCATTTCACTTTCATGGGTTATAGATCAATTGGGATGGGTGATTGGACCATTGGTTCTCATTGCTTTCTCCTATGTCATTTTTATACCTCTAGCTTACTCATAGATTGTTATAGATCTCCTGATCCAATCAAAGGAAAATGAAATTACACTTACATGGATGCCGTCAAAGCCAATTTAGGTGCATAAACAGAGTGTGTTGATGATCAAATTGATTTCAATTTTTTTTTTAATTCATTTTGATTTGTTTAGGTGGTTCATCTCAAATCATACTATACTAATGCAGCTTCAAATAAACTATATAAACAAGTCAAAACTTAGAATATGTTTAAGACTAAATATAATGCACTAAAAAACCCACTAACCATTTGAATGTTATTCCTTGAATCTCAAGAAGTGCACAAATATGGTTATGTTGCTTGAGCAGTATGCCAATCTATATGGAACTTCTATTGGCTATACAATTATGGCAGCTAGCAACATGAAGTAAGACTTTATTTTAAATCTTCAAACAAAATCTATCAGTATTAGATGTTTTTAAATTGATCTATGACCCATTTTGTTTCTATTTATTTCTATTGATCATAGAGTTTGATCCAAAACATTTGATAGAAAATGCTTACACCATTGTTGAACAATTGTAAGGCTATCAAGCGCTCCAATTGTTTCCATGACAATGGGAAGGAAGCTTCATGCAACTCTAAGAACAACCTTTTTATGATTCTAATTGGAACAGTACAACTTGTTTTATGTCAAGTTCCTAACTTTGACAAGTTGTGGTGGCTTTCTATAGTTGTTGTACTCATGTTATTTAGTTATTCTTCAATAGGACTTGGCCTTGGTATTGTAAACATTGCAGGTCTGTCTTCATTTCGTCTACCTTTGAAACATCGACTAATTTGTTTGAAAATGTGAGCTCCAATATGAGATACACTTAATAAATATAATATGATGTGAAATTACAAAAGGGAACTTCCATGGGACTCTTACACGAGTGCCCATTGGTGCAATCACCGCAGCCCGAAAAGTTTGGGATGCCTTCAGAGCTCTAGGAAATATTGCTTTTGCTTATTCATACTCATCCCTTTTGATTGAGATCCAAGTATGACTTCCCAACCTTCAGTATATTGTAGCATTCATTCATAACTTCATTTTTTTTTTTTGCATCTTTTTCGAAGTCTCAATGTTGTAATATGGTGAAGGATGTTGTAAAATCACCTCTAGCAGAAAACCAAACAATGAAGAAAGCCACAACAATTGAAGTGAGTGTCACCACCATCTTCTACATGCTATTTGGTTTACTTGGATATGCGGATTTTGAGAATAATGCTCCAGGCAACTTCCTAGCTGAGTTTGGCTTTTATGAACCATTTTGGCTCATTGACATTGCCAATGTATGCATTGTTGTCCATCTCGTTGGAGCATATCAAGTATGCATGCTTCTCTTTTTCAAAACTATGTTCTTAATTTCTAATTCTCATTATTGTTGAATGGTTCATAAATTAGTTAGGAGTTTGTTTTTATTCTAATCCTCATTATTGTTCACCCGTTCATAAAGTAGTTAGGAGTTAAATCTAAGATCTTTTATTTAAAGTTGGAGAGTTCTTATTTTGGTACCATGTTGAGGTATAACATAAATGTGAGATCTTGTATTTATTGTTAGAATGTTTGTGACATCCTTCATAAGCTTCTTTATAGAATATTTAGGGTTGTAAATTAGCTTGACTTTGATGTCATGTTGAGTTTTTCATGGACTAAATATGACTCATTCTAGGACTTTCTATCTGTTTCCAAAGTGTTCTCGGACATCTGATATTCTAACTTGACCCTAATAACATATTGAACTTTCTATGAACTAACTAGGATTCAACCTTTTCTTTTTTCTTAACCAAGGGGGTGTCTCCCCTACTTGTGGAATTAATGGAAACCATGAAAGCGAAAGAACTATCCCACACATGAGAACCACTAGACCTATTCTACACCTAGTTACACCTACCTAGTGGCATATCAAGCTTTATTTTGGCAGTCAGTTGAAATTTCGACAAGGATTACCATTGAGGACATAGCATCCTTGTCGAATCAACTATTTTTTTTGATGCCCACACTGGTCGAAATTTGGTAAAAATTTTGACGAGGATTATCATCGAGGACATAGCATACTCGTTGAATCAACTTTTTTTTTACGCCCTCTAGTCAAAAATTCGGTGGCACTGGGTAGAAATTTCGACGAGGATTGTTGTCTGAGGACATAGTATCCTCGTCGAATTTAACTCTTTTTCGATGCCTTGTTTTCCCAAAAAAATGATCTATTTTTCAACGGCAACATGCGTCGAACAATAGACGCACAAGGAGTTTTGTCGAACATTCGACCAAAAATCAATAACAGACTTTGGTCAAAATTTTGAGCAAAGGGCGTAGAAACATCGACCAATCAACATCGAAAATTGAGTCCAATTTTAGTAGTTAAATTGCATCATGGAAGAATTGTAAGCGGACAAGAAAAGATAAGACCGGTAAGTATGTAAGATGTCAGGTGTTGGCTAATTGTAAAATGGCTTCTCTTATTTTCAGTTCCAACCTCAATGATACAAATAATTTTGTTTCAAAAGTTCATAAGATGTTGCAGCTGGAATCTCTAAAGAGCCGCAAAGTTCCTAGTGGAAAAAGATGAAAGGGTGCACGAGAAGTTTATTGTAAAAGAAGTTGAAAGGACAACTGATGAAGGGAAAGATGGTCAAAAGGCCCAAGTGATTTCTCAATTTGTAAAAAGGTAGCAGAAGAGGAAAGCTATGACTGAGAAGCAAAGAACGAAGCCTGCAGATTGCTTTGTGATTGCTAAAGTGAATTTGCTTATTCACCTATCTTCCCTGCCCACGATCTTCCCAAAATGAAGTGAGTGCTGAGGATGGGTGCTTTGGATTAGAAGTTCCATGCAATAAGACGGAAGGAAAGGGGATTTTATACAGTAGTAGCTGGGGCTTTGAAATGTCAAATGTTAAGGTTGGAGATATTTGGCAACTTGATTGATTCTGATGATGGGTCTAAAGATGGAAATTCAAATTTCATTTTGTTTGAAATCTCAGAGAATAGAGGTGAGGATTTTGGACTAGCCAAAGACAGTGGGTGTTCTCAATCGGTAGGAGTTAGTGGCAGGAAACGATGGAGAGATGAGAGTATTAGTCTAGATGTGGTTGCTGCTGGATGTTTAGTGCATCTCCGGTTAGGGGACTCGAGCTTGTGAGTAGTAAACAAGAAGCCTGATGAATGTGAGGAGATTTGGTCGTTACGAGACCTTACTCATGGCCACTGTGTAGCTTTGGAGGCCATGCAAGACCTCGAACCATACAACCACAGGTCATATTTACCCCCTACAGAGAGCTCTAATATGGTTCACTCCCCAAGTACATGTCCGACTTGGAAGACTACAGATGTTACCCAATTTGATATGGGTAACACTGGACAGAGCAATATATTGGGCAGTGTGTCACATCCAAGTGATGTGAGAAATTTGCGGGCCAAACTTTTTTCCTAGCGGCAGACACATCACCATCTCATTTCATTACTTGGCCTAGACAATATGAAGCGAATTTCTAATTTAACTGGCCCTGCAAAGATATATGAAAGTGACAATTATGTTCATACTAGTAAGGAGACTACTGGTGAGATGAGTGGTGTAATAGAAATCATGATTCAGGAGGAAGAAGACTATTTTCTAGATGCTCCCTTCAATGTTGAAGAAAAGGGAAGCATTATAACACAAGTTATTCGGCTGTTAGATTATATTCAGGCCGACAATATTTGGAGAGGAGTAATTTGCATTGTATTTGAGCAAAGTTTGGCAAAGTTGATGTCTTATCAAGGTCTGGTTATGATGTAAATCAAAACAGGAAGCAGGGATGTCATTGTGTATGGTTGTGTCGGTTGGTTGTCACAGGGGAGATTGTTGGGATATGAAGTCCAACGGTCACACAACTATTTTTTCTCTCTTAACTCTTCGAATTCGTTGAGCTCTTTATAATGGTCATGCACAGCCCATGTAATTGTATAGTTTATTGATTAATAAGAGTGATTCCTACTAGAGTGTGGACATAACCACTTACGATGAATCACGATAAATACTAAATACCTGTGTTGTGTATTTTGTCTTCATTGATTTCATTTATTTGCTTGTTTTTTATTTACACATAAATCTTATCATAATTAATTTCTTTTTTTGTTATGTATTACTACGTGAGACAAAAAAAAATTGATTCTCTGTAGTATGACAAAAGAAATAGTATATTTTATACTCTTCTTATTTCAATGTCCCCAATTGCACACTCCATATTTTATGTTTCATTTTTTTTTTTCTCTTTTAGAAAAATGGAAATTCTCATCCTTGGAATCATTCCCTCAATGGAGCTATGTCTCAGACAAATCTAAGTATGACTATGTATGTCAATCACTATATTTTGAGATCGGCCACCAACAATCAGTAGATTAGAGACTGTGTTTTTCTCTATCAAAGGTAGAAGGTATCTAATAAATATGTTTGATGTTAATATGCAAAATAGTTGCTATGCGATGCTTAATGTGGTTCATGGAATTTTACTTTCAGTAGTGATGCCACCAATCTTTTCTAGACTAAAATATTATCAAATGCTTTTATTTAAATTATGGATAAGAATGGAAAGTCAAGTCTATGAATAGTTGAATACTTTCAAACATTAATCACATCCTTTCATGTGATTGGTGTTGTCCTCTATTGATTGGCTTCATAGTGTGACTCTTAAGTAGAAATTAGTTGTTCGGATAACATTTTTCCCTTAATTGTTCTTTGTAGATAACATCTAGCCATGTGTGTATTTGTTTGAATATTGATATGTTATCATCTAATGAACCGATATTAATATAACAACCTCCACTAATGTGTACCATTGACCAATTCTCTCTTCTTCTATTTAAATCTTGACTTATATCAATCTAATTATATTACACCCGTTGTATAGTTTGGATTGTCAATAATTCTTTTTTGTTATTCTATTTTCGCCTCTAATCTCTTGATCATCTCATTTTCATCATTAATATTTTCTTTAAGAATTCATATTGATTGAAAATCATTTACTACAATTATTGTGTAGACACTTCTCTCTATGTCCTTCATTGAATTACTTGTCTCTCTGTGTCCTTCCTTTTGTTTGACAGTTTTCATACTCGATTACTTATCTCTATGTATGCCCTCTATGTTTCAAATAATTCCCCCTATAACACCAATTTCGCCTCTCTAGATATTAGTGGCAATATGCACAAATTGTATACATATATATGTGCTAACATTAACAGCCCTATTCCTTTTATCAATGTCTACTTTTCAATCTTTGATATTTGAACATTAGTGTTGATATATTGTTCTTTGTTCTAAATAGATTGTTTATTCATATGTTCATTGCATTGCTTTTTCTCTACTCTTGGTTATGTATCCATATGTATGGGCAAGTGCCCCTCAATTACCTTCCTCGCTCCTTATGTAGTGTAGTAAATGATTTATATTTCATCTTAAAATCGTGTACCCTTTAATAATATATAATAGTAGGCAAAGTGAGAGTTATAAACAACCTTAATTTTTGAATCTTTTTATTTAACTTTTTACAAGCTAGCTCATATATTTTCCTCCCTATTTCTCCATGTTTATTTATCGAGTTTAATATTCCTCTATATACTTTGTAATGACAAAATGTCTTTTCATTTGAATAAATTGTGATGGTAGTGTTGTCAATTTATATATTTTTAATTTAATAAATCATTATATGAAACTATATTTATTGTTTTATAAATCATATTTAATTATCATTTGATTCATTTCCCTACTTTAAATTATTATTATCATGTGATATTATAACATGGTTATAATGTTAAAATTATGTCATTAGTAATGTAGTATTATTATTTTTTAGTTTTTAGTTTTTATTAATTATTTTGATTAATTATTCATTACTATTTTAATAATATAGACTTTAATTCGATGGGGATATCACAAGAACACTGGAGCTTTATATTATTGAATCTGTGATTTTAGATAGCAATTGGAAGTACTCTCAAAATTTTAAACATGTTTGCAAAAAATTTGAGAATTATACCACCATCGTGATCTGTAGTATTTACTCTATCAGCATTTATATTCATTGTTGTTCCAAATTATGATATCCCTATGAAAATACAACTTATATTATAAATAAGAATAATGTGATTATAATATAGACAATGTAACAATTATAATGACAAATAAAAATATATTCAGAATGTAAAATAATTATTTGATTAAATATTATAATAACCAATATTATTTAAATATAAAAATAATTGTTTAATACCAAATAACATATTAAAGATACATAATAATTTTTATAATATATTGTTAATATATTATTAAAATATCAATAGACCAGAACGACTTATAAATCTATTCTTGATAAAATATATAGAATTAATATAAAAGTCACAACCCTTGCTTCAAAATGATACCAATTCAAAATAGTGATATTAGAAGTATCATCCTTTTTAATTCTGAAGATATATACGGAGAAAATATATATATAATCAGTCTGCAGAAAGTTTTAATAGAGAAATTTAAATTAATAAATTAATGTAATGTCCTGACAAGGACAAGGACATTACACAATTTGCCGGAAAACCAAATAAAACTGTACATTATAAATAGGACATACAATCTGAAACAAAAACGGGGTAATGAGAAACAGTATTTTCTCCTCGAAAACCTTTTCAAAGTATAAAAACACCCAGCACGGCAAATATTTGCTGCTGCAAGAAATTTGCCATTCTCCAATAAAGTAATAAATCTTTCTTGTGTCACCCTGAAGCAGAGGTAGATAATAAATCTCAGTACCAGGTGTGGATGCGGATACGGATATGAGAATCCAGTACGTGGATGCGTGAATTTTTTGGGGGATTCTGGGTGTGTGTGTGTGTGTATCGATTTCATTTTTACTCCACATTGTTGAAAAAAATCCAATAAAACTGTACAGCATAAAGACATATTCAATCTGAAACAAAAACAGGGTAATGAGAAACAGTATTTTCTCCTAGAAAAACCTTTCAACTAAAAAAGGCCCAGCACAGCAAATATATGCTATTGCAAAAACTTTTTCATTCTTCAATAAAATAATAAATCTTTCTTGTGTCACCCTGAAGCAGAGATAGATAATAAATCTCTGGGTGTAGATATAAATAAGCACATCAAAATTAATTTTACACATTCCATAAAATCATGCAAAAGATAAATGCGGAAGGGAAAAATAACTCCAATTTTCCAATCATTTTGCAAGGTTAATCTCATCCTAATTTTAAAACATGTAAGCTAAGTTACCGGGTGCTGATGCAGATATGACAACCCAGTACACGGATGCATTAATATTTTTTGGAGGGCCTTCTGGATGCGTTTATATATGTATATATAATGAAAGGAATATATGAATTAAATCATTTGATAGTATGATACAAAATCACTCAATTCGGAGATATGAGTGGGCAGCATGGCAGCTAACTGGTTCCATGACAGATCGAGCATCTGCAAATGCTTGCGCTGCAAGAGGGCATGAGGGAAGGGATCGAAGAAACTATTGGCTTGAAGAGTCAGGCAGTGTGATTAGAAAGGGCGCATATGGTGGAACTAAGGTTGCCAGAAATGGAGGCCCCAGTGAGATCAACAGTGTAATGCTGTTGTAAGCATCACAAGCAATTCCTTGCCAAGCACGGGGATTTTGGTGAGACTCGTTCCAGTATTTCAAAGCATTCTGTGTGTCCCTCCATTTCTGCCTTCTTAATTTTAAGCAGAAACGGCATCTTGGGAGAGGGAATTGCAGTGGAAAAGCAAATGCAAAACAGCGAGAATGAAGCAAAAGCTAGAAAGAACATGGATGGGTATTACTGCTTCCATAATATCTCTATTTTTTGTGAAAGAAAAAAATCTCCTTCCAGAAATGTCAGGAAAGCTCTCAGATTTAAGGCTCGTTGGTAGATTGTTTTATTCACAAATTTCAATTGAAGTAGTGGATGTGCATTATAGGAGCTTCCCTCCGCCTCCAGCCAGTCTCTAAGCAAATCCGGTAACTCAGCATGTAAGTATACAACTTATCCAACACTATGAAGCAATGATTTCCTGGTCAGAACATCTCCCTACAAGATCTACAATAAGTTGGGTTAGAGATACTTGTTCTTAACTATTAAAAGCTAAATCCCAAAGTAGCTATTTTATAGACTGAAACTGTAAAAATGTCTTTAAAGACATAATTCAAAAGCAAGACTGAAACATAAGTTAACATTCTACAGAGATTGCATCTGATGATCCCCAGCAGGATTCAACAAGACAATGTGAAACATTACAAATATAGTCAGCCTCGACTCACAACTGCCTAATTGGCTTGAGCAGGTAAAAAATGCACAAACATAAGGCTCTTCTATTCATTGTGATTCATCTTATTGTCTTACATGAGAAATATAGCTAGTCTAGACTCTTGACAGTTGACACCCTAACGGGCATGATCAGGTAATAAACCCACGAACATAAAGTACTTCTATTCATTGCAATTCATCTTAATGGACCACATTGCATCAATAGTCAATGCTGCTTCCATTTCAGTGGAATATTACTGAACAAAACAAGGAAGGCCTTTATAATGGTGTTTTGCATTGTCATTTTGGAAGCCTATAAAAACATTTGGCTGTGATTTGAGATTCTGTAAGTATTCTATATATGTTCCATAAATTGTAGAAAGCAATTCTTCTGTAGATTACCCAGATCGACATTGTGAGCTTTTTCTGCATAACTTTTGCTAAACATCTGATTTATCACTATCATTTCTATTTCAGAAATTCATTATGATCTGGTATTCATTAGAGTTTCATGTTAGTGCAGTTTTCAGTGTGGACAATGTTCGGTGACTGAAATTTACTGGCATGTCACCAGCATAACATAAACATTCAGCCCAGAATGTATGTTTTATTTTTTATTTTTCTCTTTTCTCATCTAAATGCCAATGTAAAGTTTATTACCAGATTTAATTGATTGCAGAATTTTTGTTGCAGGTACAAACAATAACACCAATGTATTGAATTGCTTCCAGAATCTGCAAATGTTAGTGCAACAATGATAGAAATGAAGTATATCAAACTCAGAATTATCTTTGATCCTTTTGGAGTGCTTGTATTAATAGATATCGATGTCAAGATTACATCAAGCAGATTGGATAAATACCAACAGAAGGGGTGTGGGGATGAATGGTCATGTCTCCAATTGGAGACATGGACATTCATTTTCACACCTGTTCATTTAACTAATACTCATGATTAGTTACTTTCATAAACACAGTGATTAAATGTATAACCAATCATTACATCTGCAGCCCAATATAAAGGATAGATCGATCATGATCTAAACATCCAAGGAACCAAAAATAATCTCGATCATGCCTTAATGATCTCGGAACATAAGTTGCAGACTATGGAAGGTACAATAGCATGTACATATGCATATATGCATAACAGCGTGTGCATCATGCTGTTGCGCATATATACATACGTATGTGCTTATCACACTAATCTCAGACCGAAGCTACATGCATTAACACTCCCTCTTAGCTAGGGAAGACAAAGTGCATATATATATAAGTTCTTCTTTATATGAAAAGTAATATCCTCAAGATATATATAAGAAAATCAAGTCTCATGATATTCTTTCTAGTTATGGTGTGTATACGGATATCAAGTCACATGATAGCCACCATAAAAGATCATGGTACATCCATAGATATTAAGTCACATAATATCCACCATGAATTTGAACATATTGATCTTCAACAGATATCAAGTCACATGATATCCATCAACATGCTCTTTTAACTATCATGATTTTTCCTTGAATATCAAGTCACATGATATTCATCATAATAGTGATCTAATAATAATAAAGTCGTCACCTTATATTATCAGAATCAATATTTCATTATAAAAGATTATCACCTTAAATAATGAACATTGAGTAGGCCCATGAGTCATAGAGTCGCACATATGACAAAAGAGTTTACATTTTAAACATCTTTATTTAAATAACACAAATTTACAAAGTTGAGACTCAATCTCATAAACTTACATTAGTAATCAAGCCAAGTTTCTTTCTAAAATGATCAACTTTCACTTTAGAGAGAGCCTTGGTGAGAATGTCAGTTGTTTGATCACTTGTATTAATATATTCTAATTGAATAGCTCTTCTTTCCACCATGTCTCTTACGCAATGGGAAAGAATTTCTATATGCTCAGATCTATCATGAAATACCGGATTCACAGATAACTTGATGCAACTTTGGTTATCAGAGTGAATAATGGTAGGTTTCATAAGTTCACCAAACAAGTTAGAAAGCAACTTCCGAAGCCACACTGCTTCTCTAGCTCCCATAGCTGCTGCAATATACTCTGCCTCAGTAGAACTTTGAGCAACAGAAGCTTGCTTTCTGCAGATCCAAGAAATCATGGTTAATCCTAAACTGAAGCAGCATCCTAATGTGCTTTTCCAGTCTTTTACACTTCCGGCCCAATCGGAATCAATATATCCATGTAACTCCAAGCTGATATTCTCATATTTAAGTTCATACCCAATAGTACCCTGAAGATACCTCAATATATGCTTCAAAGCAACAAGATGAATCTCACGAGGTTCACACATGAACTGACTTAATGCATTCACTACATAGCATATATCAAGTCGAGTATTTACAAGATACATCAAAGACCCAATTATCTGCCTATATAAGGTGGGATCTACTAGTCTGGATTCAGCACTTGCTTCCTTTAGCTTGTGAAGGTTGGTTTCCATAGGTGTAGACATAGGTCGACAACCCCACATTCCAAATCTTTTCAAAATATCGATAATATACTTCTTTTGATGTAGAAAGATATTACCAAACTTCTAACATGCTTCCAAACCAAGAAAGTAATGAAGAATTCCTAAATCCTTCATTTCGAATTCAGAAGCCAAATCTTTCTTACATTGATTAATGAGATGTTCTTCCCCTGTAATCAAAAGTCATCAACATAAAGAATTAGAATTAGCATATCATCTTTAGTTACCTTGAAGTAGAGATTTGGATCAGCCACGTTATTGGTGAATTCAACACTTAAAAGGTATTTGTCAATCCTTTCATACCAGGCCTTTGGAGCTTGTTTAAGTCCATATAGAGCCCTCTTCAATTTACAAACATGAGAAGCAGCATCATGAGTTACAAATCCTTATGGTTGTTCCAGGTATACTTCTTCCTCTATTTTTCCATTAAGAAAAGCAGTTTTTACATCCATTTGATGGATTTTCCAACCTTTGACTGCTGCGATGGTTATTACAGCTCTAACAAAAGTGTACCTGGCAACTGGTGCAAAGGTTTCTTCAAAGTCAATTCCTTCCTTTTGAGAAAAACCTCTAGCCACAAAACAAGCTTTATGTTTTTCAATGCTGCCATCTACAGCATATTTAACTTTGAAGAGCCATTTTGAAGACACAACAGGTTTTTCCTTAGGTCTCGGAATTATGTCCCAAACATCATATTTTAGTATAGATTGGTATTCTTTCACCATGTCATCTTTCCACGCTTGATGTTTAAGTGCTTCAGAAGTACTAAAAGGTTCAGGATTCAAGCTCTCACACAAGAAAGCATTGTATGTCAATTTTCTAGGTCTCTTGCTTTCTCGAAAGGTTCCTGAAGGGGCTGCGAATCCATCTCCATCTTGTATTATTTTTTTTCTTTTCCAAAGTGGCCTTTAAGAGTGATCAAGACTCTCTTCTTGAGTCTCTAGAAGGATTTCAATTTCAGTTGAAGTCTCTTCAGGGAACTCCTTCTAAATCTCAGGAGCAGGAATCTCTTCTAGAGATACATCAAATGTATCTACTTCATCAGAGGTTTTGGCTCTTCTGAAAGCAATGTCTTCCTCAAAGATGACATCTCTACTTAGTTCTATTTGTTTCTGTCTAGGTATGTAGACTCTATATCTTTTTACTATTTCACTAAAACCAATGAGAATACCCTTTCTTCTAGAAGGTTCTAACTTAGTCCTCTTCTCCTTAGGTACATGAATATATACAGGACACCCAAATATCCTTAGGTGACTGATGTCAAGTTTCTTTCCAAAAAATGCTTCTTCATGAGTCTTATTGTCCAAATGTGAGTGAGGACATCTATTCTGAATATAGACTGCAGTGTTGGATGCTTCAGCCCAGAAGGACATACTCAAATTTTGATCAAAAATCATAGCCCGAGCAGCTCCTACAATAGTTCTGTTCTTTTCAGCAACCCCATTTTGTTGAGGATTGTAAGGGATTGTGAACTCCCTCTTAATCCCAATGAGTTTGCAGAAACTTTTTAAATATTTCAGAAGTATACTCCTTCCCATTATCTGTTCTCAAAACTTTAATGTTCTTACCGGAGTTTTCAATGATAGTTTTGAATTCTTTAAACTTGAAGAGAATCTCTTCAAATTCTTTGCATTTAAGGAAGTATATCCATGTCTTCCTTGAAAAATCATCAACAAATATCAAATAGTACAAGAATCCTCCTATAGAAGGTATAGGCATAGGCCCACATAGATCAGAATGTACTAGTTCCAACACTTTTTTAGTTTTGCTCAAACTATGAGGAAATGGCTTTTTAGTGTTTTTCCCTAAGGCACAACCTTTACATGATTCATTGTGAATATGTTTTAACTCGGGCATTCCAGTTACTACCTTCTCCATTGATGTTAGAGCACAGAAGTTGATAAGACCTAGTCTTCTATGCCATATTTCATTTGAATCTGAGGTCTCATGTACAAGTGCAAGGTTTGTCTTAGCACATAGTTCATATAAAAGTCCTTGTCTTACTCCTATTGTTAGAGCCCTTTTAATGGTTGAATTTTTAGGCCATGCTAGTACTTTTCCTCCCATGAATGCGATTCTAAAACCATCATCTTGAAGTGCAGATATAGATATTAAATTCCTCTTAATACCTGGTACATAAAGAACTCCAAAAAGTTGAATAGAACTTCCAGATTTCAATCTTATGGTGCAGGTCCCAATTCCTTTTACGGAGTGTGCAGAATCACCACCAATTATAACTTCTTCATCTCTTTCTATTTGCATGCTTTCTAGGTTATCCTGATATCCAGTGATGTGTCTAGAAGACCTGCTGTCAACTATCCATGTATTCCTTTTGGTTGATATTTGGCTAGACAATGCTGAATAGAAGACATATTTCTCATATTCATTGCCTTCATTTGACTTCTCAGATTTTGCAAAAGATGCTTGAGGTTTAGATCTATCGGAATAATTTATTGCATAATGTCCATATAGATCACATCTGAAGCATTGGATTTTGGACAAGTCTTTCTTCTAATTGAATTGTCCTTCTCCATAAAAATTTCTTTTTCTTTTGCCATTTTTCTTCTTTCCTGTCTTATGAGCATTTGTATTAATAACTTGAACATCTTCATCTAGGATTTTGTGTTTTCCCTTAATCATTAATCTCAATTCTTCTTGAAGACAATTTGATCTTAAACGATCTAGTTTAGGGATTTTAGACCTAGCACTTATACCTTGTACAAAGGATTCCCAGGAGTTTGGAAGTCCTCCTAATGCTATTATGGAAAATTCTTGATTTTCGATTTCATAACCAAGTGCAAACAATTCATCTCTCAAATCTATGATTCTCATAAAGAAAGCATTTATAGTTTCTCCTTTATTCATGATTACACTATTCATCTGCCTTTTAAGAGCAAGTTTTCTACATGTATTATTGATTATAAATGCACTTTCAAGATCATGAAACATACGATATGTTGTGGTATGTTTTGCCACAATAGGTACTATGTGGTCTCGAACAGCATCCACAATTATCTTCATAGCCTTTTCATTTTTCTCGATCCATTCTAATTTCTCAAGATCATCTTTAGGTTCCTCTTTGTCCTCTCTTACAAATGATTCCAATTTGTTTTCTTTTAACATCATTAATCGAAGTTTCCAGGATTCGAAGTTATCAGCACTTCCAAGGTGATGTTCGAATCTCATTGTGTTTGTCATCTTTGTCGAGAGAGAGAGGACAGTTATTTGAAGTAAAATCTGATCCTTATAAACTCAGTCTGATCTTTCATTAGCGAAACTCTGATACCATGTAAAGTTTATTACCAGATTTAATTGATTGCAGAATTTTTGTTGCAGGTACAAACAATAACACCAATGTTTTAAATCACTTCCAGAATCTGCAAATGTTAGTGCAGTAATAACAGAAATGAAGTATATCAAATTCAGAATTATCTTCAATCCATTTGGAGTGCTTGCATTAATAGATTTTGATGCCAAGATTACATCGGGCAGATTGGATATATACCAACGGAAGGGGTGTGGGGGGACGTTCATTCTCCCATTCATTTAAACACAGTGATTAAATGTATAACCAATCATTACATCTGTGGCCCAATAAAAAGGATAGATCTATCATGATCTAAACATCCAAGGAACCAAAAATAATCTCGATCGTGCCTTAATGATCTGGAAACATATATATCTCATCAGTTGCAGACTGTGGAAGGTACAACAGCATGTACGTATGCATATATGCATAACAGCATGTGCATCATGCTGTTGTGCATATATACATACGTATGTGCTTATCACAGTAATGTCAGACCGAAGCTACATGCATTAATAGCCAAAAACAATACAAATCATTTCTGAACTGCCTAAGGCACTCAACCAAGTGACACCTATACTAGGAAGGGCTTCCAATACTCAAGCTTTGTCCAACAAAATCTTATTTCCAACTCTGAGATTGTCTTACTTCAGAGGCTAAAATAAGAACCCATAGCTTTGATGCAACCATCATACAGATAAACATAAAAATAAAATATACTACCATACCCCTAAAGGTTCATAGAGTAACATTCGTCACCTGCATACACAGGTAGAAAGCTAATGAATTTCACCCTAATCGGCAACAAATTTCATTGAAATATGGAAGCTCATTCTGGGTAGTAATGGAAAGTATAAGCTATAACCCTATTTATAATACACGTTATTGAGATTCATCTTTTAGTATTACCTTTCATTAGATCCTTGTCTGATTTTTCATGAAGAGATATTCAAACAGAGAAACTTGGTTACTTCGCATAAATATTTGATGAGCTACTATTGGGATTGAAAAGAAATGGATGCTAAATCTAACATTCACAAGGGATTGATATTAGGCGGCAGGCCATCATCATAGATTAAGCAGACCATTTATTTTTTCTAAATGCATGTCAAAATGTTAAAAAGACAGGCACATGGTCTATTGTTTGCTGAGAGTTTGCAAAATGTAGAAATATAAATATGGTACATAGCCTTTTTGAAAGACATGGAAGCACAACCAAGGCATGCGGTAAAAAGTCCATGAAACATATCATCTGATAAAATGCATATTCAATCTTGAAAATTTTATGTTCATAGAGAGGTAAATCATTCATAATGGAGATAATGCGTTCTCTGGAGACATAAGGAACCCTAACATGATGTAGTAAGTCAGGACAATACCCACTTGGATTGCTTTGATTGATGCTATTTACTAAAGTGCAACAGAATTGATATGTAATATTATTGATGCACTGTTTAATTGTCCAGTCAGACAGGAAGAACGGGTCATGGGTGGAACCTGAGTGTGATAAGCTTATATAGCTTCCATTAACAAGAATTATGTTGATATGGACAAATGTTCCATTAGTACAGAATCAGATTTGTGGTTTTGAAAATGGTGACCTTTTATACTATTTAGCTACTTCTTTTTTCAAAATTATGAGTGGATTTCTAGACATTGACTTGAAAAATTAAATTCTTTTTCTAAATACATTTCAGATAAACATGATCTAAACACTTATTTTGAGTAATTGTTGATGGATTCATCAATTTATTTCATTCTACGGTTTAATATTTATTTTGCATATTTGTGGGACCACCTAACGGTATAGTATTGACTTGGTTCCCCTATTAATGGTGCAAACATGGTTCAAATCGCCACCCAGCCCAAATAAAATTGTTAAAGCTGGTCTGGGCTCACCTCGGGGGCCATGTACGTAATTGTTGGTGGGGATGACATTGGTGGTAGTGCAAGGAATTGTATATGGCAGGAAGGAGGGTTTTCCTGTTGTGATTAAAAGAAGAGGAGGTGTTAATGCTTTAGTCTATTCTCAGGGATGGAGTCCTCCATTGTGACCCCAAGGGTTCAAAGCTCCAGCCACAAGAAACTATCATCAATCAAAAAAAATATTTGCATATTTGTGAAAATGCAACATAATCGTGTTATGCAACTATAATTGCTGTATAATTGCTGCACTATATAATGCCCTTCTTGGAGAGAAACATTGAACAGTTGGAATCACAGCAGTGGGCTCCTCAGAGGCCATTATGCTTGCAGGTCTTGCTTTAAAATTGGAAATGGCAGAATAAACTCCTGCAGCAGGGAAAACCCTTCAATAAGTACAACATAACATTATTAATGACAAAAAAAATTACACTTTCACAACAGCAAATAGGAGATTGGAATTTATCTCAGTATAATTGATTGTCACTGTCCTTCTAGAACAGGGTTATTGAAGATTATGTGCATCTCCATATGTATTTCTGTAATATACTCTTTTCTGCTTAATGTTATAGGGCAACACTACCTGTGTTCAGCCACTATTTGTGAACTAATTTTCTTTCTATAGAAAAGGAATTGAAGAAAATTGCATTAATTTCCAGTTTACTTAAGTATAACCATCAAGATTCAAAACTCAAGGAAATCGCATAGGAATGAAACTCTTATTAAATCATAATTTGCAGCACTGTATGGGGCAAATATTGATGACTTGAATTGTATTATGCATGTTTGTCATCTGACAGGATTCTACAGATACCTTTTAGGTGCTGAGAATTTTTTAAATTTACATTTGCTTACATGTCATTTAATGCCCTGATGTGGTTTTCTATATATCATATTTCAGGTGTGTCATACTGAGATATTATATTTCATATACATTTGGCTCTCTTTACTGCCTACATGGGTTTTGCTAGTGGAAAAAAAAAAATAGTCCTTGTGATCTAGATGTATAGTATCTGGCCTAGAAATTTATGAATCATAAGGAATTTAAAGATCTCTTTACTTGTTCGAAGACATGTTTATTGGGTATCATGCCCTCATCCATGAAATCTACTTGCCTATGATAGGGAAGGATGTCCATATGATGATCAAATAGCTTTATAACTGGTACAGTGAAATGTATTTTAGAAATCAAGTACAGATGCATGTGAAGCAATCACTCCCAAATCAACTTAGATTACTGCCTGGCCCAAACTGTAAAGAACCAAACACATACAGCAGTAGTCTGAACTAATCAAACTGAATGTATAAAGCGAGTGTGATGACTTGGTTTTGTCCCAACTTTAACTTTTTGCAGTATGGCAGAGATCACAAAGATAACAGATATAAACACTTAAAAAGGAGGACAGTAATTATAGAATGCTCTAACTGCCTTTAACCAAAGGTTCGATTTCTTCAAGTTTCCAATCCAACGCAATTTTGTGATATCAAATAACTTAGGAATGCTTCAACACCGATTCCTAACTTGGACAACAAGCTGGAAATGTATACATAAATTAAAATGCAGAACAAACAATATTGGCACCTGTTACAGCCGTGGATGGTTGATTGCCTCCCATCTGCAATATGAAAACTGTGCTGCTAGCCAATTCTACTCCTGCCATGTGCCTGATATCCTGAAGCTGCCATGGGGAGGTGTGCGTGTTCACCAGTCCATGCTCAGAAATACCGCCCAGTCTGCTGCCAACATTGCCGGTTAACACTGTCTCCAGTCACTCCTGCAACACTAGACGTGTGTATACCTTGTACTCAGGCTTCCTTCATACTGCAAACTCAATGTCTCTGCTCGTTCCTGTGGCCAGTCAAAGACTCCCAGCACCATTCACCACCTTCTTGATAACTCAGATTCGATGTATCTAGATGCTCACGTGGATGGTATGCATTCTCTAACCATCGTCCTTATACTGTCTGATATCTTAACCTGCGGCCTCCAGGGAAATAACAGAAATCTTTTCCTTGGGTGTGAACGTATACTACTTGCTTCTGAGTGCCGATTCTCAGCTATGACGGAGGCTACCAAACTCCATGCTCGAATTCTGGATAAAGTTGCCAACGAGTTGTTGGTGGGGCTACATCCAGCTCCTCCACTCTCTCAAGGGGTTTCGTCCTCAAGAGTGATCAGTCACATTAAGCAACCTTTTGTCATTTTCAAACAATATTATATTTCATGGTGTAAATCCCAATCTAGCTCCTTGCTTTTATAACTTCGATGTGAGGGAAGATGCAAACAACCAGGCAACGTGGGATAAAAGCCAATTTTTCATCTTTTAGTCATTTAAGTTACTTTTGTCATAAAGTGACTTTAATGATATAGTAACTTTATTAATCAACTTTATAAAATAAAGTGACTTAACTATAGGAAGTTGTAATAACCCTCCTCAAATCTGCCCTCATCCTAGATTGCTTTCCCTCAAGCAATCTCAGAGTCAAATGTTGCAGGATTGATTTGCCCTCCCAAGTGGCATCTTCATATGGCAAATCCTTCTAGTGAATTAGATACTCCCTAATGGACCTATTACGCAGCTTCCTTTCTCTAATCTTAATCACCTCTATTGGGACCAATACTAGCTTCCCTTCCACATCAACTGGGGGCAATCCAATGGAGGGTAATACATGCTGACCAATTGCTTTCTTGAGGCAAGAAACATGGAAAACGTTATGAATTCTACTGTCATCTATTAAGTATAGCTCATAAACAACCTCTCCAACCCTCCGAGTAATGCGATAGGGACCATAAAATCTAGGCTGAAGTTTCTCGGACCCACACTTCTTCAAGGAGATCTACCTATAAGGTTGGAGACGAGGGTAAACCATGTCACCCAACTCAAAACTCTGCTCTGTCCTATGGCGATCAGCATACATCTTCTGTTGATTCTGAGCTTGTAGAATGTTCTCCCGAAGAGATCTGAGAATGTCCTGTTGATCCTATATCCAATCACCAGCTAGTGGTGCCTTGCTATCCTGCAAAGCTAGATCTACGAACAACAGAGGTTCGCTGCCATAGAGAGCTCAAAATGGAGTCATTGGATGGACATGTGGTAGGAGTTGTAGCAATACTCCCCTAGATATAACCATTTAACCCAAGCTCTCTGCTATCCCGCTACATAGTTCCAAAGATAACTCTCCACCCATTTGTTTACTATCACAGTCTGCCCATCCATCTGCGGGTGGTAACTTGTGTTGGGTGTCAATTTTGTACCTGCTAATCTGAATAGTTCCTGCCAAAAAGTGCTGAGAAATTTGCTATCGTTGTCCTTACAATGGTTCAAGGGAGACCATGTAGACGAAAAACCTCTCAAAAAAAAACTCGGCTACCTAATGGGCCGACCAATCTACTGCTATAGCAAAAAGTGAGTGAACTTGGTCAATCTATCCACAACCACGAAAAATGGAATCTCTGCCCTGCAATTTCGGCAATCCCGTAATGAAGTCCATGGAGATACTCTCCCATTTCTGTGCTGGAATAGGAAAGGGCTGTAATAATCCGGCTGGAAACTCGTGCTCTAACTTGTTCTACTAACAAGTTCGACATTCTTTGATATGCTGAAGGACATCATCCTTGAGGCCCTTCCATGAAAACCTTTCCCTGGTCTACCTATAGGATTTGAAGGAACCTGGGTGTCCAGTTGATGGTGCATCATGAAGAGTCTCCATAATCTTTCTTTTGAGTTTAGATTCTGGTACGAGATAGATACTATCCTTATAAAAAATCATATCATCAACTACCTTGTACCTATTGTCCTGGAGCTATCCATACATAATCTGACACACTTGAGTAGAATATTCAACCAACAATTGGGACTTCCAATCTACCGATATCTCGGAAATGGCACAACACTCTGCTACTGAAGGTCTCCTGGAAAGCGCATCAGCAACTATACTATTCTTACCCTTGACATACTCGATGTCAAAATCATAGGCCTGAATCTTGCTGAACCACTTTTGTTGTCTTTCATTTAGATCCTTCTACTCTAAGAAGTAGCGCAAACTATTGTGGTTTGTCTTAACTGTGAATTTGTCACCCACTAAGTACTGTCTGAGACTCTAAACTTGGCTAAAGTGTGCATAATGGCTAACATTTCTTTGTCATAGGTGGAGTACAATCTCTCACCGTCCTTGAGCTTCCTGCTCTCATAAGTTACCAGATGCCTATCCTACATCAGAACCGCGCCAATTTTGCTCCCTAAAGCATCACACTCTAGAACAAAAGGGTGAGAGAAATTGGGAAGAGTGAAAACCGGCCATGTGCTCATCACCTTCTTGAGTTTATCAAAGGTCAACTCTACATCATCTGTCCACCTAGAGGGCCCTTTCCGTGTGAGATCAGTGAGGGGAGTTGTTCTCTGAGAGAAGCCTCTAGCGTACCTCCAATAATAAGAGCAAAGATTGAGGAAGCCCCTCAAATCTGATATGTTCCTCGGAGGGGGCCAATCTAGGATAACCTGTATCTTTTCCTCGTGTACCTTCACCCCATCTGCACCAATCACGTGACCAAGGTAAAGAATCTCGATCAATCCAAACTCACACTTCAACTCCTTCGCAAACAATGAGTGCTCCTCCATAATACTAAGTACCTCATATAGGTGATGCAGATGCTCCTTCCAAGTTCTACTGAAAACTAGGATATCATCAAGAAACACCAACACGCTCTTGCACAGCTATTATCTAAAAATATGGTTCATACATGACTAAAATGTGGTCAATGCCTTGGTGAGTCCAAATGGCATAACCAAAAACTCAGTGTTCATAATGACATCGAAAAGTTGTTTTATGCACATCCTCTTCACGAACCCGTATCTGATGGTACCCAAATCTAAGATCTATCTTTGAGAAATAAAATACCCCATGTAATTCATCTAGTAACTCATCAATGCAAGGGGCAGGGTACCTGTTCTTAATGGTCCTCTTGTTAAGAGCACAGTAATCAATACACATGCAAAGAGTGTCATCCTTCTTCTTCACAAAAACGACTAAAGAAGTGAAGGGATTGAAGCTAGGTCTGATGTGTCCCATATCCAAGAGTTTCTTAATCGTCCTTTATATTTCCTCTTTATAGTGTCGAGGATGACAATAAGGTGTAGTGATGACGGGTTTGGCGCCCTCCTCTAACTCAATGATATGCTCAAACCCTCTGTCTGGAGGAATGCCCGGGGGTATGTCCTCAAAAATCCTCTTGTGCTTATCAAGCACTGCCTAAATGTCAAGCTGAATCTGCTGTCCTGAGTCTAAAGTAGTCTCAAAGGAAATGAATCAGTGAGCTGCCCACTCCATGTCATCATGCCTCATAATAGCCTGCATCCTGTGGGCTGAAATCAACCTGGGTTCGCCCTCTACATAGCCTTGAGAATCACCTATCGATCATCCTGTAAGAATTCCAACTACATCTTATCATGATCAACTATGTACTTGCCAAAAGTCTGCAACCACTATCTTCCCAACATGGCATCTAATTCATCCAAATCAACCACATATAAATCTGCCTCAAGAAGAAAGTCATCAAAGTGAATTAGAAGCCCTAGCACTTTTCCTATGAACCTCAATCTCTCGCCTCCTACCACTCTAACTTTGAACTCGGGTATGTCATCTATTTGTAACTTTCTCTTTGAAACCCAGTGTGTACTTATGAAGTTATGTGATGCACCTATATATAGGAGACACACAATGTGTTGTCCTCTAACTACACCCTTCAAGCGAAAGGGGTGACTCGTGGGATCACTGGAAAGGGAAGCTATGATAGGAGACTATCCCAGAGTGGATTCCTTCTTTCTCTCTCTAGCAGGCTGCTCCTTACTTTCTTCCTCATCACTGCCCCCTATTGCTCATCCTCCTCTTCCAAGAGTACCTCGACATAACATATTTTGCCTTTGCCAAGGCATTTGTGATCCAATGTCCATGGCTCCCTACAAGTGAACTATGGCTTCTTTCTCCTGAGTTCATTCCGTGTCTCAAAGTCCAACCTGGGAGGGGTAGTCTTATGTTGGTTCTTGTTCTTCTAGAACAAAGTAGATCCCTTATAAGGTTTCTTAGGGGGTTGTAGTATCCAAGAAGGGGAGTTTAGATCATGTGTGATCTTAATAGCATCATCCAAAGTGTTTGGTTTAAGGACCTTGACCAAGTTTCTATATCTGTCTTGTAATCCCTTAGTGGACAGCATTACCTTACATTGTTCTATCATATCTGGGACCATCACCAAAATCTGCTGAAACTCATCAATGAAGTCATCTAGAGATCCACCTTGTCGCAATTGCGCCAAGTCCCTGTAGTAGACCTCAATATCCTTCCTGTCAAAATAGGTGATCAGCTTAGAGGTGAGAGTCTCGTAAGATGTAATGAGACCATAATCCTGGGTGATTAGCCCATGATGCCACCAATCATATGTTGCTCCTTCTAAATGCATTGTGGCGAATCTAATGGCTTTTGTCTCCGACATGGGCTTAAGTGTTAAGTAGGTGTCTAGCTTGTAAATCCAAGCTCTAGCAGATGTATTATTACTACCATCAAAAATGGGAAGAGATAATTTGTTCATGGCGTGCTTCAAATCCCTATTCTGTGCCCTAGGCCTCCTGTCCTATTGTGCTCTCTCTGTCTCCCTGTTCTGATTCATGTATTGAACAAAAGTCAGATTCTATTTAATCTGTTCAGGGAACAGATTCCATTCATGGTACATAGCCATAACATTATCTAGAAGTAAACCAAGTGCCATGGGTTGTGCTACTTCCTCCTCAATGTTATTCTTAACAAAAATGGGCATCAGTGGCCTATCAGTGTTCTGTGTGGGGGCCCTAGCCGCTCAAGGTGATCCTACCACACTACCACCTCTACTATGATGACTCAATGTTCTCTTGTGAGTCGGAGCTAGCTACTACATAGCACTTGTAAGCTGTTGAAGTGCAATAGCGATGTTATTCTGCCCATCCCTAATAGCCTGTAAGGTTTCTCTCATTTCCCGTTCCTGTTCATTCCCCTCATGTGTCATCTAAAAGACCTATACTTGTTCAACTTGTTCAACTTGTTCAACCTATTCAACTTGTAAGTTCTTCCCAAAAGTTAGCTCTTCATCAACTAAGTAGCTGTCCTCAATGTCAATCTGATCTGAATATCCTGCCTGTCCAGGTCAGTTGTGACTAAATTTATTAGATTTCCTCTTCATGCCTAACTATCATTTTTTTTTGTTTAACCCAGCCTGCACTAATAAACTTACCCA
Organism: Cupressus sempervirens; assembly: GCA_028749045.1. Taxonomy (NCBI): domain Eukaryota; kingdom Viridiplantae; phylum Streptophyta; class Pinopsida; order Cupressales; family Cupressaceae; genus Cupressus; species Cupressus sempervirens. The sequence goes on along the minus strand of CM053791.1, from coordinate 530,484,457 downwards.
CAAGTCGGCCAATCTTGTGGCTTTGATACCACTGTAAAGAACCAAACACGTACAACAGTAGTTTGAACTAATCAAACTAAATGTATAAAGCGAGTGTGATGACTTAGTTTTGTCCCAATTTTAACTTTTTGCAGTATGGCAAAGATAACACATACAAAGACTTTAAAAGGAGCACAGTAATTATAGAATGCTCTAACTACCTTTAACCAAAGGTTTGATTTCTTCAAGTTTCCAATCCAACACAATTTTGTGATATCAAATAACTTAGGAATGCTTTAGTGTCAATTCCTAAGTTGGACAACAAGCTAGAAATGTATACATAAATTAAAATGCAAAATAAACAATACTGACACTTGTTACAGCAGTAGACGTTTGATTGCCCTCCCATCCGCAATATGAAAACTGTGCTGCTAGCCACTTCTACTCCTACCGTGTGTCTGATATCCTGAAGTTGCTGTGGGGAGCTGTGCGTGTTCACCAGTCCATACTCAGGACTACCGCCCAGTCTGCTGCCAACGCTATTGGTCACCACTATCTCCAGTCACTCCTACAACATTAGACATGTGTATACCTTATACTCAGGCTTCCTTCACACTGCAAACTCAACATCTCTGCTCCTTCCTGTGGCCAGTCAAAGACTCTCGGCACCATTCACCACCTTCTTGATGACTCGGATTTGATGTATCTAGATGCTCATGTGGATGGTATGGGCTCTCTAACCGTCGTCCTTGTACTATCTAATATCTAAACCTACGGCCTCTAGGGAAATAACAGAAATCTTTTTCTTGGGTGTGAATGTATACTACTTACTTCTGAGTGTTGATTCTCAGTTATAATGGAGGCTCCCAAACTCCATGCTCGAATTCTGAATAAAGTTACCAACGAGTTGTTGGGGCTACGTCCAGCTCCTCCATTCTCTAAAGGGGTTTCGTCCTCAAGAGTGATCAGTCACATTTAAGCAACATTTTGTCATTTTCAAAAGGTATTATATTTCCTGGTGTAAATCCCAATGTAGCTCCCTGCTTTTATAACCTTGCTATGAGGGAAGATGCAAACAACTAGGCAATGTGGAATAAAAGTCAATTTCGTCTTTTAGTCACTTAAGTTACTTTTGCCATAAAGTGACTTTAAATGATAAAGTAACTTTATTAACCAACTTTATAAAACAAAGTGACTTAACTATAGGAAGTTCCCACTTATATATCTCCCCAACGAAACCAAAAAGACTCATGTGATTGGCTGGCATCCTCAAAATAAGTGTCATTAGCCTATCTGGATGGAAAGATAGACCAACAAGGCGCCATAAGGTCTAGTGCAAAGAAGGGGACATTACACAAACACTCTCAACAAATTTTGATGTATTCTCTTAAAGATCAAATAATTGGCTTATATGGAACATTATATACGTGTAACACTGAGACCATCTCCCAAACAGATCAAATTAATTTTACCAGATTAGAACATAAATATTTTCTCAAAAGACTGGCAGCCGAGAAAAACTTTTGTCATGTGGTCATCTTGTAGGTTTGACATGTAGCATTTTAAGATTAGAGACATCACATATGTATGTAAGTGTGTGACTATACCCTCCTGGATTACCCACCTTTGTTTTCCGACATAATAAGCTTTCACTCATAAATAGATTCTACTATGTTAAAGCACAAGACCCTTCAACCAATTATGGCACCGGACTCTTCAACAAATTATATCAGCAACACATTATGTCAGAAACAATCCTACAACTAACAGTTCCAACCTCATAAGATTAACTTATTAGATGACACCATAAATGTTCAAAATACGTTGATTCAGGCAGCATATGTTCCAATTTCAGTTACAAGGTAGGCAATTATTGACAAGATGAAAACTACATTACTGGGTTCAAACCCTGGACCCTTGAACTGGTTCCGAGTGCAAATTGGACTCAGGCTCGCCTTATGGTACATGGCGGGTCCAAGAAGGGTTCACATTTGGACATGTGGGTGCGTCCGAGTCACAACCATCACAAACCCGAGCGGACTCACAGGTCCAAATGCGAACCCTGCCCGAACCCACCACATACCGAAGGCCCGCAGCTATTAAGTTAAAAAGTGGGCCCAGAAATAATTTGAATGACATTTTTAAATTTTTTTCCTCCTCAACCTAAAACGCCCCTAATAAGGAGGCTCCAAACACATTTCATTTCACATTTGCTCTCATTTGGCTCTCTCCATCTTGCAAGTCTAAAGTGAGGTGATTGTTTTTGAGGGAGATCGATTGTGGAGTTCTAAATACCTTCCAAAGAGCAAATTAAAGTGTTTGAGGTATCCATTTCAACAATATTCTTTAGTTTTTTGATAGATTGTTTCAAGTTTTCGAAAAGTTTTGTTTTAAAGAAGTTTGGAGTTTCTTTTTCTATTTTGTAGAAAATTGCAACAATGAATAGTCAAGGCTCAATGGGTGGGTCTCAAAAATTTAAAATTGATAATGGATCTCCTCTATGGAAATACAATACAAGATTTTCTCAATATCTTAGAGGTGGGGTTTGTATGGAAATGCAAATTTTGCAACTCAGAGTATAGAAGCTCCTACTAACAAGTAAAATTTTACTTTATGGCCCTTGGGGGTAAACGGATTAATATGTGTGGAGGTCCACTAGGGCGTAGATAATAGCATCATTCATTAAAGAACAAGAAGATGAAATAAAAAAGTTGCAGAGGGAAAACAAATTAATTATAATTCCAAGAAAAAACACACCACCACCACCCACTCGACCAGCCACCAAACATCCCTTCATGTCTATGCCTTCTAGGGAGGATGAAGATGTAGATGAACCACAAGTCATCACCTTCAAGAGAAGTACACTAGATCTAACATTTCAAAATGAGGCAAGATATATTACTGATGAAAAAATTGCAAGTTGCCTCCAAGCAAATGGTCTTCCATTCAACTTAGTGAGGTCACCCTATTCAAGGGAGATGGTGACAGCAATAAATAATGCACCTTTAGGTTACAAAGGTCTTGGATTTGAAAAGGTGTGCACCACCTTATTGCATAAAGAGAGGAAAAATAGAAAGGCCCAATTAAAATCAATCAAAGATTCTTGGGTTCGAACAGGTGTATCTATTGTCTTTGACAGATGGAAAGATTGCAAAAACCGTTCCTTGATCAATTTTATTATTGTGTCTCCCAAAGGGGCAATGTTTTTGAAGGCGATAGACTATGAGGGGGAAGTAAAAGATACAGAGTTTATTTCCCGGATTCTCATTAATTCTATAGAGGTAGTCGATAGTGATAATGTTGTCCAAGTAATTACGAATAACACAAAAGTTTACAAGGTTGCAGGTGCTTTGGTAGAGGCTAGTATGATCACATCTTCTAGACACCATGCATCATACATTTGCTTAATTTGGTCATGCAAGCAACTAGCACCCAAGTAGACTAGGTGAAACAAATATATGAGGGTAAGGGGGTTCAGATGTTTGTGACAAATCACCATATATCACAAGCAATTTTCAGAACTTTCTCCAAATTGGAATTATTGAAAGTAAATTTTAAAATTTAATTTATTTAGTTTCATTTATCATTTTTTGTCATGTTATGCATAATTAAATTAAATAATTTTTGTGTTATAGTGCTTAGCTTCAAGATTAGATTGTGTTTGCATTTTTAGCATCAACATTTCAAATCACACTCCATAATCCATCATGAGGATGAAAGAGAGCAAGAGATGCAAAACAAAGTATTGTTTACATATATTAAAATGCGTTACTAACTTACTATAACATGTTCTTAGGTGGCTGAAACTCATTTTGCCTTTCACACAATTGTCTTGAGACGACTTGTAAAGATAAAAGAGGCATTATAATAAATGGTCATTAGCAACCAATGGGGCATTTGGAATCAATCCAATACAGTAAGGGCCTAAAATGTGAAATCAATGACACTAGATGATGATTGATGGTGTTGTGTGGAGTATGTAGTGGAATTCACCAAGCCAATCATGTCCATGTTTTGCTTTGTTGACACTGATGAACCATGCCTTGGAGATGTCCTAAATCACAAGATACGCTGAATTTCATCCATAAAGTTTGAATTTCAGCAAACTTTTACCCTTTCTGAACTTCATCTGAATTTTATGGAATTTAATATGATATTGTTATTTATAATAAGATTCTTTTATTTTAAAATACTATTAAGTTTTCTAGATTAATTATTTAGCAATGTCAAACTATTTTGACAATTTTGTGGAAAGTTTACTTATATTTAAAAATAGTTAATGTCTTTTTTTTCCCAAATTTTTACCCTTGCCAAATTTCATCCGAATTTTATGACCAATGAACTCAAATTTGAATTTGAAGCTTGCGACATAGGAGGTCTATCATGCTATGGACACCATGTTGGAGAGGATAAAAGTGGTAAGCTATAAATTTAATTTAGAATACATTCTTCTATCATTATTTATTGAGGGATATCTAAATTTTTAATTGAATAACTAACATAAAGATAACATACATGAACATCATTTGATATCCCAAGTGATGCAAAGAAGAAACAATGGTCCTGAGAACACCTTTTATAAAAATTTGGAAACAATTATTCTCCATCACTAGAACAAAACATCCACACCTCTTCACCTCCTCACATTCTCTCCCGAATACTATGGTGTATAGATACTCACTGTTCCTGGTAGAGTACCACCATATAGAGATGTTGAGGTTGCTATAGGGTACAAGAGGGCATTTAGTAGGATCTTTAGTGATCCAAGGGTGGGGCTAGTTGTTAGGAAAAGATTTCGATTATTCATCTCAAGAAAAAATTTCTTCCTTGTGTTGTAAATGACCAAAGCAAAATGGACGTAATTACATGACGATAGCTTCATGGCCAGGGTTATGTGTACCTCCAACCTCTTGCCATTAAGATCCTTTCGCAAGTAAGTTTTTAATTTTAATTTTGTTTTTTTTAACACTAAATATTCTTGAATTTATCTTGTATTTTTTAGTCTTAATTTTGTGTGTTTTCTTTCCAAGTTGCTAGTTCTATTGTTGAGTGAAATTGGAGTACTTACTCATTTATCCACTCAGTCAAGTGCAACCGGTTGTCTGCCAAAAAAAGTTATGGACTTGGTGTTTATTCACACCAGTTTGCATCTTATGGCACACAAGGATCCAAAATACAAAAAGGAGGCAAAGAAGTTGTGGAACGTAACACCCAAGTTCACTAACTTGGATATGATCATCTAGGATAAAGTTAGAGTGACTTTACTTAATGTGGATGATGATGACATGACAGTGGTAGACCAAGTGCTAGCGGAACTAATTTGGGTGATAATAAGGATCTATGAGCAGCTATGGAAAATGAAAATACTATAGACAATGGTTTTTTTGATATCCTTTTGATGATTGATCAAAACTTTGATTATTGATGAACATTAAACTTTGAATCATGTTTCACCTTTCAAACTTTCATTAACTATATTTTAACTTAGTAATTCGATGCAATGGTTTTCATTAGAATGATAGGGTTGTGTTATCTCCAACATTTGGCATTGATAAATGATCGAGCATCATACTATGAGATGATTTAGTTTAACACTTTGTATATTTCTCTTTTTTTTTGTATATATAATGCATACACACACACACACACACATGAACCCCTACGAACCATAATAAAGGAAAAAATTCCTTGAACCCACTAACCAGATTCTCGTACCCAAACCCATCCCCAAACCTAAAACAGTGACTTAGGATGAAACAAAACATATTACAGAATAGGTTCAGCCGTTAAAGCATATTGTTTATTTCCTCTTTCAATAGAAGAGCTAAGTTCATAAACACATGTTAATGATATCGAAAGGTAACGTTCGTTAAACACAGTCATACCATCAAATATGTTGCCTTCCCAACCATAGATGATAAGCTCTTAGCATCACCCTTGAGCACACTCCATATTTTGTACATCACAAAAATCATTACTATTGATGCAAGAATGGCCTTGCATATATATAGATCAATGTCGTCCAATAGACCTCCAGTCAGCCTCGCAGTTTTGGTGCCAAGAATAGGATTGGACATATTAATTACAAGTTACATTCATATAGGTCTTGCCCAATTACATAATTGCAAGTCACATGAATCACACAAATAGGGTAAAAGCCTAATAAGGATTAATATGGCAAAGTTCATTAGCAAAATGGCTAAGGCCAACAAGCCAATTAGCCATTAGGTGTACTAGGTCAGCCCTAGAAGGGATCTAACTTAGATACACATCAACACTCCCTCTTAGCTATGGAGGATTCCTTCTAAATATCTGAGTTACATAGTGACAACCTGTGTCACAGGGTTCACCGCATTTCATGTATGAAATTCGAAATTCGGCGAATTCTGAAAGACTCTATAAAATTCGCTCTTATTCGTCCCAAAAATCGTATGCAATAGGGTTAGGGCTATTTTAGGTGATACATTTGGATCTTTGAAATACATTCTCGGGCGGAATGAATGGAAGTCCCGAAATGAAGAAATATTATCGATGCAAGACACACCAATGTTGGAATCTAGGGAAATGTACAAGTCATATCGCTGCAAGACACGCCAACAATCAAAAGAAAATCCGCACAAAGAGATTGTCTACTAGGCGTCTGGATTGTTCCCTGTAACGCAAATCCTCTCCAGCATGGTGAGCGCTCAAAATGAGAGTCAATAATACAAGTCCTCCAAGTATTTTTAAGTCCCGCAAATGTATACGCAAATGTATATGAAGTACTAAATAATACATTAAAACACATTACTTAATGTACATATTTAAGATATATTTATTACTTATTATTTCATATACTATATAGTATAAATAACACTTTTCTAATTTATATGTTAATTAAATAAATAATTAAAACTTTAATTTTGTTTACATTATACTGATTTTAAATTTGTTGTAATGTTTACATTGATCTATTTTCTATAATTTTAGCTTATCAATTGTAAAACTAAAATATATACATTAAGTTTCAAATTTAAAGTAATATTATTTTATTTTAATAAATAATTAAATAATTTATTTTATTTCAATTTCATCTAACGATGTTAAGTTATTTTTATAATTTAATCAATTTATTATTATATATAAAAAATTAAATTTATATAAGGAAAATTAAATGTCGAATTTTTTTTCGAACTTTTTACTTTTGTCGAACTTCATCCGAATTTTATTGTTGTCGAACACGAACTCGAACTCAAACCTTGTGACTTAGGTGACAACCATCATGGCTACTCCCATAAAAATGCAAGTGAACACTACCACCATGGCTACTCCCAAAGGGTGAATAAAAAATAGCGTTACGTCATGAAACCTCTTCCACGACATCCACCAAGCCTACTCACAAAGTGTGGATCCACCATACCTACTTGAAGCGGGTGGCACGAGAACTTTCACCTTGAACTTCTCCCAAAGAAGAATGCATCTCCACCATGCTTACTCGCAGAGGGTAGATCCATCATATCTAGTCGTAGAGGGTGGAACAAGGGCTTTCACCTCAGACTTCTCCCACACAAGAATGCATCTCCATGCCTACTTGTAGAGAGTGGAACAAGGGCTTTTTCACCTCAAACTTCTCCCAAAGAAGAATGTATCTCCACCATGCCTACTCACATAGGGCGGATTCACCATACCTACTAATTGAGGGTGGAACGAGGGCTTTCACCTCAGAATTCTCCCAAAAAAGAATGCATCTCCCCTATGCCTCCTCGCAGATGGTGGATTTACCATACCTACTCACAAAGGATGGTAAGTATGCTTTCACCTCAAACTTCTCCTAGAGAAGAATGCATTACCAAGGTGATGTGGCTCCCTCATAACCTAATATCAACCTTTTGAAATGACTAGCTCCCTCTGAAGCAGATATCAACCTTCTGACCTCTAAGTCCAAGGTTGCTTCTAATGATATGTCAAACTCCCTCTGAATAAATATCAAGCTTCTAACCTCCTTGATCAAGGTTGCTTCTAATGAATTATCATACTCCCTCTTAATGTTGATTCTTCCTCTTTGAAGAAATGCAAACAGGTATCAAGATCTTCTTTTTTTTAAGGCTCCTATGCTCCTTGGTCAATCCTAAAAGCATTTCATAGATATTAATAATAGTCCAAGACTATTTCAAAGAGAAATATCAATGCTTGAATGATTCACTATCCCAATGATATAACATAAATTAATAACAACATGAAAAATTCATAAACACCATTCAAGTATAAAGAATACTTCTCTCTTTATAAGTTAGTCTTCCACCAATGTTCTTTACTAATTTCACTTGCTAATCAAATTCGACAAAATGCAAGGTGAAACATTGAGTGAATTGAAATCTGCAGGCTTTTCCCATATTTCGAACCGGCTCTAATACCATGCTGACTTTACGGTAGTGCTCATTGACCACAGGAAAACCATCAGATATATTACCTTCCAAACCAGAGATGATAAGCTCTTATCATCACCTCCGAGCACACTACATATTTTGTACATCGCAGAAGTCATTACTGTTGATGCAAGAATGGCCTTGCCTATATATGAATCAACGCCTCCTAATAGACGTCTAGTTGGCCTTGTAGTTTTGGCACCAAGAATAGGATCAGACCTATTAATTACAAGTTACATTCATATAGTCTTGTCCAGTATAATAAATCTTGCCCAATTACATAATTGTGACTAACATGAATCACCCAAATAGGGCCAGGCCCAAATAAGGATTGATATGACAAAGTTCATTAGCAACATGGCTAAGGCCGACAGACCAATTAGCCATTAGGTGTACTAGGTCGGCCCTAGAAGGGCCTAGATGGAATCTGACCTAGCTACACATCAACAAATGAGTTAATAGTTTCCTAGTTTTATATTTTATTTTATTTAGATATTATAACCACAAGTGGCCAAGAATGACTGATGAGATTTAATAGAAGGTACAAAGTTGATGAAATATACAATAGCAGTGCCTATTGCATCCTTGGTATAGTGAAATGTCCTTTAAATATAAAATGATCGTACAGACAAAAACTCTACATAAACAAAAGCACAAGCAACAAATGTAATACTAAAAAACCCTAAGCTATGATCAGTAGACACTATCCTGACATTTGATGTTTATAATAAGTCGGTAATGGGATTTATATGCTATTTGCTTGGTACTGCTGAGATGAATATAGACTGAATAATCTCATACGTTTTTAATTAGAGGGTCTCTTAGAGCTCTCAAAAGTGACCACCACTAACTGAAAGTGGTAGTTGAAGACTGTTACATCTAAGCAATCCATTAGAAACTATAAAAATATATAACTGGATGCCTCTCTAATGAAAAAGTATGAGTCCTAAAGGCCAAAGGAGTTTCAAAAGAAAATGAAAGAACTTAAGGCATTTAGAAATAGCTAAAATAGAGGATGATAAATCCATCTCAGTAGAGCTTCAAATCGTCCTTTGAAAAAAATAATGTACTCTCATCTGTATAACAATTATCATATCCACACATTGTTACTACCACAAAGCTGGATTCCTTACTATTGCTACTCTAGGATGAGCATGCTTTAACTGTCAAGTTCCATCTTGAACTAGCTGTACCAAGACAATGGATAGGAAATGTGTTAGCCATTACTGTATACATCCAGGAACCTGGTAAATCACATGACCATTGTTCATTACAAAATATATAGAAACATAAATATGATGATTGTCAAAAGGATTATGTCTAACTCAGGCTAACTCGGTGCAATTACAGCCTTCAAATTTGTAGATGGTTAACATGAACATGACTGCATTATATAATCATCTCTTAAAAGCACTTCTGGACTAGTTTTGTTAACTTTGAGCAAGTGAGTTAAACTGAAATTGCACAAATGCACAAATAATACATTTTACCTGAGGTATATGGCTAGTCATTTAATTGTACCTAGAAGCACCTCAGTGAACTCAAAAGAAGGCATTTTGAGGCCCAAGGTCTTATAACTGTGGAAACAAAGATTTAATGATTAAAGTTAAGCAGGATTGAAACCCCTGAAAATAGAAATAGAGGCAATGCTATTGGAAATAACCTCCTCTGATATTTTAGTCATCTTCAAGTCAATTTCTCCCAATCTCCAGGTCTTTGATGAGCCCCTAGGCTTGCATGTGAGATGAACCATGACCTGCATAATCATTCATCATCAAGTGAATAAGCACATGTTGGACAAGGACAATGTCACAAGAAAGTACCTTTTGTAAATCTCTCAGTGGTTCAATCATCGCAACCCGCATAAAATAAATGTATCACCTCAGATTACATATTCCATTAACAAACTGTAAAAGCACTACATTTAGTTTTAATCTCTTATGTACTCTCCATGATAAGTATCAGCCATTCATTTCATCTCAGCCATTTTGTTCAAAATTTTCTTTGCTTCATCAATGTTGCCCACTTTGTTATAGCCATCAATCATATATTTGTAGGTAGTACTATTAGGAATCAATTCCCTGTTCATCATTTCTATCAGAAGTTTACAAGCCTCTTCCATATTGCCTTCCCTGCAAAATCCATTAATCAGGAGGTTATATGTAGTGACACTTGGTACAGCACCTCCTTTCACCATTTCATGTAGCAATTTTAGAGCATCTGCCATCCTTCCTTCATTACAGCAGCCAAAGATGAGTACATCATATGTACCAGCAAATGGAATCATACCCTTCTCATGCATTTCTTCACACAATTTAGAGGCTTCTTTCAGATTTCCTTTTTTGTAATAACCATTAATTAGCACCTTGTAAACGATAGCATCAGGGGCAATCCCTTTTTCAACCATTTCATTGAACAAACAAACTGCCTCAACCATATTACCTTGTTTAATGTATCCATCAATCAATACTGTGTAAGTAACAATGTTTGGCATCAAGCTTTTCTCCTGCATTTCCTTCAAATACAGGCATGCATTTTGCATATTGCCTGCCTTGCAATATCCATTAATAATAGTGGTATAGGTCACATGATTAGGTAGATATCTGTTATCTACCATCATCTTTAACAGTTGACTAGCCTCCTGTGTATTGCCAAGATTGCAAATTCCATGGATGATTGTATTATATGTTGCAATATCCAGGGAAAGACCTTTTTCTGCCACTTCATTAAGAAGCTTGAAGACATTCACAAATTCTCCTTCCTTCCAATGTTGGTGTATAAGTATACCATAAGTAAACTTATCAGGTTTAATCCCCTTTTCCACCATTTCCACATATAGTTTATGAGCATCCTGGAAAGTTCCTTTCTTAAAGTGCCCTTCAATAAGAATTGTGTATGTGACAGTATTAGGTTCCAACCCCATTTCCAACATTTCCTTGAATATCCTGTCAGCTTCTTGCATATTGCCCAGCTCACAGAAGCCATTTATCAAGGAATTGTAAATAGTAACATTTGACTGAATACCCTTTCTTAAAACATTACTGTGGAGCTGTAAAGCCTCATTCACATTTCCTCTCTTACAATACCCATCAATCAAAGTGCCATAGGTAACAATATCTGGGACCAGACCTTTATCCTGTATTTCTTGCAAGAGACGGTGTGCCTCTTGCATCTTTCCTGCATTGCATAGGCCATGAATGAAAGCAGTGTATGTGTGAATACTGGGAGAGATACCCTTTTCGGACATGTCATCAAGCATAGCAAAGGCCTTATCCAAATTATCTTGCTTGCAGTAACCGTCAATGAGGGTGGTATAAATAACATCGTTCGGTATCAAACCTCTGTCAAGCATTTGACTGAAGATCAAATATGCTTCATTCATCTCTCCATGCATACAATAACCATGTATGAGTGCATTGTACGTATAGGCAGTAGGTGATAAATGTTTATCCAACATTTCCGTGAACACTTTATTGGCCTCATTAATCTTGCCAGCTTTGCAAAGGCCATGGATAAGAGTACCATATGCAAAGGCATCTGGAGCAATTCCTGTCTTAATCATGTGATCTAAAAGCTCTAAAGCATAGTCTGCATCACCTTCCCTGCAATGGCCACTAATAAGAGTGGTATATATAACAACATTGGGCTTCAGACTTCTTTTCACCATGTCATTAAAGACTTTTTTAGCTTTCTGCATTTCGCCGCCCACTTTGCTGAGCCCCTGTATTATTACCCCATAGGTCATAACACTAGGTGCAATATTCTTCCTTTCCATCTCATCAAGCAGCTCAAAAACCTCATCCATCTTTCCTTCTTTGCAGTAGCTCTCCATCACAAAAGTATAAGTAGCCTCATTCGGTCTCAATCCTATCTCTCTCATTTCAGTCAAGAGCTTCGTTGCCTCTTGCACTTTACCTCGCCTGCTAACCCCGTGTATGAGTGAATTGAACGTAACAACATTGGGCTTGATCCCTTTTACCATCATTTCATCTTTTAGTTTAAAAGCCTCTTCAATTTTTCCTTCCTTCATGAACCCAGAAATCAATGTCGTATATAGAACTTCATCGGCCTTCAAACCAACATTCTCAATCTCCACAAGGAGTTCCCTCGCCTCACTCAATCTCTGATTCTTGCACAAACCATTTACAAGAGCACTATAACTTAAAATATCAGGAGCCAAGCCCTTTCCACACATTGTATTTTTCAGACCAAAAGCTTCTTTAAGATCTCCTTTTCTGCAACATCCAGTAATTAAGGTATTGTAAGTAACAACGTTTGGACTGCACCCCTTGGCTTCCATTTCAAAGAGCATCTTCTTAGCCTCTTCCAACCTCCCTTGCTTGCAATAAGCATGAATCATGGTACTATAAGTATATACATCAGGCGCCATCTTAGCATCCAATATGTTCTGATAGACAGTCCCGACCATATCCCAACTGTTTGCTCTTAACAATGCCTTTAGCAATGCATTGCAACACCTCAAACTTGGCATAATACCATGCTTTTGCAATATCTGGAATGCAGCACCAGCTTGAAAGATCTTGCCATTCTGAACATATGCATCAATTAGTATGTCAAAAACCATTGGAGATGAATCACAGTCTCTGCGTGTGTCCACAAGGGCATCTACCAAATTGGCTGGTGGAGTAGACGATTTTTCTCGGCCAATCAGACCTTGTATAACACCATTTGCAGCTGCAAACATTTTTGCTCTTGACAGTGTATGCAACATGATTGAATATGAATGAACACTGTGAGCAATGCCCATTTGTTTTTCAGACCAAACAAAAAATTGACGAATTAGTAGCATATCTCGTACCTGGTGCTTGAGCAGCAACCTATATATTAAATCTGGGTGGAGTTTTTTTACAATGTCTGCATTGGTGACAAGAGAGTTCCACTCATTCTGATTGAGTAGATTGCATACTTTTTCTACCAGTTCGTCTTCTTCTTCAACTAATGTGGGCTTTTGCTTGCCTACAGCAATACAATACGCAAGTGTCTTTGTCAATTGTGTTGGTGGTAACTTGATGAATGCACTCCGCCTCTGAAAAAAAATCTCCATTGTTTCCTTCGGGCTATGATTTAGGGTTCCAGCTAGTCTCTGCGATCCTAAACAATAGAATTTATATGACAAACCATTTACAATACTATCTCCGTTGATTGAGATATGGAAGGAAGACACACCAGTTCTGCACCCTCGTTTCCTACTAAAGTTGTTACATTTATTTTCTGGAGTCGCCTCTACTGACCAGCAACTCAAATGGTAAGTTCACCGCGCAAATCAATCCTCTCCACCAACATTCAAGTCATATTGCGAGATTTTTGCAATAGGAAATGTCTCTCAACGCATGAAAAATTACAGAATCTATTTTCTAGCGTGTTTTTTTTTTAAATCCAATAGATTTTTTTGACCTTCGAGGGCACTGATCCATTCTCAGCGGCTTAAAACCCCTGCATCGTTTTCTTTCGAAGGGTTTCATAACGACGAGGGCTTCAATAATATCATTTTAAAAGAAATATGAACAAATTTTAAAAACTCGTTCGTGAGTTCATTGTTAGTTTCTCAAAAGTTGCATCCATTCAAATTTTTCCTTCAATTAAATTGATCAAGTTGATAGAATTTAAAAAGTTAAAAAGAAATTTCAAAAGTTTACATATTTTCAATTTTATAATTCACATTATCATTTCATTGATAATAATTTTATATCATTCATAAACAACAATTTTATCTTTTTACAATAGAATTAATTAGATTTTTTTTTTTATTTTTTTTTTAAATTGTATATTTTTACAATATTAGAATTAAATATAGTTAAGTTAATACATATCATTTATTAACATATTATTTTTGTATTTAATGATTTTTTAAACTAAAGAAAATAAATTATATTAATAATAATGAATGAATTTTTTTTCAAAATATAGATATTGTCAATTTTTCATCAATGGTCTAACATAATTTTTAGATATAATTTTTTTTTTTTAATTAAAAAATTTAAATTAAAGATGCTACTATGATATGTTACTTATTGCAACAATAAATGGTTCTTTAAAGATTTGATCAAAACAAACTTAACAAATTTACACATTTCTCATGCAAAATTATTACAATTCAACTCACACATATGATTCAAGACATAAACTCAACAAAAAATAATTGAAGGGAGGAGAATAATTTAATGATGGTGCATTGCGACTTGTTTAAATAAAAAAAATCAAAAGAAGTCTCATCTATAGAGCGGCAATCTAAGTCCTCCTCAAATCACAAAGCACTATACATTCTTGAAGAAAATGTAATGCATTATTGGCAAGAACTTTGATGCTTTGTGTCATTTGTTTTTACTTAGTCCTCAAATTAAATTAGGGTATTTAATGTCTTTTGACATAAACTAGCACTTGCACTTATAGGGGTTTAAGGATATGTCGATGGGATTTTAGAGGTAAATGTTTAAAAAAATTATATATATTATATATAGAGTATAAACATTTTACAAAAAGAGCAGAGGAATTATGATCATTACAAATCACAAGACATATATAAAATGTGAAATATACATTAGTTACATGTTGATACAAAACTATTAAAATTCATAGTATGTGTTGTTATAAAAGTTAACAAAGTAGGGAAGGCCTACTAAAAGTTAACTCTTAATGTTGTTGTCACTAGTTACATCTTTTCCACTACCTAATAATGTAGGAGTTATCCTGATTCTTTTTCCTTGCCCCTTGGAGATGTTTTGAGTTGGTTTATGTTTATTATACAATGAAATATAGTAGTCCCAATAAAAAATGTTGGTTATATTGTCTATTAAAGGCATGTGTATATCCATTCAGTATCTTATTAGCACTCATCGCTACCAGTCCATTTTCTGATAAATTCTTGAAATTCCTATAAGAAAACATCATAGTAACTATGATACGTGAAATGTTATTAAAGATGTTGAGTATCTTTGAAAAATTAATAGGGTCATCTCCTTACCATGAAATGTTTCTTTGTTTTGATAAATTTATATTTGACATAAGATTTCAATGAGTATTTGAAACCAAAATTGATTGAGTTCATTATTAATTTATTAGTATCACATTTTTTACTAATAAGAGCAAAATGCCTAATAGATTCCATATATTTTAGTAACCAAGTAGGCTAAAAAAAATAATTAATATATTCACAAACTGCAACATTTTCTCATGTTAACTTCTTTGTGCAAAGCTTTGTAAGGAAGTCTTTAAAGAACGAGTAAGAACCCAAAATAAGCCCTTGGGCTCAAAAGTATTATCCCAACATCCTACTAATGTTTATACATAGCTTGTTAGAACATAAATATTCCAAAATGCATTGCAATGAGCATATAAAAGACTCTAGATTGCGAGAAGATCTATGAATAAACTTTGGAGTAATCTTAAGCATATTACTTAAAATACAAATTCATCTTTTTCTCTACTTATTGATCACTTCACCATAATCCAACCACTGAGGCACATGAAATATTCAAGGACTTTGTTGCAACTATATTTTTGTAGAATAACATTTCTTAGTATGGTGTCTTGAATATTGCTTACCTATTAAGAGTGAACAATTATTTTCATAAAAAATTCAACAAAGATGGTGCTATTACCAAATGTTTCTTAGATCTAGATTTTTCCCATGCTTATGTAATATAACTAGTATAATTAACTCTTCTCTAATACCCTTGTCTAAGCATTAGATGTAATGTTATCTCTACTCTTCCTTTTGCTAAATGGTTTGATAGTTGAAAGCGTATGATACTAGCAACTATGATGGTATGACCATAATGCCAAGCCTACAAATTGTGATTTTTTTGTTCACAAGATATTATTTGAGATTATAATCTTAATCCATGCTTGTAGGTTGAATGTGCATGCATGCGTGCACACACACATCTTACTATAATTATCTAACTCTAATCCACTTCAACAACATTTTGCTTAAGATTTTTTGCGAGGATTATTTATGGGTGTTGGATCAGCATCCAATTAGTTCACTTCTATTTCCTTGGATACAACTCATATGACCATTACATATAATGCAATTATGGTTAATTAATTTAGTCTAGTGCTTTCATTATTGCAGTGTCCAAGAAATGTGTGTTAACATTCTTGGAGGTGTTGATATAAGATTGTTTTGAAGAGAAGAACTTGTAATGGAACAATCATTATTTTGTCAATGATGTCAAACTTGCTACTTGTTGGTGAGACAATTGATTTTTGGTCTAATAGCTATCATTTAGTTGATTGATGAAGAGGATATAAAAAGAGGAGATAATAATAACACCTAGAGAAAGGCTTAATTATCTAGTATGAAAAAGAAGTATTCAGACCAAGTCAAACATTGATACTACAGTGTATTATTTATCGACTTAAAGTCTAAAATGAAAGATTACTCAAGTTAAGACTGGAAGAAGATCAAGTATGAAAAGTGTAACGCCCTGCCAAGGGATCCAAAAGAATTAACCAAGAGTTTTACTAAGTTTGCCAAACAATTTTTTTTTTAAAACGTGACAGTTAAACCATTCACAACATACAAATAGTAGCAGAAGCAATAACATACATACATAAGCATACATAACAGGTTACATTCCTTAAGGATCCCAAGACGTTGTGTCACATTTAAACTAATTAATACTAAGTCTAACACTACCATATCCACATGAAAGAATAATTAAAGAGTCCAATGTCCATATTACACATTTGTTCCAAATGCCTATTCAAAATGCTCAATCATTCACTGCACATGTCACAGGGTATGAAAGGCTTAAAAGAATATACATATGTTAAATAAAGATACATCATCCTCATCAATTCTATGATACAAGTGCAATAAAGTAAATGAAACCAAATTCCATACATGATACATCATCATAGAAGATATAAACATCCATTGTAAAAGATAGCCATAAATCATAAACACCACACTTAATTATCTAAATGCATAGTTCCTCCCAACTGTAAATAGCATCATTAGACCATCATGGGCCCTAGCCATCCCTCTGTGCGCAACATCCCAAGTTACCGAAGAGATCATTGGTATTATCACAGTAGGAATGTCACTCCTAAAACATACTACATTATATGCATAAAGAAATCTAACATGCAAAATAAAGCATAGGATAAGTAAATAACATCATCTATCATATGTTAATTATCAATATAAGGATACATGTCCATCATCATAATCCCAGAATATAATGAAGATAGATGCCAACAAGGAATGCATCAACCATAGTGTCTCAGACGAATCTCAAATGGTAAGAGCAAAAAAGCACTACCACCCAACTATGTGGAACCTAAATGGTCCACTCCCACTGTGCTGAGGAGATAGTCTTAAGTCCCAAATAAGATATCAAATCACAAATATCAAATTACATAACACAAGATAACAAATCACATAACACAAGTACTCTCTAAGTTCAGGAATCTTAAAATTATACTAACTCAAAGTTTCCAACACATAGACTGACATCTAGTTCCTAGAGGCACACAAGACACGTAGGAAACTTACTATGTAAACGAGAAAGTGTCATTGCACGAATCATGCTAGAGTTACCCTGGTAGTCTCTCAATAGACCTCGGCCCCCTAGTGATCCCTATGCGGCCACTAGTATCCTCTTGTACTGATGAGTCATACTACGAAATGCAAGGTTGCAACCAAGTGTTTTCTCTACTCCCATCCTAGTTTATACTAGCTGATGCAGGAGCATCTTGCATGTGAAACTTATTGAAAAAAAAAAAAAAAAATTTGAAAACAAAAATTGGAAAAAAAAAAAAAAAAACTGGAGGAGAGAGAAAGTGACAAAAATTAGAGGAGAAATAATTAAAAAAATTAAAAAGGGGAAAAAGGAGAAAAGAAAGGAAAAGGGGATTTCTATTTTTGAGGTGCATAGGTGGCATAATAGAAAAAATAAAAAATAAATGGTTGTCATTCCATTTATCGAGGTGTGTGGGTAGAATTCTAGAAAGTTATGAATATTGTAGAAAGTTGTGGATATTGTAGAAGGTTATGGACGTTGTAGAAGGTTGTGGAGGAATTCTAGAAGGTTGTGGATAAGTCATGCATTGGGTGGTAAGTGCCTATTTAAGCAAGGCATATGAGCATTTCTAATCAAGCTCGAGGAGTAGAAGCTTGAGAAGTGAAAGCTTGAGAAGTGGAAGCTAATTGAGAAGGAGAAGCTCGGGAAGTAGAAGCTTTGGAAGGAAAGCTTGGAAAGGTAAAAGTTATGGAAGGTGAAGCTTGGAAAGCTTGGAAGGCTTCAAGGTGTGAAAGAGAGGAGGAAGTGAAGAGTGAGTTTTCCTAAGTCTGTGGACAGAGCGCCGAATGTGAGGTAGTTTACAGCAGGATTGTGATGGACTTGTGAGTGTGTAGACAAAGCATCGAATGTGAGGCAGTTTACGCTTGGATCTTGGATAAGGTTAGAGAAGAGCTAGTGACTATGATTTAAAAACAAGGAGGTTGTTTGGTGGCTTGCAAGCACAAGTTGAGATCTTGAAGGTTTCTACTAGAGTGTGGATCTGGATCTAGACTAGAGTGTTGCATTCTTGGTTGTGAGTTGGTAAGGGTGGAGTGGTACTTCATTAGTGGTATCAGAGTGTACCTTCATCAAGTGGTATCAGAGCAGACCTTCATCACTAGCACTCAAGGCATGGGCGAGAACATACAATTATCTTATTAGGTTCATTTTAATCTCCATTTAGTGCAAATGTTTTTACTTATTAAAACAACTTACAATGAGTTACCCTAGCAGCCACTTAGGGCCCTGGCCCCCATTGCAAGCCACTTCCCGACACTACAAGTAGATAACCTACCCTAGGCTCAAGAAATCACAAATCAAAAAATCACCTCAATCCTATACAAGCGACTGGAAAAAAAACCAAAAAATAATCCACAATAAGAACATCAAATCTCCATGAGCAACTTAAAAGCATCCATTGATAATCATGACCACAACAGTTCTCTATTGGCAACTGAAAGTATCAATGATAATCACAATATCCATCGGTCCTCATCGAGCAACCGTATAGTATTCCAAAATAAATCTCAATATCCATATCAATGATAAATCACAACATCCATTGGTTCTCAACGAGCAACCAAAAAGCATCTCAAAATAAATAATATTGATCGAAGACTCCAAAATGGTCAAGTCCAAAACATGTCATAACATGACAACATCAAGAATAAATCAACACCTTAGTCCCATCAAGGCAACTAGAAAGTAATCCAAGTATAACTGATCGATGACTCAAAAATGGTTAAGTCAAGTGTCTCATGTACATACATCTCGGCTTGACACAGGAAGACCGATGCACATCAACGAATAGTGAATAAAAACATCTCATAGAGCACACCATCACATTACCATGGTTGGGTTTAGAAAGATTGAGATCAAATAACATCAACATGCCATCACATTCACATAACCCCCGAGCCTCTGGTAACAACCTAAGACTGGTCAAAGCTAGGACAAAACCCAAAACCCCAAAACACATATAACATAGAGAAACAAGATACAAACACATGTTTTGGTTTGCTTTTGCAATCACATGATTAAGCCAAATATGAGGTTCTGATTTTGTTTCAAGTGTATTTCAAGAGTATAAGATTCTTCTACAAGTCAACCCATTTATTTCTTTGAATAAAGCATAGAATTATCCTTCCATTATTTTAAAACAATTTTCTAAAATAGTCAAAAGATAATTATTTACTTATTTAAATCATTAAACTAATTTCCATTGACTTTTAGATAAAATCATTCGCATTATTCAAAACATTAGAATAATACTCATCAACTTTCAAATGATCAGTTTACAATTTCCTTTAAACACTTCAAGGACAATCGTTTATTTAAAATAATCCTCATTGATTTTAAGTAAAATCAATCTCATTAATAATTCAATTATTTAATTCCAATAAACACTTATTAATATCTCTTTTCTTTTAATTTTTCCTCATTTAAAAAAAATCCATTTACTTAAATTGACTAATAATTAATTACACTTCTTCTACTATTAACTAATCTGAATTTAATTTAATTTAATTAGATTAGTTAATAAATCATATAAAACTAATGCATAATAATAAGATTCTATTTTAATTCAAACCCAAACCCGAATCAATTTCCAAATCTTGATTCTACTAAGGGAAGATTGCAATAATATTTTTATTCTCATAGCTAGATGAAACAATATGCATGCCCGAATTCCAAATTACAAAATTGAACATTCATTCATAGAAAATTATTCAGACATACATAACATACACGATGAAGATAGGAAGAGAAAGAGCGTAATAAAATATGCGAAATAATCATGAGTGCCTACCTGGACATTGATGCTAATTCCCTACACCTCAGAAAATTGTAGAGAAGCTCCTCCTCTTAGAACCTTCTCCTTTCTAAAAATTCCTTCCTTCTCCAACATTCGCAATTCCTCCAAGAATCAAAATTGCCCAAGTGACTAGGAGCATATGAGGATGTAGAAACATATGAGCTTTCGAAGCATATGAGCTTGTAGAAGAATAAGAGGATGTAGAAGCATATGAGCTTCTTGAATGCATATAAGCTTGTCCATACACACTAGGAGAGCCTCTATATAAAGGCCTTTGAGATGCATCTAGAATGTATCTAGAAAGAACTAGGAGATAAGCATGACAACCAAGCACATAACTTCCACGATAAGAAGATAAACATGATGAGGTGTCTAGAATGTTGTAGACACCATGTGCTCAAATAATGCGCTAACTCCTAAGTGTAGACAACACGTGCATAATTAGAGTGCAAACTCTTGTGTTGTCTACATGACAACTCTGAGAATTTGCAACTCCTATGTGAATAAATATTAAGATAATGCACATTAATTTATTTAATTAAATTTCTTTATTTAATATTCACTTGACTCCTTTTAAAATTAATTTATTAATTTTAAATCTTATGCACTCAGTTTATTAAATCCACTTGTTTTATCTTAATATATTTTAATCACATGCATGCATCATGCAATCTAGAATCTTTTAATAATTTTAATATCTTTTCCACTCTTAAATTTATTTTTGAAACTTAATTGATAAAATATTTACTAACTTAAATAATAATAATATTTAGCATTTATTTAAGAATGTACTCTAAATATATTAGTATTAAATTCTAAATCTAAACTTATAACTTTTATCTTCAAATTTAATTCTTTTTATTTAATTAATTTCTAAATTAATTAAATTAAATTAAATATTAAAATATCATAATAATTTTCTATTAAATTAAATCTTTTAATTTGACTTAATTAGTAGAAAATACACTAAACACTCATAAAGTAAAATACAAAAACCCATCATAGCAAAACACATACAAAATCAAACCAAAAGGGTTAATATCACGAATTATGTCATCCGACGTATTTGAAAGGTACTCAAATTAGATACTTGTCCTAATTTTCAATTACAACAAATGGCTTAAAGGGTTGGGATTTGGACTTGAGAATTTATCTCCCCTCTCTTACCATTGAGATTATGCGATAAGCTACGCTCATCCTGACAATTCAGGGAAGTCGATACCCAGTACCTGCAACATACATAAAATTCACACATGTACATACACAATATATACTAAGCTAAGCAGGCAATGGCAGGAAGTGGGGCATCGTGTAGATCCCGACTAGCAGGTGATTACGACTCCCTTCCTTAACCACATCAGAAATGCCATACAGAAAGAAAACAAACACGCACACCATACACATGCAAGTATGGGGTAAGTATCCATAAGAAAACACATATGATGATAAACCATCTAACTAATCATCATCAATAACTGAAATCGTTGAAAAATCATCATGCATACATGAACTATAAAGTACCAAGTAATCTCATCATATAATAAACTGAATCTGAAATAATATCTGATAATCTCAAAATAATGTTACTAATAATCATCAACATAAAACTAGCCCTAAAAGAGTTTGACAATGATAACAAAAATGCAACCTAGGGGCAGGCACTACAAAAAGTGTCTGTCAAGCTTTGTTGAGCAATCAGTGCAAGCCAAGCAAAAATCGGTGGAAGCCAAGTGAAAATCAAGTGATGCCGAGCAAAGATGAAAATAGTGCAACCTGAGTGATTGTTAGTATATATTGAGTAAAGTTTAGTTGGTGTTAAGCATCACTAAAGTTTAGTGTTTATCAACTAAACAATATAGTTGTCAAGTGACAAAAAATAGTGTTGAATAGAAGATTTGATGAATTTGAGCAGACTATTTTGTTTTCTTGAATTGTGTAAAGCATGTGGAAGATAACTATGATGAGTTGGTGGCACAAAATTCAAGGTAAACCATTTGAAAGCAAATTCAAGGAAGATTGTATAAGAAGTTTCTAGAGGAATCAAATGGAAAAATGGGTAGATCCATTGTATCCTGCCTAACACTAAAATGGATGATTATGGTTAAGCAGCAAAAGATCTTAATTCTCTATTTATAGAGATAGCTAGTTAGAAATAAAGATTGTAATGTGTGGGAACCTAAGGAAGACAAGGAGTCTAGGGTATTGCTTCATTCAATGGCCAAACAAAGGTGATTGTAGTTCTCATGCAAAGCAAGAAGGCTTAAGAGTATGAATGCTTGAAGGGTGAATAAGCTATAAGAGCTGAAGTGTGTGAATGCCAAGTAGAATGGAGGACTGAAATAGAGAACTGTAATCTGCAAGTAAGTTGTAATTTGTTATCAAAACAAGCTTTATTGTTACTTTATAATCATTGTATCAGTCTAAGGCAAATCCTTTGGATTAAGGTTGACCTAACAATCATTTGTAAATCCTTTAACTAGGTGTCATTCTAATGGAATGGTCTAGAGTCCTCTAACAAGGGTCACTTCTAACAGGGTGATTGAAATCCTTTAACTAGGTCACATTTAACAGTGTGTCTTGTAATCTTTAACAGGGTTGGCCTTTCATAGGGCATCACTTCATAAGAGTGAGAATTAGTAGCATGTTACTGGTGGTTTTTCCCAAATTAGGTTTCCACATAAAATCCTTGTGTCAAATTGTGTGAATGTTCTTATGTTGTTTCATGTTTACATTTCTGCAAAGTTATTTTGACCTAGGACAATAACCTATAAAGTTTAAGTATTGTATGATCTAATGTATGCATGCATTGTAAGGTTTTATGGATATGGGTCGACCAAGTATTGAAATTTTTTATTTGTACATCTAGACCTTGGATAACTAATTCACCCCCCCTCTTATTTATTCTAAAGAATTCCAACAATTGGTATCAGAGTGTCATAGTGCTTAAGAGGACTAGTTTGAAGGTACTAGAAGCAAAAGATCAAGATGTCCAAAAGAGATGTACCCAAGCTTAACAAGGATAACTTTCCTGCATGGCAAAGTCTGATGAAGTTACACTTAGGAGGTCTTGGAGACCATGCACAATCTAGCATCACTGCTGAGCATGTTGACCTTGCTGGAGTCGTAACTATCGAGGATCTAAAAAAGAATAAAGAACGCAATCAAGCAATGTTGAAGATTGCATCTGCCTTAAGCTACACCTAGTTTAATGACATCAAGGAATGTGATACTACTAAGAAGATGTGGGACACTATAGAAAAGATCTATGGAGGAGACAAAAATGTACTAAGAGCCAAATCTGAAAGTTTAAGAGGTAAGTTTGATGATATGAGAATGCAAGAAGGTGAGAATATAGTTCAATACTGTACCAAATTACAAGTAGTCAATGTTATTAGAGGAGCAACTAGTAAGATTGAAGATTAGATTGTGATCAACAAAGTACTAAGAACCCTATTGCCCATCTACGTTATTAGAGTCTCTATCATACAAGAACTCAGTTGTACTCTTGGTAATAATCTAACCCTTGAAGGATTGATTGGTAGACTCACTACTTTTGAACTCTCCAATTTTGATAATTTCAAATCTGAGAATGTTGAATCTGCTTTCAAAGATAAACTGTAATTAAAATAACCTAAAGAGAAGAAGAAAAAGGTCAAATATGTTTCTAATGATAGTGATATAGATGAGGAAGATGTAGAACAACTTGAAGCACCGATAGCAAGGAGATTTCATAGAGGCAAAGGAAAATTCAAAGGTAAGTTATCTATCATGTGCCTTAATTGTAATGAGGTTGGTCATATTGTTGCTAGATGTCCAGAAAAGAAGAAAAATAGAGGTGGATACAAATATAGAAGTAAAAGAGATGAGGTTAATAAAGATTACAAAGATAAAGGCAAGAAGTCTTGCTACATTGTTGAAGAGGAAACCAAAGATGGATCTAATGACCATGATGATGAAGTGGTGTATATTGCAATGAAGGATGATTCTTATGAGGATGAGGCAACTGCACTAGTATCTTATGTGAACAAGAGTGATAAATAGATAATTGATAATGGGTGTTCATATCACATGACTAAAGATAAAATTAAGTTCATTACCCTTGATTATTATGATGGAAATAGTGTAAGGTTTGGTAATAATACACTTTGTCTGATAAAAGGAAAAGGATCTATCAAACTCATAGAAAAGATCATGTGTGATAATGCTTATTATGTATAAGGACTTAACTATAATTTGTTGAGTGTGTCACGACTAAAAATTTTAGGTCGCAAAGTTGAGTTTGAGAACAAGATAGCAAAGATCTATGAGACTGATGGGAAACTAAATGAGAAAGGTGATTAGACTAGAGGTAATCTATTTTATCTTGATATGAATGATGCTACTTGTTTTGTTGTAGAATTTGATGATGTGCAGTTATGGTACAAGAGGTTATGTCATGTTAACTTTGATAACTTAGTCAATATCAGTAACATGAAAAGTGTCAGAGGTTTGCCTAAACTGAAGAAACCTAACAATATGATATTCAAACAATGTTAGTTAGAAAAAATGACAAAATCTAGTTTTAAGAGTAAGACTCAGATCTCTAAAGATATTCTGGAGATTATTCATACTTATTTGTGTGGACCAAATAATGTGCAAAGCTACAAAAGTGACAAGTACATTATCCTATGCGTTGATGATTATTTTAGGATGATGACAGTGTTGGCAATATGACCAATCAGTCAAATAAGGTGAGATGTGTGGTTTTCATTTATGGCAACATATGTTTTGTAGTTTAGTTATGATTATTTGTGAAGGAAAATTGTCTAAGTATTAGACAATGTTACAACAACATGATGAGACTTATTGATAGCAAAATATTCCCTTAGAATATTCTCTTATGCAATTAACCATAGATGCATAATGTCATTTTGATGATGCCTACTAGTGTGCATGTTCCTACAGTCAACCAAGTTCAAGTTATGGAGGAAATATTATTGCAGATACTTCACTATACAAAATAGAGCATGTCAGTAAATTAATTTGTACAACCTACATAATTATTTTGACTACTAAATCTTTATGAGCCAACTCTAAGGATGACATGTGAGCCGACTAAGGAAGGATTTATTAATATGATTGATATAAGTAAAGGACTTCATTTGTGCAGATAGGTGTGAATATGAAATCATGTTATGCGATATGATAATGTGAGATAGGATGTGAATTGATATATGCATAGTTACTCCTCGTTAATGACATTGAACGAACAGGAAGGAAGATTTTCTACAGTCTACCAGAGGCTTGTATGAATAAATGAAAATCAAAAGAATTGTGAAGTACAACAAGTGATCCAGTTTTGTATGTATATCTATTCTCTTGAAGAACTTATTGTATAGTTTCATGTTAGGGTAACGGGCTCTTCTTGCACACATTTGTATATGATCCGCCAACTCCTAACAGGGTTGAGGCTTCTAACAAGGTCTAGTCTCCTAACAGAGACTCAAGACACTATACATTCTTCATAGACTCCTAACAGGGTCAATATCCTTAAGCGAATTCTTTATATAGTGAATCATCTCGTGGGTTTCATCACCACCGAGGTTTTCCCTAGTTAACAAGATATGGTGTTATGAGCTCTCTTTATGCATGGTTGTTTATATTGTTCAACATTATTAGTTTACTTCCTTATGCATGTATTAAAGTAATTAATAATATCTAGTTGTGGGCAAAAGATTGAAAATATGGATTCACCCCCATCCCCACCCCCCCATATTATCTATTTCTAACAATTGGTATCAGAGCCTAGTTATTCAGAAGAGGCTTAACAACTTGAATAAGATCCCTATTGATATGGAATAGTCAAAGAAGAATCTTGAAGAAGCTGTTGAACAAATTGATCTCCTCACTGATGAAAGAGATGGCCTAAAAGACAGATATCAAGATGCAAAAGCTTATATTGGTGAACTAAAGGACAAGATAGATAACTTGAAGCAAAAAGGATCTAGTGAGCAAACCAGTAATGATGATATTGAAGATCTAAAGAAAGAAAATGAGATCTTAAAACATGAGTTAAAAATAGTTGAACTCAAGCTAAGTCTTAAGAAAAATGGAGGAAATAATGACTTTGAAATAAAAGGTGAAAATGCAGATCTAAGATCCCAGTTAAGCAAAGTAACATATGAATTAGAATCTATCAAGTTGGAGCATGCAGAATTAGAGAAATACAACACTACTGTGAAAAGTGAATTGGTGCAAACCAAACAACAATTTGAGAAATTATATATTAGCAATGAGAAGATTGAAGAACAAATATATGTACAAAGACCTAGTTATGATAAGAGTAGACTTGGATTCTTCCTTGGACAATCCACTAAGAAATCTATTGAGAGAAAAGAACCTGATACTCCTGAAGTCAAAAAGGATCTAAACATAAGAAAAACAAATGATACATCTAAAGACAAAGAGAATGTTACTCACTATGAGAAATCTAAAGAATTTGATCAAGATGAGGATAATAGAAGAAAGGAATCTCATGCCAGGTGTAATGAACTTAAACACACTAGAGACGATTGCAAAGGTAAGTCTTTTAAACCTATTTCAAATTTTTATTGTCATAATTGTCATGGATATAGACTTCATGCAGTAGATTGTAAGAAACCTAAATTTGATAATGATAATGCAAATAGTAGAATGTTTAGGAACACTAATTGTGTGGCAACAGAAGAAGATTTGACAACAATGAAAGTGGAGAAAGAAGATAAATTGTTTGTTACATATGCAACAATCTTGGACACATCACAAGGAATTGCAGAGCACCTGACAACCAAAATAATGAACAAAGACGGAATGTACTTATATGTCAGTTATGTAATAACTTTGGACACACAAAAAAGTTTTGAAAAATAGATAGAAGAAACCTAAATAGGAATCAGAATGATAGAAGGAACAATAGAAGAAATGATGATAGTCTGAAGGAAGAAATGAAGGAGCTGACAGAAGAATTCAAGGAAACATTTGTAAAGGCAAAAGAAACTGGAAGCTCTCATATAGTTCAGGAAGAAGCACATCCAAATGTACCTAATAAGACAGTAAAGTCACTTATTGTCTGTGACTCATCCTATCTGAATTAAGAATTCTCGGTAAAACAACACGTCAGTTAGTAATAACTGATGTTAGAGAAAATATCACAAGTTGCGCAATTAGTAGTATATACTAGACATTGAAAGGAGTCTACAGTGAAGTGTGCATTGCTTAATATGACCAGTATAAGGTTATATAAGAAAAAACAACTTCTTTGTTATACAGAGACAATATTTTAAACTCGTGGCAGATACACATTTAATGCGAAGTACAAATTGTAAAAGATTTAAAGGATGTAAATTGATTTATGAATATCATTTGCTTGTGTGAAATCTTAAGTGCAAGATTGAATAAATATTTGAAGTATTGAAGAAGTTTGTAGATACACGTGATTGTTGAAAACCCTAAAACACGAATTAAGGTATTTTTTGAATTTGTTGAGCATATTATTAGTTGAATTAATAAATATATTATTAAAACATCTTGTAATTAACTCGAGAGAGAAAATATAAAATTTATAAAGTTTATTTTTATTAAATTGCATGAAGTGTATGCAAGAAATTTAAAGATGAAGTTATAGTTTTAATTGTGGTGTAGTTATATTTATTTAATTTAATGATAATTATTTAGGATTTTTATTTTAATAGTAAACTCTAAATAATGTTATTAATTAAGTTGATAAATATATTATTAAAAAAAACATCTTGTGAATTAATTAAATAAAAGAATTCAACTTAAAGACAAAATTTTAGTTCTAATGTAGGCATAATTATATTTGTTTAAATTAATACTAATTATTTAAGAGTTTTATTTTGAATAATAAACTCTAAATAATATTATTAGTTGAATTAATAATTATATTATTAAAACATCTCGTAATTAACTAGAGAGAGCAAGCAATTATTTAATAAAATTTATTTTAATTAAATTGCATAAAGCCTATGCATGAAATTAAAATATAATAAATTAATAAGAGAGTAAGCAATTATTTAATAAAGTTTATTTTAATTAAATTAAATAAAGCTTATGCACGAAATTAAAATATAATAAATTAACAAGAAAGAGTAAGCAATTATTTAATAAAGTTTATTTTAATTAAATTGCATAAAGCTTATGCATGAAATTAAAATATAATAAATTAATAAGAGAAAGTAAGCAATTATTAATAAAGTTTATTTTAATTAAATTACATAAAGCATATGCATGAAATTTAAATATAATAAATTAATTAAAAAAGAAAAGAAATTAATTTAATAAAGATATTTAAATTTAAATTTCTTAAAATTGTTGCATGAAAATTGTATATAGAAAATTCAATATTTAATTATATTTAATTAATTGAAAAATTAATTAAATAAAAGAATTAAATTTAAAAGATTAAATTAAAGCTTTAATTTTAGCATTTAAAAAAAAAAAAATTGATCGGTAAAAGACTGAAGCCTATATTCATTATTATTATTTATTAAGTTTGTGTAGAGTCAAACCCAAGACCTCTCTAATAAGAGGCTCATAATTTACCCTTGTGTTGTAAGCTCTTGCCTCTAATTTTAACATGTTTATATTTATTTAATTTAATAATAATAATTTAAGAGTTTTGTTTTAATAATAAATTCTAAATAATATTATTAGTTGAGCAATAAATATTATTTGACTAAAAAGAAAATATTAAAATATGTGAATATTTGATTAATTAAAAACTAATAAAATTTATGCTTTAAATAAAAAGTCTAAATTTAGAAGTTTAAACTAAAGGTCTAAATTTAGAAAATTGGTTAAAGAAAGATTAGAATATGATGCTATATAATTAATTAGAAATTAATTAAATATGTACTTCAATTAAAAATATTTATTTTAAAAGTCTAATTTAAGAAGTTGGATAAAAATATAATTAAAATATTAAAAGATTAAATATTTAATATTGTTTTATTATAATTATTTAATTAATAATTATTAAATTAGAATTGCATTTAAATAATGAACTTTAATTATTCTTATTAATTTAAATAATAAACTATGCTTTAAATAGTGCTTACACTAATTAATAAGTGGAGGAAAAGAAAATATAAAAGAACATTTTAATTAAAAAGTTCTTTAAATGTGCATGAAAGAATTAAATTTAAAAGATTTGATTAAAGTGATAATTTAGTGAAATTTATATTTATTTAATTTAATTATAATTTATTCAAGAGTTTTATTTTTAATAAGCTCTAAATAATATTATTAGTTAAATTAATAAATATTATATTAAAAATGTCGCATGATTTAATAAGGGAGAGAAGCTTTAATTGAATAAAGTTTATTTTGATTAAATTGCATAAAGTGTGTGCATGCAAATTAAAATATAGTAATTAAAGACAAACGGTTTTTGCATGATTGCATGATCAGAGCCTTGATTTGGGAAAAAAAAAAACCCTTTATTAAGAAAATTAGAGCTCATTTCTAGGTACACAGATTTGGAGGAGCCAATTTCCAAAAAGAGGGTTTTCAAAGGAAAAGGAAGATTCTTGCGTGTTTGTGCGTTCACTGTTTTAGCATCAGATCTAGGTAGGATCTTGTGGGTTGTTCAGTAGTTGCTCATTCTTCAAATTCTTGTCTTCTTTGTGTCTGTTGTGTTTCTGTTTGTAGAAGTTCTCTAGGTTGAAACTCTTGTTTGAGAAAATTGATTTCCATTATAGAATTATCTATGATTTACTTTGAAAACTTTAGTAAACATTGAACTTTAGGGTTTTCAAAACCTAATGAATTATGAAATTCACTTTTTTATGTGCTTTATGTGACCTGTGATTTACTAGTGTTTGGTTTTTCTGGGTTTGACTTAACTTGGGCCATTCAGGATATTTACCAAAGGCTCGGGAGTTCTGTTTTGTGATGTCATGATGATGTTTTGATCTCAATCTTTTATACTCAACCATGGGTAATGTGTTTGGTATGCTCTATGAGATGTTTTGATGCATTGATTGTTATTGCTTTCTTGTGTTCTTATATGAAACGGAGGTGTATGGTGTGACCTATTTGATATAACCTTTGAGTCTTCGATCAATTGTATTTGGATTGCTTTCTAGTCAATTTTATAGGACTGAGGTGTTTGTATGATTTGTTCTTGATGATGTCATGTTATGACATGTTTGACTTAACCATTTTGAGTCTTTGGTCAATATTTTTGGGATGCTTTCCAGTTGCTCATAGAGAACTAATGTGTTATTGTGAATTATCATTTGATGTTTTCTAGTCACTTGTATAAGACTGAGGTGATATACTACAATTCTTTGATTTGTACTTTTATGAGCTTAGGATAGGTAATATGTATGTTAAGTTGGGAAGTGACTTGCAATGGAGGCCAGGGCCCAAAGTGGCTGCCAAGGTAACCCATTGTAAGTAGTTTAATAAGTAATAACATTTCATTAAATGGATTTAAAATGAATTAATAAGATATTGGTAGCACAAAAAGTCAGTAAGGGGCCAAAGGATTAAAAGAGTAGCCGGGTAATCTTAGAGTTGACTCATTAGTATGCCTTGTCAATATGAAAGGATACTAGTGCCTCATAGAGTCACTAGGGGGGTGGAGGATTAAAAGACTAGCCAAGTAACCCTAGACTTGGTTCATTTGATGACACTTGCCCACTAGTAGTATAGATTTCCTATGTGTCTTTGTGTGCCTCTGGGTCTAGATGTCAATTTATCTTGGAACCTTTGAGTTAGATTACTTTTAAGGTTTCCTGGACTTAGAGATTACTTTTAATTTTGGAACTAATATCCTATTTGGAACTTGAGACTATCTCCTTAGTGTAGTGGGAGTGGGCCTTTTTGGGTTACCATGCGGTCGGGTGGTAGTGTTTTTAACTCTTACCATTGAGATCCATTCATTTATGTCATGGTTGGAGTTCCTTGTCTGCATTTTCTTTCATTCTATCTTTGTGCATTATAATGGATGGTTATGTCTTTATGATGGATGGTTTCACTTATTGTATTGTACTTTGTTTCATGGATTCAAAAGGGATGATGTAACCTACTTTTATAAATGTATATTATTTTAGCCTTCATACCCTGTGGATGATTGAGCATTCCAAATTCTATTGCCAAGGGGCATTCGGAACAAATATATATTATTTAAATGGACTTTGGACTTTTAATTATTCTTTCATGTGGATGTGGTATCTATTAGACTTAGTATTAATTAAATTTAAATGTGACTAAGCATGTTGGGATCCTTAAAGAATGTAATTTGTTATGTTTGCTTATGTATGATTGTATGTTATTGCTTCCGCTACTTTATGATTGATGGGTATGTTATTCTTTCCTTAAAAAAAAATGTTGACAAACTTAATAAAACTTTAGGTTAATTCTTTTGGATCCCTTGGTGGGGCGTTACACATTGATAATGACCTAATTCATAAGGTCACATGTTTGAGCAATGAAGGATGCAATCTTGTGAACATAAAGAATGTGCGTAGATTAGTTGAAACAAATCTCCAACCATGGATCTAGGATAGATTTAGTCCCTGTAGGATTTCTTCATGTAGCTTATGTAATGGTAGTAAAGGGTGAAAAGGTTAATCTATGTGATATTATCTAAACTCAGTTGTTGGATAACATATCAAAAATCAAGAAGTCGAGGAGTGTAGTCTTTAGGTTTGAATCCCTATTAACTCATATATTCTTCTATGTAACAGAGAAGTTGGAATGGAAGCGAGTGCACAATGTAAAATATCACTTGTGCTTATAGATCTAAATTAGAAACAGTTAGGGATAATGATATTGATAGAATGATGAAATCATTCCAAGCTGAAATGATGCAAAGGTTTAGGATACCTCCTGTGCTGATAGAAAAATATAAGGATGAACTATGTTTCACGGTAGAAATAGATTTTACATGCCTGGAGGTAGTAGTTCCTCAAGTGAAGTTCATTGAACTTATGGGTTATGAAATGAGTGTTGAACTAATTGAAGGATATGCACAGATAGTTCTACACTCTAAAGTTGATTATGGATGCCCTAGATGGGGTACATATGCTAAAAAGATGAAAAAAGTCAAAACAAATTTAATGGACAAGGATATCAAGAAGAAAGTAGACAAAGTAATTGATTCCATCTTAAAAGAATCAGGGATGTCAAGAAAAGAATTCGAAGAGGTGAAAGGGATAGCCATGGAGATGAAGGCCAATGGTCAAACTAAACTATTGACCCCTACACCTATTGCAGTTGCCAGACCTACTAAAGAGGTCACAATTGCATAGACAAGTGCACAAGCACCTACAATGCCATATGCAGTAGTTGTGCAACAACAACCCTTGAGGAAACCAAAGAAAATAGAGGAAGCATCAACAAATTCCACAAGGTTTAAGAGAACTAAACCCTCTATTATGAAGAGGTGAAAGTGGAAACTCAAAAGGCAATAGTCACATACATGCCTACTATACCTAAGGAGTCTAAGGAGAGTGCGTAGTTAGAGAAGACAAGCCCTACTGTGGTAGTAATCAATCTACCTTACAATTCTGAGCAACCTGTTGAAACTTCAATTCCAAGTGATTCACCACACAATACCATTGACAATGAATCTATGCAAGTAGATAACACCTATATAATAATAGATAGAATTGAAGACCCATTTAAATATTTTGGCTCTAACATTTTTGGCAATATTGTTGGTTACAATAACTCATCCGATGAGGAGAAAGAACAAGAGCAAAAAGAAGAAGCTGCACCTTCTGAGAAGAAATTTTAATCTAGCACTAAAGCAACTACTACAAGTGTGCCTATAGCTATAGTAACAGTAAAACCCTCTACCCCACCTACACAAGAAACAATGGTCACCTCAACAGTATAGTTAGATGATGAAGATGAAGCAAAAAATCCTATATCTTCTTTAATTAAATTCCTTCAAAATAAGAAATCAATCAAGTAAATTGAGAAGACTTTAACTTCAGTTTTGGATAGATTGGAGAAGATAGTAAGTTCTGTTGATGCATCTGCAGACATTCAACAAAGAGCAACAAATGTGTGCAAAACCTTTGATAATGAGTTTACAACACTTACCAATGTTACTATAATTCAAGCATAGACCGAGCATGATGGTAAACTTCTTAATACTATGTGTACAAATATAATAAATGATATAAAAATGTTAAATATATGCATTAAGGCAGAGTATGGAGGAAGGGAAAAAGATATATGCTAAGTGCAACATGGCATACCTTCATCTTCACAATTTTGATGAACAGATCAAAGAAAAGGTAACTAAGCTACAAATGCTTATTGATAACTTTCTGAAACAAGATCAGAAGTTAGAAAACTTTAAGCACACTACTACATTTGACTCTAATTTTTGACCATGTTTAGTTTCGTCGGATTGTAGAAGGAAATTTTTCTCTTTTTTAAAAATCTAACCCATGTTGGTCAAAATTTTGACCAACACAGGCTTTCACTTAAAATGAAAAATCATTTACCCGAGCACGCAAAGGAGCGGGAGAATGGTTATGAGTTTAAGTTTTAATTTCTGATAGTGGGACCAGACACGAAACAAGAAATGGAGTGCAGAGAACGGCTGCAGAAAATCATTCCTCTGCATTCCTCCGCCATGGTCGCCAGAGGCATTCTTTCTGCCTATAGCTACTTATGAGTCGCCTGCCCTACCTACACCAAACTATAGGTATATCAGGTATATTAAACTTCATGAAATGCAAGTGAAGCCCTATTCAATTGTGTGGATGAGTTTGCTTGGCTCTTATAAATCAAATGTGAACATACAACTAGGAGAATTTATGGCGACACTCCTTGGACAAAATTTGTAATGAATGGATGTGAAGCGGGAGAAGAAATTTCTCCTTTCCCATCATACAGAAGAGTTGGCGATGGGTTGTTACATGGATGATGGAACAATGCTTAGAATTATCAAAAACCTTCGAGTATGTGGTGATTGCCACACTGCAACCAGGTATATTTCAAAAGTTGTTGAGAAAGAAATTATTGGTATGTGCACAGATCATTTCCACATTTCAAGCATGGAAAATGTTCCTATGCAGATTATTGTTGACTTAAAGTGAATTAAACTATAACATATGCTTGCACAGTAGGGGTTGCAGTGCAGTGATGTTCTTGCCAAAGAGTGGATTGAATTTTTTGCCAGATGTTATTATTCTATTCCAAATGACTTAGATTACCCTCTTTTTTTTATGATCATAAAGAGGCACATTAAAGTCTCCCAACATTAGGCAACTACTAACATCCACCATATTCTTTAAATAAGATAATTTCTCCCACAACTCAGCATTCCTATTGTTTGGCACATAAATATTGACCAAAATCCTACTTAAGTCTAATTTGGAGTGGTGAAGCTTTATGACCATCAAATGCTTACTGGAATCAATAATTTGTCCATTTAACAAGGATTGATTCCAGAGAACCAATGTATCTCCTGAATCCCCTTCAAAGCTACTAGCTACCACTAAACATTTTTTAAAAGGCCTAATCTTCTCCATATTTTCCTTGTTTGTCTTAGATTTCCTAAAGTACTATAATAATTGGCTTATGGTCACGAACATGATTTCTAACCACATCAACTTTATGGTTTTCATTTTTTTTTGGTTTAAATTCTAGAATGGTCGCCTAATTTCATCAGCTATATTCTACAAACTCTCTTGTTCTCTTTTAATTTTTTGGCTTTTCCTTCCAACTTCACATGGAGAACCAACATTCTCTTTCAAAATAAGAGATCCCAAATTAGTTTTCTTTCTTCTAGTTGAATCCCCAAATAAAGTGGAAGAGGAAGAGCCCCCTTCCTTGTCTATCTTCTAGTTATTTCCAATTTTATGCATTTTTTCTTCTGCTATAGTTGTGCTCCCTTTCTTGAGATCTTTGATGGCCTATGATACCTCATCTCTAGTACACTCTTCTCGATAGGTTGACTTCACAAAATTATCTAAGGATGAATTAGAACCCAAAATTCCATATTTTTGAGCCTCAAAGTAGAGTTCTGGCTACTAATGGCTACCCCCTTCTAGCGAGTCTTCCACTCTGCTAGCCATATTCCTAGAATAAGATTCACAATTATTCTCTTTGATTTTCTCTTCCTCAATAAAATCCCCCTGACTCTTGTAAAAACCTGAGTTAGGGGACAAGACTTCAGTAGAATGATCTTTTTCCTAGTGAATATTCTCTAATTGTGATTCCTTTACTTCATGACCAAAAATAGCTTCTTCCTTTCCAATATCCCCATTTAGGGAGGATAGGGGACTAGATTCCCCCTGAACTTCAAAATTAACCTCATTCTAATCTACCATCTCCCCTTCAACATTAACTTTATTTTCTTCAACAACCTTAGTAGCTTCTCCCTGAGGATCCTTTTCTGAATCTTCTTTATGGGCATTATCCTTCCCAACCTTAGGTTTCCATACCATTTTTTGTTCCACTCAGTGGCCTAATAAACATGTATGCAAAACATGGATAGGGCCCAGATATCCATGAAAGCATGCTAGAAAATATTTACAAAACCTTGGTGGGGCTCAAATGGTATTTCACAGTTGTCCTGTGTATGTTGAAACTCCAGAGAAGGGTAAGAAACACTAAGTTACTAAAGTGTTGTAACTTCTTGGCAAGCATTCAATAATAAAAATCCTCAACCCCATCCAAATATAGAATAGACATTCAAATTGTGAGATTATCCATGCCAACTGAAACTGGGATCATTACTATTAGTGCTAGTTGAGCTGCAAGAATACACATGGAGAGCTACCAATTGAGCCTTTGCAAAATATGTCTTGAAGGCTCAAATTGGATTTTGAAAGTGCTCTGAAGGAAAAAACTTGCAGTATGGGTTTCCTAATGAGTAAAGGCACATCTTTTGATTCTCTTGAAACTTAAAGACCCATATGTTAATTTTGAATGTCACCTAAATGTTTGTTTTTCCTTTAATAAAATGACTGAATATTTTTATTTTGTTGAACTTAAGCTAGATGTTTATTTTTCTTTTCATAAAATAATTAATTTTTTTTTTTCTATAAAATATCTCCGAAGTAGAGAGCTTGAATATTACGTCATGTGTACTGCATAGTATGAGCATCCAATCAAGCCACTAGAAATCATTACATTATCTGTTCTCATTTTGGGCTCGGGAATTGACAATTTATAGCCTTTTTTTTGTGCTGTAGGCTTTTTTTTTGTGGCCTTAAGGCCCACAAGTTGATGAAATCCTTATTATTTTTTAGGGAGTGCTATGAGCATCAAGCCATGACTAGCAAGCCTTTAGTTTAGTCCTTAAAATGTCCGTCAAACTATTTTTTGGAATTTGTGATTTAGACTTGTCCTATTGTTGATTTTTACACCCAAAAATTGATGGTTAGCATTTTATTTTTTGTGCTATTGGCATCATATCATGCCTAGAAAGCGTGTGTTTTGATTGCAATAAGTATAATGTGCCATGAATCATGATATCAAAATAAGTAGATAATATTATAATGCAAACAAAAACTACAAGTCTCCCTGCACTCACAACAAAGGAGACTCCATTGCATCCCCCTGCAATAAAGTAGACTCTGTTGCGTCCCCCTGCACCCACAATAAAGGAGACATTTTTTCGTCTCGGAGACGTCTCGCCATCTCTAGTAGAGGTGGCGCTCTAAGTGGTGCTGCCTGAAAGGTCGAGATGATGTCCCCCTATCCCGGGGACGTCCCTGTCTTTGAGATGGCCCAGTTTTGGGGGGGATGCATCCCCATATTACATTGCTTTTTATAGAGAAACCTACATGTTATGCCAATTTTAAAGGTCTTTACTTTTTAGGTGAAGAAACATATCTTATTTAGGTTTTCCTTACAATTTTTTTTTCTGAAAGAGATGAATTATTTTTTTTTAAAGTAGATTGCACTAATAACTAAATCACTGACCTTAATTTTTTCCATGGTACAAAATTATTATGCTTTACTCTGAGAATATGTTTCATACAATGGGATTGCCAACATAGAGCCTGCTCCCTTTGATTGGCCTAAAATTCTATGGCAATCGGTTACCCACCTGTTAACATTGGCTCAGATCCTGCCAACTGCTGAACCCCTGGTCCCAATGCCCAGTTCAAAGTTGCTAGCATGCAGGCATGGTCCACTAATTATCCATGAATATACTAATTCACAACAACTATATCTCCATATATCATATTTTCTTTGTACATTTGTGCATTGATAGCAACAAATTATTATTCGTATGCGGTAACAACCTCTTGAATGGCTTCCATAGACATGGCCTTAAGATTACAGCACTGTAATGGTCACCTAAATCTTTTGCACAAGTTGTAGTGCGCTAGTTTATTTGAGTCTGAAGTTGAAATCTTTAAGAAATTTGATATAATAACTGTGGGTTATTCATGCCTGTATCTTGATGACAAATGATTTAGCATTTCATCCTCTTTTTCTATCATTACATGTTCTATCATGCATGTTAATAATCTTCAAAACCTATTTAACTTGTGTGCTGGTATTGTGTTTGGGACATCAGATTTGCCCATTGTTTTTGTCACCTCTTAGTGAATAGTGGCTTTTGATTTGTGCGGGTTGCGAGTGGAACTATAGTTGGTCCATTTGGAGGATGGGCTCGTGAACTGCAGAGGGTGAGAAGTCCTTTGGTTGGAGTGGTCGAAGGAGGGTAACATTCATTTCCCAGCCATACGCTGTAGAGAAACATGGATATGGATGGGTTGGGTAGAAAACTGGGCCTTGCAGAAGACAACAAGGTTATCGGGAAAGCCGAGAAGCTGAGACGTAATGTGCATTTTAATTCTTCCACTTTTGTTGTGGTATGTTTATCTAAGCAATGCGTCAAATTTAGTGCAATTTTTATCATCTGGAATGCAATTTATTGGGAATATTCATCATTGAGCCCTTTTTTAATCCCTTTTCATCCATAGGGCGAGGTTTGCAAATTGGTTCTCTTCTTTGAACTCGCTGCTACAAAGTAATTTTTCTTGAACCTGATTCAGATGGGTTCATCTAATTTTACATTGAAAAGGATCGGGTCATTTCTCAAATTTATAGCATAATCCTTACAACAAAGATCATGCCACATGCCGGCAGTGAGATAATATAACACTGGGTCGAATCTTATTAATGTCATCTATCCTTGCCATTACACTGCATTCCTCAGGACTGGATCTATGTTGTCTAGGAAGAAATAATTTAACAAGAGGAGAAATTGTTCCTTGAACATTAGATGATTCCCATTGCTTATCCTTCATGGATTTCCAGTTCTCATTCTTTATTATTTTATTAGAAAAATTGCAACAATGACATTTAATTTGCAATGATTGAATGCATTGTTTGTACAGATTACAAGTTCCCTTTGACAGACAGAAGGCCATTAGGCTAAGTGGCATGTCTGAGAAGGCATATACCAGATCCTTGAATGCAATGCAAAATGCACTTGGAGTCAGGTAGGTTAATTATCTAAATCGACCTCAATATCATAAGAGATAAGAAATCATGCTCTTCAAGATTTTTGGTAAATAGATACTTTTTAATCTTTGACTCTTAGAAAAAGAATTTCAACCTAAAACTTGTGATCATATATCAAATAACTAAAAGAATTATGTAAATTTAATATAAAACCTTCCAACAACAAAAATAAATAAATAAATTAGTGATTAATTGTTATAAAATATTATAATCAAATAAATGTTTTAAACCATACTAAAATTCTAAGAAACCTAAAATAGACATTTAGATTGCCCAACGGAGGTACTTGTAAAATAAGAGTTATTGCTCAAGAAAGATTTCATTTCAACAATCTCGTATATAAAATATGAGGAGTCAATTGAAAACTATATACAATAAAGAAAGCATTGCCTTGATCAAAGCATCATCAGAGCCATTTCTTACTCTTACCAATAACAATTTTTATAATTACAACATATAAAACATACTAGCTTTCCCAAATCTATTTGGGCAGTTGAAAGATTTATGAAATGCTAATTAATGTCATTTTTTGAAAATGGAGTAGAATAGCACAAGAGCGAATGTGACAACAGTGACAAAAATAGTTGTGGGCACTTTGGCAATGAGAATGCTGGCCCATTTCACCATTATAGCCGCTACAGGCACTGTTACACTCATTACTATTGTTTTTGATAAGGTTTCTTTCATCTTCAACAAGTTTGATCCCTGAATGATCACTTGTAGAAACAGAGTCAATTTGTTAAATATCAGAAAAGTATTCATTGTAATCAAATGTCACGTCTACACTTTCAAGTCATATGAAAATCATTTGATTCATTCAAACATCTTAGATTGATTGGGTCTGCCCAAAGAGTCTTGTCTTTAGATTCGATTTAGATAATTAACCTACTTGACTCTAGTTTGGATGTCTTAAATTGAATGCAAGGCCAAAGCTACACATCCGAGAACTTGGAATCCAGTTTGGATGTCTTAGATTGATTGGGTCTGCCCAAAGAGTCTTGTCTTTGTAAGTTCCATTTTCCTTGACTCAGTTTTCAGCTCTCAAATGGTCTATTTACTTAAACTTCGGACCTTTTGCAACTTACTGGTCAAATATTTATATAGTGCTCTATGGAACTTGAGAAACCAGGTTTCCTTAGTTCAGATTTTAGGACCCAAATGGTTTGTTTTCTTGGATTTCCAATCTTTTGAAATTTATGGCTCAAAGGCTTATAGTATGCTCTGTGCTTGGGGAAATTATTAGGGTGGGTATAATGATTTCATCAGAGTAAGGCCTAAGGGCATACCAAATGAAATCCTATGCTTTTATACTTTGACCTTGAGCTCTCTAATAAGTGTGGGGTTACCATATGATCTCTGAGTCTTGTCAGCCCAAAATCATGATCGAATATGTAATTCTAATATTAACCTTATACAGATACAAAGAAAGATTTATAGCTGCTCTACTAGAGTCCCGGAGATCAAGTGCTGATTTTGGTCATCCAGTGTTCACTGCAGTAGCTTTTTACCTATGTGCAAGAAGAAATAAGGTTTGTTTGTACTTGCATACTTCAAGCTTGTTATTATCACCAATAATAATCACTTATCGATTTCCATGGAATCTTGTATTGACAAGCATTCTTCATTGTAATTTGTTACATTAGCCTTTTTCAAATCAATCCTTTTGCACATACACTATAATAGATCACCAACTATGTTCTGCCTTTTTTAGCATTTGAGCCTTCTCTTCATAGGTTTCAGTATTTGGTCACTTCTAAATATCCTTTTTCATGGTTTCAAAGAAATTCTTCATCCCTTAAAAAATAGTTCTGATGTGTGAACTCTTTACAAGAGTGGGTCTACACCATTTTCAAAGGGACATACTTAGTGAAGCAATTAATTGAATTGTTAAAGCAAATTATGCATACAACCATTGCCACAGTCTTCATTTGTATCTGAGGAAACAATGCAACAACTTTCCTAGCATTCAGTGAATCAGTTTTCATTGCTCTTAAGCTTGAGAATAACATCCACAATTGCACTGTGGTCATGCTCATGGCTTCTTCCATAAATTATACCAAGCATGACTCAGAATTTCATTTCTCCTTATAAGATGCATCTTTGTGGTATTCACAAGCTACAGTGTGAGCTTATGCTTGATAGCAATCCAAAGCTTAAATTGGCCTCCTTTGTGACAAAATGGATGGAACCTAAGTGTAATAAGCTGATAATGGAAGCCATCAATAAGAACTATGCTGATATGGATGAGCACCCTGTCACCACTAAGCTTCAGGTCATTGTTTGGTGTTTTCAATATAAGAAGGATTTATTTTGCTTGATTATCAATTTACATCTGCCAATTAATTTTTGATGACAATGGTTTCATCAGTTGTTTGTAAAAACTCATTTGAAATGTGAGATTGATAGATCTTTTTAAACATTGTCCTATTTTTAGAAAAGAAATGCTCTGCTTTATTGTATGTATCTTATGTAGAAATGTGATATAAAATCGTTAGATTGAGTGCATGAAGATATAGTTTTTGTGGAGATGTAATGGTGTTTAAATTGTTTTTGTGCATTGGGAATTTCATAACCGGTGTGTGAATATTAGTTTAATTCTCAACAATACTGATCATTTTTTCAAAGTCAAAATGCATAAAATTGCTAAGGGGACATATGTCCAAGTTTTCTAATGTTGAAAGTAAGAACTTTACTATTATGATTACAATCACGAGCATGATTCCAGGCTGTAGGACATGACTGTAGGTGTAATGGTGGCATCGCAGGTTGCCTCCAAATTAGGTGTAATTGTGGGAGCTTGAGTTATCAAAGTCAGGTAGGAGAATGAGTATCCCAAGTCATTCGTAAGGGGAGGGGTAGCGCCAACTAGATGCCCCACCACTAATGGCTTCAAGAGGGTTCTTTGCCCTTCTAGTTAAGCTCCATACCTTTATCGGCTAGAACAAGCCATAGATGGAAGCCTGGAATAATAAGACCAAGCAAGAAGAAACCTACATGTTCTATGGTAGTGCACAAAATAATCTTCTACTCAAGACCGCACTTGCTTCATTATATAAATAATGTGTGGCGAGAAGAGGAACATGTGAAAGATAAGTAGAGTCTCCAAAATGAAATAAGCCCTTCACATATGATGATAAAACATTCTAAAATCTCAACATTTTTCATACACATTGTCCAAAGACAATTGGTAGACAATTAGATCAGGTTAGTTCCATAAGCATTATAGGAAAGGACTCAAAAGAAACTATGCGAAAGTCCTCCCAATCAATGGAGGAGAGTGCAAATGGGTGCACTACACATCTAATAATCATAACTGGAACAATCACAGAGAATGCTACATGCCCACTACAAACATACTTTTAGCTTTTAGAGTCATTGTAGTTGCAAGGTTGTGTCTATGTGATTGTGGGTTCAACTTCATCTTTCATAACTTATCTTTAGGACTCATAAGAATGTGTGTTTCCAACCATTTTTGTTGCCAATGATGAAAAAAGAGAATTGATATATGAATTACATAGTTGAGTCACGATTGGTAGAGATGTAGCAAATGATAACAAAAGATAATAGATTTCTGAATTGCATAGTTGCAAGCTAGGATTCACATAGATGCTTGTCTATAAACATTTTTCTTATAGAGGATAAGGAAATAGAATTAAATTGTAAATACTATATATAGTACAAAGAAAATACCACTAAAGGGACATATATAGTTATTCACATAATATAATTATATTTGTAGCTTTGAATATTTTTTTACAGAAATTATTATTTGTTACATTTTAGGAGAAAATCATAATTGTGTTGAATGTAGATATTATTCATGTAAAGGATTTAGCTTTATATAAATGTGTATATTGATTATAATGTCTTTTTAAAAATCATAAATTAGAATCCCTTTCTTCATATGTATAAGATATATTTCATTAGAGATAATTTATGAGTTTGATTGTGTGTCCATTCATCCATCACACACAATCTAAGCCAAAAATTATTTCAAATCAACTAATATAAATTAATCCCATTATTTTATAGTCAAATCAAAGCTTAACATGCAATTTAATTGATCCCATTTGACATGAATTGTTGTGGGAAGGACATATTTTATTGTTATAGCCTGCCATATGTTCTATATTTAATCATTACAGCCTGCCAAATTTCCTGACCTGTTGATACTAGTCATCTACACAGGTATGCTGTTAGATAGCAAAGCAACTAAAACATATAAATGCAAGTCTCTGAAATTCATCCCATGCAATGCATTTGAAAGCAGGAAGAATCAAACTAGAGGAATATTGTAACTATAATATCCCCTTGTAAGGTGTCTTAGAAATTTGAGTCAATAAATATGAATTCTCTACCCTTACTAGTTTATAATGAGCAAGCCCTAGTTAGATGAGGGTTTGTAAGAGCAATTTGGAGCTTTCATAGTTATAGGGTATATGAGACCGAATTGATTGTAATTTCTTTTGATTGGGGTTAAACAACACTATTGAAAGCTTGAGGGCCGGAGGCCACATATGTCACACACTTGTTCTGTAAAAGTGGGGTCAAATAGGCCAAAAACTAGTGACAGTCATCTATTGGGGATAGCTGATCCAAA
The DNA here is from genome assembly GCA_028749045.1 of Cupressus sempervirens. Taxonomy (NCBI): domain Eukaryota; kingdom Viridiplantae; phylum Streptophyta; class Pinopsida; order Cupressales; family Cupressaceae; genus Cupressus; species Cupressus sempervirens. Next base: position 530,440,633 of record CM053791.1, on the reverse strand, counting down.
ACATCAATATCTAATTTTGAGATATGTTGAAATATAGCCGACTGGGTATCAGAATATGTGATTATGAGAGTCTTTTGGGACATCTGGGAGGAAAAAAAAATGCTCACTGGAGACTTAATTGCAAATTAGGCCTAGTAGGACAACAAGTTGGGTTTACCAATGAAATGAACACCTAGAACTTTGAAAATAGAACTTCACTTGAACCACAATGAGTGACAATTCCACTTCCACTATCCATGTGTTGTACAACTGTCTCATGTAAAGAGATTTCTAGCAAATTGTGCAACAATAACATCTATGTCAATACACTCAAAGGTCATATCCCAATTCCTTGTCACCTCTTCATTATAATCAAGTTTCATACATGATAGGAGATCTTGAAAGTAATGGGGGTCTAGTACTGGAGACCTTAATGGGGTTGAGGGGCAGTGCCCTAGTGGGTTCTGTGCGGGGGGGGGGAGGTTCACGATGCAGGACAGGGTTGAGGGACAGATGCCCTACCATAGAGTCCATATTAAGACTTCTAGAATTAGATTTTTTAACAAACATTCTGTAGTACCAATGTCATGCTCACATTTCCTTGTGAAGGATGAGTTTGTGATGTGGTGAGCTTGACAAGAAACTTTGGTTGAAATGATAGTCTTCTAGCAAAAAATTGGTGGGAACAGTATGAGAATGGTTGCATTTGTTGGTTTTTGACTCTATCAGCAACATGCAGTGAAGGATAAAGTTTATGCATGGGTTATCAAAAGACCCTTGTTCTTACAAACTTGAATATTTATATTCACTGGAAATGGTTTCTTCGACTGTTTTGAACTCTTTAAGGATCCAAGCACAGGCTCAGGTCACAGCTCCCCAGAAATTTAATGCATTAAGCTCGAGTAGCATTTTTTTGAAATGTTATTCTTGCTTTTAAGAAAAAAGCTGAGATTGAACTGAATCTGCCTAGTCTTGCAGATCCTTATCTGTTAACAAACTATAAAGGGAAAGGCAATTCCATGGCTACATGAGTTACTAAGAGACCGTGGGGCCTATAAACTTTGAATATTGATCTTCATCAGAAAGTCTCTGACCTATAGCAATGGTTGAAAGAGATTAGAGGTCGTAGTCTAAGAAATTAGAATCTATAGTACCCATAAGAACATATGCATTTATCAGTGATTCCATGATTCATAGTCATGTTGCGACTGCATACCACTAGTAAAGATATTTGGGCAATAAAATATGTCCCTTAAATTTAATGAAATGTTTTTTTTTGCATGATTTTGTAAACATAATGCTACCATTCTAGGAAAACCTCACAACCATGCTGCAGCTGTATAAGTACTTCTTCTAATACCCTAACTATGCATTTAACCAGAGAAAAAATCAAATCTTGGTTCAGAATTATTCCTGAGCCGACTCTAGCAAACATGATGCCCCATGAAAGAGGCCTTGAAAAGAAGTCTCCACGATTTTTTCTTTTCTCGAGACTTCAAAGCAAAATAGTAAAACAGATGTCCAATAATGCCTCTTGTAAATAATATGGAAGAGTAACCTACGAATTAATCAATACAGAACTACATTACATATAACAAACATTAAGCAGATACTAATATGTTTTCTCTCCAGATTTCTATCACATAAGGTACAGTTACCTATAGGTCCTTGCCTTGAGCTATCTACAGTCACCCTCTCGTGGAGGAGCGATGGATTGTTACATATGAGCTTTCTGACATTACTCTTTTCTAAAACTATACAGTTAATAGCAATATCATAATTGTTTAAATATTTATCAGTTTACATAAATCATTATGCATCTATATCCATCTGATATTCCTAATCTATTTGCACAGATGAGGCTTCAGGGACTTGAAACAGGTCGTAAGGGGCATCTCTCTATAGCCACAGAGTTAAGTTAATTTTATTTTACTTTCTGCTTCTTACTACGAGAGTTACTTCTGGGTTTGCAAATTGAAGTTTGACGCGATTCTGCACTTGGAGTCTTACTAGGAGCAGTCATCACTTATTCTTTTGTTGTTTCTTTTTTATCTAAGCCGCCAAGGATGAGTGGGATAACAGAAAATGTAAAGATTTTTACTTGTCGTGACTAATCTTGACTATCTTTTTGTGGAGATTGGGTTTTATTGCCACCATTGAAGATGTGTGTGATTTTTCTTGGAGTCTTACTACCATGGCTGCACATCTGATGGGTATCTTTTTACTCCCTTTTCAACCTTTCATTCTAGTTGTGACTATCACTTGCTTCCTGCTATAAGGTGAAATATTGTTACAATTTCTAAGCATTTTTTGGGATATTGAGGCCGGTATCACTGATTAATTCCTATTTTCTGCATTTCTTAGTCAAATCTAGATGTACACTGTTGTTTTTGGCATTTATAGATGGTTCCCATGGCACATTTATTCATTTTCTGCCTCCTCCATTCACATTTTTTGGAAATGTTGAGAAAGCTGGAACACATAGTGTTTTGCATGTTTCTCATCCGCCTGATTTTCATTATGTTGTAGCTGCTTATTACTGGTTCATACTCCTTCATTCGCATTTTTTGGATGTGGCTTTTAAAATGGAATCTTCTTTCTTCCTTCTTGTTATCTTGGAGCTCTGTTTGTATGTTAAGCTATTGGAACTTAGTATGAAAGCTTAAGTATATTTCAATTTTTTCCTGATTTCTTCATGTTGTAGCTTAGAATGCCCAGAATCACAGCTAAGGGGTTATTTCTTGTCTTAAACTGCCCCCTATAAAAAAATGTAAAATATTTCCATTATCTATATGCATACAAGTGATGGCTTCTGGATATCTTTTGTTGTTACTCTCAGCTGTAGATAATCTTGACATGAAAACATCTATAGAAAGATTCCAGTTTGTTACATCTTTTTCTGTTTTCTGTAATGAATCTACATCTCTGCTGATTTCAGCGTTTCTTTTCAAAATGTAGAACATTCTACAACTCTAAATTGGATAGGCGTGCCTAGTCTTTTATACTCTATCATAATGCATCCTTTTTTCTTGTATACTTATGCTCAGTTTGTAAGTGTCATTACTGATTAGAAACATTTGCTTCATTTATATTAAGTTGCATTTCCACTTACCTTGAATGCATATATCATTTGTCTGTTGTTACTTCTCTCTCTACTCAAAAACTGAACTAGTAATTTTCATACAAGAATTGAAGCTTTTGTCCCTCCTGTTACTTTTATCATACTATACTGTATCTGTTATATCAGCTAATTGTAGACAAATTTCTATACTGATCGGATGGTACAAATTGCAAATAACTACAAGAAAAGGGGGTACAATTAGCACACAAGCACCTTTAGTCATCTAGTAGTAGGAGGAAAGGATGTATAATCCACTACATTTACAATTTCACCCTCTTTCTTGGGTCATATATTATATTCATGAGTCAATGGGTTTGACTCAAAAAATGTATAGTTGAATCTTGATAGCAATATCACAATTTGACTTGCTGTGGAAAATATCTTAGGCTTATCTATTGATGAACTCAAGGGGCTTTCTAATGAATGGTTCATAAGGCACAACACTTGTTGTAGGCTTTGCAAATGGGATTCCAAGTAGAGTAGTTTAAACCATGGAGGAAACTCCATAGTTAAGCCTTCTTGAGCTGGAGTAGTACTGGAATTGTTGAGCCTTTGAGCAAGTCGTGGTGCTTCATCTTTGTGAGCACTCCCTCGATGTAATTCCTTCAAACAAAGAGTAGCACAAGAAATTCATTAAGTTTTGACATAATCTGTACAATATTTATTAATTATTGTGCATTATAGTCTTTCACAATTATTATCTCGAACGTGAATGATCTAATGAGGGTATTGAAACCTGTGGATGAGAAATGACTGAGTGCTTCGTGGGAGCACACATAGGGAGACTACAATTTGAGTATTTGCCATTGTCTAAGCACACATGTTGTTGATTAGTTATGCTGTGGCAAATGATGGGGAAAGAAATTCAAACTAGTTTCCTAACGAGGTTGAGTGATTTATTGAAGTTGCTTTGACATTGATGTTTTGCGGAATAGTGCCAAGTCACTTGGATGTTTGAATTGATCTCTCTGTTGAAGCATAATTTCTTAAGGACTTGTTTTTGAAGGGTGTAGACGACTCATACTTTTTAGTTCATTATGATGTATGTCAATGGAGGAAGTGCTAAGTTTTTGTCAACTCTTTTTAGATGTTTTAGCTTTTCTCCCTAATTGTAGCATGAAGTTAGATAAATTACATGTGGTTGCAGTACTAGATATTGATGTTGTTGGCACATTTACAATGAGTCAAGCATCATTGAAGTATTTGAGGGAAGGTGGAATTGGAAAGCCTCCTTCAAAGGCTGGTGTTATTTTAAACTTAAGTGCTACAATACAGTACCTCAGCTTTCTGGTATCAAATTCATGTCTCTGCTGCAAAGGTTCATTTTTAATCATTATATTCTTCTTGGATTAAGATTTGAATTAACTATTTAATAAATTTAAATGTTTCAGCATAAACATGAGAGTCATTTTACTTACATAATAATTTAAACTAGTTATCTAGCAAAGTTTTGTTTTGTTTACATGCAGCTGTTGATAGTCTTACAAGATCTATGGCTTTAGAGTGGGGGATAGATTATGGAATATGTGTAAATGGTATTGCATCTGGTCCAATTGAAGGTATTCCTAGTCATGTTGTAAATGACTCGGGGAGCCGGCCTGGCGATCTAACATGGTGAGTGGGCTTAAAGTGGCAACTTGGTGGGGCAAGTTGGCGAGCCGACTTAGCGAGGCCACTTAGAGATGCAACATAGCGAGCTGACTTGGTGAGCAAGCTCGATGAGCAGACCTAAAGACTAACTTTGATGAGGCACTTTGGTGGGGTGACTTGATGACCAAACTCAAAGAGTCAACTTGGCGAGCATACTTGAACAATCGACTTGGTGGGGCAAGTTGGCGAGCCAACTTAGCGAGTCCACTTGGTGAGGCGAGAGGTGAGTCAACTTGGTGCGGTGACTTGGCGAGCTGACTTGGTGAGCGGACTTAAAGACTAACCTTGATGAGGTGCTTTGGTGGGGTGACTTGATGAGCGAACTTAAAGAGTCAACTTTGTGAGCGCACTCGAACAATCGACTTGGTGACATGACTTGGTGGGCTAGCTTGGCGAGCCGACCTGGCATGCGTACTTGAACAGTAGACTTGGTGAGCTGACTGAAAGAGTCAACTCATTGAGGTGATTGGGTGGGAGTGACTTGGCGAGCTGACTTGGAGAGTTGACCTAGGGGATGGGCTTGGTGAGAAAACTTAAAGAGTCGACTTGGTGAGTGCACTTGAATTGTCAGCTTGGCAAGCAGACTTGGGGACTTGGTGGGACATGTGGGCGAGCCAACTTGGTGAGGTGACTTGGTGACATGAATTGGTGGGCCAGCTTGGTGAGCTGACCTTAAAGAGTCAACTTTGTGAGTGTACTCGAACAATCGACTTGGTGACATGACTTGGTGGGCTTGGCGAGCCGACTTGGCATGCATACTTGAATAGTAGACTTGGTGAGCTGACTTAAAGAGTCAACTCATTGAGGTGACTCGGTGGGGGTGACTTGGTGGGCTGACTTGGAGAGTTGACCTAGGGGGTGGACTTGGTGAACGAACTTAAAGAGTTGACTTGGTGAGCGTACTTGAATTGTTAGCTTGGCGAACTGACTATGGGAGTCGGCCTGGCAAGCTGATATGGCGAGTCGACTTAAAGTGGCGACTTGGTGGTGCAAGTTGGTGAGCTGACTTATCGAGGCCACTTGGTGAGGCGACTTTGTGAAGCGACTTGGTGAGCCGACCTACTAAGTGTACTTAAAGACTGACCTTGATGAGGCGCTTTGGTTGGGTGACTTGATGAGAAAACTTAAAGTGTCAACTTGGCGTGCCGACCAAGTGAGTTTACATGGTGAGCAAGCTTAGAGAAGCAACTCTATTGGGCAACTTCGTAAGCACACTAAGTGAGCCCACTTGTTGGGTCAAGGTGGTCAAACCACTGGGTGAGTCGACTTCGTGAGCTAACTTAATGAGTCAACTTGTTGAGGTGGTTGGGTGGGGGTGACTTGGTGAGCTGACCTGGAGAGTTGGCCTAAGGGGCGGACTTGGTGAGCGAACTTAGAGAGTCAACTTGGTGAGCATACTTCAATTGTCAGCTTGGCGAGCTGACTTGGGGAGTCGGCCTGGCGATCTAACATGGTGAGTGGGCTTAAAGTGGCAACTTGGTGGGGCAAGTTGGCAAGCCGACTTAGCGAGGCCACTTAGAGACATGACATGGCGAGCTGACTTGGTGAGCAAGCTCAATGAGCAGACCTAAAGACTGACCTTGATGAGGCACTTTGGTGGGTTGACTTGATGACCAAACTCAAAGAGTCAACTTGGCGAGCATACTTGCACTAGTGCATTTGGGTTCATTTTTTGACCTTCATTGATCAAATTTTCAACCCAATTTTCGACCAAATTTGACCAACCCATTGGTCAAAATTTTGACCAACTCACTGATACATGATTTTTCTCAATCATATAATTAATTATATATTTTTCATATTAGTTACTATCAGTGTTTTTTAGGCATTCTATAAAATAGTTCACATGCCTTGCGTATGATATGACATTTTGCATGCATCCTGCACTCTCTCTCATCTGGCTAGTGATGGATTACGTAGAGTGATCTGAAACCATGATGCTAAAAAACACACAATCAAATCCAAAATGAACTTGCACTACAAATGGATTGTGGAAATCTGATATTGGTAAAATTGCATGCATGTCTACTAGGACAATCACAACTTAAACATATATTTGTCCTGGTAGACATGCATGCAAAATTAACAATATCAGATTTCCACAATCCATTTGTAATGCAAGTTCGTTTTGGATTTGATTGTGTGTGTTTTTTAGCATCATGGTTTCAGATCACTCTCCGTAATCCATCATTAGCTGGATGAGAGAGTGCAGGATGCATGCAAAATATCATATCATACGCAAGGCATGTGACTGTTTTATAGAATACCTAAAAAAAAATTTACACCTACCTGTTGGTAGAAATTTCTACCTTCATTGGTCAAAATTTTTGACCTTCATTGGTCGAAATTTCTACCTTCATTGGTCAAAATTTCTACCTTCATTGGTCAAAATTTTTGACCTTCATTGGTTGAAATTTCTACCTTTATTGGTCAAAATTTCCACCTTTATTGGTCAAAATTTTTTTCTTCATTGGTCAAAATTTCTACCTTTATTGGTCAAAATTTTCTACCTTTATTGGTCAAAATTTTGACCAATTCCTGGAAGAACTTGCACCATGGCTATGGAGGTTTTTCGACCAACGTATTGGTAAAAATTTTGACTGAAAAAATTCTGACCAATGGGTTGGTCGAATTTGGTCGAAGTTTGGTCGAAAATTGGGTCAAAATTTCGACCAATAATGGTCAAAAAATGGTCTCAAATGTACTAGTGGCATTCAATGGAAGCAATCCATGATAGCATCTAAGATATTCAAGTAGAAAAAGAGAAAGCCTTAAAAATATTTACTCTTTTAAAATATCACTTATTCCCACAGATTACATTGTTACAAAATCAGTGGGAGGAATACTTTGCAACTAAAACTTCATATGACAAGTTTGTGGCTATGGACTTGAATGCAGCAGAGTTACCTGCATACACTCAATGTGTGCTAATACGTATGTTAGATGCACTGAAAAAAAGTTGGAAGAAACATCTTGCACAATTGAAGACTAACTTCAGTGATTGTTTTTCCAGATTTTGATAGGTTTTTCTTTTTGTTGACATCTTTGTCATTGATGTCAAAGGGGGAGAAATAAATAAAATTGTAATTGTAAGTTATATAGTTGTACTTTGATGTATAGTAGTAAGCTTTACTTTGAGCAAGCTTTGTAATCACAGTTATAAGGGATGTAATATTTTTATTGTGTTATGTATATTTATTTACCTTGATTGGTATGACAACATTTTTGCGACTTAGCCCATTTTCCCAAAATGTTGCCATTAATGCCAAAGGGGGAGATTGTTGGCAATATGACCAATCAGTCAAATAAGGTGAGATATGCGGTTAATTTATGGCAACATATGTTTTGCAGTTTAGTTATGATTATTTGTGAAGGAAAATTGTCTAAGTAGTGGACAATGTTAGAGCGACATGATGATATTTATTGAGAGCAAAATATTCCTTTGGAATATTCTCTTGCACAAAACCATAGATGCATGACATCACTTTGATGATGCCTACTAGTGTGCATGTTCATACAATCAACTAAGTTCAATTTACAAAGGAAATATTGTTGCTGATACTTCACTATACAGAATAAAGCATGTTAGTAAATTAAGTTGTACGACTTACATAATTATTTTGACTACTAAATATTTATGAGCCGACTCTAAGGATGACATGTGAGCCAATTAAGGAAGGATTTATTAATATGATTGATATAAGTAAAGGACTTCATTTGTGCAGATAGGTGTGAATATGAAATCATGTTATTTGATATGATAATGTGAGATATGATGCAAATTGATATATGCACAGTTACTCCTTGTTAATGACATTAAACAAACAAGAAGGAAGATTGTCTACAGTCTACTAGAGGCTTGTATGAAGAACTAACAATTAGAAGAATTGTGAAGTACAACAAGTGATCTAGTTTTGTATGTATATCTATTCTCTTGAAGAACTTATTGTATAGTTGCATGTTAGGGCAATGGGCTCTTCTTGCACACATTTGTATATGATCCACCAAATCCTAATAGGGTTGAAGCAACTCCTAATAGGGTTGAGGCTTCTAACAAGTCCTAGTCTCCTAAAAAAGACTCGAGACACTATACATTCTTCATAGACTCCTAACAGGGTCAATATCCTTAACCAGATTCTTTATATAGTGAATCATCTTGTGGGTTTCATCCTCACCGGGGTTTTCCCTTGTGTAGGGTTTACCTAGTTAACAAGGTATGGTGTTATGAGCTCTCTTTATGTATGGTTGTGTATGCTATTCAACATTATTAGTTTACTTCCTTATGCATGGATTAAAGTAATTAATAATATCCAGTTGTGGGCAAAAATATTGAAAATACTGATTCACCGCCCCCTCTCTCAGTATTATCTATTTCTAATAGATAGGTATGTTTTTAAAATAGAAATTTGATGCTTTCCAAATGTTTAAGTAGTACTTAGCTAGAGTTAAAAAGGAGACAAACACAAGATTAAAATGTCTAATATTTGACAAAGGTGGAGAATTTACATCAAATGAGTTTGAGATGTTCTATAATGACAGAGGAATCAAAAGACAAACTTTTGCACCTAGGACCCCTCCATAAAATGGAATTGCTGAAAGGAGGAACAAATATTTAATGGACTATACTATGAAACTCATGATGGAGAAGAATGTTGCTTTAAAATACTGGAGACAGGTTATAAGTACAACTGTCTATACCTTAAACTGTTTGCAAGTCAAGAAAGGTACTCATTGAACACCTTTTGAATTATGGTATGGATACTCACCCAATGTAAAATATTTTAAGGTATTTGGAAGCAAGTGCTACATTCTTAAGGATTTAAAGAATGGAAAATCAGATGTTAAAAGTGAAGAAGGTATATTGCTTGGCTATTCCACAAGAAGTAAAACTTATAAGTGTTTAAATACTAACATTAACAAAGTTGTGGAAATGCAAATGTGAAGTTTGATGAATATACGGAGGCACATGAAGTTGAACCTATGAAGGAACCTGAAGAATACAAATCATTTGTATACTTTTATGAAGGTATGTCTACTAATGAAGATGTTGCAAACCAAATTGCAAATCAACAACAAGTTTCAGTGACTATTGAGTCACATACAATGAATGTCAAGTTGCATTCAAGAGCTGAGCTACAATCAAGAGCCGAGTTACAGATAGAAGCTAAGGCTCATTATGATTATAAGATAAGTGTACATGACAAAGATGTTGAATTACCTAATAGAGAAGTACATAGTGATTCTAAAGTTGACAAACCTATTAAAGAAAGAAGATCAAAACCAAGATTGTCAAATTATGTCAAAAGACATCACCCTACTAACTAGACCAATGCCAAGAAATAGACTAAGAAGTGATACATGTTTGTTGAGCATGCATGAGCCTAAGGCAATGAAAGATGCCTTAGAAAATTAATGGAGTAAAGCCATGAGAGAAGAGATTGAGCAGATTAGAAAAATAAGACATGGACTCTAGTTCCTAGACCAGAGGACAAGAATGTGATTGGAACCAAGTGGATGTACAAAAATAAGTTAGATGAAAATGGTGAAGTCACAAGGAATATGGAAATATTAGTTTGCAAGTGGTATGCACAGGAAGACAAAGTAGACTATGGAGAAACATTTGTCCCTATTGCAAGATTGGAAGGAGTAAGAACTCTGCTTTCTTACTTTGCATACAAAGGTTTCAAATTTTATCAAATGGATGTAAAGTCAACATTTTTGAATGGTATATTAGAAGAAGAGGTTTACATAGAACAACCAAAAGGATTTGTTGATGCTAACAATAAGAACATGGTATGTAGGCTACACAAAGATTTATATGGTTCAAAGCAAGCCCCAAGAGCATGGTATGAAAGGATTCACAATTATCTTGTGAAGATTTGTTTTGAGAAGACTGATGATAACAACAATTTGTACTTGAAGAAAGAAGGAGGTAAAGGTATTTTACTAGCTGAAATTTTTGTTGATGCTATCATATTTGGAGGTTAAGATACATTATATTGGGCATTTGCAAATGAAATGAAGAAAGAATTTGAGATGCCTATGTTTGGAAAGATCAAATTCTTTGTTAGTTTGTAAGTATATTAGATGAAATATGGCATATACATCACTTAATCTAAGTATATGAAGGAAATATTGAAAACTTTTGGATTGGAAGATTGCAAACCAGTTAGCACACCTATGGTGATATGACACAAGTTGTCAAAGAATGATGATTCAGCTGATGTGAATCAAACATTGTACAAGTCTATGATTGGAAAATTGCAATATGTAGTGCATAACAGACTTGACATTGAATTATCTATTGAAATTTTTGTAAGATTCTCTGCTATTCCTGAGGATAATCATTTGATAGTTGTTAAGAGAATTATGAGATATTTGAAAGGAATAGAAGACTATGGTCTGTTTGAGTTGAGAGCCTACACTGATGCTAACTGGGCTGAAAACATTGATGACAGAAAGAACACAAGTGGTGGAGCATTTTTCTTAGGAAAGAGGTCGTCACTTGGACCAACAAGAAACAAAATTGCATATCTCAATTTATTGCTGAAGTTGAATATGTGGTTGTTGTAGTAAATTGTACAAATATTGTATGGATCAAATAGCTACTCAAAGGTATGAAGGAGGAAATCATTGAACATGTGGTACTTTATTGTGATAATAAAAGTGCTATAAATATATCAAAGAACCCTATGATGGACACAAAGACTAAGCACATTGCAATCAAGTATCACTACTTGAGAGAGTTAGTTCAAGAAAAAGGAAGTGATGATATAATATGTGAATATAAAAGAATAGATAGTTGATATCTTCACAAAAGCTTTACCTAAGGATGATCATGCATATATAAGAGGTAAACTAGGAGCGATACCCCTATCCAAAGCTACTTAAGAAGCATAAGTAGTACCCTACATCAACTGAGCTAAATGTTATATCTTACAACTTTATGCGGTGGATATTACTTTAGGAGTTGCCTAAAGTAATGAAGGAGTTGAATTAGAAGATTTAGAGTCACATGAAAGGTGGCAGAGGGAGAATCTGGAATTGATTGTATCTACATACATATATGACAAGTCTTTAGCATTATTGTCAAAGAAGGAAAAATTACTAGACAAAGGGAAATATACATATACATATACCTAGTAAGAGGGAGAAAGCATTTAGGGAGATATAAGAACAAAGAAGAGAGAGATAGATACCTGAATATTAGAAAAAGGTAGAGATACTCTAAAAGAGGGAGTAATAAAGGAACTTGACAAAGCTCACATATACTACACTGATAGAGGGAGAAATTTCAAAGATTTATTTTCTTTTTGGTATTGGTTTGCCATTAATGCCAAAGAGGGAGATTGTTGATATAAGATTGTTTTGAAGAGAATAACTTGTAATGGAACAATCATTATTTTGTCAATGATGTCAAACTTGCTACCTACTAGTGAGACAATTGATTTTTGGTCTGAAAGCTATCATTTAGTTGATTAATGAAGAGGATTTGAAAAGAGGAGATAACAATAACACTTAGAGAAAGGTTGAGTTATTTGGTATGAAAAAGAAGCATTGAGACCAAGTTAGACATTGATATTATAGAGTGTTGTTTATCTACTTAGAGTCTAAAATGAAAGATTACTCAAGTTAATACTAGAAGAAGATCAGGTATGAAAAGTGTCTACCAAGCCTTACCAAGTAGTTAGTGCAAGTTGAGTAGAAATTAGTGGAAGCCAAGTGAAAATCAAGTGATGCTGAGCAAAGATGAAAAATAGTGCAAGCTAGGTAATTGTTAGTATATGTTGAGTAAAGTTTAGTGGTGTTGAGCATCAGTAAATTTTAGTGTTTTTTGACTAAATAATGTAGTTGTTGAGTGGCAGAAAATAGTGTTAAATCAAAGATTTGATGAATTTGAGCCAACCATTTTATTTTCTTGAACTATGTAAAGCATGTGGAAGATAACTATGATGAGCTGGTGGCATAGAATTTAAGGTAAACCATTTTGAGGCAAATTTAAGGAAGATTGTAAAAGAGGTTTCTATTGGAACCAAATAGAAAAGTGGTTAGATTCATTGTATCCTACCTAACCCTAAAATGGACGATTATGGTTAAGCAACAAAAGATCTTAATTATCTATTTATAGAGATAGCTTATTAGAAGCAAAATTTGACATGTGTGAGAACCTAAGGAAGACAAGGAGTCTAGGGCATTGCTTCATTCAATGGCCAAACATAAGTGACTATAGTTGGCATGTAAAGAAAGAAGGCTTAAGAGTATGAATGCTTTAAGGGTGAACAAGCTATTGGAGTTGAAGTGTGTGAATACCAAGCAAAATGGAGGACTGAAATAGAGATTTGTAATTTGCAAGTGAGTTGTAATTTATTATTAGATCAACCTTTCCTATTTACTTTCTGATCGCTGTATCAGTCTAGGGTAAATCCTTTGGATTAAGGTTGACCTAACAGTCATTTGTAAATCTTTTAACCAGGTGACACTCTAATGGAATGGTCTAAAGTCCTCTAATAAGGCTCACTCCTACTAGGGTGATTGAAATCCTTTAATTAGGTCACATTTAACAATGTTTATTGTTACCTTTAAGAGGGTTGGCCTTTCATAGGGCATCACTTTAGAAAAGTGAGAAGTAGTAGCATGTTACTGGTGGTTTTTCCCAAATTGTGTTTCTATGTAAAATCCTTGTGTCAAATTGTGTGAATGTTCTTATGTTGTTTCATGTTTACATTTTTGCAAAGTTGTTTTGGCTTAGGACAATAACCTACAAAGTTCAAGTATTGTATGATGTAATGGATGCATGCATGATAAGGTTTTATGGATATGGGTCTACTAATAATTTAAAAGTTTTATTTGTACATCTGGAACTTGGATAAGTAATTCACCCCACTCTTAGTTATTCTAAAGAATTCCAATAGAAGGATGTCTAATGAAAAGTAGTCCCAACATTGTGAAAGCTACATGAGTCATTTCATGATTATAGGATAGGCACCCTTGACCTGTATCCTCACTATCTATGTTAAAATAGAGAAAGAAAATTAGATTTTTGTTGCAATGAATACATGTAGGTATATAAATTAAAAATAATAATGTATTGCCTAAAGAAGTGTGGTCTTAGATCTTATCTATGCTTTTGCATATCACATACACAATCCTATTTATTTCAAAAGACTTGGGAACTCTCATACAGATTAAATATAGGGTTATGAGAAAAACAATAGCTCTCAAATTAGGTATGGACATCCATCCAAGCATATACATGGCGAAAGGGTTTGTAATTTATGACATTGCAATATCATATTAAGGGTACCTTTAAGAAATAAGCTCTCTAGTATCAATTCAAGATGAAAGATAAATATGATCCCACCCACTCATTACAATTGGTCTATTTGTGTTGTGTTCTAAATTGTAAGTCTTGTTAGTCACCCATGGTAACACTCCTTGGCCTTTGGTGTGGGTATAGGCCTTTAGCAATTATGAAGCCATGTGTTTGGGCACTAAGAAATTCAAGGAGCATTTAATAATTTTTTTTTGAGTTGGTGCATTTAATGAAGCAATAATTGCATTAACATTAACATCCTATATTGTTCGAACTCTTATGTATTAGTTCCTACCAACACAAAAAACTATTACGAAGGCTCAAATGTTAAATGGTGATTAAAGTTGTTTTATTCAATTAATCAAATAATAAAAATTCACTACATTATTTCCATCTCCAAATTGTTTAATGTGCAACTTACAAATATTTTACTTGCAATATTCATGTAAACTATTTTATAGAATTGTAATTGGTGTTGCAAATAACAAATAATGGCATTTGCAAACATATATGCAAGAGAAGGCACACCAAACAATGTCTTTATCAGCATGGGAAGACAATACCTCCTGCTTGTTGTTGAAGATATGTTGATCTTCACTTAATCTTTGATTAGGGAAGGTTTATTAATTAATTACTTTCAATCTAAACAAAAAAATTGCATATATGATTATCAAATAAAGTTATCATTTATGTTGGAAACTACAATTGGAACAATTGTTGTTTTGTCATTAATGTCAAATCTACTGATGAGAGATGTTTCTATTTGATGTAAATGTCATATCTATTTTCATTGATGAAGAGGATTTGAGAAATTGGTTATAACAAAAGCACCTAGAGAAAAGGTTGAGTTATGAATAGGAAGTTACGATGGACATTTGATTAGTTAGATTTTGACAAACCAAAGTGATTGTTTAGATCATGTTGATGTTCAAGACTTTACAGTATAAATCAATATATATCATTGATGCAAATCTTAATCGAGCAATAAAGTAAAAGACTCAAAGGAATGTCGAGTGATGCTAGTGTCAATTGATCCACAATATATACTGAGCCAATTCAATGTTGATTGAGCAATAGTATGGACTGAGTGATAGTTGGTGTCAAGCTTTATAGCGACTGAGTCATTAAGTGATGATTGAATATTAGAATTTTGTAATTATCAAGTAACAATATGTAATGTCCCCATTTTAGCAGGTTCCTGTAGTTGGCTAGGTCAGTTCACCATCACGACCCTCATGATCTGACAATAGGATTTGAGGGTCTTAGTTGTGTGGTTATAGCTTTCCAGCAGCCTATGGTGTGTTTTGGTTCCTTTTGAGGGACTTACTATTTATAGTAAGTCAATTTGTTGGTTTTGATGAGCCTAGTTGAGTTAGAGGAGTTGGAGAATGCTCTCAATTTTTATTTTGGGCTTCTAGTTTGGGCTCTAAGAATCTTGGAGGGAGTGTCTATTTATAGTAAGTCATCCCATCAGGTTCATTCATCATCTTTCATCATTAGGGTCACATTGGTGTTGTCAGATTTCAATTTTGATGCTTCTTCAATTGTTTTTGCAAGACGGGTGAATTATTATTATTCATCTAAATATGTTGAGGTTGTTATTTTTGTTATTTTTGTTGGTTGGTCACCTCAATATCATAGCTCATTGGAATCGGGACAAAAAAAAATATGGGAACAAGAAACAATGGCCTTAACATGTTAGAATTTGAAGTTGTGGTGGAAAAAGTCATTTTCGGAGCCAAAAGAAATTAATAAATTAGTTCATAATGGCACTTTATTATGTTTTAACGTTGTGTGTGGGAAGCTTCTTAAGTGAACTTCATTTGGGAAACTTTGTGGCATTTGGAGATTATAAATATGAGCCCATTTGATGAGTAAAGCATCTGATTGATTACTTTCTTTGGTTGCTTGCGAAGAGTTTCTAAGTTTGTTGATTTCTTTACCCTTGCTGAAGTATAAGGGTTTGGAATTAAGAAGTGCCTAGTAATTCACAACTGAGGTATTGTGAATTAATTATGAGAATTATCTTAATTACATTATAGTATTTCCCAATTTTTATGTATTGTACCTGGGAATTCCATTGTGGCTGGAAAATTTGTGATTTGGAATGTCATTATTGTCTATTGTTTGGTGTGGTTAAAGAGGAATGTACTGTGGTTGTTGTCCCTACATTTGGCAGCAATAAATTATTGGAGGGTAGCAATCAGGTTTTAGAGCACCTACGATTATAAGTGAGGAGTATGTATTTTTGAACCTGCAAGTAAATGGGATTAATTCTTGAGAGTTGCAATCCATATTTCATCTATTAGAAGTCAATTTCCAAGTTCATTATTACAGTCTTGTAAATTTCTAGAAGTTAAATTTTAAATTGGATATTAGTAGCATTGTCATCAATTATAGAATTACTTCTGAATAGTTTAGTGGTGTACATTTGTCCAAATTAATAAAGACTTAATAAAAAAAAAAAGTGAGTAGTTGGTTGTGAATTTAAAGTATTATTTATTGAATGATAATAATTTTCTTGCCAAATGTTTGAAAAAATCTCAAACTATTGATTAGCAAAAGAAAATTGGTGTTTGTTAAGGATATAGAATGTTGAGGGTTTTTACACAATATTTCGAATGCATAGAAGAATCGTGATTTCCAGTCGACTCTGTTGATTTCCTAGGATATGGAAATTGTGTTGAAGATAAGATTGATGAGTTGGATCATTTAATTCAAGATGAGGATTAGGTATGATACCTAAGATCAAATTTTATGGATGAGAAGTTTCTAGAAAAGAAAGAAGAGGGACATATGAAATGAACCTGGTGAACCAGATCATAAACCCTAAGACCTATGACGATCATCAAATATAAAAAATCCATAATTACATATTGAAGGAGGCGTAGAGTCAATAAATATGTGTGTGTGTGTGTGTGTGTGTGTGTGTGTGAGAGAGAGAGAGAGAGAGAGAGAGAGAGAGAGAGAGAGAGAGAGAGAGAGAGAGAGAGAGAGAGAGAGAGAGAGAGAGAGAGAGAAGAAAATGCTAGCACAAATGCTGCTGAAGTTGATAAGTGAATTTGAGCATAAGGCTTAAGTGTGTTAGAAGGAGAATATTGGCTGCTTGAAGGGTTTTTGAGAGAGTTAAGAGACAAAGATGACAAGGGGGACTTATTAGTGAATCAACACATAAACCAAACAATGATCAGAACCTCCAAAAGTCAGTTGTAATAATACAAATCAAAACCCTATTATTTTCTTTTTAATCATTGTAAACCATTTGTATTTAAATCCTTTTAATCAAATGTTGACCTAACAATCATTGAAGAACTTAACAATCTGTGTAAATCCTTTAGCAAGGTGACATTCTAAATTTAATAATCAAAGTCCTCTAACAAGGCCACTCCTAATAGGGTAATTAATTCCTCGAACTAGGTCACATTTAACAATGTGTACTGTAACCTTTAATAGGGTTGGTTCCTAATAGAGCTCACTTCAAAAGAGTGAAAAAGTGGTGACATGTTACTGGTGGTTTTTCCCAAATTGGGTTTCCTCATAAAATCCTAGTGTCAAACTTGTGTTGAATGTTTTATAATTTTTTACATTTACATTCAACAAAGTATGTTATAATAGGATAGTGAACTACTAGTAATTTTGTTTACCAGCATTTAATGGAGACCAAGCTACATCAAGATAAGTAGAATAGTGAATGTTTATTGTTTGATTGTTCAAATGATCCTTATGGACCTTAAGTAACTGATTCACCCCCCCCCCCCCCCCCCCCCCCCCGCCCCTTCAGTTATTCTTAACATTCTAACAATTGGTATCAGAGAATCAATGCTTACAGAGAGAAGTTTGATGGTATTAAAAGCTAAAGATCACGACTCACAAAAGGGAGTTACCAAAGTTGAACAAGGAGACATTTCCTACATGGCAAACTTTGATGAGGTTGCATATATATAGTATCAGTGATGTTGTTATATAATTTGCAGACAATGGGTATGTGAAAATAATGACTACTCCTCTAACAACTGAACAACTAAAGGAGAAACAAGAACACAATCATGCAATGTTGGAGATTGCATCAACCCTAAGCTATGTCGAGTTTGATGATATAAAAGAGTGTGACAATGCAAAGAAGATGTTGGACAAATTGAGACCATATATGGAGGAGAAAACAATGTCTTTAGAGCCAAATCAGAAAGTCTAAGATGTAATTTTGATGAAATGAGGATGATGGAAGGTGAGAATATAATACAATACTACACAAGAGTCAAAGAAGTTGTAAATTCTATTCGAGGTACAAATGGAGAAATCAAAGATGAAATAGTGATAAGAAAGGTATTGAGGACTCTACTTCCTACATATGTCGTTAGAGTTTCTGCAATACAAGAATTGAGATGCACTCCAAGTAACACTTTGACTTTGGAAGGTGTAATTAGTAGACTTACTACTTTTTAGATGTCTAACTTTGATAACTACACACCTGTTACTATTGAATTTGCTTTAAAATCACAACTGGTCATTAGTGAAAGAAAAGGCAAACATGTGAAGAGTGACAGTGACAAATCTGATGATGAGCTTGATGAACTTGAAGCACATATTGCAAAAATATTTGGAAAAGGCATAGGTAAATACAAAGGTAAATTACCTATTATTTGTTTTTCATGCAACAAGGTTTGTCATATTGTTGCTAGATGTCCTGATAGGGAAAACAAGGATGAAATAAAGGAAAGGAAGTACAAAGGAAGAAGAGATGACCAAAATTACAAGAAGAACGAGGATGAAAAAAGGTAAGAAGTCTTGTTTTATTGTTGAAGAAGAAACTAACATTGAATTTGAAAGTAATGATGATGAAGTTGTCTATGTTTCCATGAAATAAGACTATGACGAAGATGAGCAAACTACATTAATCTCTTATAGGAACAAGAGTGATAGGTGGATAATTGATACTAGTTTCTCTAACCATATGACTAGTGATAAAAAAAAATTTGAGGATATTGGACCATACAAAGGTGGATGTGCTAAGTTTGGTAATAATATTCCATGCGTTGTGAAAGGTAAAGGAACTATTAAATTAACTGACAAGATCAAGTGTGACAATGTTTACTGGGTTAAAGGATTTAACTATAATTTGTTGAGTGTTTCACAGTAGAACAAATTGGGATACAAAGTTGATTTCCATCATAGGAAGGCCAATATATATGATGTTGATGGTAAGATGATTGGAAGTGGTGATCAAACAAGAGTTAACTTGTTCTATCTAGATTTATATAATGATACATGTTTGCTTGGACAATAAAAAGATGTTTGGTTATGGGAAAAAAAAGGTTATGTCATGTGAATTTTGACAATTTGGTGAACATTAGTAAAATAAAGAAAGTAAGAGGGTTTCCAAAACTAAGGAAGCCTGACAATGTTATGTGTAAATAATGTAAATTGGGAAAAATGACAAAGTCTAGTTTCAAGAGAAAAGCATACACATCTAGTGATATTTTGGAATTGGTTCATACAGACTTATGTGCACCTATTGATGTTCAAAGATATTGTGGAGACAATCATTTTATTTTTGTTTATTGATGACTATTCTCTAAGATGGTGAGTGTGATGTTTCCCAAAGCTAAATATGATGTGTTTGAGTTATTTATGTGGTATTTGGCTAGAGTTGAAAAATAAATAGGGAAGAGTTTAAAGTGTTTGAGATATGACTGAGGTGGTGAATTCATTTCTAATGAGTTAAATACATTTTGCAATGATAGAGGAATAAAAAGGCAAATGTGATTGCCAAGGATCCCTTGTTAGAATGGGATAACTAGAAGAAGAAACATGTCAATAATGGATTGTGCAAGAACATTGACGATGGAGAAAAATGTATCCAAAAATATTGAAGAGAAGTTGTTAGTACTCCTGTCCATACCCTGAATAGAGTACACGTCAAGAAAGGTACAATGGTACACCTTTTAAACTATGGTATGGATATGCTCCTAATGTAAAATACTTCAAGATATTTGGAAGAAAATGCCATAATTCAAAGACAATAGGAATGGAAAACTTAATGAAGGTATATTCCTAGGATATTCCACTAAGAGTAAAGCTTATAAGTATTTGAACTCTAACACTAACAAGGTTGTGGAAAGTGAAAATGTAATAGTGGATAAGTTTGCAAAAAGAAATGATCTCACTTGTAATGAAGAATATGAATATTATATTTCATTCATCTATGTGGATGATGATGCTCCAAGCACTCCTATTGAATAGGAAAATAATTTATAGTTCCCTAGTGGACAAGGAATGTTGAGGTGCAATGACAGGTTGCCAAGTGGTAGAACATGGGTGCTAAGCAACAGGTTGAAGATGCCAAGTCATAGACAACAATGTCGACCATTAAAGAGACAATACTGAACATGTAGAACCCAGACCTGAACCTGAATAAGAGGGAATTAATGAGCCTGGGATTATTTTTCAAGATGAGCCTACTTAAGAACAGAGAAGGAAATCACATGTGCTAGCCAAGTTTGTAAGAAGACATCACAAACCTGAACACATCATTGGTGATGATGAATCAAGTGTTATGATAAGAAAAATATTAAAAGATGATACATGCTTACTTTGTGAATTTGAGCCCAAACCCATGAAGGATGCTCGAGATAATGAAGATTGGATCTAGGCAATGAATTGAGAAGAACAATACTTGGACCCTAGTACGAAGACCAAAAGACAAAAATGTTATTGGAACAAAATGGGTTTTTGTGAATAAGCTAAATGAAAATGGTGAAGTTACAAGAAACAAGGAAAGAATGGTATGCAAAGGATATGCTCAAGAAGAAGGAGTTGACTATGGATAAACTTTTTCTCCTGTGGCAAGACTTGAAGGAGCTAGAACTCTTCTTGCATATTCAGCCTACAAGAATTTCAAGGTATATCAGATGGATGTAAAATTTGCATTTCTAAATGGTATACTTGAGGAAGAAGTTTTCATTAAACAACCTGAAGGATTTGTGGACGTAGACAAGAAGAATATGGTTTGTAAATTGAACAAAGCACTTTTTGGATTGAAACAAGCCACGAGAGCATGGTATGAAAGACTACACAATTATTTGGTGAAGATTGGTTTTGAAAGGACAAATGATAACAATAACCTATATTTGAAGATTGTTAAGAACAATGAATTACTTCTATCTAAATTTTTTTTAATAACATTATTTTTGGAGGAAAATAAGTGCGTTGCAATATATTTGTTGATGAGATGAAGAAGGAATTTGAAATGTTAATATTTTGTGAAATCAAATTCTTTATTGGATTGCAAGTATATCAAATGGAGTTTGGTATTTTTATTACTCAGTCCAAATATATCAAGGAGATACTAAAGACCTTTGGAATGGAAGCATCAAGACCAATGAGTACACCTATGCCTATAGGACATAAGTGTTGGAAATATAAGAGAAATAACTAAGAGGGGAGGGTGAATCAATTACCACTAAAACAATTCCAAATCCCTCAGATGTCAATACAAACTTCTTATTAACCCAAATCCTTGCATAGCTCGATTAGAACTAGATATTCACTATAACTCAGTTTAACAAAGAAATCTTGAGATATTAATGTGTATTAACATTTAATAACTGAGTTACAGAGAGATAAAACAATAAGAAAATAACATGTACACATGAGACACCAAGATTTAATGTGGAAACCCAATTTAGGAAAATCACCAATGAAACTAGTTACAACTTTTCACTCTTCTAAAGTAAGCCATGTTAGGAGCCAACCCTGTTAAAGGTTACAAAACACACTATTATGTGTGACCTTGTTAAAGGATTTGAATTAGCCTGTTAGGAGTGACCTTGTTAGAGGTCTTAAGACACTTCAATCTAGAAATGTTGCCTCATTAGAGGATTTATAAAATGATTATTAAGTCAACTCTATTAAGAGTTTTCTTCACTGCTACAATTGTTAGAGAGTAACAGTGATTGACCTTATTGATGAAGCAACTAATTTGCAAATTTAGATCACTATTATGGTTTATCTTATGGATCCTTCTTGATCAGAATATTCTTTGCAGCTCCTTGGATGTGTTTCCCTTAATCAGACATCCTTCTTAATTCACATCTTATCTTCTCTTTCACAACTTCATATTTCAATCTACAACTTGAACTTTCATATATATGAAACCCAATGTAAAGTCACCTTGAATATCCTTTCAAATAAACAATTAACATCCACTAAGTCAGCTTGCATAAACCAAATAATAAACAAAATAATTCTATTGTCACTTGGCTAACACTAAAACTGAGTCACTTGGTTAACACTGAGTTCCTTTGGTAACTAACCTAACTCAATTTACACTGAACTCCTTTGGTAATCAACTTGACTTAGTTTACATTGGAATTCTTCATTGACTGACCTAGCTCATTTTACACTGGATCAATGAACTTGGTTCCTTCTAAACTTTTTCTCAACTGATACTAGAGTCTTCGAAGCTCGATTACTACTAGTAGTGCTCTGTTAGAATGTGACATTTTTGTGACATCAATGACAACATACAATTGAATAATTGATTTCAACCATCTCCCTCTTTGGCACTAATGGCAACACAAAATGTCATAAGCAAAGAAATTTTAGAACAATAGAATGATTTATAAGATTTTATAATATCCTTAATTTCATTGTGATTCTTCAATCATGATAACTCCCTCTGAGATTCTCCCTCTGTCATCTTATCTTCAGACTCCATCTGATCAAGTTCTCCCTCATACTATTATACAAATTTCTTCCTCTGATTCATGAAATTAATCAAAACTCTCCCTCAATTATTTTGATATGAACATGACATATTCAATATCTCCCTCTTTGACATCAAATGCCATAGACTTTATACAATGAGTTTTCAATGTACCTGATGTACTAGTTCATATACAATGAACTCTTTGCATCAACTTGATAGATCTTCAATGTAGTTTGGTTGATGCATCACTAATCTATACTCTAGTGAGCATTAGATAGGGGAATGACCCCTAGCTAGCCTACCTCTGAGATACAAAAATGCATCCTTAGGTAATGGCTTAGTAAATATGTCAGTAACCTATTCCTTCATGCTAATATATTCCAATCTTACTTCTTTATCTTGAACTAATTCTCTTAGAAAATTATACTTGATTTCACTTTGTGTGCATCATTAGATTCTTGGATATATTGATTACACTTGTGTTATCACAGTAGATGACCATTGGATTCTTGATTTCTTCCTTCATTCCTAACAATAGTTGCTTGATCTAGACTATGCTGGAATAATTAATTGCCGCAACAACATATTATCCCTCTGCTATAGACTGAGATGAAAATGTTTTCTTTTTTCTTGTCCATGATACTAATCTCTTTCCAATAAATAATGCTCCTCCACTGATGTTGTTTCCTGTCATCAATTCTTCTAGCCCAATCTACATCAGTAAAGGATTTCAACTCAAAGTTTCCTCCTTTCTTGTACCATAGACCATAGTCTTGAGTGTCTTTTAGATATCTCATAATTAGATGTTGACTACCATCATATGATTTTCTCTAGGATTTGCATAAAAACTTACAACTATGCCAACTACTAATGCTATATTAGGCCTTGTATGAACAACATATTGAAGTTTTCCAATCATGGATATGTAGGTAGTTTGATTTACCTCTTTTGAATCATCATTCTTGGATAACTTATGTCCAATAGACATAGGTGTACCAACTGGTTTGGAATTTTTCATTTCAAAGGTCTTCACTATCTCCTTGATATATTTTGATTAAGATAGATGTCATCCTTCATTTGATGAACTTTCAAATCAACAATGAATCTTATTTTTCCAAACATTGACATTTCAAATTATTTCCTCATTTCTTTAGAAAATGATTTATGTAAGTCATCATGGCATGTCAATAATATATCATCCAAAAATATTTCTGCTAATAATATCTTATTTTGTGGTACTTCTTTAATATAAAAACTATTGTTATCATTGGTTCTTTGAAAGCCAATCTTTATCAAATATTTATGTAGCCTCTCATACCATGCTCAAGGAGCTTGTTTCAGACCATATAAAGCTTTGTGTAACTTGCAGACCATGTCTCTTTTATCTAGATCAATGTAAACTTCTTCTTCTAGAATTCTATTCAAGAAAGCTTATTTTACATCCATTTGATACACTTTGAATCCTTTAAATATAGCATATGCAAGCAATGTTGTGCCCCTTCAATTCTAGCAATAGGAGCAATTTTTTCTCCATACTCTATACCTTCTTCTTGAGCATATCCTTTACATACTAGCCTTGCCTTATTCCTTGATACTTCACCATTTTCATTCAATTTGTTTCTAAATACACATTTTGTACCAATTACATTTTTGCCCTTGGGTCTAGGAAGAAGAGTTCCTTTCAATTTTTTCAATCTCTTCATTCATTACCTCTATCCAACTTTCATTATTTAAAGCATCTTTTATAGTTCTAGGTTCAAATTTAGTAGGAAAATGTGTATCTTGTAGTTTATTCCTTGTCATTACACCTCATATCTGATCTCCAATTATTTGATCAGGTGCATGATGCCTTTTGACATATCCAACAAGTACAAGTACTTTCTTTCTAGATTCTGGACTTGATTCACTTTGTTCATCACACTCAAAGGTTTTGTGAATTTCTAAACTCTACTTTGTTCCCACTGTCTAGGAGTTAGTTCCCTCAATCTATGACTTAGGTTCCTCTGTCTGAGACTTAGTTAGAACTGTCTCTAGCTTGGGGTTGCATAGGCTGCAACATAGGTTGCTCTGGCTGTGGCTTGGCTTTCATTATAGACTTTGATGACATGGGTGGTGTAGTTTGTTGTGGCCCAATCACATTTACTTGTATCTTAGGTAAAGTATCAGGTTCAAAGTAAATAAGGTTTCTATAGTCTTCAAGTTCCTTGCTACTTTGTTCTTCATTCTTTTCTACAAACTCATATATTTTTACATGTACACTTTCTATAACCTTGTGAGTAACAAGATTCAAACATTTATATGTTTTTCTCTTGTTGGAGTAACCTAGGAATATGCATTCATCACTTTTTACATCAAACTTTCCTTTCCTTGTCTCTTTCAAGATATAGCATTTGATTCCAAATAGTTTGAAACAACAAACATTAGGTTTATAGCCATACCATAATTCATAAAGTGTTTGATTAGTACCTTTCTTTAGTTGAACTGAGTTCAAGGTATGAATTGTTGTGCTGATTGCTCCCTTCCAATATTTAAATGCAACATTTTTCTCTATCATTAGTGTTCTTACACAATCCATGATGGATATATTCCTTCTTTTTGCTATGCCCTTCTGCTGAGGTGTGCCAATGCAAATACTTATCTTTTGATTCCTCTTTCATTGCAGAACTCATTGAATTCATTAGTATTTAATTCTCCTCCTTTGTCTGACCTTAGGCATTTTAAATTCTTTCCTATTTCTTTTTCAACTCTAGCTAGGTACCGCTTGAACTTTTGAAAAGCTTCAAATTTGTCTTTCAAGTACATTATTGTCATCATCCTAGAATAATCATCAACAAAAAAAATGAAATATTTGTCTCCACTATAGCTTTCAATACCAATTGCTCCACAAAGATTTGCATGAACTAGTTCCAAAACTTCTTCAGTATTATAATTCTTACTTTTGAAGCTAGTTTTTCCCATCTTTCCAATCTAACATTGTTTGCATATGGCCATTTCAGGTTTCTTTAGATTTTGAATATCTCTTACTCTTATGTTCTTACTTATAGTAACCAAATTATCAAAGTTTAAATAACACATTCTTTTATACCATAGCCAAAATTCCTCTACTTATGCCAAAAAGAATGAACTTTCAATGAGATCTAGAAAAAATAGATTACCTTTGGTTTGACTACTAGTTCCAACTTGATTTCCTTTACCATCCAGTAGTCTGGCCTTCCCATTCATGAATTCTACCTTGTATATAATGTTGTTCAGTTGTGCCACACTCATAAGATTATGTCTCAGTCCTTCAACCAAGTAAGCTTTGTCAAATTTGAGGCCATTAGTTAATGCAATGGATTATTTTCACTTTACATAACATGGCTCATTGTTTCCAAATCTAATACTTCCATCATCATAGTTCTCCAAGTGTTCAAACTTAGTTTTATCACCAATCATGTGATGAACAACCACTATCTATTATCCATGTGTCATTCTTGCTAACATGAGAAATAAGTGCCATCTTTTCATTATCCTCATCATCTGATTAATCTTTAATAGCAATATATACCATTTCATCTTCATCATCACTGTCAGAATCTTTAGTAATATAACAATATTTATTACCTTTTTCTTTATAGTCTTTATAGATCTTGAAATCTTTCTTGCCTTTGAACTTTATGAATTTTCTATCATCTTTGTTTTATTTTTTTGGACATCCTTTAACAATGTGACCAACTTCTTCACAAGAGAAACAAATCAATGGATTTTTTCCTTTATATTTACCTTTACCTTTTGGTAACCTTCTTGTGAGCAAGGCTTCAATAGTTTCAAGGTTATCATCTGATTCTTCTTCTTCTTCACTATTAGTCTGTTTTTCTTTTGAGTTTCCTCTCCTTTTACCAAGAGTTTACTTTTCCTTGAATGTTGATTCTATGTTGCAAGATCCAAGAAGATAGTCAAAGTTATCCAACTCAAAAGTTGTTGATCTTCCCACTAGTGCATCGAAAGTTATATAATTTTTGGGATGTCATCTTATCTATTGAATATTTGAAACTCTAATTGTGTAAATAGGAAGAAGAGTTCTTGATACCTTGCTAACTACTATTACATCATATATTGTTCCTCCTACAGCTCTGATTGTACTCATGCTTGCTTTGATTCTTTCATTGTATTTCACAATGTTTTAATCTTCTCTCATTCTCATCTGATCAAATTGGCCTCTTAGACTTCTTGCTTTGGCTCTTTTCACATTATCATCTCCTTCATATATATTTTCTAGTTTTTTCCACATATCAAAGGCAATATGGTAGTCTTTGACTTCATCAAATGTAGAATAGTTGAGGGAGGTAGCAATGTCAATCATTGTTGTATTGTGATTCTTTTTATCCACCATTTGATCCATAGTCAAAGGATTTGGTGGTGCCACAGATTGATTCTCCAAGAAGTGTAGGCATGTATCTCCAATGGTTCCCAAATATAGCTTCATGAGTTCCTGCCATACTTTATAGTTATCTCTGATCAACTTAGGGACCTCTCTTCTGTAAGACATATTGATCTTTAGATTAGGTCTCTGAAACCTTTCCTGCAAGCATCAACATCTCTAATACCAATTGTTGGAAATATAAGAGGAGTGACTAAGAGGGGAAAGGTGAATTAATTAACACTAAAATAAATCCAAATCCCTTAGATGTCAATTCAAACTTCTTATTAACCCAAATCCTTGCACAACTCAATTAAAACTAGATATTCATTGTAACTCGATTTAACAAAGCAATCTTGTGATTTTAATGTGTAATAACCTGTAGTAACTTAGTTTTAGAAAGATAAAGAAGTAAGAAAATAACATGTACACATGAGATACCAAGATTTAACACGGAAACCTAATCTGAGAAAACCACGAATGCAACTAGTTATAACTTTTCATTTTTTTGAAGTGAGCAATGTTAGGAGCCAACTTTGTTAAAGGTTATAAAACACACTATTAGGTGTGACCCTATTCAAGGATTTGAATCACCCTATTAGGAGTAGTCTTGTTAGAGGTCTTAAGATATTCTAATCTAGAAATGTCACCTTATTAGAGGATTTACAAAGTGACTATTAAGCCAACTCTATTAAGATATTTCTTCACTGCTACAATTATTAGAGAGTAACAATGATTGACTTGATTGATGAAGCAACTGATTTGTAGATTCAGAACACTATTTTGGTTTATCCTCTAGATCCTTCCTGATCAAAATATTCTTTGCAGCTACTTGGATGTTCTACCCTTAATCATATATCCTTCTTTATTCACATCTTATCTTCTCTTTCACAACTTCATATTTCAATCCACAACTTGACCTTTCATATATATGAAACCCAATGTCAATTTGGCTTGAATATCCTTTCAAATAAATAATTAATATCCACTAAGTTGTCTTGCATAAATTAAATAATAATAAAAAGAGTTACATTTTCACTCGACTGACACTAAAACTGAGTCACTCATTTAACATTGAGTTCCTTTGGTAACCAACCTAACTCTTTTGGTAACCAACCTGACTTAGTTTGCACTAAAAATCTTCATTGATCAACCTAGCTCAGTTTATACTAGATAACTAAATTTGGTTCCTTCTAAACTTTTTCTCGGTTGATATTAGAGTCTTATGAGCTCAGTTATTACTAGAAGCACTCTGTTAGAATGTGACATGTGTGTAACATCAATGGCAACATACAATTAAATAATTGATTTCAACAATAAGTTATGTAAAAATGATGAATCTATTGATGTGAACTAGATACTATATAGATAAATGATTGGAAAATTGCAATATGTTGTTCATGGTAGACCGGATATTGCATTAGCAGTTTGGATAGTTTCTAGATTTTTAGAAAAATCCTAAAGAGAATCACATGATGGCAGTGAAAAGGATATTGAGATATCTTAAAAGAATATAAGATTATGGATTATAGTACAAGAGAAGTGATAGGTCTTTATTGTAGGTATTCACTAACTTTGATTGGACAAGAAATATTGATGACAGAAAAATCACTAGTGGAGGTACATTCTTTCTAGGAAAGAGATTGGTTTCATGGACACGCAAGAAACAAAATTGTATTTCCCAATCAACAAATAAAGCTAAATATGTGGTTGTTGTAGTGTACTACTCAAACATTATATGTGGATCAAGAAATTTCTGAAATGAATGAAAGAAGAAATTATAGATCTAGTTGTTATCTATTTTGATAAGATAGGTGTTATCGATATATCAAAGAATCCAGTGATGCATACTAAGACCAAGCACATTGATATCAAGTATAACTGCTTGAGAGAACTAGTTCAAGACAAAGAAGTGAAGTTAGAATATATGCACACCAAAGAACAAATTGCTGATATATTTGCTAAAGCCTTACCTAAAGATGCTCATGAATATCTTAGAGATAAATTAGGGCTAATTACCCTAAGCAAAGTAACTTAAGAAGAAAAGGTGCATTACATAAAATGTTCCAATTAAAATATCTTACACATTCATTCAAAATAATTCTACTTTAGGAGTTGCCTAAGGTAGTGAAGTTTAGTAAGAAGGAGACCAACATAATAGATCGGTCATATATAGATGACAAAATTCAACCAAACATGCAAATATCTACATAATCTAGATGTATGAAGTAATTGAAGCCAAGAATGTTGTGTGTCTTTGGACTTTTTATCAAAGAGGGAGAAGAATTACCAAAGACTTATGCAAAAGATGAACGAGAATTACCAAAGATTTATATCAATGAGGGAGAGAATTACAAAAGAGGGAGAGATACAACTCTGAGGGAGAGAATCATGAAAGAGAGATATACTATAGAGGGAGTTTTCTGAAATTGCATAGATGAGAATCAGAATGAAACTAAAGATATTGGTCACTCATGATAATGAAATCTTTTAGATCGCATGGTAACAAAGATGAAGATTATATTCCTACAAAGATATGTATTGTAAGATGTGTTAAAGTATTGTCATTAATGCCAAAGAGTGAGATTATTGGAAACAACAATTGGAACAATTTTTGTTTTGTCATTGATGTCAAATCTATTGATAAGACATGTTTCTATCTAATGTAAATGTCACATCTATTTTGATTGGTGAAGAGGATTTGAGAAATTTCTCATAACAAAAGCAACTAGAGCAAAGTTGGAGTTATGAAGACAAAGTTACAATGGACATTTGATTAGTTAGATTTTGATAAACCAAAGTGATTGTTTATATAATATTGATGTTCAAGACTTTATAGTATAAATCAAGATTTATCATTGATTTAAAGCTTAACTGAATAATAAAGTAAAAGGCTAAGGAATGTCGAGTGATGCTAGAGTCAACAGAGCCATAGTATGTGCCAAGGAAATTTAATGTTGACTGAGCATCAATATAGATTGAGTGAAAGTTGGTGCCAAGCTTTACAATTATTGAGTGATTAAGTGATGACTGAGTGCCAGGATTTTGTAATTGTCGAGTAGCAATATTTTGAATGTGTAAGAAGAATCAAAACTTCTTGTCAACTCAGTTGATTTTTTGGGATATGGAAATTGTGTTGAAGATAAGATTGATGAGTTGGATCATTTAATTCAAGGTGAGGATTAGGTATGATACCTAAGATCAAATTTGATGGATGAGAAGTTTCTAGAAAAGAAAGAAGATGGAAATATACAATGAATCTAATGAACTAGATCGTAAACCCTAAGATCTATGGTGATCATGAAAAATGACAAAGCCAAAATTACCTATTCAAGAAGCCATAGACTCAATAAATAATTATGTGTGTGTGTGTATGAGAGGGAAGCAAGAGAAAGAAAATGCTTGCACAAATGTTGTTGAAGTTAAGTGAATCTGAGCAGAATGCTTAAGTTTGTTGGAAGGAGAAGATTGACTTCTTGAAGGGTTTCCAAGTGAGTTAAGAGATAGAGATGACAAGGGGGACTTAAAATAAAATGGACACATGAACCGAACAATGATATGAAACTATAAAAGTGAGTTGTAATCATACGGATAAAAACCCTAATATTTTATTTCCAATCATTGTAAATAGTCTATATTGAAATTCTTTTAATCAAAGGTTGATCTAATAGTGATTGAAGGAATTAATAGTATATGTATCCTTTAGCAAGGTGACATTCTAAATGGAATGATCAAAGTTCTCTGACAAGGACACTCCTAACAGGGTGATTAAATCCTCTAACTAGGTCACATTTAGTAGTGTGTATTGTAAGCTTTAACATGGATGGCTCCTAACAAAGATCACTTTGAAAGAGTGAAAAAGTGGTGACATGTTTCTTGTGATTTTTCCCAAATTGGGTTTCCACATAAAATCCTAATGTCAAATACGTGTTGAATTTTTTATGATGTTTTACATTCAACAAAGTTTGTTATAATAGGACAATGAACTACTAGTAATTTTGTTATTAGTATTTAGTAGAGTCTTAACCCAAGCTACAACAGGGTAAGAAAATTAGTAAATGTTTATAATTTTATTGTTCAAATGGTACTTATGGACCTTGAGTAACTGATTCACCCCCTCACACCCCTCTCAGTAATTCTAGACATTCTAACAATTTACCCAATCAAACCGTGTGATATTATTGCAATGTTTTGTGAATGATATAATGCACAAATAGTGATTAACCTTTCTTCATTTTAGCAAATAAAATTGCTAGATTTCTTTGCATAAATTTATTTTCAATATTTTTAAAGAAAAATATTGATACACATTACTTTGGTTTTTTAAATTCATGTCACTATTGGTTGGTAGGGGACTTAGTAGATAACAAGGGTAACTTGTTAGTGTAGGATATGTATACAATTAGAAATTCAAGGCTAAATTGGTAGGAAAAAATGAGTCCAATTGTAGGTTTGAAGATAATGGTGTATACTAGGTGTTGGTTCTCAAAAATGTTTAGTTGAATTCCTACAAGCCTTGCCTGCTTCAAGTTGAAGAAGATTGGAATACAATTAACCAATCTCCACATTTCAAGATCTGCAAACCTAGGTGGTTGTACCTTTACTTATGTCTTTTGATAAAAATCCTTTAAAGGTTAATAACATAGACTTTAACAAGTGCTCTTGAGTAGGCAAGTATTTTCTCACAGAGAAATCAAATATATGAATGTTTTAAATATAAGTGAAATATCAAGAATGATTTATGCAATACTTGTGAACAGAATTCTCTTCATCTTCAACTGTATATATCAAATCATAATGAAAATAAAAGGATCATTCATTAATCCACTGGGCAATATATAGTTCAACACTTAAATCTTGAGTCTAAATTAATTTAACTCCAATCAAAGGAGACCAATTAGATAGATACCATAACTTAGTATGAAAATATTTGATAAATCAGATTCATACATTACCCTAATCCATCAGAACAATAACATAATCTTAAGGGATAATAAATAATATGTATAATCATAAACCATATGCCATTTTTAATATTTAAGGAAGCATTATCACATAATCTTCATTCATAAGTAAATACAATAGATTTTCTTCATTGTACATCCAAAACAAGTAATTGCATAAGCATAAAATAATTACTCCATTGTGTTCTTTCTACAAGGTAGTATAAAAAATATCAATCGAATAATTCCATTTTATCTCGAAACTATCTTTTCTTAAATAGGATCTTGTTACTTTTTCTCATAAAAATGAAAAGGTGCAACATAGCTTTAGATCCTTTCATAAAAAAATATTTAACTAAAGCATAATAACATAAAACATGAAATGATATTAATTTTCTTCATCAACAACCATGACCTCTTCTAGAGCATCATCAAGACTCTTCAGATAGACTTCAATCCAATTTGCAATTTGAGGGTGAGTAGGCCACACAAAATTTGAAGCTATTAGAGAAAAAGCTTGTGAATCTATCGACTTCTTTCCTTGAGAAATCTTAACATTTGTTATGAAATTTGTAAACTTTGCCTTTTGTAGCAATTATTTTATTCAATAACTCATGGTATGAGTCAATCTGAAAATTATTTCATCCCTAAATTTGGTTATCATTACTTGTTTCAATTTTGTGCATTTATGCCTCTATTCTTCCAATTTTTTGACATTTCCTTCTTCATTTATAATGATGGAGAAACAAGGATGATCAAGATAAATAATTGCATTCAACTTATCTCCCAACTTTGGGTGCTCTTGACTTATATAACTAAGATTTTTTGTAACAATGTCAATGAAATAAATCATGTTTTTTATCTGTGAAAGATCCCTTTTTGTAAATTCAAAGAGTTTACTCAATCCATACTTAGAGGGTCCCCATTTTATTTCTAATTTAGAAAGTATATCTTTTCCCTTTTCAAAGAAATCCAACATATTGCAAATGTTGTTGAAACACTCATTCACCTCATCACACTTAGCCAAGATAAGATTCATTCTGTTAACACAAATCTCTTCCAATAATTTGAAAGTGCATTTCTTGTAATCATCTTATATGACTATCCCCTTGTCTAGGTTTCCTCTAACACCAAAAATTGCACTTTTATGGACCATAATAGCCTGAGTGCTTCCTGTGGATTTTTAATCATGTAACTCCTTTTCCAATCTTATAGTTTTCACATGCAATTTACTTATCATTGATTTCATCTCCATTTCTCTTCTCTATAGTTCTTTAATTAGTTCTTTCATATGTTCATTCTAAGCCTCATTAACATAGATTCATGTGTTAATCTTGTTGCAACAAGCATGGGATGTATTATCTAATGTTTTCACTAAGGTCAACCCCTCTTCTCCTTTTGATATGACAATCATCCTAGGTTTTTTTCCCTTTGAAGTTACTCAAGTGGCAAGGGTTTCTATCTTAGGATCATACCATGTCCCCTCTACTTTATCTAATTATTCAAATTTTGACACAAATGTAGAGTCTTCATGTTTCCTTACTTGATCAAGTAAAAACAACCCCTTCAATGTCAAACTAGGGAGAACAAAAATATCACTATTTTAAACCATTTTCTAGCCTCCTTTTCAGTACATGAGATGTTATCTAAGTTCAATTCATCCATCATCTATTGAGCAATCGAAGCATGCTGATATTCATCAAATCCCTCAAGTCTTTTCCTCTTTTTTTCATCAAAATCCTTCATCTTATATCTTATCCAAAAATATTTGAACTCCTGAGTCTGAGTGAAGTTATCTTAATCAATGAAACTAAGGGAAATGGCTTCCCTATCATCTTCGATATCAATTGGATCATCATTGGGCATTGTTTGAGCATAATAACCATGCCTATCTTTAGAAAACCTAGGGATGGTTCCAATTTCTCAATATATTTATTTTATTTCATGTCCCTAAGAATACTAATAATTTATACTAAGCCTCCCTTCATTATTTGAATCTACATAAGATACCAAGGGATCACAAGTTTTATCTTCTTTTTGAGGCATGGTAGTAGAAGGAACAAAACTTGAACTTGCTAGACTCACCTTTCTTTTCCTTTCTTGAGGAGGTGAAGGAGATACATGTTCAACCTTCTTCCCCTTTTCATACTCAACATAATCTTGATACAATTTTTCAATATCCTTAATACATTTATCAATTCTAAGAACTTTAGTATATTCTTTAGAATGGAAATGGGGCAAACCTTTACTCAATGCATGATCTACAATCGTGTTCAAGAAATTCCATTCCTTGAGTCTTTGATATGTTTCCCATGAGTCATCATTATTTCTAACAATATCCTCTTTAATATTTAAGTGACATGCATACTTAACTTTTATTATGCCTTTATCATTAATCAACTAGAACTTGTTTATGAGGGTCTCTTGAACTTCCTTGATCATATTGTAGCCAATTGTATAGCCATCAAACTTTATGAAATGGGGCATAATATTTCCTTTTCTTCTTGGATGAGAAATTTCTTTCTCAACCCATAGTAACTACCACATGAATTCTATGAAGCCTAATCTTTTAGGAACAAATAAAGGTAGTCTATGAGGTGGTTGTCTACACCCATACAATCTTATCAATGAATATTTTGGTTTGTGAATCCAATCACCCATATTATATTCATAACCTTTATTAGATAAACACTCCTTAGGTCTCAACACATCCTAAATTGATAATGGTATCCTTGTGATGGTTCTCCCAAGCATTCATTTTATCCATAGTACAAACACATCCCTGAACACTATAAAATCTCCATCCCTTGCATGCGTATCTGAAAGTGGAAAAAAAGTTGAATAGACTACCTATTTCCTTATTCATCAATCGTGGCCAATTTTAGAGAATTTCTAAATTGACAAGCATTTTGGTAAAAAATAAAATAGCAAGGAAGGGAATAGTTCTTAAAAGACTTGGTAGATTGTTGGAATTACAAGTGGAAAGAGTAAAATTTTGAGAGGTTGCGGGGGGGGGGGGGGGGGGGGGGGGGGTGTGAATCAGTAGTTTAATCTTGGACCCATACAAATTTCACCATATATTCAACCCATGCATCTAACAAGTAAGCTAAAATAGCATGTAAAGCATACGCATCTAAAACATATAATCATGTAAGCACTCACCACATAACACCATATATGATTACCCAAAAAACCATGCAAGTGAGAAGGTAAAACTAGGATGAGGATGACACCCACAAATCTTCACTATTGCAGCAATAAAGTGTATCCAATGAAGGTTACAATGATTTGACCATGAATCATGAACTACCTATTGATCTCAAATTGGTTTTGACAATTGAGTGTCAACACACTTAGACAATTTCTAAGTTTATGCCAAGTATAATATAGATGTTGAGTTGCAATATGTGCCAAGCTAGAAATTCAACAAGTGTTGAGTAAATAGTAAGTTCCAAGTAGATAGATAGTGCCGAGCAAGTTCCAAGTACCAAGTGAACAATAGATACTGAGCAAGTTCAAGTGTCGAGCAAGATAGAATTTAGCATGTGTCAAGCATCAAAAATCACCAAGTTCCAAGTAACACATAATCAACATATGAGTTTGTGCCTTCACAAACTAAGATATAAAGAATTTTTGAGTTGACATATGGATAGATCTTGAAGATTAGAGATAAGATCAAATCTATTTGGATTCCATTTGCAATCAACATGCAACCAATTAGAAAAATGGAAGGAATTGAGCAAGAAAGTTGGATGAATCTCAATCGTAGATTCATTCCTAACCCTACGTCACAAAATCTTTTTAAAGGAGATGAAGCCCCATAATTTATAGAGAGTGTGAGAGAATTCATGTGAAGAGATAATGCTAGTGAATATTTGAAAGAAGTGAAAGGGGTGAAGTGACTTAGACTAAGGACAACATTGTAGAATCAGTTAGTAGAACAAAGGATCAAGGTTACAACAATTCCATATCAGATAAAAAAGGATTGAGAAGAACTAAATTGTGATCTGTAATAAAAAATATTAGATTGAAAGTGATTAGGTCAAACATTCTACTATACTCTCTAATAATTATATTAGCAAAATGAAATCGTATGGACTTAGGTTGGTTTAACAACCATTGTATAAAGCCTTTAATTATAGGGTGACATTCCAAGTGAATGTTCTAAGGTCTTTTAGCCAGACACACTTCTAATAGGGTGTTAAAATCCTTTAATAGGGTAGGACCTAACAATCCTTGTAAGCCTTTAATAGGGAAGGCCTTTCATAGGGTAGATCATGAGAATGGTCAAAATATGTAACCTTAACAGGTGAACTTTATTGCTGCAGTAGTGAAGAGTTGTGGGTGTCATCCCCACCCTAGTTTTACCTTCTTATTGGAGGGTTTTTGGGTAATCATATATGGTGTCAAGTGTTTATGTGGATCCATTTACTTTACATGTTATTTCTATATGTTTATGCATGCAATATTTTAAAGTTAAAAGTTTTATTGGTTAAAGCTTAGTACGTTTGATTCAACCCCCCCCCCCCCCCCTCAGAAGTATACTTCCTACTTGTTAATTCCAACAATTGGTATCAAAGCTAAGTTCTCATCAGGAGAAGCCTTACAACTTGGAGAAAAGATCTTGAGATGGAAGTCTACAAGTTAGGAAAGATCATTGAGAATTAAGAGATTGAGATACATGTCTTACTACAACAGCTCAATAAAGCTAGAGATTCCTTGAGGAGTTCACTAAAGAGAAGGAAAGAGATTGCCATAACTAAGAATGACACCCAATATAAAGAGATTGACACCTCAGAGTTATTTGTAGATGGGTAACTCCTATGAATTTGATGTAGTAGTTGTAGATCTCATGGACAAGAATAGAGCACAAGCTGAGTAGATCAGAAATCTCAAATTGGAACAAGAATCACAAGCTATATTGCTATGCGAGGTGACTAAGAAAAAGAAGAAAGTCATAGAAGACAAGGCCATGGTTGAAGAAGACAAGAGAATTTTGTCAAATAGATTGGAAGAAAAATTAGTAGATTTGTCTAGGATCTTAAACATGCATTTGGATACCCTAAGCTAAATGATGAATGCCCATCATGAGTTAAATGTCAAGGATATTGAGATAACTACATTGAAGTTACAGAATGAGCAACTGCAGAATGACCTAAAAAGAGAGAAAGAGTTTTCTAAAAGCTTCAACAAGCCAAATGAAGCCATCAAGTAATTTGAGAAATTACTGAAATCCCTTATATCCAACAAAGACACATCAAGATTGGGCTATACAAGTACTAAAGAAGGAGAGTCATCCAAGACTACTAAATAAAGGAATAACAAAGGTAAGAACTCTAAATCTACTTGTCATCATTGTGGAAAGAAAGGACATACAACTAATGTTTGTAGGAGAGAGAATGCTAGTCAGAATGCAAAGCCAAGGAACATAATCCATTGTTACAAGTGCAACAAATAAGGTCATTAGGCACATGAATGCAAAACCAGAACCATGCATGCACCAAAATTTGAAGGACATTGCTACAATTGTTAGAAGTTTGGACACAAAGCCTTTGAATTCAGATTCAAGTCCACATGGTCATCAAATAAGGGAAGAACCCATGAAAATTCTTATAATTGGGACTACAATACAAGACATAGCTATCACTACTATCAAGAGTATGGACACATCCCTAAGAATTACATAAGAACACATTTTAGTGGAAGCTACAATAGATGGTTAAGTCAAACTGCATGCTTTATGATGGGAACACGACCCAAGAATAGAATGGACTCAACAGAAAAGGGAAATTATATTAACTGATAAAATAAGCTAGTACAAATAGTACAGAGAAAATAAACTTTAGAACATGCCCTAAGGGCTTACAATAGCATAAATCTGGAGAATATTTCTCCTTTTAGCACCTCCTCTCAAACTCCACTCTGAACTACCTTTTATAATGCCAGAAATCTCCTTAAATAGAGCTCGGAGGGTTAAGGACTAGGAGTACATTCTAGAAAGTGCTAGTAGGCATCCACCAACGGAATAGAAGGTTCTGGAAGCTGCGTTAGAAGTCGGTGCAAATCTAGAAGAATCCAGAAACGGTAACCGAACTTTCGAGAGGCATAACTTTTGAACCGTAGCTCCGATTGACAAACTGTTTACATTTTTGGAAAGCTCTCGAAGCACTCTATAGCCCTATGGACAGGCTTCATTTGTCCCCCATTTTTTGACCCTTTTCAAGGTCATTTAATGCCCCAAACCAGACTTTGAAGCATTCTTAGGAGGTCTCCAAAACTCGAAAAAACTGCAATAACTTTCAAACCATGGGGCCTATTGACCTGATTCTTTTTTTGGAATGCTCTAAATCATGATTACATTCATCTGGCCAATTCGCACCTTCTAGTTTACCAAAATGATGGCCCAAATACATGCTCCTATTTTTTCAAGATTTTCAAACGCACTGATAGTTGAACTGTGAGAGTTGGAACCTTTATTTGAGCCAAATGGGTATCCAAAAATGTAAAGACATGAAACAGAAACTAAGTCTAAGTACATTTTTTTGGGTGACACAGGATTGCCCTTATACCTCTAGATGCTTCTGCATCAGACACCCAGGGTAGATTGAAAAGTGACCCTGTCACTTTATGGATGGTAGAGGAAATCCCAAATGGGAAACCTCAGTTGCTGAAATCCAAGTTGAGTCCTCGATCGACTGTCCTTTCCATTTGACCAAATACTCTTCATACTGCCTGTTTCTGGTACTCCTACCCACACGATGATCTAGAATGTCTTCTATCTCCTCCTTCTTAGAAGTAGGAATTGGACATGGCTCTAACACCAGATCCTCATCTGCACCATCATCATGATACTTTGTTAAATCTGCAATGTTGAAAATGGGAGAAATCTGAATACCATCTGGCAGCTCCACTTCATATGCATTTCCTGAGTCATGTTTCTTAAAAACTTTGCAGGGGCCAAATTTCTTCATTTTCAGCTTGTTGTAAGTACCAATTGGAAATCTTTCTTTTCGTAAGTGCACCATGACTAGATCCCCTACTTGGAATTCCTTATGTCTTCTCCTTTGATCAGCCCTAGCTTTATACTCTTGATTCATCTTGATAATGTGTGCTTGAACCTCCTCATGTAGATGCTTGATGTGTTCAGCAAATTCCTCAGCTTCAGCACTTGTCCTCTCCCCTTGTTCTATCTTCCTCAATTCTGGTGCAGTCCTTGGGCTATTCCCATATACAATTTGAAATGGTGATTTTCCAGTACTCCTATTTACAGAGTTATTATAAGCAAACTCTGCCTGTGGTAGAATCAAATCCCATCCCTTGGGCTTATCTCCAACTAAACATCTCAGCAAATTGCCCAGACTTCTATTTACCACTTCTGTTTGGCCATCAGTCTGTGGGTGATGTGTGGAACTGAATTTCAAGTCTGTTATCAACTTCTTCCACAATGTCCTCCAGAAATACCCCACAAATTTAGTATCTCTGTCAGAAACTATACTCATTGGGAGACCATGTAGTCTTACCACCTCCTTGAAAAACAAGTTTGCAATATGGACAACATCATGAGTTTTGTGGCATGGAATGAAATGTG
The DNA here is from genome assembly GCA_028749045.1 of Cupressus sempervirens. Taxonomy (NCBI): domain Eukaryota; kingdom Viridiplantae; phylum Streptophyta; class Pinopsida; order Cupressales; family Cupressaceae; genus Cupressus; species Cupressus sempervirens. The sequence continues at coordinate 530,400,933 of CM053791.1, read as the reverse complement.
CCATTTTGGAGAACCTATCAACCACCATGAATACTGAGTCATTACCCCTTTGTGTCCTTGGCAATCCAAGAACAAAATCCATACTTATGTCCTCCCATGGCCTTGATGGAATAGGCAACGGCTGATAAAGACCCGTATTGTGACTAAACCCCTTGGCAACTTGACAAACCTGGCAACTCTGTACAAACTTCTTCACATCCTGTGTAATTTGAGGCCAAAAATAATGTTCTCTAAGAATGGCAATGGTCTTATCCTGACCAAAATGTCTTTCCATCCCTCCACTATGTTTCTCCTTAATCAGATTTTCCCTCATGGAACTCCTTGGAATGCACAATTGACTACCTTTGAACAACATGCCATCCTGAATCAAATAGTCTAACCACTTGGTTCTATCTATAGCAACAGGTTCTTTACAAACTTTCCATGCTTCAGCAAAATCAGGATCCTCGGGGTACAAATTCTTGAGTTCATCAAACCCAACTACTTCAACCTGCATTGTTGTAAGCAACAACTGTCTCCTACTTAGTGCATTTGCAACCCTGTTAGATTTTCCACTTCTATGCTTCAACACAAATGTATAACTCTGTAAGAATTCTACCCACTTCATATGCCTCTGATTCAATTTTCCTTGGCTATTTAGGTACTGTAATGCCTGATGATCAGTATACAAAACAAATTCCTTTGGCAATAAATAATGCCTCCATTTCTTTAAGGCTTGAACTATTGCATAGAACTCTTGATCATAAACAGAATACTTCTTCTTTGCATCATTCAATTTTTCACTAAAATATGCAATAGGCTTACCTTCTTGGCTTAATACAGCCCCAATAGCGCTACCACTAGTATCACAATCCACCTGGAATACTTTTCTAAAATCTGGAAGTGCCAACACAGGCTGTTCAGTCACCTTCTTCTTCAGCAATTCAAAACTTCTCGCAGCTGCTGCAGTCCATTTGAACTCTTTTCTATCCCCTCTTATTTTATTAGTTAGGGGTGCACATATGCTACTGAAATTCTTAATAAACTTCCTGTAAAAAATAACTAGACCATGAAATGATCTTACCTCAGTAGCAGTCCTTGGAGTAGGCCATTCCAAGATGGCTTTTACCTTCTCTAGATCCATTTTGAGACCTTCAGGTGATATAACAAACCCCAAATAGACTAACTCCCTTTTTGCAAAGACACACTTCTTTAGATTAATTAATAGTTTCTCTTCCCTTAGCCTTTCAAGGACACTATGAATATGCAGTAAATGTTCTTCCAAAGTCTTGCTGAAAATTAAAATATCATCCAAATAGACAATAACAAATTTTCCCAAGAACTTCTTAAGTACCTCATTCATGAGCCGCATGAAGGTGCTTGGGGCGTTCGTCAATCCAAAGGGCATGACTAACCACTCATAAAGACCCTCCTTGGTCTTGAAGGCTATTTTCCACTCATCTGCTTCTTGAATCCATATCTGATGATAGCCACTCTTTAGATCTATCTTTGTGAAGTACTGAGCTCCACTCAAGCAGTCCATAAGATCATCTATCCTTGGTAAAGGAAATCGGTACTTGATGGTTATCCTATTTATAGCTCGGGAATCTGTACACATCCTCCACTCTCCATCCTTCTTTGGTGTGAGTACTGTAGGTACTGCACATGGACTCAGGCTCTCTCGAATCAAGACCTTCCTCAGCAACTCCTGAACCTGTCTATTTAGCTCCTCTGTTTCAGTAGGAGTCATCCTGTGAGCAGCCTTGTTAGGAAAACTAGCTCCTGGAATTAGATCTATCTGATGACTAATTTGCCTTACTGGTGGCAATCCATCTGGAACATTATCAGAGATAATATCTCCAAATTCCCCTAGTAAATCTAAAACTTCAAATGGTATTTCACTACTACCTTCTTTATCTTTCCTAGGAATCAAAGCATAGCACATACGCTGATGTTTCATGCCATCTAAAAACTTCCTTCCATCAACAAGACAAATCCTAGCACTGCTACATACCTTTTCACCTTCCTTTTTCATGGGCTTCAATTTGTGGCAAACTCCATCCTTTGTCAAAGAGTATGTGTTTGCATGTCCATCATGTATTGCATGTCTATCAAACTGCCATGGTCTACCCAATAATAGATGGCAAACATCCATCGAAATAACATCACAGAGAACTTCATTATGGTAACTCCCAATTTTGAATTTTACTAAACATTGTTCACTTACCAGGACCTTATGATCATCTTTTACCCAAGAAATCCGATAGGGCTGTGGATGTTCCTCCCTCTTGAGCTTCAGCTTAGAGACCATCTCTTCTGATACTAGGTTATCAGTGCTACCACCATCAATGATCATATCACAACATTTATCCTCACACTTGCATCTGGTACGAAACAAACTCCTTCGTTGTCCTGGTTCATTCTCACCACTTAGTAGGACTCTTTCATTTACCAAGGTCTCTCCTCTTTTTGCATCCTCTGAATGTGATGATTGTGCATCCTCATCCACATGAGCAACCCTAGCTTGGCCCTCAGCTCTCCTATCTGTCCTTCCTTGTCGTTGAGGGCATTCAAAGGCATGATGACCTTCTTCATTGCAATGAAAAAAGGTTCCATGGAAGCCTCCTCTTCCTTATCCACGTCCTCTACCTCTTCCTCTTTGATTTCCAAAGTCTTGATCATGGGAGCGGTTGAAACCCTCATTCCTCTAGTTTCTGCTAGTACCCACATCTTCATTTTTCTTTTGGGTTTCATTACGGCCTCCAGATGATCTACCGCTTCCCCTTCCTCCTTGACCGTGCCCTCTTTGTCTTCCTTCAAATCTTTTATTCAGCTTCTCTTCAACTCATAGGGCAAACTGGTATGCCTCTTCAACGCTGGTCATTCTTACCAGACTTAATTCCTCCTGGATGCTAGGTCGCAACCCACTGATATAATGAGCAACCTTCTCCTTATTTGCTTCTGCATGCCCCGCTCTAATCAAGAGTTGGTGAAACTCCTCTGTATATTCTTGGACTGATCTTCCTGCTTGCTTTAACCCATGCATCTTCTTAAATAGATCAAGCTCATAGTCCACAGGAATGAACTGCTTCTTCAATTTGTCCACCATGCGATCCCATCTTGTGATCTTCTCCTTTCCTCTTCTAAGTCTTTCCAGTTGAACATCTTGCCACCAGATTTTGGCATGGCCTTTCAGTTTGGCCTTTGCAAACTTAACCCTATCTAGGTCCCTTATATCCTCATACTCAAAGTATTCTTCCAGTTCATTGATCCAATCGATTAACTCATCTGGTTTCAGATTTCCTGAAAATATACCCACTTCAATTGTAGGTCTTTTCCCAAACTTAGTAATGGCCCTAAAAAGCCTTTCCTCTACAGGATTCAGAACTTCCCCGTCAACTTCCTCTTCTGGTCCCATTACTTCCTCTTCATTGTCATCCTCACTATTGTCACCTGCGACAACATTTGCTCCTCTACGAAGCTCCTCTTGCAATGCTTGTACCTGCCTCTGGAGGGCTCTAACCTCCTTAGGATCAATAGCTCTGGCCCTTCTGCCACACTCTCTTTGTGGAGGCATCTTCTAACTCGAACCCACAACCACACAGTCCTGGTGCAAACTGCCTCACAGTTGGCGCTCTGTCTACACACTTAGGAAAACTCGCTCTGATACCACTTGATGGGAACACGACCCAAGAACAGAATGGACAAAATAGAAAAGGGAAATTATATTAATTGATAAAATAAGCTAGTACAAATAGTACAGAGAAAATAAACTTTAGAACATGCCCTAAGGGCTTACAATAGCATAAATCTGGAGAATATTTCTCCTTTTAGCACCTCCTCTCAAACTCCACTCTGAACTACCTTTTACAATGCCAGAAATCTCCTTAAATAGACCCCAGAGGTTTAAGGACTAGGAGTACATTCTAGAAAGTGCTAGTAGGCATCCACCGACGGAATAGAAGGTTTCAAAAGCTGCATTAGAAGTCGGTGCAAATCTAGAAGAATCCAGAAACGGTAACCGAACTTCCGAGAGGCATAACTTTTGAACCGTAGCTCCGATTGACGAACTGTTTACATTTTTGGAAAGCTCTCGAAGCACTCTATAGCCCTATGGATAGGCTTCACTCATCCCCCATTTTTTGACCCTTTTCGAGGTCATTTAATGCCCCAAATCAGACTTTGAAGCATTCTTAGGAGGTCTCCAAAACTCGAAAAATTGCAATAAATTTCAAACCATGGGGCCTATTGACCTGATTCTTTTTCTAGAATGCTCTAAATCATGATTACATTAATCTGGCCAATTCACACCTTCTAGTTTATCGAAATGATGGCCCAAATACATGCTCCTATTTTTTTTAGATTTTCAAACGCACTGATAGTTGAACTATGAGAGTTGGAACCTTTATTTGAGCCAAATGGGTATCCAAAAATGTAAAGACATGAAACATAAACTAAGTCTAAGTACATTTTTTTGGGTGACACAGGATTGCCCTTATACCTCTGGATGCTCCTGCATCACTTTAGTTGTTTGAAGAATGGTCACATCAGAAAACACTACCCAACAAGGACAAAGGCACCTAGCTTAGAGTCAAATAAGGGAAAAGGCAAGGTAGATGTTGAGCACATTAGAGGAGAGATGAATAAGACATGGAAGAAGAAATATGGATTTAACACATCAAATGAAGGGATCACTTCACCTAAAGGGTCAAGTGGTCATACTTCATCAAAATAAACAAGAGAAGGTACGTGGGACTGATATTTAAATGCTTTATCATACATCAGTCCCTAGATAAGTTAGTACTGAAAATGATAGATTAGCATAAATAAAGATGCAAAATTAAAATCTTCAAAGTTTTCATATTGTTTCCAAGTAAGGAAAGTTTCCTTCAGATGCCGAGTAAAATCCTAGTGTATGCCAAGCTGCTAGCCAAAGCTAGTTGAAGCCAAGTGTGTAGTTATTGTTGAGTAAAAGGGAATTCCTATTGAAGCTGAGTAAGGGTAACTCTAATGGATGCCAAGTGAAGTGGAATTGGCATTGATGTCGAGTAAAGTAGAAAATGCATAAGGAGCCGAGTGTACATTTGTATATGCACTAAGCATTAAATGCTATGTATTGAAGGGTATAAGGTTGATTTTTCGATCATTTCTTGTCATTACAAACATAGAGTGAGAATGAGAAGAGTATGAAAGTGGTTGGCAACTAGAGATTGAAGAATTTACATAGTTTCTAATAGAAACCAAGCATTATTTCATTGATTTAAATGTATTTCTCAAGTGTCGAGCTATGCAGTTACACAATTTGTATATTGTAAAACCCTAGTTTGTAGAAATGGCTTCTAGCTCTAGAAATCTCAAGGATAAGGAACTATTTGAGGTTTAGTTGGTTAGTAATTAAGTCAACCAACCAAATTTTAGGCCAATACCTAAGGTTGCATATAAGAATGACCCTATTGGTGCACTATCCATAATTCCACCAAAAGTCATAATGGTGCAAGATGTCAGAAAGTGTTATAACTATAAGGTTGGAGCAATTGGTGATATGGAAATTTGTTAGGCCTATGAAAAACTATGTGAGAATGAGGTATTGAAGGAAGAATTTTAGATTGTTGAAAGGAAGGGCTTAACCTGTGCCCTAGATTTCCCTACAATTTTCAAGATGGAGTGGATAAGAATTGTGTTGAGTAGAATTCACGATGGATACCTATGGTTGGAGGGTGGACCTATTAAGTTGTCAAAGAGAGTCATAGATAGGGTAACATGACGCCTAACCCTAGAATGGTCAAAGGCCATGTGAAGTGGTTCAAAAGCAACTATTGAGAAGAACACTAGGGAAAAGTGGAACAAAAGAGGCATGACCATTGACACAATCAAATATCCACTTATAGAATTTGCAATGAGGGTCATATCTCACAAATTTTACCAATCAAGCTGACTGAACAATGTGACATGCATTGTAGTTGATGTGGGATACAAACTTGTTAAGAAGGATCATACATATGATCTAGCAGAATTGCAACTACAATAGATCAATGAGAGTTTGGGAGCAATAAGGAGATCTAAGAGTGCTCAGTGTAAGTTTGGATTAATTTTGATATGTATCTTTTTCTATGTTTAGAATGAATTTCCTTCTTTTGGTAAGATAAGTTCAAAAACCAATAGGTCTATAGCAATATAAGTAAATGAGTACATAGAGAAGATGGGAGCTAATTTTGAAACCCTAATGACAAGCTATTTTGAGGACTTTAATAACACTATGAAGAAAAGACTAAGGATCTCAGTCTCCCTATTAGATCAACACATCAATGATATATGTTTCTTAGTTGATATTGATTATACTTATGTTCAAGCAATAGTACCAAGAGTTAGATGGCTAAGGCTATTAGGATATGAGATTAACATTGATGAGGCATTAGCAACAATCACAACATTGCTTGCAGAGGAGATTGACAAAGAAGCAGAACCTTTCGACACTTTTGATGTTGTAAAGTCTAAGGTGGAAATGGAGTTGAAAATTTCTTCAACTCTTAAGAAAAAGGATAAATTGGTCAAGAAACTTAAGGTCAAATTTGGTAAGGGAACTATTGAGGAAGAAGAAGATGATGAAGAAGAAGAAAAAGAAGAACAAGGCTAGGAGCCACTTGCCTTGACACAAGGCATGGGAGAAGATGTTGAAGAGAAAGAAGGTGCTAAGGAGGAATAGGCCAAGGAAGTACCTAACAAACCATAGCCTAAGAAAAGACAGGCAAGCACAAAGCCAAAAACAAAGTCAAAGAAATAGAAGGCTACTTAGCCAAGCCCTGCAAAGCCCACTACAAGAGCAAGCACAAGGGCTACAACTCAAAAAGCTAAGGAGCAAGCCAAAGAAAAGAAGAAGGCAACTAAGTGACAAGGTCCAAAAAAAATAATAATAAGAAGAAAATATGTTGCTCAACCTGACTAAGATGATGAGAGAATAGAGTCAGAAGACACGCCAATTTAGAGTGGTAAGTCCTGCATTAAAATTTGATTTAGAAAACATTTGTGACAATGTTAAAGATAATGCTGACTTAAATGGCTTGAAGAATATTGAATTCAGTATGTTAAGTAAGAATGAGTAGAACATGGTTGAATAATTTGTTTATACTATGATGGCCAAGTTTAAGACCACCCCACTTGAACTTGACAATTCAATGCCCAAAGATTTGTATTCTATTATTGAAAATAAATGGCATTATTGCCTTAATATGAAGAAAGAAATAAGAGAGTCCACATTGGCTCGAGTAATGCCAGAGCTCACAAAAGGGAAAATAACTAAGGCCAATAAGAAGCATGGGAGCAAATTTGTACCCAAATATAGAGCCTTCAACATTCTTCAAAATAAGGTTGAAGATGTTGTCAAGAAGTCCACTCAAATGTGGAAGTTGATTTATGGCCTAACAACTATCAAAAAAGGAGAGGAAGATCCCTTTGACGGTAGAAACAATGGAGAAGAGGATGACAATGATAAGGAAGGTGAAGGTGAGAAAGAAAAGGTAAATGATACAATGGAGAAGGAAACTCAAAAAGATGATATGACATTGCTGAAGGGAAGCAAATAGAACAAAGTCTGCAAGACACACAATTGCCACCTCCAAGTCCTCCACATGACACCTCTACACATGTAGATACAATAAAAGTAAAGGATGTTCCTAAAAATTTTGGTCAGAACATCAATCCATTGACTGCAGAAGATCTTAAAAAGATCCTTGACCAATCAACTCTATAAGCTCAATTATGCAGTAACCCAGTATTGGTCAGTGTAGATGAGTTGCAGAAAGTAGTAGTTGACTTGACCAGGGACAAGATGGAAACAAAAGAAACATCCTCTTCCATCCCTATAGCTACAAGTAGACAACCTAAAGAGCAAGCTTCACAAGATACATCAGCTAAGGTTGATACCATAGTTAAAGTGACTACAACTGCTGAGGAGTTAGCGAAGGAACAAACATGACAGGTGGATACTTCTATTCCTACTACACAAGTACAAGGTATACCACCATAGATAATAGTAATTGACCAAGAAAGATCAGAGGAGGAGAATGAGATTCCAAAAGAAAAGGAACAAGAAGCAATCCAAACCTTGATAAATTTTCCAACCACTGGAACTCCTACAAGAATGCCTCAAAAGTTGAGCACTAAAGCAATACCACTTCAAATTTCAACACCAGGCTCGAGCTCTACAAAGGTTGCAAGGGTACTTTACTATGGAGATGCTACATTAGATGAAGAAATAGTCATTCCAAAGTATGACTATGCAAGCATGAACATTGATCAGATCAATGACATGCAAGAGGCACTAGAGAGGAAAAAGAAGCAAGAGATATTCAAAAATGAGTATAAACAAAGGCAAACACTAATTAAAATTAAAGACATCTTTCTAGATGTATTTAGCTTGAAGGCACCTGATTAAATAAAGCCCATTATGGAGCAACTTTTAGAAATGGTGGAGCAGGTGCAAAGTGAAGAACATGATACAAATGCAAAACTGATGGAATGGTCAGAAAAGAAGTTTGAAACAAAGGTGAATGAAAGAATATCTAGTGAGATAGCACTTTCATAGGTAGAGTTGGCTAAGAAATTTGAAAAGGTGAAGACAGTACTTGAGAACATATTCTCATTATACACAAAGTTGTGTGATCCATTAATTTTCACATAGGAAACTAGCCAAAGAATAATGAGCTTGGAAAGAAATATGAAAATATCAAGCATGCAACTACCAAAATATCCAACTCAAAGTGAAAAGCACTTTAACACAATGCTTCACACAAAAAAGGAACTAGCTGTATTAATAGTATAAGTGGCTAATACTAGAGCCAAATTAGTTCAAATAGAAGCTACCCTAACCCCTCACATGGAGATTCTACAAAAAGAACTAGCCTATCCAGAAAATGTATTGAAGAAAGATCCAAATCTTTCTACATTAGATGGTTTAGTTCACCTTGTAGCAGAGACATCAATACAAATCAAATCCCTAGAAGTTGCAATACAAAACTGGGATGTTTCTCTGAGAATAGTAATGGAAGTAAACAAAACCTTCTTGGAAAAATATTCTATTAGTGTATAGATGCTTTTACATAAGTGTCAAAAAAGGGGGATAAATTGTAAAAAGGGGGAAATAAATCAGAAGGCTAGAACGAGACTTAATCTGCAAGGGGAGACATGTGAAAGGGGGAGTTACAAATAGAGCAAAGAAAACAAATGGGGAGTACAAAGAAAAAAACACAAATAGGGCATATTAGACCATATCAGACAAAGATAAATTTTGGATACAAAAAATGACACATCAACTTAGGGGAGACACAAAATTTTGAGGTATATAGTCCTTCACAAAATTTTGAATAGTTTTGAAGTTTTGTATATATGCCAAATAGAATGTATATTATACTCGAGGAGATTAGATTCAACATGTATAGTTAAGTGTTTTTGCCACTCATGTCAAAGGGGGAGATTGTTGATCTTAGATTGGTTTTGATAATTGAGTGTCAACACACTTAAGAAATTTTCTAAGTTTATGCCAAGTATAGTATAGATTCCAAGTTTCAATATGTGCCAAGCTAGAAATTCAACAAGTGCCGAGTAAAGAATAAGTGCTGAGCAGACAGATAGTGCCGAGCAAGTTTCAAGTGCTGAGTGAACAAAAAATGTCGAGCAAGTTCAAGTGCTGAGCAAGATAGGATTTAGTATCTGCTGAGCATCAACAATCAACAAGTGTCAAGTAATACAGAATCAACATATGAGTTTGCACCTTCACAAACTAAGATGTAAACCATTTCTTAGCTAACATATGGATAGATCTTGAAGCTTAGAGATAAGATCAAATCTATTTGGATTCCCTATGCAATCAACATTCAACCAATCAAAAAAATGGAAGGAATTGAGTGGGAAAACTAGATGAATCTCAATCGTAGACTCATACCTAACCCTAAGTCATGAAATCTTTTTAAAGGAGATGAAGCCCCATAATTTACAGAGAGTGTGAGAGAGAATGCATGTGAAGAGATAATGCTACTGAAGATTTGAAGGAAGTGAAAGGGGTGGAGTGACTTAGAATAAGGACAAAATTGCAGAATCAATTAGCATAACAAAGGATCAAGGTTACAACAATTCCATATTAGATCAAAAAGGATCAAGAAGAGCTAAATTGTGATCTATAATCAATAATATCAGATTGCAAGTGACAGGTCAAACATTATACTATACTCTCTAACAATTATATTAGCAGAATGAAATCCTATGGACTTAGGTTGGTTTAACAACCATTGTATAAAGCCTTTAATAGGGTGACATTCCAAGTGAATGTTCTAAAATCCTTTAGCTAGACACACTTCTAATAGGGTGTTAAAATCCTTTAATAGGGTAGGATCTAGCAATCCTTGTAAGCCCTTAATAGGCAGGCCTTTCATAAGAAAAATCATGAGAATGGTCAAAATATGTAACCTTAACATGTGAACCTTATTGTTGCAATAGTGAAGAGTTGTGGGTGTCATCCCCACCATAGTTTTACCTTCTCATTGGAGGGTTTCTAGGTAATCATATTTGGTGTCGAGTGTTTATGTGGATGCATTTACTCTACATGTTATTTCTATATGTTTATGCATGCAATATTTTAAAGTTAAAAGTTTTATTGGTTAAAGCTTAGTACTTCTGATTCACGCCCCCTAGAAGTATACTTCCTACTTGTTAATTCCAACACTAACCTGTTAAAGGTTTGGAAAGACTGTTAGGTCTTACCTTGTTAAAGGATTTCAACACCCTATTAGAAGTGTGCCTTGTTAGAGGACTTTAACTTACAATTAAGTAAGCAACCAGTTAAAAGATTTCATATAGCCTATTAGGACTACTCTATTAAGATATTTAACTAAAATCACTTGTTAAAATGTCTCAGCATAGATCTTGCAATTGGCACTTGCTTGCTTGATAAAAGATCACCTGTAAACAATATCTTTCTTAACCCTTCTTGATTAGATGTGTCAATTCTGTATCCTTTTCTTCTATCCTCTATTCTTCTCTAACTGATTCTACAATTCACTCTTTCTTTCTACGTCACCTTGAATGCTCTACATGCAAACTATCTTGTTCACTCCTCCAATTCTCTCTTTTCATCTCTCTATCCAAGTTTATGGTTTTCGTCCTCCTTAAGAAGACTTTGGTGGCTTAGGGTTAGGTATGAATCTATAGTTGTGATTCATTCATTTTAGCACTTAATCCTTCCCATTTTTTGATTGGTTGCATGTATTTTCATAGGGAATCCAAATAAAATTTCATCCTTATCTCCAAAAGATCCTAATCTATCCTTAAGTCAGCTTAAAAATGGTTTACATAGTTGTTTGTGCCATTACAAATAAATATGTCAAAACTATGTCCCTTGGCATATAAAGTGTCTGATGCTTGACATCAACTATTCTATATACTATGACTCGACATTTGAGTTGCTCGACATTAACTATTTACTCAACTCTTGAATCACTCAACATGGTCTATCAGCTCGACATCCAAGTGACTCAACACTCATTGCAACTCAACATGGTCTAATATTTACATGTTGTGCTTGGCTTCAACATGAACTAAGTAAATGGCTTAAGTGTGTTGACACTCACTTGTCAAAACCAATCTAAGATCAACAATCTCCTCCTTTGACATGAGTGTCAAAAACACTTAAATATACAATATTATCCTTAGTGTCTTGAGCACAACATATCCATGACTTGGCTTATATACAAAACTTCAAAATTTTGCACTAACTTGTATACCTCAAAATCTATAGCTCCTTCCAAGTTAATATATCTATCCTGTATCCAAAATTTTGTGCTCCTTTTTGAGTAAATGTGTCTTTGCTGATACACTTTGACTTCATGCCTTATTTTGTGTTTCTGCTCATATGTTGATATACTCTAAAATGCTTCCCCTTTCATTTTCAATTCTCCCCCTTTGTATTACTCTCCCTCTAAGTGTTTTGTATAATCTATAATCTCCCCCCTTTTGACACTTATGTCAAATGGGTTATACACTTAGGGTGTGTTTGTCCCAAAAAGATTTATGGACTTCCATTATTATCTTTAGAGTTGCATCCCAATTGTCACATACAACATCCAATGATTTCATTTGGATAGCAAGCTCGACAACAAGGTGTACTAGACCATCTAAGGTAGAAATATTAGGGTCTTTCTTCAGTAAGGTCTCAGCATAGCCTATTTCCTTGTGCATTATTTCCATGTGGGGAGTAAGGGTAGCCTAAATACTTATCAGTTTGGCTCTAATATTAGCCTCATCTACTATTAAAATAGCCAACTAACTCCATGTCTATAGCAATGTCCTAAAATGCTGCTCACTCTGAGCTAGATTGGATGGTAATCTTGCACCTGATGTAGATATTTGACTTTCTAGATTCAAAATGTGACTTTGGGTCTCTTGGGTGAAGAGTGTAGGATTACATAGCTTTGTGTACAATGAGAATATATTCTCAAGTACCTTCTTCACATCCTCAACCTTTGTTGCTAATGCAACTTGTTGTAGTGCTATCTCACTAGATATTCTCTCATTTACCTTGCTTTGAAACTTCTTTTCAAACCATTCTAAGTGTTTCGCATTGGTATCTAGGTCTTCATTACTGACATTTTCCACTATATCTATCTATTGTTGTATGAGTGACTTTGTCTCTTCAGGAGTTGGTAGGCTAAATACACCTAAAAAGATGTCTTTTATATCTTGAAGTACTTGCTTCTACCTGTATTCTCTCCTAAGCATTTCTTAATGCTTTTTCCTTTCTAAGGCTTGTTGTAAAATGCCTATTTTTTCTAATGTCATAGTGTCATAGTCATACTTTAGAATGATAATTTCTTCATCAAGGATTATGTCTCCATAATGTGTTTCTTTCTCTACCTTTGATGAGTTGGGGCTTGGCACTGAGATTTGCAATGGAATGGCTTTCATGCCCGACTTCTCAAGAGTTAGGGTAGAAGGAATGGTAGATGTTGGTAAGGCTACCAAATCTTGAATGGCCACTTGTTTCTTCACGTTAGGTTCTATCTCTTCAAGCTTCCCCTTGTCTATCACTATGACTAAGCTAGCACCTTGTTCTTGTGCTGTAGGTACAAATGAGTCTATCTGTCCTATTTTTTGTCCTATAGTTATATCTATTTCTTCTACTTTCTTCTCAACAATATCAATTGTGATACTTGTATCAATCTTGGTAGTTATGATTTCTAGTGTTTGAACCAAAGATTGTACATTAGTAACTGAAGGGATGATGGAAGGTGGTTATTGTGATTTCACCTTTTCCATTGTGATATTAGTTACTACTTTCTTTAATTCTTCTACACTAACCAAAATTGGATTTTCACAAAGTTGAGCTTAGATTGTAGACTTATCTAGAATCTTCTTTAAATCTTATGCTATTAGTGGATTGATTCTTTGTGCTGATGCATCAGAAACATCCTTTATAGTTAAGATTTCAATGGCTGAGGTAGTGTCACAGGGAGGACTGACACTTGACACTTGTGTGTCCTACACACTCTATTCATCTTGCTGCTCAAGCTCAGCTGTTGCCATGTCAACATCTTGCTTTTCTGTCTCTTCCCCAATTGTATTGTCTTCTTCCTTTTCATTATCTTTGTCATCTTCATCCTTATCATAATCTTTACCCTCTAAGGGGTCGACTTCTCCTTGTTTAACTGTGGTCAACCCATAAATGAGTTTCCAAATTTATGTTGACTTTTTCACAATATCTTCAATATTATTTTGAAGAATGTTGAAGGCTCTATATTTAGGTGTAAACCTAACTATATATTTCTTAGAAGCCTTAGAAATCTATCATTTTGTTAGCTCTAGCATTACTTGGGCTAAAGTGGTTTCCCTTATTTGTCTTTCCAAATTTAGACAATAATGCCATTTTTGCTCAATTAAGTCATATAGACTCTTGGGTACAGAGTTGGAAAATTCTAATGGTGTTGTTTTAAATTTTGACATCATTGCTTATAGGGATTCTTCCACTTGCCTTTTCTCCTCTTTTCTCAAATTATCAAAATTTACATGTTTAAAGCCAAACAAATATGCATTACTCTTAACATTTTCACATAAGTTGTCAAGAGCAGAGAGTGGATTGTGACTTACTACTTTGAACTAGCTGATATCTTGTAATTCAGTCTTTTCTTTATCAGAATCTAGTTGTGCCACATATTTTCTTCTCTATCTTTTTGGCTGCTATCCTCCTTGCTCTATTTTTTTGGACTTTTCTTTAGCCTTTTGGATGGTTTCTCCTGTGGTGGCTTTGGTGGTAGGTGTAGTAGGCTTGGCTTGGCTAGGTTTAACAAATTTCTTTGCCTTAGCCACTAGCTATGCCTTAGCCTTTCTTTTCTTTCTCTCGGCAGAGGTAGGTGCTTCTTTGGTTTTGTTATCCTCGACACCTTCAATTTCTTCCTCTTCCTTATCTTCTCCCATGCCTTGAGTTAAAGCTGGGGGCTCTTGGGTTTGAGGTTCATCTTCCTCTTCATCCTCTTCTTCTTCTTCCTCTTCCTCCTTGACACCCTCTCCAAATTTGGCTTTCAATTTCTCCACCAACCTATCCTTTTTTCCTTGATTGTGGAGGCAGCTTTCAACTCCATATCAATCTTTGATTTAATCACCTCATAATTCCCAAAGACTTTAGTAGTCTTGTCTACTTCCTTTGCTAGTAGAGCTATGATGGCTAATGATGCTTCATTGACATTTATCTCATATCCTAAGGGTCTTAGCCATCTTACCCTTGGTATGGCAGCTTGCACATATGTGTAATCAACATCAACAAGAAAACATATATCATCATAATGTTTTTCCACTAAGGAAATTGGTATTCTTATCCTTTCCTTCATTTATTTCTTGAAATCTTCAAAATAACTTATCATGATAGTTTCAAAATTGGTTCCCATCTGCTCAATGAATTCACTAATTTGTACTACAACAGACCTGTTGGTCTTCCATCCAACTATACCAAATAAGGGAAAAGTGTAATGTACATAGAAGAATATGCAAACTAGTATAGAACCAAACTTGCATTATGCACTCTTGGTTTTCCTTATAGCTCCAAGATTCTCCATTAGTTGTTGTAGTTGAAGTTCTACAAGATCATATGTATGATCTTTCTTTAGAATCTTATAGCCAACATCCACAGTGATATAGGGTACACTATTCAATCTACTTGATTGATAGAATTTATGAGAGATTACCCTTATAGAAAAGTTTAGCAGTGGATCAATGATGGTATCTATAGTCATACCTCTTTTATTCCAAATTGCTCCAATGTTCTTCTCAATTACTTCTTTGGAGTCGCTTCTAAGTGTCTTTGGCCAATCTAGGGTTGGATAACCAGTTACCCTATGAATTATTCTCTTGGTGATCTTGATTGGTCCTCCTTCTAGCCATAAAAAACCATCATGAATTCTGCTTAGAACAATTCATATCCATTCAATTTTAAACACATTCAGAAAATCTAGGGCTTGTGTTAAACCCTTTCTCTTGACAATTTTGTATTCCTCCTTTAAAAAACCATTCTCACACAATCTATTAAATTCCCCTCTTATCTCCATGTCACCTATGCTTCCTATCTTGCAATTATAACATTTCCTCACATCCTGCACCATTATTACATTTGGCGGGATCATAGACAATGTGCTTTTGATAGATCTTGTTTGTAGGTGATGTCTAGAATGGCCTTAAATGTAGGTTGTTTCACTTCATTTCTCACTAGTTGAACATCCAAAACTTCCTACCCTTCAACATTTCTTGAGCTCGATACCATTTTGACTAACTAGGGTTTATGAAAAAGTAAACTACTTAGCTTGGCTTATGATAAATACCTTGTGAAATTTGATAGACTTGATGTGAGATCATTGCTAAATTCTCTACAAATTCTTTGGATAGGTTTCTGAATCACCTTCTACTCTACTTGCTCTTGCTCAAATTTGAAATGATGAATAATGAGAAAAAATTGATCATATACCCTTCGAAAACCTTGCATTTAATGCTGAGTGCTTACATAGCTATAAGCTTGACATCAACCAATTTTTGGATTCACTAGGCATCCATTGATATTTCCATCACTCAACAACTAGTACAAGTTCGACATCAAATATATAGTCCAGCAGCTTGGCATCAACTAACATTCCACTCAGCACACATAGGAAACATTTCATGCTTGACAACAATATGAAAAACTTTAAAGATTTAACTTTAATTTCCACTGACATCTTGCATCTTTATTCATGCTAATGTAGTCTTTTTAGTGCTATCTTCTTTTGGAACTGATGTATGATATAACACTTGAATATTAGTCTCACACACCTCTTTATTGTCTAGTTTGATGAGGTGTGATTACCTGACCCATTGGGCGAAGTGATC
This sequence comes from Cupressus sempervirens, assembly GCA_028749045.1. Classification (NCBI taxonomy): domain Eukaryota; kingdom Viridiplantae; phylum Streptophyta; class Pinopsida; order Cupressales; family Cupressaceae; genus Cupressus; species Cupressus sempervirens. The sequence continues at coordinate 530,384,562 of CM053791.1, read as the reverse complement.
CCTTCTCCATTTGATGTGCTACAAGCATCTTTATTTTTCCATGTCTTGTTCATCTTATCTTTGATGTGTTCAACATCTATCTTAACTTTGCCTTTATCAATTTCACAACTTGGTGCCTTTGACCTAGTTGGACAATGCTTACTAATGTGACCAGCCTTCAAACAACTAAAACATGTAGTTTGACTCAACCACCTTTTGTAGTTACCATTGAAGTGTGTCCTAATAATATTCTCAGGAATATGTCCATATTCTTGACAATAGTGATAGCTATATCTTGTATTATAATCCCAATTACAAAAGTTCTCATTGTTTCTTACCTTTGCTGGCTTGTTTGATGTCCACATGGATTTGGATCTGCATTCAAAGGCTCTATGTCCACACTTCTGATAGTTGTAGCAATATCCTTCAAATCTTTGTTTATGCATGGTCCTAGTTCTGCATTCATGTGCTTGATGACCTTGCTTTTTGCATTTATGACAATGAGTCATGCTCTTAGGCTTGACATTCTGGTTTGTATTCTTGCTCTTGCATACATTAGCAATATATCCTTTCTTACCACAATTATGACAAGTAGGTTTGGAGTTCTTACCTTTGATGTTCATTTCTTCTGCAACTTTGGATCATTCTCCTTTTTCAATGCTTGTGAAGCCCAATCCTAATGTATCATTATTGGATCTAGGGGATCTCAATAATTGCTCAAAGTATTTGATGGCTTCATTTGGCTTGTTAAAAGTGTCAACAAATTCTTTTTCCCTTTATAGGTCACTTTGCAATTGTTCATTCTGTAACCTCATGTAGTTATCTCAATGTCCTTGACATTTAACTCATGATGAGCATTCATCATTTGACTTAGAGTATCCAATTACATGTTAGAAGTCTTGATTAGCTTTTTTGACTTCTCTTCCAGTCTATTGGCCAGAATTCTTTTGTCTTCTTCAATCATGGCCTTGTCTTCCATAGCTTTCTTCTTTTGTTAAGTTACTTCACATAGCATCATGGATTGAGATTTTTGATTTCCTTAGCTTGTATTCTATTCTTTTCCATTAGATCTACAATTTCTGCATCGAATTCACTAGAGTCACCATTGGCAAAGAGCTTGGTAGTGTCGATCTCTCTATATTGTGTGTCATTTTTCTGCAATAGCAATTTCTTTCCTTCTCTTCAATGATTTATTTAGTTCCTCTCTTGCCTCATTTAGTTGATGTAGCATGAGATGTATTTAAATCTCCTAATTTTCAATAGTCTTTCCCAACTTGTAGATCTCCATTTCAAGATCTTTTCGTTAAAGCTACAAAGCTTCCTCTTCTGGGAACTTAGCTATGATACCAATTGTTGGAATTATGGAAAGAGTAAACTTCTATAGGAGAGGGTGCATTAATCAGTAGTTTAACCTTGGAACCATAAAACTTTCACTATATATTCAACACATGCATTTAACAAGTAAGCTAAAATAGCATGTAAAGCAAAAGCATCTAAAACATATAATCATGTAAGCATTCACACACATAACACCAGATGTGATTACCCAAAAACCCTCCAAGTTAGAAGGTAAAACTAGGATGGGAATGACATCCACAAATCTTCACCACTGTAGCAATAAAGTGTATCAAATTAAGGTTACAATGATTTGACCATGAATCATGGTCTACCCTATGAAAGGTCTGTCTTGTTAAAGGCTTACAAAGATTGTTAGGTCTTACCCTGTTAAAGGATTTCAACACCCTATTAGAAATGTGCCTTGTTAGAGGACTTTAACTTACAATTAAATAAGCACCTTGTTAAAGGATTTCATACACCTTGTTAGGACTACTCTATTAAGAGATTGAACTAAAATCAGTTGTTAAAATGTCTCAGCATATATCTTGCGATTGACACTTACTTTCTTGATAACAAATCACCTCTAAACAATGTCTTTCTTGATCCTTCTTAATTAGAATGTGTCAATCTATATCCTTTTCTTCTATCCTCTATTCTTATCTAACTGATTCTGTAATTCACTATTTCTTTCTAAGTCACCTTGAATGCTCTGCATGCAAACTATCTTGTTCACTCCTCCAATTCTTTCTTTTCATCTCTCTATCCAAGTTTAGGGTTTTCATCCTCCTTAAGAAGACTTTGGTGGCTTAGGGTTAGGTGTAAATCTATGGTTGCGATTCATCCATTTTGCCCCTTAATCCTTCCCATTTTTTGATTGGTTGCATGTATTTGCATAGGGAATCCAAATAAAGATTTGTCCTTATATCCAAAAGATTGTAATCTATCCTTAAGTCAGCTTAAAAATGATTTACATATTTGTTTGTGCCATTACAAACAAATATGTCAAAACTGTCACTCAACATATAAAGTGTTTGATGCTTGACATCAACTATTCTGTATACTGTGACTCAACATCTGAATTGCTCGACATTAACTGTTTACTTGACTCTTGAATCATTTGACATGGTCTATCTACTCGACATATGAGTGACTTAGCACTCATTACAACTCGACATGGTCTAATATTTACATGTTGTGCTTGGCATGTATTACTAGTTCGACATGAACTAAGTAAATGGCTTAAGTGTGTTGACACTCACTTGTCCAAAACAATCTAAGATCAACATAGACTTCCACTTGACTAGTTGATTATGGAGATTTTTCCCAATTTCATGGCAAAGTCAAACTCCAAATAAGTGTGAGAGTTTTGAGTCTTCATGCATGGTTACATGTAGTCCAAAGGAATTTTATGTTTCTAATCTTCTTTAAACAATTGTATCCAAACATAGAAGGTATATTTGAAAAAATCAATGAAAGATTCAACATGATGGGGACCCATATTATCAACATACATCATTTTTATTATTATGATCCCTATACATAAAATGAGAAATCTTCCTGAACTTCCCAAATTTCATTGTTATCTAGTACTCATTTTTAAAGTATAATCTATCAATATTTGTTAGGGCCTGTGTGCTCAATCCAAAATATTCTTCGATACATGAGTTTGGAACAATAATTTTCCCTAAGTCCAATCTCCATTTCTTTTTATCTATATTTTTCATATAAATATGAGAATAAAGACCTACCATGCAATGGAATTTTAGCATCTCTGCAATACTCAAATTCATCATAAAAGATAGGCATTTGTCCTTCAGCCAAAGAACCAAGGAAAATTTATATTAACATCTTCTAAATTAACTTCTCAATGGGTACTTCTTTTGGTTCTTTAACACTACTATCTTTCTTTACAGGCATTCTTGCTTTACAAGACAATAACTAGAGTGAAATAAATCTAAACTTATTGTTCTCTACAATTTCCCAATGCCACCATCAAGCTATCATCGCCATCTTTTGTCTTAGCTCCACTTCAACATAAAATGATTCTATTTTGCTAAGCTTTTATTCCTCATTTATGATTCAATAAATTTTCACACAAACACTAACCTTGAGAATTGGTCGTCTTGTTACATCTTTGATGATTCCTTTTGCACTCTAAATTTTTTCAATTAATGATTTGACCTTTATAAAACTTGATGACATCCCTTTTCAAGTTTTTCACACATTCTTTTTATAATGACCTTCAAATTTACAAATTTTGGAATTTCACCAATCTTTATGAAATCCTTTTCTTAAATCACGATTTCAAAATCCAATATTCAACCTATTGATGAAAATATAATTTTGAGAACCTATCCAAAGTTTCTTTCTGAAGTCATGATTTCAGATGCACCTATTTTCAATTCTTCTAAAATATCATTTTTTGCTATTTCACAAACTCCTCAAATTTTCTTCTTTGAATCAACAAAAATGCATCAAACTCGTGCTTTTTAATAGATCTTTTTTTAGGACTATTAGTGGCTCTTTCTAGGGGCACATGTCTACTTGAGGTATGACAAGATCCCAATTATCTTTTGAAGGAGCTGATCATGACCTTCAATCTCTACCCCTATCAAAAAATTTGTATTATCTATGCAACATTATTCCTTCTGCATCTCTCTCTCTCATGTATCTTATCAGTAAGGTTTGGTTACTAAGGAACTTTTCATCATATTTATGTGATGTTTCAAATATTTTTAGGACTTTCAATGTCTTACTATCACCTTCTGACAATATATTCCTTATATCAAAAGTCTCTTCATTAAGACATATTTTAGGTGTGAGAGTTATTCTAGGTATTTCTTGCAAGTAATAACATTTGCCTTAATATCAACTTCAAGTTATGCTTTGCACAAAGTCTCCTATTTTTTTTTATCTAGGCCATATTGTTTGGTACCATAATTTTTCTTTAAAATGACTTCAACTTGATCTTGATTTCATCTATGTGTAGGACATGTTCCTCTAGACTATCAATCTTTGAATCAATTTCATCATATAGACTAGATCACCGATGTAGGAGAATCCTGGGTTGCACTACTATCATGCATGTTTTTCAATTTACTTAGTTTTTGCTGAGTTGCAATGTCTTGCATTGCTGATTTCTCAATTGCTATCGAGTGTTTAGTGGATGTTGAGCTTCTTGGTTCATGTCAAGTTCACAATTGTTGCTGAGTGTTCTTTGGTTATTGAGTGCCTTTGGTAGCCAAGTTTGTGTAGTTGCCAAATTTGTTTGGATGCTAAGTATCAATATTTCATTGAGGCTTCATTTGCCAAGTTGTCAGTGTGTAGTTTCCTATTGAGGCCAACCTTTGCATTTAATTTAGTGTTGGATATTTGTTGCAAGCCAAATTGTGGCTTAGCCTAGCATTTAATATGAGATTTTATTTAGTTATATTTGCAACAAGATGACTTGTGGCCATGCATGTATTTAAGAGACCACAGTTAGAATCTTTAAAAAAAAATTAGAGGGGAGAAGGAGTAGAATGCAAAGTTGGACCATCGAAGATTTCAATTGAAATTGATATATGGCTATAACCCAGAAGGCCTTATAGTTGGGCATGTAATTGATATTTGGATAAATATATGAATGAAGGCATTTTAATTCCTCTATCTCCTGAGTCATTTATATTTGTTGTTATTTCCACTGTGTTGACTTTGTATAGGCTGTTTGAATAGTTCAGTGTGCCTTTGGCCCTAGTTTTTTGTGCTTCCCTACGTTAGGGGAAAAGGAGCAGAATGCAAAGTTGGACCATTGAAGATTGTAATTGAAATTGATATATGGTCAAAACCTAGAAGGACTTATAGCTACACATGTAATTGATTTTTGGATGAATATATGAATGAAGGCATTTTACTTCCTCTATCTCTTGAGTTGTTTATATTTGTTGTTATTTCCACTGTGTTGACTTTGTGTAGGCAGTTTGAATAGTTGCGTGTGCCTTTGGCCCTAGTTTTCCATTCCTCCCTATGTTAGGTGGTATTAGAGTAGAGGTTTATCCTTGTGGAGAGTGGATTATTTAGAACCTTAAATGAATTTGGTTGTGGGGTAGTAGATTTGAGGATTTGACCTACAACTTGTAGGAGGTTACAATCTTGTAGGAACTTGATTTGTAAAGACAGTTTGAGGTAGAGGAAATGCTGAAAATGCTATATTGGATACATTGAGAGAAATTGCAGCTAGATTAGATGTTGTAGAGATAGCCCGGAGTAGAGGAGCACATCTTGATGATGTAAGTGATGATGAAGCAGTAGCACCAAAACCTAATCTCAAACTTGAAGAAGATCAAGATGAGGAAAGATTATTGAGAGTATTGTCTAGGGAAAATTCAAAACCTATTATAGAAGTTGTTCCTTGTGATGAGAAATTAGATACCAATGTTGTATTGGATTGGATCTTTGAAATGTAAAATTTATTTGAGTATGAAAACACTCCTGATAATAGGATGGTGAAGATTGCAGTTACAAGATTGAAAGGTCATGCCTCACTATGGTAGGAGCATTTGCAAATCGATAGACAAAGGAGAGGAAAGGAGAAGATCAAAACTTGGGTGAAAATGGTGAACAAGGTAAAGAAAAAATTCCTTCCTACTAATTACCAAGTTAGCTTGTTGAGAGAGATGCAAAATTTGAGAAAAAGGGACATGAGTGTGAAGGAATCTACTGAGGAATTCTATAGATCGGACATCAATCTAGACACGTGGATGATGATGTTGAGAAAATTGTAAGGTACATAGATGGATTGAGATCTAGAATTCAGGGTGAGATATGTTTTGTGAAATAGGAAAGTGTGGCAGAAGCATACCATTATGTCTTGAAAGCTAAGGAGATCTTGACAAAGAATCATGAACAAAGACAAAGAGGTAGATGTAGTAGATTCTAGAGAGGTAGAGGTAGACCTTATGGAGAAGGTGGAAAATTTGATAGTTCTGTGCAAGATAAAGGGAAATTTGAATGGAAGAATGATGATAAAGGAAAGACTGAGTGGAAAGGTGGTGATTCCTACTGAGGAGGTATTGATTCTTACCGAGGAAGAGGTAATTCTTATTCTAGAGGAGGTTTTTGTGGTAATTATTTTAGATGTGGTAATAAAGGGCATATATCTTTTGAATGTAGATCTTCTAAAAGTGGGCAAGGTAACATAAATGTTGTGATTCAAGGAGACATTGAAGGTTCACCAAGTGAACCTGAGGTTGGAGAAAATTTGATGGTAAGAAGAACCTTATGTAATAAGGGAAGTAATGAGGAACCCGTCCTTAGGAGAAATATTTTCAAAACTAGATGTAAGATGGTTGAAAAATGTTGCAAGGTAATCATTGACAGTCAAAGTTCAACAAATTTGGCATCATAATAGTTGATTACAAAATTGCAGTTGCAGAGGCTAAAGCATCTTAAACCCTATCATGTTTCATTGATCAAGGATGAACATAAGATATTGGTAAGCGGGCAATGTATTGTGAAGTTCAAGATTGGACATTATTTTGATGAAGTTTTGTTTCATATTATGCTTATGGATTGTTGTCATATTTTGTTAGGTAGACCTTGGCAATATGATAGATATGCTATACATGATGGAAGATTGAATCAATATACCCTTTGAGTAAATGGAAAAAGGAAAATATTGCTACCTTTGATTGAAATCCCAGATGAGGTTAATTGTACTACTATGAGAATTTACATGGTTAATGGGAAATAATTTGAAAAGGAAATAAAAAGAATCAAGTCTATTTTGCTAAAATTCCAAGGAGACTGAGTTGTATCAATAGTGATTGAGTGCCAGAAAATAGTGTTAACTAAGTGTTAGTTAGTGGTGATTGAGTGAGAGCTGGTAGTATTGACTGAGTACTAGTAGAAATTTTCAAATTGCTGAATGAGTATAAGGAGATTGTTACAAAGGATATCCCTAATAATTTACCTCCAATAAGAAGTATAAGTCATTGTATGGATTTAATTCCTAGAGATAGTTTTCCAAACAAAGCACCATATAGATTGACACCTATAGAGAATGAATAACTTAATAGACAAGTGCATGAGTTGTTGGAGAAAGGTTTGATTAGAAAAAGTTTGAGTCCATGTGCTGTACCTACTATATTAGTGCCTAAGAAGAATGGAGAATGGAGAATGTGTACTGCTTCCAGAGCTATTAACAAAATCACTTTGAAATATAGGTTTCCTATGCTGAGGATGGATGACATAATGAATTGTTTGAGTGGAGAAAAGTATTTTAATAAGATTGATTTGAAAAGTGGCTATCATCAGATCAAAATCAGAGAAGGTGATGAATGGAAGATTGATTTCAAGATAAAGATGGTTTGTATGAATAGTTGGTTATGCCTTTTGGTTTGACTAATTCACCTAGTACTTTCATGAGGTTAATGAGTAAAGTTCTAAAAAGATTCTTGGGTAAGTTTTTGATTGTTTATTTGGATGACATTTTGATATTCAACAAGACTAGGGAAGAACATCTTGAGCATGTTAGACAAGTATTGTAGAGATTGAAAGGGGAAAAGTTGATAATTAATTTGAAGAAGTCTTCTTTTATGCAAGAGGAGATTGTGTATTTGGGATCTATGATCTCAGATGATGGTTTGAAGATGGATCTTGAGAAGGTAAAAGCAATTTTGGAATGGCCTACACCTAAGAATGTAGGTAAGGTAAGATCATTTCATGGTTTGGCTAGTTTTTACAAAAAGTTTATAAGGAATTATAGTTTTTTTTTATAATTCTATGGTTGAGACAATGAGAGGAGATAAAAAGGAATTCAACTGGACACATGGAGTTGATAAGAGTTTTGAGACTTTGAAACAAAAGGTTGTTGAGTTTCCTGTATTGGCTTTGCCTAATTTTAATACAGTATCTCAAGTTGAATGTGATGCAAGTGGTAGTGCAATCGGAGCTGTGTTGAGTCAAGAAGGTAAATTTGTTGCTTTCTTTAGTGAGAAGTTGAATGATGCTAAAAGGGAATATTATGTATATGATTAAGAATTTTATGCTATTGTTTAAGCCTTGAAGAAGTGGAGACATTATTTGATTCCTAAGGAGTTTGTGTTATATATTGATTATAAAGCTTTACAATACTTGGAAAGTCAACATAAAATGAATTAGAGACATATGAAGTGGGTTGAGTACTTTCAGAGTTTCACATTTGTTATCAAGCATAAGAGTGGAGTTACTAACAAAGTTGTTGATGCATTGAGCAATAGACATTCTTTGTTAACTTAGATGAAGGTTGAAGTTCTTGGTTTAGATGACATGAAAGAGTTGTATGATACTGACCCTAATTTTTCTAAGGCATGGAGAGAGTGCAAAGCACCAAATCTAATAGATCACATAAGTAAGTATGATGAATATTTCATTCAAGAGTATATTATTCAAAGGAACTCAGTTGTGTATAGCCAAAAGTTCCATGAGAGTTAATTTGATTAAAGAAACATATAGTGGTGGATTGGTTGGACATTTTGGAATTAATAAGATATCAAGTTTGTTGAAGGATAAGTATTATTGGCCACAAATGTATAATGACATTTAGAAATTTGCAAGGAGTTGTAGAGTTTGTCAAGTTGCAAAAGGAGTAAGTCAAAATACTAGTTTGTATACATCTATTACTATTCCTGAGAAACCTTGGAGTGACATTAGTATGGATTTTGTTCTTGGATTGCTATAAAAGTGAAGGGGTATGATTCTATATTTGTTATTGTGGATAGATTTTCTAAGATGGCTCACTTTATACCTTGTAAGAAGACATAAGATGCTGAGCATATTATTGAACTTTTCTTCAAAGATTGTAAGATTGTATCGATTACCAAGAAGTATTATTTCTGACAAAGGCAATAACTTTTTTGGATTTTTTGGAAGGCTTTGTGGAAGAAGATGGGTACTGAGTTGAAATTTAGTTCTACATTCCATCTACAAATAGATGGACAGATAGAGGTTGTGTATAGAATCTTGGGTAACTTATTTAGATGTTTAGTTGGAGATAAGCCAAGTAATTGGGAGATGGTATTAGCACAATTTGAGTTTTCATATTAAAATTATGTGAATAGGAGTATAGGGAAAACATCTTTTGAGATTGTTACAGGAATGTACCCTAGAGGTGTATCAAATTTGAGAGATGTTGCTAGTGAAGAAAAGAGAAGTGCTACAGGGGAATAATTTTTTGATTTTATGGAGTCTTTGCACAAGGAAGTAAAACTGAGAATGAAACAAAGTAATCCAAAGTATAAGGTGAATGTTGATAAGTCTAGAAGACATCATATTTTTAGAGTTGGTGATGAGACAATGGTTCATTTAAAGAAAGGAAGATTTCCTGTTGGAACATACAATAAGCTAAAGATGAAGAAGTTTGGACCTTGTAAGATTTTGAAGAAGTTTGATAGTGTTAATACATATGAAGTTGAGTTACCTGATGCCATGGATATATCCTCTATATTCAATGTTTCTAATTTATACAAATATCATGAGTCAAAAGATGAAATGGATGTATAAAATGATTATCCCAAGAAGAAGATTGAAGAAGTTGAACAAATACTGGAGCATAGAGTTGGTAAGAGCATGAGAGGAAAATACTACTATGAGTATTTGGTAAAATGGAAAAATAGACCTAGTGAAGATGCTACTTGGATTTCTCAATCAAAGTTGGATTCAACTCAGGTTATGACACTTGCATGATTCAAGAAAATAATTTCTTTCTACCCTAGTTGTATGTTGTAGGAGCATCATGGGTTTCAATGCTATTCTATATGTTTTTTAGTTTTCTTAGTTTCTATTGTGTTGCAATGTCTTGCATTGTCAAGTTCTCAATTTTTGCCAAGTGTTTAGTGGATGCTGAGCTTCTTGGTTGATACCAAGTTCATAGTTGTTGCTGAGTACTCTTTGGTTACCGAGTGCCTTTGGTTGTCAAGTTTGTGTGGTTGCCGAGTGTTCTTTGGTTGTTGAGTTGTTTGTGTGCAATTTCTTGTTGAGGCCAACCTTTACATTTAATTTAGTGTTGGATATCTATTGCGAGTTGACATGTGGCTTAACCTAGAATTTAATATGAGAGTTTATTTAGTTATATTTTCAATAGGCCAAATTGTCACCGTGCATGTATTTAAGAGACCTTGGTTAGAATCTTAAAAAAAACTTAGAGGGGAGAAGGAGCAGATTGGACCATCAAAGATTGTAATTGAAATTGATATATGGCAGTAACCTAGAAGGCCTTACAAATGGGCATGTAATTGATCTTTGGATGAATATATGAGTGAAGGCATTTTACTTCCTCTATCTCCCAAGTTGTTTATATTTGTTGTTATTTTTGCTGTGTTGACTCTATGCAGGTGGTTTGAACAGCTAGGTGTGCCTTTATCCCTAGTTTTTCATGGCTCCTTGCATTAATCACCAATATGTGAAAAAAAATACCATTCATTTCAATTTCAGGGACTATTTCATCATTTATTGGACCATTCACTTTAGGAAAAACAACACTATCTTCTAAGGCATTCTATTTGTATTATGTCTCTAACAACCTTGAAATCTCATCTTTGTAGAGATTTTCATCTTTCTTTCCCATGAATCCTTCCCCTGTGTATTTATACTAATAACCATATATACTATCATGTTCATGATCCCAACATTCCATGTTATTTTGAAAAGTGTACATGAACTAATCCTCTAATTGCTTCCAAGATGAGATACATGTAGAGACCAAAGATGCATATTTTTTTTTTTGCATCACCTCTTAATGATTTCATAAATAGTGTCATCACATTGCCTTCATTTTATATTTGATTTTTATTTTTAAATTCATAGAATGTATTCAAATGATTATCTATTGATTGTTGCCATCTTCCATAATTTGGTACACCATTCATTAAAGTTGAACATAATCCATCGGGTTTTTAAATGAATTTTCTAAGATCTAATGGTCCAATGCCCTTAGGTATTAATGGTTTTCTTTGTGATATATACATTAAAAAAAAATCACTTTTTTAGTTATTGAATGAAAGTAGAGTCATCACCTCCTTTTAGAGGATCAATTATTGGATCTTCCAGGTTTCTTCCTCTAGTAGAGTGCACTTTGAAAAAATTCCTACTTCTTTGGTTTGTGAAACAAAATATCATGAGTAACTTCACAATGAAAATTGTGATAAACTCTCCCTAGTAGAATTTCCAATCTATTGGTTCTCAAAATTGTTGGTTGAATTCCTACAAGCCTTGCCTACTTGATGTTGGGAAACTCAACACAACTTTGGTCAACAAAGAATGTTGAAGTATAATTAATTAATCTCCACACTTTAGGCTCTAGAAACCTAGGTGGTTGTACCTTTACTTTTTTTTTTTGACAATAATCTTCAAAGGATAATAACACAAACTTTAACTGATGCTCTTGAGTAGGAAAGTATTTTCTCAAGGAGAAATCAAATATATGAATGTTCTAAATGTAAGTGAAATATCAAGAATGATTTATACAATACTTGTGGAAAGAATTCCACTAGTCTTCAACTATATATATCAAATTATAATAAAATTAAAAGGATTAGTCCTTAATCCTTTGGGCAATACAAAGTGCAACACTCAAATGATCTTATCATCAAACCTTAGGAGATAGTGTGCACCCCATCTACTGTTGGACAAACAAAGAATAAGTGCAATCCTTAGCCTAAATGAATTTAACCCCAATAAAAGAAGACCAATTATATAGATAACGTAACTCAATATGAAAATATATGATAAATAAAATTCATGCATTACTCTAATCCATCAAAACACTAACATAATCTCAAGGGACAATAAAGAATATGAGTAATCATAAACCATATGCCATTATAACTATAAAGGAAGCATTATTAGATAATCTTCATTCATAAGGAAACACAACAAAGTGGCTTCATTACATGTCCAAAAAAGGTAAATTCATAAGCATAAAATAATTACTCCATTGTGTTCTTTCTATGAGGTAGTATAAAAAATATCAATTGAATAATTCCCTTTTATCTTGAAATTGTCTTTAATTAAATAGGATCTTGGTACCTTTTCTTATAAAAATGAAAAGGTGCAACATATTAGATCATTTCATAACTAACAATTTAACTAAAACATAATAACATAAAACATTATATTATTTTAATTTTCTTCATTAGCAACCATGACCTCTTCCAAAGCATCATCAGGACTCTTTAGATAGACTTCGATCAACTTTAAGGTGTGAGTAGGCCACACAAACTTTAAAATTGTTAGAGAAAAAGCCTATAAATTCACCCACTTCTTTCCTTGAGAAATCTTAACATTTGATATGAATTTTGCAAACTTTTCCTCTATAGCAGTTATTTCATTCAATAACCTATAGAATAAATCAATTTGAAAATTATGTTACTCCCTGAATCTAGTTATCATTACTTGTGGAATTTTTTTGAATTCATGTCCTTATTTTTATAGTTGTTTGACCTTTCCTTCTTCATTCTTAATTACAGGGAAATAGGGTTGATCAACAAAAACAATTGCATTCAACTTATCTCCCAACTTTGGGTGATCTTGATTTATATAACTTGGATTTTTTGCAATAGTGTCAATGAAATCAATTATATCTTTTATTAGTGAAGGGGCATTCAAATCCCTTCTTGTAAATTCAAAAATATTACTCAATTCATACTTAGAGGGTCCCCATTTTCTTTCTAATTCAGAACTTTTCCCTTTACAAAAAAATCCAACATATTACAAATGTTGTTGAACCCGTCATGTACTTCATCACATTTAGCTAAGATAAGATTCATTATGTAAACAAGAATATCTTCTAGTACTTTCAAAGCACATTCCTTGTGATCAGATTCTATAGCTAACTCTTTGTCTAGGTTGTCTTTAACATCAACAATTGCACTTTCATGGACCATAATAGCCTAAGTGCTTCCTGTAGATTTTGAATCATGTAACTCCTTTTCCAATGTTCTTGTTTTCACATGCATTTTATTTATCATTGATTTCATCTCCATTTATCTTCTTTGTGGTTCTATAATTAGTTCCTCAATATGTTTAATGTGAGATTGATTAAACATATATTCATGTGTTAATATTTTTGCAACAAGCATGGGATCTATATTATCTATTGTTTTCACTAAGGCCATCTCCTCTTCTCCTTTTGATATGCCAATTATCCTAGGTTTATTTCCTTTCAATGTTACCTAGGTGGAAAGGGTTTTTATCTTAGGATCATACCATGTCCCCTTTACTTTATCCAATAATTCAATTTCTGACACAAATGTAGAGTCATAAAGCAAAAACAACTCCTTCAATGTCAAACTAGGGAGAATAAAACATCATTTCTTCAACCATCTCTCTAGTCTCCTACTCAATACATGAGATGTTATCCAAGTTGAGTTCATCCATCATCTCCTGAACAATTGAAGTGTGTTGAGATTCATCAATTCTCTCCAGTATTTTCCTCTTCTTTTTATCAAAATTCTTCATATTATATCTTATCCAAAAATCTTTGAGCTACTAAGTCTGAATGAAGTTGTCTTGCTCAATGAACTTAAGGGAAATGGATTCCCTCTCATCTTCAATATCAATTGGATCATCATTGGGCATTTTTTGAGCATAATAACCATGTTTATCTTCATAAAACCTAGGGGGTGGTTCCAATGTCTCAATATCTTTATTTTCCTTCATGTCCCTAAGAATATGAAATTTTTTTACTGACCCTTCATTATCTGAGTCTTCATAAGATACCAAGGGATTAAAAGTCTCATCTTCTTTCTGAGGCATGACATTAGAAGGAATAGAACTTCATCTTGCTAGACTTGCATTTCTTTTCTTTTCTCAAGGAGGTGAAGGAGATACCTGTTCAACATTCTTCCCCTTTTCATACTCACCATACTCTTGATACAATTTTTAAAAATCCTTAATACATTTGTCAATTCTAAGAACTTCACTATCTTCTTCAAAATGGAAATGAGGCAAACCTTTACTCAACCTCTAATATTCAATCTTGTTCAATAAATTTGACTTCTTGAATCTTTGATAAATTTACTAGGAATTATCACAACTTCTAATAATATCCTCTTCAATATTTAATTGATGTGCATACATAACTTTTATTGTCTTGATGTGCCTCTCTGGATCATAATCCCTGCCTTTATCATTGATCAACCATAACTTGTTCAAGAGGGTCTCTTGAACTTTCTAGATCATATTGTATCCAATTGTATAGCCATCAAAATTTATGAAATAGGACATAATATTGTATTTTCTTCTTGAATCAACAATTTCCTTCTCAAACCATAGTAACTTCCATATGAACTCTAAGAAGCCTAATCTTCCAGGAACAAATAAAGGTAGTCTATGAGGTGGATGTCTACACCATGCAACCTTATCAATGAATATTTTAGTTTGAATCCAATCATCCATAATATATTTATAACCTTTGTTAGCTAAATGATCTTTAGGTCTCAACACATCCTTAATTGATGATGGTATCCTTGTGATGGTTCCCCAAACATTCTTATTATCCATTGTATAGACACATCCCTAAAAACTATAAAATATCCATCCCTTGCATGTGTATCCCAAAGTGGACACCAAAGCTGAACAAGCTACCTATTTTTCTCTTTATCAATCATGGACAATTTCAAAGAATTCCTAAACTAACATTTTGGTAAAGAATCAAGTAGCAAAGAATGGAATAGTTCTTAAAAGACTTGGTAGACTTCCACATGACCAGTTGATTATGGAGAGTTTTCTCAATCTCACTCACAAAGTCAAACTCCAAACAAGTGTGAGGGTTTTGAATCTTCATGCTAAGGTATATGTAGTCCAAAGGAATATTTTGTTTATGATCCTCTCCAAATAATTGCAGCCAAGCATAGAAGGTATATTTGAAAAATCAATGAAAGCTTCAATAGGATGGGGACTCATATTGTCAACATACATCATTTTGTTATTATGACCCCTATACCTAAATTGAGCAATCTCATTGAACTTGCCAAATTTTATTGTTCTCTAGTTGTAATGGCTACCTCTAGTTTAGTTTCATCTTTCTTGTAGGCTTCCAAGAGTAAGCCTAAGTCTAGGGGGAGTGGATGTAATGCCTACCCCTAATTGACTTTTCTGATTGTATTATCAGATTCTTTTATGCCTATTTTATGATTATCGTTGCTTGGTTACTAGATTTGATTAAATGTTATTTTATACTTAGTTGATTATATGTGATGAGTTATTAGTTATTTAATGTGTTTATAATTATTTCTATGATAATATATGCATGTTCATACATCAATTTTAGCTATTGCATGATGTTAGTTAGATAAATGATTTATATGTAGCTTTATGGATACTTACACCATTTTTGCATCTGTATGGTGTATGTGTATATTTTACTTTATGATTGATGTTCTTGATGTGGTTGAGGGAGGGAGTCGTAGTCACCTGCTAGTTTGGATCTACATGATGTACCACTCCCCACTATTGCCTATTTAGTTTAGAATATATAAGTATGTACATGCGTGGATTTTATGCAGATTGTAGGTACCGAGTATTGACTTCCTTGAATTGCTAGGATGAGTGTACCCTATGACAATATCTCAATGGTATAAGTGGGGAGATAATTCTTGAATCCAAATCCTAAACCCTAAGCCAATTTTCTTAGAAAGTAGGACAAATATTGAGTTGTTTACTTGGCCAAATTCATCAAGTGACATGAATTTGTGATTTTGACCCTATAGTTTGACTTTGTGCTTTGTCTTTTAGTTGAGCTTTCAGATTTGGTTCTCTGGGTCTGTTATGATTTTTAGTTATAATTAAATCAAATTAAA
Organism: Cupressus sempervirens; assembly: GCA_028749045.1. NCBI lineage: Eukaryota > Viridiplantae > Streptophyta > Pinopsida > Cupressales > Cupressaceae > Cupressus > Cupressus sempervirens. Next base: position 530,368,429 of record CM053791.1, on the reverse strand, counting down.
AGATAATTTAATGAAAATTTAATAAAGAAAATTCAATATTTAATTAATTGAAAAATTAATTAAATAAAAGAATTAAATTTAAAAGATTTTATTAAAGTTTTAATTTTAGCGTATTTATATTTATTTAATTTAATAATAATAATTTATTTAGGAGTTTTATTTTAACTAATAAACTCTAAATAATATGATTAGTTAAATTAATAAATATTATATTTAAAAGCATCTCAGGATTTAATAAGAGAGAGAAAGTATTAATTTAATAAAGTTTATTTTAATTAAATTACATAAAGCTTGTGCATGAAATTAAAAAATTAAAATATTAAAAGATATAAGGCTTTTCGTGTGATTACACAATCAAAGCTCTGATTTGGGGGAAAAACTTTGTATCAGGAAACTAGAGTTCATTTCTCCGGAGACAGGTTTGGTGGAGCCAATTTTTGAGAAGAGGGTTTTCGAAAGGAAGGAAATTCTTGTGTTTTGTGCATTCGTTGTTGTAGCATCGGATCCAGGTAGGATCTTGTGGGTTTGTGCAGTTGTTGCGCATTCTTGATTTCTTTGTCTTCTCCATGTTTACCTATTTTTAGAATTGAATTGAATTTGAAACCCTTCTATGCAATTTTATCATTCTTCATTTGAGAAACCTCTATTTATGAGTTGAATCTGAAACCCTTGTTCGTGATATTATTGTTCTTCATTTTGAAATTATCTGTATGTAAATTGGAAATTTGAAACCCTCATGTTGAAAATATTACTCTTTTTTTTGAAAATATTTGTGAACAAATTTAGTAGCTGAAACCCTCATTTGATTTAAATTGGGTGATTCATAATGGATTGGTTAAAATTGGGATGTAGGTTTTGAAAAGAAAACAAATTTTGTTTTATAGATTTTGACTATTTGATTCGAGTTTCTATACCAAGTTTATATTGGAAAGTTTATTAACAAAAAAAAAAAATATAACTACATAGTAATTTGTAATTACTATGTAATTATATTATTAAATATTAGAAAAAATGTATTGGGGAGTGTTTTATTGTTTTGTTTGGCACATAATATTTTTTTCAAAAAAATATTATTTTGGGCGAGCAAGGGCGACCACCCCATCCCCCTTTCTCCCTCCTGCATTTTTACAGTGTTGATAACGATTATTGTTGCGACAACAATAGGTACTATTGACAAAGTAGTACTCTGTTATGGTAGCCCGTGGGCAGGCTGGTGGGCCTTGATAAACACTTTTATTTTTAAAAATATACATTTGTTAATAGTTTTTAAAGTATTTTAAAAATTGATTAAAATTTTATAAATTAATATACATTTTAGTATATATTTTTAAATTGTTATGTTAGACAAGAGCCTACAACACAATGGTAAATTGTGAGCCTCTTATTGAAGAGGTCTTGGGTTCGAATCTACTCAACCTTAATAAATAATAATAATTAATCACAACACATAATAATTAATCTTGGCTTCGACCTCTTATCGATAAAATTTTTTTTTTTTTTTTTATGTTAATTAATTAAATTAATAATGCATTAATTGTTAAATTAATTAATTAAATTCATATTAGTTTAAGGTTTGATATTATTAATTAATTAATATTGTTATTATGAATTTAAAGTTTATGCTAGTTTTTTTTTAATGACGAGTTTTGGGAATGGTTTTCTATGTTAAACCTATAGGATTATTTTTGAAATTATTTATTTAAAGTCTAACATTGATTTAATTAAATAATTATTATTTTGTAAAATTGGAAAAATTGGTAAAACTCAGTTTTTGCTTAATAGTACAAATTTTTATGAAAATGATTTATATTACTAGGGAAATTTTATGAGTTGGAAACCTTAGTAATTATAGTACTTTGAGTAGACGAAAATGTGAACCTTGTTTTGAAATCAAAAACTCTATAAGCAAGTAATACTTGGAAAAGAAAACTGAAACCCTTTTGTTATCGAATAATATATTTGAAAACAGATTGAACTATGAAAAATGTGTCTAATCACCTTGTTATATTTTGTTGAGTGTTGAGACTTATGTGGACTTGAGAACTTTAGCAAATCTGTAATACCTGAAAATGAAATAGAACTTTTGTGTCTTCAAAATTTAATGAATTATGAAATTTACTTTTGTATGTACATTATGTGATGTGTGGATTACTATTGTTTGGGTTTGGGTTGACTTAGTATTTGACCAATAAGGTTGTATTACTAGAGGCTTGGGGAGTTTGTTCTATGATGATGTTATGTATCTGATCTTTTATACTTGACCATTGTGATGTAGTCACATGTCTTCTTTGATGAGTTTGATCTGTTGGTTGATATTGCTTTTCAGATTCTCTTGTGTAGAACTAAAGTGAATGCTATGAATTTTCTGGTATAACCTTTGAGTCTTCGATCATTTATCTTTGGATTGCTTTTTAGTTGCTTGTTCAGGACTGAGATGATTATTGTGATTTTTTCTTGGTGATGTCATGGGTTGGTATATGTGTACTTGATTTTTGATCAGTCCTATTAGGATGATTGTATTGGTGAAATCTATGATTTTGATCAGTGATGTTTTAGTAGTTTCCAGTTGCTTGTTTAAGAACTAATGTGTGGTTTATGGTCATCTGAGACCTTCTACTTTTGCTGAGCTTAGGCTAGGTTATCTGTATGTCATGTCAGGAAGTGGCTTGCAATAGAGGTTGGAGCCCTAAAGAGCTGCCTAGTTAACCCATTATAGGATATTTTAATAAGTGATAACATTTCATTAAATGGGTTAAAAGAAATTAATAAGATAAGGTGCCACATAAAGTCACTAGGGGTTTAGAGTCCTAAGGGACTACCAGGGTAACCTTAGAGTTGACTTGTTAGTATGCCTTGCCTGTACAAAAGGATATTGATGCCACATGGAGACACTAGGGGGCCAAAGTCCATAGTGGTTGCCAAGGTAACCTTAGAATTGGCTCATGCGATGACACTTGCCCACTTGCGTAGTAGATTTCTTGCATGTTATTATTGCCTCTGGGATTAGTTGATACTTGTGTCTTGGTACCCTTTGAGATAATTTTCTTTCAGGTGTTCCCTTGACCTAGAGGTTGGTTATGACTTGTGTTTTGATATCCATTTGGGACTTGAGTTTATCTCCTCAACATGGTTGGAGTAGGCGATTTAGGTTCCACGAGGTTAGGTGGTAGTGCACTTTTCTTATACCATTGAGATTTGACTGTTGGATGCCATTGCTGGAGGTGCTTATGCAATTATACCTTTCTTTTTGATCTTGTATTTCTATTGGATGATTATTCTTTATTTTATTGTACTTGATTATCAAAGATCTTATGAGATTTTGTATATTATTGATGATGCATATTCTTTGATCTTATCATACATTGTGACTTGTACAATAGATGATTAAGCATTTTTGAATTATTGCCAAGTGACATCTTATATACGTATATATTGTTTAAATGGATTTGTACTTGTAATATTTTTGATGTGGTTATGTTGTGTTGTGGATTTAGTATTAACTAAACTTAAATTTGATTCAATGTCATGGGACCCTTAGGAGATGTAATATGTTTATGATGGTTGAATATATGTGAGTTAATGCTTTCGCAATATTTTATTTCTTGTTGTTATTTCTTTCATTGCATTATATGTTGTTTCTTATTATTATTATCTTTCAAAAAAAAGTGTTTGACAAACATAGTGAAACTTTAGGTTGATTTATTTTGGGTTCCTTGGTGGGGCATTACATTGGTACTCATTTTAAAACTATTCTTTATCAATCTTTGTCAGGGCTTGGGTACTTAATCCAAAACATTCTTTAATACATGACTTTGTAATAACAAGAAAAGGCATACCATCCATTTTTCTCATAGTCCTGGTAGCTGGTTCATAGTGGTTAGCTATAATGTTTATAAGTTCTATGTCTACAAACACATTTTGAAACAACAATTTCCTCTATGTCCAATCTCCATGGGTTGTCCTTGGCTTCCTTTTTTTAATCTTTGTTTGCATAGAACTAAGAGAATAAAGACTTATCATGCAATGTAATTTTAGCATCTCTAAATCCTCAAATTCATCATGAAAGACAAACATTTGTCCTCTGATTAAAGAACTAGGGAAAATTTCTAGTAACATCTTCTGAATTAACTTCCCAATGGATACTTCTTTTGATTCCTTAACATTACTATCTTTCTTTCCAAATATATTTTCTTTACAAAACAATACCTAGAGTGAAAGAAATTCAAACTTACTATTCTTTGCAATTTCTTGAAGCCACCTTCAAGCTTTTTCCACCATCTTCTATCTTAGCTCTACTTCAACGTTAAAATAATCATTTTTGCTAAGATTTTATTCCTCATTTATGAATCACACATTTTCTAACAAACACTAGCCTTGAGAATTGTTCATTTTTTCACATCTCTGATTACTCCTTTTGTACTATTTGACAAGAAATTTTGCACCCTTGCCTAAATTTTTGACCTAAAGGCAATCTTGGTAAAATGGAAAAAATCTCAAAAGTATGAGATTTTGTAATTAGAGATTGAATCTTTGGAGAAGGTCAACGTCCTTACTATCAATGTGCACCTAACTATTTCTTGAGAAGAAAAGGGAGAAGGAGATGCATAAAAAACAAACTACCGATCCTAACCTAGAGGGGGTGATACACCAAATAATACTTTTGATCTACTTCTTTCCAATAACTGCACTAAAACCCAATAGACTCCACAAGATATACCACTATCTACATTCATTCAATCTTAACACCATAAATAAGCCAAAACAAATCATAATCATGCAAGGAATTCAACAGATTCAATTAACATATTAGTTAGTTGATATGAACGTAATCATATGGTAGCAATTGCTGAAATACATCTATGAAAATGAGGCATAATAGATTGCACAGTTTAACTGGTTGAAAATGGATACAACAACAGTGATTTCTATTGAATAAGAGGCAAGAACATTTATAAATAATATCTGTAGAAGACCAGTAAGGAGAGATTCCTTGAACAACAACCAAAATTTCCTTTATAGGGTGTAGGCATAACCTAGATACAACCTTGAGTTTGAACTCATATGACCATGAGATTGGATTATAGATGAGAGAAATAATTGAGAATTAGAAAAAAAAAAATGATCATGAAGTAAAATTGCCTGCAAGAAATGATAGAAAGAATAAGAAAAAGAGTGGACTCGGCCGCAAGAGATCAAATCAAAGTAGAATCGATCATGATATGTATTTAAGAAGCATGGAGTGCAATGACATTGAGGACATCAAAAATTGTTGTGGACGAACAATCATCTCTCCTTAATCTTTCCAACTACTGCATTGATTATATTTACATCATGCTAGATCAGCTACATCAGCAAGTCAGCTGAACTCAATCATTCCTTATGTCATGTGGCCTCATTCCTTTGAAACATTTTGCCACCTCACTGAACATTCTAACTACCTCATCGACTTGCGTTCACATCAGTTTGTGGCTTCACAACTTGTTCTCCTCTTTAATTGTTTGACCCTATGAAACTACAATCTTCCCATTTTATGCTTTATCACTACTTTATGGCTCTTATCACTTTAACCCCTTTGACCATTGCAAACCTACAATCAACATAAAACTAACCTTCTCACACCCTCATCATGGTTTGGACTTAGCAACACTTTAACCATACAACAATGCAAAGTTGTTCATTTTGCCTTTGTCACCTCTTTGCGGATGCCAAAAAAAAACATGTTTTAACCTTATGATGTTGCGAACATGGTTAGGTTGATCATCATCATAAGTTCGTAGCTTCCCAACTTAAAAATAGACCACATCTCAAACACTTGCGATGGTGTGAAGACCACATAAATCTGATTGTTTAATGCCTCTCACAAGTTCACAACCATTTATCTTAACCATAGATTAGACCATGGGAGTTTTGAAAAAACATCCCTTTAACTATTGATCACTCCATCATGACTGCTCACTATTCTTTTCAACTAACCACTATGAAATAGAGACTAACCCTTAAACTGACTGTCATCCTTGAATCACAACATCACAACTTAAATTTTTTAAGCCTGACACTAATTGAGATGATGTGATGAAAGATCTAATGAATTGGGTTCCACCAAGATACGTGTCCACTGCTTGGATTCTCACTTTGACTATCTTTCATGTAACTTTGAAATGTGGGGAAGTGAAAAACATTGATTTGCTTCTGATTTGATGGTATGGACCTCATCTTGAGGCCTTACTATATTTCTTCCTTTTTGATGCTCCATAACCTCCTAGAATGTTGACACCTATCCATTATTACATCATCACCACCAAGTTGACTTTAATTGCATGCGAGAAAGAAAAAACCATTAGTCATAGCTTCACAACCTAAAATACTAAAAGCAAAAATGCTTCACGATCATGTAATCCATAGTCTTCACCTCCTCACAACTTGCACTTAAACCTTATTCCTAATAGCTGAGAAGTTGCACTAACCTTGAAATTGAGCATATCACACAATCATGACCTCTATGTTAGTTAATCCTTAAACCAGAGTGACAGAGTGAAAATGAGTAATTGCATCATTGCAACTGAAATGCCTCCTACGATATGATTTTTTTTATAAGGCTTAGGGATATAAAAGAAATAAGGTTTTTCTGTATCCCTATTAGGCTTGCATGGTAAGTAATGAATAAATTAATGAACATAGACATTTCTATCATCCTAGATATTCAAATTTTAGGAAGGGGAGGCAAAAATGGTTAACTATACTTAAATTTGTTTGAATTAATGATTTCACCTTTATAAAACTTGATGACAACTCTTGTCACCTTTTTGGACATCCATTTTATAGTGACCTTTGAATCCACAATTTTAGGAATTCTCCAAGCTTTATGAAATCATTTTCTAAAATTGTGATCTTAGAATCCATCTTTCAACCTATCAGCAAAATTGCAATTTCAGGAACTTGTCAAAATTTGATGTTCGAAGTTGTGACTTCAGATGCAATTGTTTTCAAGTCTTTCAAATATCATTTTTCACTATTTTACAAACTCCTCAATTCTTCTTCTCTAAATTATCAAAAGTGCATCAAACTTGTGTTTTTTTAATAGATCTTTTCTAAGCTCTATCACTAGGTAGGTCAATCCTCAATTCTTTAAAATATAATGTGCCCTTTGGTATCTTTCAATTCTATCAACATGATGCCAATTAGTCACATGCATGGGATACTTTTGGAGTAATGCATGATAACCAAGTTATCTCAATTTAATTTTCTACAAATAAATTAATGTATTTTGCTATAAACAAGCTAATGAGGGTAATCAAGGTGAATTGAAAAACCCCTTCTGGTCCAAATGGTAGGATGGCCTAAAGTTTTTTGTATTTGCATAAAAAAAGGTAAACATGATCATGAACAAAATTATGCACATATTGATGGATGTTGTAATGTAGTTGAATTATTTTATGGCACAAGTGTTGCACGAAGCTAGCATAAGTGTCAAATATGCAAGAACGACCACTGTAATGGGGTCGAGTATGTTGTAGTTGTTAACATTGATGTGGAAGTCTGTTGGGAGGTATTCAAAATTGTGGTGAAGTAAGAGGTCCATTTTCTTGCCCTCATTGCTCCATTGATCAATCCTTCAAGGAGAATGTTCACCAATGGGATAAATGCTATGAAAATTACACCAAAGATCATCTAAAACTTATCACTTCTTAGGAAACTATACAATGACCTTCTCTAAAGGACTTACAAAACATTCAAGTAAATGTCACAATACAAATGGATTTGCAAATAAGACTATTAAGTCCACTTGGTTAAGATATTTTCTACTACAATAATTAGAGAGTAAGATTGAAATGATCTAAGAGTAATGTGACTACCTTTATTGTTTCATATCTCCATTTTCCTCATCCTCTTTCATTTGTTCATCCTCTTTCTACCTTTTATCTTCCATCTAGTTGATCCTCTCACATACACATCAACTTAGCACTTCACTTGCACGATCTTCACAATACAGTTTTGCTAAGTTATCCTATAGCTATCAACTTCAACTTCAACTTGATCAATAATAATAAATAATTTTTTCATCCCTTACATAGAGATTTTTTATTTCTTCACTAGATTCTTCCATGTTTTGTCTCTTAATCACAATCATCTGATCTTCATCTAGCTCAAATTCATTGAATCTAGAAACTCGAGTATCATGCCTTCACCTTGAACTTTGTACTTCAATTCAAATAATCAAATCTCTTTCATGAGAACTTTGAATTTCTCCAATTGTAGATCTCATAACTAACATCATCCTTACCTTTGAAACTTCTTGATCAATCTTTTGTTTTCATTAAATGCTAGCCTCTAAATCATTTCTTCTACAAACTATTCTTCTTTTCTTTACTCAATTAACACTACACTTTGCTCTGTCAACACTACACATCCTTTACTTCCTTTACATGTGCTCAGTGATAGCTATAGTAGCTCAATTAGTATTGATTTCTTCATTCATAGACCAAATTATCTTCCCACTTCATGACTTCATTACTTGCATATACATGATCTCAATACTTAATCAAATCATGTAAAACAATCAAACCAAAAATATATTGTCATAATCTAACTCATCAAGTTCCCATTGAAATCTAAACACTTATCAATACTTTCTTCAAATCCTTTTCATCAGTAAATCATCTTCATCAATCAAATGATATGAAACTCTAATGAATTAGCATAATGACTTACCAATTAAGGTTTAACATCAATGACAACATAACAACTAATATGACTCTTTCACATACATTAACAATATTATCAATTGGGGCTAACAAGTGTCTCCACAAAGCTCTCTATGGTGTATCAATATGTGTGTGTCTCAACAATCTATATCCCTAATAATCAATATCAAAATTAATAGTTCATGCTTGAGAACATATATTTAGGAAATAAAGTTTGACCCCATCTTGAAAATCATTTAAATTCTTACATAGGTATCTAATTTCAACTTTTAGGGATATTTCCACATGTGGTTTTTGACCCCAATATTTTGAAGATGCTTCTAGGGGTTTGATCAACACAAATATTGGATAAAAATTTATGCATTTGAACATTCTTTTGCAAAAAATGTGAAATGTGTTCGATTTGAATTTTGTTCTCTTTAATTATTAAATACTTGATAGGATTGTGACTATTGATGTAGATTTTCTTGGTAACAAGTTCATTCTTCTAGAAAGAAATGTGTCTAGAGATTATTGCACAATGTATTATTATTCTCTATATAGATCAGTGCTATAGTTGTAGACCAATAACTATGCTATAACAATTGTAATGCCCACCTGTAGTTTGCTTTTATGTTCTGATTGCCAAATTTTTTTAGGCCAATTTTATGTATTGATTAGTTTTAGAGATACTGGATTTATAATTTTATGATATTATTTCATGACTTGGATTAGTGATATATCAGTGATGATTACTTGGTTGACTACATTTCATGTGTTGTTTAATGATTGTGGTTACTAGTGCATTAATGATGCTTTAATGATTCATAGTTAACAAATGAGATTTCTTTTCATAGCAATGTGAGATGATGTTTTTTAATGATGACTATTTCATATTCATAATGATGCATTTTTATACCTGAGCATTTGATGTTTGACTTGTGATTATTATGATACTTACCCCATACTTGCATGTGTATGGTGCATGTGTTTATTTTATCTTTCTGCCTAACATTTTTGATGTGGTTTAGGGAGGGAGTTGTAGTAACCTGCTAGTCAGGATCTATATGATGTACCACTCCCTGCCATTACCCATTTAGTTTAGATATATTTATATACATGTACATGCTTTTCTTTTATGTAGGATGTAGGTACCGGACATCAACTTCCCTAAATTTCCAGGATGAGCATGCCCAATTACAAATACTCAAGTGGTGAGAATGGGAAGATAATGATTAGGTCTAATCCCAGCAAAAACCTAAATACTTGTAGAAAATTATTATGATGTATTCTTTTAAAAACCCCTTTAGATAATATAGGGAATATTTGATTATGGAAATTTAGAAGAAAATAATAAATTGAATAGTGAGGATTTCAACTTTAAATTTGTCATTAGAGCGATCAGATTATCATGAATTTTCTAAATATAAATGAATATTCTTTTTACATCTAAAATAAGATTAATTGAGAGGAAAGCATGTTGTAGCTAAACTTATGCATGCATGTGAAAATAAATATACTAAAAATAGAAAACTAAGTATAGTATAGTTGCATGCATGTGAAAACAAATATACTAATAATAAAAGCTAAGTATAGTATAGTTTCATGCATGTGAAAACAAATATGCTAAAAATAGAAAGCTAAGTATAGTATGGCTACATGCATATGAAAACAAATATGCTAAAAATAGTATGCTTGCATGATTTGAGAGATCATAGACATGCAAAAATACTAAATGCATGTTTATTTTTATTTTATAAAAAAGTAATTTAATTTTTAGATTTATTTATTTAAAAATAATAATAATTTATTAATTTCTAAAATTAAATAAATATTATTCTTTTGGTTAAAGTGAATGTTAGTATTAGTGATTCTTTAAGTTCAATTAAACTCTTAGTTGCATATAAATGATTTTATATTTATTAATGCAAGAGGGAGGTTAATAAATAAATATTTAGGATTTTATTATATTTTAAGAGAAGTGTGGTAGAGTTCACTTTGTAATCATTTAGTTAATAACTATTTGACTTTACGAGAGGAATTATAAATAATTAAATTAAATTAATAATTTTATCTCTAGTTGCATTATGACTTAAAGGAAAATTAAATATTAATATTAGACTTAAATAGAAGTCATATTAATATTTTAGAAATTGAAATTAATATCAATGTTTAAACATAATAATATTCATTTATGTTATTAATTAAATAATTTATGATTTAAGATTATTTAAATTAATAATGTGATAATATTGCATGGTATTTTATATGCACAAAAAGATTGGATATTTAAATACTTATTGTTTTAAATAAGTATATTAGCATAATAATTTATATTAACATGTATATTCTTACTTTATTTCTAAACATGTCCTTATAACCCCAACTAAACAAGAAAAATTGGTGGAATTAAATCATGTGGCTAAAAACTATGTGTTTTCTAATATTCTATTTATAGTCTTGTGATGTTTATTTTGATGATGGTTTTTTTTTTGTGGGTTGTTTAGTTGGCTAAGTTAGGAGGTGACCTAGAGGCGTATATCATGATGAACTTTATGATTTGAACTGAGATTTATATTTTATGAGCTTTATGCTACTGATCATTTATGAGAACTTGGATTTTTTGAACCAATGTTATTTTTGGGTTGCCTATTAAGGAACCAAACTCTATCAATATTACTCTTGTGATATGGGACACTATTGTGGTTTGTGATTTTTGGGGAGTTGTCTAGGTACATATCATTGGGAGTGGCTTATAGTAGGGGTTTGAGACCTGAAGTGGTTAGTGCCAGGGTAACCTATTGTAAGTTATGTAATAAGTGATAATCTAGTAATTAATATTTTGGGAAAACACACTAAAAAGATAAGTTAGAGATATTTGCCCTGCCCATGCCTTGAGTGCTTGTATAGACTAAGGATGAGAATGAGATGACAATATGATTAGTTTGCCTCCTCTTCTTGAGAGGGTTTTCTGGTTCCACATGTGTCACATTATGGGTCTAGGATTTAGAGTAACCAGTCCATTGTAACTCAATGCTTGAGGGTCTGAGGTCTATTGAGAGACCAGTCTAGGGTAACTCAAGTAGTTTGACCATGTGATGACACTCCCTAGAATGTAGCCTAAGTCTCCTCCATAGTCTTTTTTTGTATTTTCCTCTGGTGCTGTACTTATTGTTGGATGTATTTAATGTGGTTATTTACTTGCATTGATGGTGATTGGTGATTTATGGTTGATGTGCTTTTGACATGTGGCTTTGTCTTGAGGTGGATATCTTTTGTTGACTTTATCTTAAGATCTTGGTATTCAATTTATACTTGGTTCATTTATGATGTTTGGATATGTGGTGTTGGTATTGGATTGAGTGTTTTTTCTTTTTGGATTATCTTATCTTATTGAGTAGTATGTGTTACCTTTGAGATAGTTTTGGCTATTAGGAATTCCTTGCCTAGGAATGTTTTATAATTAATTAGCCATATGTAGATTGTTCATTATCTTCCCTGCATGGTGGAAGTGGAAGCCTGATTAGGTAACCACGTGGTTAGGAGGTAGTGCCTTCTTACCATTTGGGTCCCCCAAACATTGCTAACTATTGGATGTTTGTTGTAGGAGATGTTTCTTTATCATTCTTATTTCTTATCTTAGAGACTTTTTTTAAGTTGATGTAATAATGCTATCATGTATTTTGATGTATTGTATCTATTCTCACGTACCCTACGTCATGTGTAGTGGATGTTATTTATTGGATGTACTTTCATTGTATTAGTTATACTTATGCATTTTCTTATGCGATTATGTATCCATTATTTCTTTATGATCATGAGACATTGTACTTGAGACTTAAACTAATTAATATAAACTTCTTAACATAACTCAACATGAAGGAACCCTTGAGGAAATTAAATTGTATCTGTAATTGATTATGTGTTCTTGATGTGTATGTATACATTTCTTCCACATTATTGTTACTTTGATGTTGTTTAAACTTTAAAAAATATTGTTTAGTAAACATTGTAACATGTTAGGTTTATTTCTCTTAGGTTCCCAAGCAAGGCGTTACATCTAGTAATAGAGCCCAAGTTTCAACATTGGCAACTTTGGGCATATTGTGCGCCATCACTTGAGAAATTAGTAAACTTGCAACTTGTTTAAATAACATAATTATATTGACATCAAACTTGAAACCAAACAGTGCACAAAAAACTTTGAAATGATAGAAATTCTGAACATGGAACTAGAAAACTTATAACACTTTCTAGATTCTTGCTTTATGTTGGTGAGTTATGAACTTATTTTTTATGATGAATTTTGAGATGTCATTTTGGTGTTTCGATGTTGTAGGAGAGATGAATTTTGGTTTTAGATCCATTGCTAGGGGTTGTAGCTTAGGATGTGTTAGAAGTCATGGGAAAGCTAGTCACAGTAGCCCTTCCTTGGTCCATTTAGGGGACCCTATTCAAGAAGAGGCTAGAGGGGACAATAGTGTTAAGCAACATGTTGAGATAGAAGGACCAGCCACTAGAGACTTGGTCAAGAAGATCCTAGCACACCTACCCTTGTAGGATAGAGCTCATCATTTAGAGCATGAAGATAGAGATAGGTCTAGGAGTCCTAGAGGGAGGAACCATGAGAGCAAAAGATAGTCCAGCTAGTTAATCCATATGAAGGACCTACTATGGGTCAAAATCAAACCTTTCAATGAAGAAGGTACTGGATATGATGCTAAGAATTAGTTGATCACACTAGATAGGTACTTTTCCATGCAAGACTTTGACTCCAACATCAAAGAAAGATATGCCATCACCCACTTAGAGGTCTTTGTAGCAATTTGGTGGAATATAGAGGAGAGGAAACTTGGGATAAATATGTAGATTGTCACATGGGAGTTGTTCCTTAAACACTTTCGTGAGTGATTTCTATTAGAGCAGTGGCAACAATAGAGGGCAGGTGAGTTTCATGACTTGAGACAAAGTACCAAGACTATGGTGGAGTGTGAGTGTAAGTTCTTTGAGCTTGTGTCTTATGCAAGAGTCAATGATAGCTCACCATTGATGGTCCAACATTTCATTAGAGGACTTAATGCTAGCATCATTGGGGGTGTTAAGGTTTTCCAACCTAAAACCCTTAAGAATGCAACATTGCAAGCTACTTTGGTTGAGATGAGTGTGACTTTGGGTCAAGGTGGCCTACCAGGTGTTCAAGATAGAGGATCATGTTATTCAGGACCATTTAGGGACAACCAGTCTTAGGGAGCTAGAAGTTCTAAGAATCCTCCTAACTTCTTTAAGGGTAATTAGGAGCAGTGAGGAAGAAAGTTCTTCCATGGTAATAGTGGTGGTTCACAGTTAGGGAACTATCACAACTAGCAGCATAGTATGCACAATAGGTCAGATCAAGCTCCTCAGGGTCACAATTAGGATGCTAGTATTGGTAGTTTTCATCAATCATGGGCACCTAAAGCTCAGGGAGGCTTTAGTGGAGATTGGTACTCTTGTGGACAACATGGTCATAAAGTGACCAACTACCCCAAGCGTGCACCTTAGTTCTCAAGTCAGAGATCTGCAACCTCTGAGTTTACAATAGGGAATGGTCCAAGAGGAATCGCACATTGAGTTTTGAGTTTTTAAAAAAATTTTGATTCACGTTTCTTTATATTGGGCTTCCAGGAGTAAGCCTAATTTTAGGGGGGGGTGGATGTAATGCCCACTTGTAGTTTTCTTTTATGTTCTGATTGCCAAATTCTTATAGGCTAATTTTATGTATTGATTAGTTTTAGAGATACTAGATTTATAGTTTTATGATATTATTTCATGACTTGGATTAGTGATATATCGGTGATGATTACTTCGTTGACTATATTTTATGTGTTGTTTAATGATTGTGGTTACTATTGCATTAATGATTCATAGTTAATAAATGAGATTTCTTTCATAGCAATGTGAGATAATGTTTTTAATGATGACTATTTCATATTCATAATGATGCATTGTTATACTTGAGCATTTGATGTTTGACTTGTGATTATTATGATACTTACTCCACACTTGCATGTGTATGGTGTGCATGTTTATTTTATCTTTTTGTCTAACATGTTTGATGTGGTTAAGGGAGGGAGTTATAATCACCTACTAGTCATAATCTACACGATGTAGCACTCCCTGCCATTACCTGTTTAGTTTAGATATATTTATACACATGTACATGCTCGTCTTTTATGCAAGTTATAGATACCGGGCATTGACTTCCCTAAATTGCCAGGATAAGCATGCCCAATTACAAATACTCAAATGGTGAGAATGGGAAGACAATGGTCAGGTCTAATCCCAACCATAGCCTAAATACTTGTCTTGCAAGGAGGACTCATAACTGATTTTCCACCCTTTTTAAAGCTTGTGAGTTTATCTTTGCCTGTGTTGTTTGATTTTGAGCTTTGGTCTGTTTTGGTAATGTTGCTTTTATGTGGATTTCGCTACGTAATTTATTTGGTAAATGATTTAATTATAATATTTTGGTTAATCATATAATATTGAGAATTATTAAATATTATTTGATTAAAAAGAAAATATTAAAGTATGAGAATATTTAATTGATTAAAAAACTAATTAAATATATGTTTTAATTTAAAAGTAGTAATCTAAATTTAGAAGTCTAAATTTAGAAAATTGGTTAAAGAAAAATTATACAATGATATTTAATTATTTATTTTATTATAATTATTTTTTAATAATAATTAAATTAGAGTTACATTTAGACAATGAGTTTTGATTATTATTATTAATTTAAATAATAAACTATGCTTTAATTAGTGCTTGCACTAATTAATAAAATGGAGGAAAATAAAATATTAAAAATGAAATTTAAAGATAAAGTTATAGATCTAATTGCGGCATAGTTATATTTATTTAATTTAATGATAATTATTTAGGAGATTTATTTTAATAATAAAATCTAAATAATATTATTAATTAAATTAATAAATATATTATTAAAAATGATTTAAAAATTAATTAAAGAGAGAAAGCCAATTATTTAAATTAAGATATTTTTGTAATTAAATATCTAAAAGAGTTGTGCATGAAAAGGTAAAATGTAATAAAGTAATAAACAATAATTGATCAGCGAGTTCCCTCTCGTGATTGCACAATCAGAGCCCCAATTTAGGGGAGAACTCTTTATTAGAGATCTAGAGTTCATTTTGCAATTACACAAGTTTTGGGGAGCAAAATTTAGAATTGGATCAAAATAATTGTTGAAAGTTTCAGAGGATTTGGATTTGCATGCATTCATAGACTGTCTTAGATTTTAGCAATAGTTTTGAGGTAGGATTTGAAAAACCATTATAGAATTTTATTGAAAGATATGTCTACTTCGTGTCTTTATGGGTGCTTGTATTATGCTTATTAATTTATTATATTAATTTTGGATGAATAATTATTTTGTGAATTTTGAAAAGGAAAACTTATTAATCAAGATAACTTGACTGCGAAAAAATTGTAGAAAATTATTATGATTGTATTCTTTTAAAAACCCCTTCAGATAATATAGGAAATATTTGATTATAGAAATTTAGAAGAAAATATTAAATTTTACAGTTAGGATTTCAACTTTAAATTTGCCATTAGAGCTATCAGATTATCATGAACTTTCTAAATATAAATGAATATTCTTCTTACATCTAAAATAAGATTAATTGCAAAATTTATTAGAAAAAGAAAAAAAGATTAATTGAGAGGAAAGTATATTGTAGCTAAACTTATGCATGCATGTGAAAATAAATATATTAAAAATAGAAAACTAAGTATAGTATAGTTGCATGAATGTGAAAACAAATATATTAAAAATAGAAGCCAAGTATAGTATAGTTGCATGCATGTGAAAACAAATATGCTAAAAATAGAAAGCTAAGTATAGTATGGTTACATGCATGTGAAAACAAATATGCTAAAAATAGTATGCTTGCATGATTTGAGAGATCACAGACATACAAAAATATTAATTGCATCTTTATTTTAATTTTATAAGAATATAATATAATTTTTAAATTTATTTATTTAATAATAATAATTTATTAATTTCTGCCAATAGTGGCATGTTGTGATGGTTAAGTTGTTGAGTGGTTATCCTTGCCATCAAGGTTCAAATCTAATGGAGATGAGGTCCCTCATTTGTGGCCTCACTGGTTCATAGCTCCAAGTCAAAGCGTTTACCCCTCTTTTAAAAAAACAATTTATTAATTTCTAAAATTAAATAAATATTATTCCTTTAGTTAAAGTGAATGCTAGTATTAGTGATTCTTTAAGTTTAGTTAAACTCTTAGTTGCATATAAATGATAAATAATTTTATATTTATCAATGCAAGAGGGAGGTTAATAAATAAATATTTAAGATTTTATTATATTTTAAGAGAAGTGTGGTAGAGTTCACTTTGCAATCATTTAGTTAATAACTATTTGACTTTACGAGAGGAATTATAAATAATTAAATTAAATTAATAATTTTATCTCTAGTTGCATTATGACTTAAAGAAAAATTAAATATTAATATTAGACTTAAATAGAAGTCATATTAATATTTTAGAAATTGAAATTAATATCAATGTTTAAATATAATAATATTCATTTATGTTATTAATTCAATCATTTATGATTTAAGATTATTTGAATTAATAATATGATAATATTGCATGATATTTTATATGCACAAAAAGATTGGATATTTAAATACTTATTGTTTTAAATAAGTATATTACCATAAAAATTTATATTACCATAACAATTTATATTAACATGTATATTCTTACTTTATTTCTAAACACGACCTTATAACCCAAACTAAACAAGAAAAATTGGTGGAATTAAATCATGTGGCTAAAAACTGTGTTTTCTAATATTCTATTTGTAGTCTTGTGATTTTTATTTTCATGATAGTTTTGTCTTTGTGGGTTGTTTAGTTGGCCAAGTTAGAATGTGAACTAGAGACATTTTTGAGATTTCTTTTATGGCTATTTGATGAGATGTCATGATGAACTTTATGATTTGAATTGAGATTTATGTTTTATGAGCTTTATGCTATTGAGCTTTTATGAGAACTTGGGTTCTGAGAACCAATGTTATTTTTGGGTTGCTTGTTAAGAAACCAAAATCGGTCAATATTACTCTTGTGGTATGGGACACTATAGTGGTTTGTGATTTTTGGGGGGTTGTCTAGGTACATATCTTTGGGAGTGGCTTACAGTAGGGGTCCGACTCTCGAAGTGGTCAGTGCTAGGGTAACCTATTGTAAGTTATGCAATAAGTGATAATCTAGTAATTAATATTTTGAGGAAACACACTAAAAAGATAAGTTAGAGATATTTTTCTTGACCATGCCTTGAGTGCTTGTATGGACTAAGGATGGGAATGGGATGACAATATGATTGGTTTGCCTCATCTTCTTGAGAGGGTTTTCTAGTTTCGCATGTGTCACATTGAGGGTCTGGGGTTTAGAGTAACTAGTTCAAGGTAACTCAACACTTGGGGTATGAGGTCTATTGAGAAACCAGTCTAGGGTAACTCAATTAGTTTGACCATGTGATGACACTCCCTAGAATGTACCTTGAGGCTCCTTCATAGTCTTTTTTTGTATTTTCCTCTAGTGGTGTACTTATTGTTGGATATATTTAATGTGGTTAATTACTTGCATTGATGATGATTGGTGATTTATTGTTAATGTGCTTTTGACATGTTGCTTTTTTTTTGAGGTGGACATCTTTCATTCACTTTATCATATGATCTCGGTATTCAATTTATATTTGGTTCATTTCTGATGTTTTGGATATGTGGTGTTGGTATTGGATTGAGTGTTATTAATTTTTTGATTATCTTATCTTCTTGAGTAGTATGTGTTACCTTTGAGGTGGTTTTGGTTATTAGGAATCCTTTGCCTAGGAATGTTTTATGATTGATTAGCCGTATGTGGATCGCTCATTATCTTCCCTATACGGTGGGAGTGGAAACCTAATTAGGTAACCATATGATCAAGAGGTAATGTCTTCTTACCATTTGGCTCCCCCTCACATTGCCAGCTATTGGATGTTCATTGTAGGAGATGTACCTTTATCATTCTTATTTCTTATCTTAGAGACTTCTCTTCAGTTGATGTAATAATGGTATCATGTATTCCAATGTATTGTATCTATTCTCACATACCTTGTGAAATGTGTAGTGGATGTTATTTATTAGATGTACTTTCATTGTATTAGTTATGCATTTTCTTATGTGATTATGTATCTATTATTTCTTTATGATCATGAGACATTATACTTGAAACTTAAACTAATTAATATAAATTTCTTAATGTAACTCAACATGAAGGAACCCTTGAGGAATTGGAACTGTTTCTATAATTGATTACGTGTTCTCGATGTGTATGTATATATTGCTTCCGTGTTTTTATTACTTTGATGTTATTTAAACTTAAAAAAAAAATTGTTCAGTAAACATTGTAACATGTTAGGTTTATTTCTCTTGGGTTCCCAAGTGGGGCGTTACAACAATTCTAAATTTTTGTGATCATACACATTGCCAAGCATTTTTGTTAGTTATATCAACTTAGGACTTCTTACACCTTAACTCTATTAAGATTTCTTACACTCCAAATCTATGGTGATCAGATGTCAAAAAATAAATGAGATGGGCCAACTATAACTGAAGAATTATGATGTGTGGAGAAATTGAAATATTTTTTTTTGCGAAGATACTTTTCATCATAAAGTTTCTAAATTTTAACTAAAGATGACATGTGATGTTTGAAACAATATTTTTTAAGGAAAAACGTGCACTAGTATAAAATCATATTAAAATATATGTAAAAATATATATTCATATTCAAAAAGTATGTTTAATAGTATAAATTATGAGAAGCTACGAGTCATTATTATCTTGCTTCCTTATCAATCCCACTAGAGCTATGAATTATTATCTTCTTCCTCAGCAAAGAAACATTCTCCTCAAACTACATTATGCTATCCATTAAAATGTATACTGTTAAAAAAATAGAGTTTTGTTCCTTTTCCTTGTATTCATCTACAATAATGAGGTTCTTGTAGATCAATTTTGTTGTATGAACAAAATAGTTTCTTGTTCTATTTGTCTAAATGAGAGAATTGGCAAGTAGAACTCCCTCATATGTCGTGATCTTCATTTCCCTATTGTATAAATCTATACTAGAAGCCATTAGGTAATAATAATAAAACTCTTTATTTATTTTTTGAGCTATCTTATGATGAGGATGCAAAAAAATATAGCGATGATAATGGTGGTTCGCTTCTATTTTTGTTATAGTATTTGCATAGAGTCTTGAATCCTCTTTGTAGCTTCTTTGAGCTTCAAATAGTGGCAATGCCCATGTGAAAATATTTTAATAAAAGAATTACGAATCAATTCAAGAATAGTATGAATATTCTTCTGTTATGATAATTCAATTTTAGAAAATCAATAGAAGCACTTGTTTTTTTCTCTTAGTTTGAATCCTAGTGGTTGTGTATCCTATACAGAAAATTGATTTAGGCTACTAGTTAGAGTAGTGGATATTTCCAATCAGGATGTTATAATCTCAATACAATCATCTATGGTTGTTTTTGGTCATAGCAGTGGATATTTCCAATTAAGATGTGAGCATCTTAGCAAAGCCCTCTATGGTGTATTAGGATGCGAGTGTTAGTGTCTTAACAATTTATATCCCCAATACGTAATAGAAAAATTAATACTTCATGACTAAGACCATACATTTAGGCAAGAAATTTTGTCCCCATCTTGAAAATCCTTTGAATTATTATGTAGGGACCTACTTTCCACTTTTAGGGATTTTGCCACACAGTTTTTTGACCCCAATCTTTGGAATATGTTTCCAAGGGTTCGATCAACAAAAAAATGTGAAATGTGTTAGATTTGAATTTGTTTGTTTAATCATTAGATATTTGATAGGATTGTGACTATTGATGCATATTTTTTGGTAACATGTTCATTCTCCAAGAAACAAACATGTTTAGAGATTATTGTACAATATTTTATTATTCTCTATATAGATCAACAATATGGTTGTAGACCAATAACTATGCTATAGCAATTGTAAATTTTTGTGATCATAAACATTGCCAAGCATTTTTACTAGTTATGTTAATTTAGGTTTTTTTACACTTTAACTCTATTAGGTATTTTCACATTCAAAATCTATGGTTATCTAATGTCAAGAAAAAATGAGATGTGCCATCTCTAAATGAAGAATGGTGATGTGTGGAGAAATTGAAATGTTTGTTTGTCACAAAAATACTTTTCATCATAAATTTTCTAAATTTTAACTAAAGATGACACATGGTGTCTAAAATAGTCTTTTTAAGGCCAAATCGTGCAACGATATAAAATCATATTAAGATATATGTTGAAAAATATATTCATATTCACAAAGTACATTGAATAGTATGAAATATGAGAAGCTATGAGTTCTTATGTTCATATTTTAACCATCTCACTTCCTTATCAGTCCCACTAGAGCTTTAAATTATTATCTTCTCCTAAGCAAAGCAATGTCCTCCTTGAACTATATTACGTTATTCATTAAAATGCACACTTTTAAAAAATAGAGTTTAGTTCTTTTCACTTGAAGACATCTACAATAATGAGGTTCTTGTAGATCATTTTTTTTGCATTACCAAAACAATGACTTGTTCTATTTATCTAAAGCAAGGAATTGACAGGCAGAACTCCCTCATACATCATGATCTTCATTTTCTTATTGTATAAATCTATAGAAAAAGACATTATGTAATAATAGTAAAACTCTTTCTTCATTTTTTGAGTTATCTTATGATGATGATGGTGGTTTCCTACTATTGTTTGTTATAATATTTATGTAGATCATGAATCCTCTTTGTACCCTCTTTGTGATTCAAATAGTGGTCATGTTCTGGGTCAAAAAAATTCAAAAAAAGAAATTAGGAGTCAATTTAATAACAGTAAGGACATTCTACTATTATAACAATTCAATCTTAGAAAATTAAGGAAGAATTTTTTTTTGCTCTTCGTCTGAACCCTAGTGATAGTGTCATCACGTACAAACTATTAATGGAGGCTACCAGTTGGAGAAGTGGATATTCCCAACCAAAATGTGAATGTCTCAACAAAATCCTCCATGGTTGATTTTGGCCATAGCAATGGATATTTCCAATCAAGATGTGAGCGTCTTAACAATTTACATCCCCAATAATCAAGAGAAAAATTTATACTTAATGACTAGGAACATATATTTAGGCAAGAAAGTTTGTTTCCATCTTAAAAGTCATTAAAATTATTTTGTAGGGATCTATTTTCCACTGTAGGGAATTTTCCATGCATAGTGCTTCAATCTTTGGAAGGTGTTTCTAGGAGTTCAATCAACACAAATTTTGGATAAAAAATTATGAATTTGAACATACTTTTCCAAAAATATGTGAAATGTGTTAGATTTGAATTTTGTTTTCTAATCAATAGATACTTGATAGGATTGTGACTATTGATGCATAGTTTTTTGGTAACATGTTCATCCTCCTAGAAAGTAATGTGTTTGGAGATTATTACACAATGTATTATTATTCTCTATATAGATCAAAACTATGGTTGCAAACCAATAACTATGCTATAATAGTTCTACATTTTTGTGATCATAAACATGGCCAAGCATTTTTGTCAGTTATGTCAACTTAGGACTTTTTACACTCCAACCTTATTAGGACATTTTACACTCCAATTCTATGTGGATTAGATGTCAAGGAAATTAAAAAAATGAGAAATGCCACATCTAAATGAAGAATTGTGATGTGTGGAGAAGTTGAAATGTTTGTTTGTTGCAAAGATACTTTTCATCATAAAGTTTTTAAATTTTAACTAAAGATTCCACACAATGTATGGATTAGTATATTTCAAGGAAAATGATGCAATGATATAAATGTTGAAAATAATTGGTTAATTGTGTATTGTCCTTGATGTTATAAAAAATGTCATATCTTTACCAGATAGTGTATGTGAAGCTCACTCGGGTGATGAAGACAGGTTCCTGTGTCTACCGAGGATCCCAATGTTTGCCAAGCTCAGAAGGTAGTGACTACTAAGCTCACTTGGGCATCAAAGAAAAGTTCATAGAAGTTAAGTGTTAATCGAGCTCACTCAGGTAACAAAGGAATGTTGGATGGAACCAGTGTTAACTAATCTCACTCAGTTACCAAAGGAACTCTATGAAGATGCAATGTTAACCGAGTTCACTTGGTTAATATAGGAAAATTAGTTCTAAGTTAGTGTCTATCAAGCAAGGTTGGCTAACGAAGAATTTTCTTATTTTGGCATATTGAGTTCAATGGATTTGTTTTTGGTTCTAGCTAATTGAGGAAGTGAATATTGATTATTCTAAGTAATATTCAAGCCAACTTGAAAATGCATAAGATATAAGTACAAGGTCAAATTGAGGATTGAATTTGACAAAGTGTATGGAAGAATAGAAGATGCTACGAGGAAGCGAATTAGAAGGATAAGAAAAATATCCTTAAGGAGCTGCAAAGATACATTTCATTAGGAAGGATCAAGTATTTGAGCCTGAATTGAGATCTGTAATCAACAATTCACTTGCATTAGAAATTAGGTCATCTCATTGTTACTCTCTAACTATTGTAACAATGAACTATATCTCTTAACTGAGGTTTCTTAAAAGCTATTTGTAAATCCTCTAACAAGGTGGCATTTCTAGATTAAAGTGTCTAAAGAACTCTAACAAGGCCACTCCTAACAAGGTGATTAAATCCTCTAACAGGGTCACACGTAATAGTATATTTTGTAATCTTTAATAAGGTTGGCTCCTAATAGGGCTCACTTTAGAAGAGTGAAAATAATAACTAGTTGCAATTGGTGGTTTTTCCCAAATTGGGTTTCCAAGTTAAATATTGGTGTCACTTGTGTTCATGCTATTTCTTTGATATGTATGCAACTAATTTAATTAAGGTTAATCACAAAAAATATTTTAAGATTTACATGTTAAGAATTTACTGAGCTATAATTGTTATTTTAGTGGTTACCAAGTGACAACATATTATTAGTATTAATCGAGTGCCTATGTGTTTCTGAGCAACATTATTTTTAGTAGTGTTTATGTTTTGTGCTAACATCTAAGGGATCTAGGATTTATTTTAGTGGTAATTAATTCACCCCTCCCCTCTCAGTTATTCCTCTTATATTTTCAACAATTTGTGTTAGAGCTTTTGGTGCTTGCAGAAAAGGTTTCAGGGACCTAAGCCAAAGATTAAGATGTCTTATAGAAGAGAGATTCCCAAGCTGAATAGAGATAACTTCAAGGCATGGTAGGAAATCATGAGACTATATTTGGAAACCATTGGTGATTTAGGCCTCAAGTACCTAGACACCAAATATGTGACACCTACTGGAACTATGACTATTGAAGAAATTATAGAGAAGAAGAGTCATAACATTATGATGATTGATGTTGCTTCATATTTCAACTATGCCAAATTTGATGAGATCAACGACTATGGAATTGCTTATGAGATGTGGATTGTTGGCTCCTAATCTAACAATTTTACAAATAACCAAGAAACCAGACAAATGCATCTAAGGCTAGCAAATTCTTATGACAGATACACCTGACTACAGTCTTGGGCCAACTATAAGGCTTGACCCTTCTTCTACTTCAGGCTCTGCAAGACCTAGGCGGGTAGACCTCAGATTCATATCGTACCAATGCAAAACATATCCTTGAATCTATTTACTACAGATAAAAATTCCTTATATCTCCTAATAACTCATGAAATGATATAGATCTACAATAGCTAAATGCAAATCTGTGAATCTCATAAGCTGAGTGAGGGTTAAACTATTCTAGCTCTTCAACATAAAATGTAAAAATGATTTGAATTTGATTTTGATTTTATGTGGGTGGGGAAAGTGGATAAAAACCAAGTATGAACAACAAACTTATGATATTGTAACAGATCAGTGCTTGATCCATTGGGAAATTCATGAATCTCCCTCATGCATTCTGGATATCTGATACTTATTCATATATTCAGATATATGATCTATCCATTCACCTTGTAAATAGACATCAATGTTCAACTAAATCTCATTCTTACCTGATATCCCCCTTAATAAACCTACAACACTATTGAATATCTGAAGCATTTACATAATTCCTTGAATTAGAAGCAACAATGAAACAACATACAACCTTAAGGGACTACACTTATGATCTAGGCTCTTTGTTCAAAGACCATAAAATATCACAGGTCAGCTAAGAAAGGAGACAAGATTCAAACTGAAACTAAACACTTGCTGTTCCTTGTATTGATTTCCTTGAAATAATACATAAAAATGCATGAAATTAACTCACAAAGAACCTAATAAACCAAACTATTCAATGAAAAAATGCTGTCATACAAGAGAGAAAATGGTGGGAATGAGAAACTGAAGGGATGGGAAGGGGGTATCACAGCCAAAGCAAAGCTTCATGGTCTAGAACCAGCATATCCCAGATCTTCCATTCAGAGTTCATCAATTCTAGGGCCAATTCTACTGAATGCCTTCATTCCAGAGAAACTTTCCAAAATGCCAACCCCTATAATGAATGAAAGAAAGAAAGATATAGCAAGAAGTGAATTCCCGGATCTGCTATGCAATTGACATCTGTCCACTTGAAATTCAATCTCCTACAACTAAATAACTTCTTTCTAATCTCTCTCTTCCATGGGTGAATCAAATCCCTCAACTGCTAATCATATCTTTTCTGTTTTTCCTTTCCAAATGCAAAGTATCTCAACAAAAGACAAAGATCTACTAATGAACCTAGATATGTGCTCATTTATCAAATTGATGCCAAAACATCACAAAAACTCAAGATAATTTGATACAAGAGTTACTGAATACTTTTATGATGTTTTTCCACTGAATTCTGCAACTGATGACTCAAAACACCTGATAAAACATGTAAATCAATTTGAGAGAGAAAACCTTTTGTAGCTTGAACCGATGACATTCTGTGCAAAAACTAACTCCATAATCAGAAAATTCAGTTTCTCTCGATTTCGGTGATATATAACATCGCATATTTTTCATACCAGAAACCTCCAGAATTCCATTTCAAAAAATACTCCCCTGGCATATGACTCTGATTTGCAACTAAATTTTCAAAATTTTTAAATATTCTAAAGTAAAGACTTTAGAATAAAAACTTCTCAAATTTAAAAAATTGAACCTACAAACCTTTTTGAGAAAATGTATTAATTTTTTTTTCTTTTCAAACACTCTACATTTTCCCTTGCCTTTAAATCTGGGGTCAACCCTCTGTTGACCGACTGCCACATGGTAGTGTTTGATTGGCCCATCTATCACACTACCATGTCACCATTTTCCTTGGCCACCACGTGCAAGCCCAAATTTTTTAACATTTGGGTAACTTCAGAAAGCGAGCTTGCACCAACCATCAGATCGTGACATGTGTCACGATCTGAGCACTTCCCTCTCAAAGCTGCTCTTGATCACCACATCACCATCTTCAAGACCCATGACAAATTCTACATGCTCGCATTGCTTAACCAGTGAGCACTTTGGTTTTGCAGGCATGTGCCCACCGCTCATCTCGCTACGTGGCACGATCTCGTTGCCCGAGTCCACATCAGCTCGTACATACTTTGGTTCAAAATTTTGCTTGCATCATCTCTAACAGTCGACTGACATCATTGACTTGATCTAATGTAGGGGGCCCACCTAGAGGCATGTGGCCTTGCCTTTTAAAAGAGGCTCTTTCTTAATGCATTTTACCACTTGCATGAAAAGGTATTTAAAGACTTAAGATGTTCAACCCACAATGAATGTGGGACATTTGTTATGCCGCTCTCCTATCTTGCACAAGTTTATATGCATCTTTATTTGCCAATGCCTTCATCCATGTTGACTGGCGCCTTCTCCATTATGGTCTACTATGTTTTCTTTTAATCAAATGCCCTTGGTTGCATGGGGTCTTTCAAAATGGAAAATTTTCAGATTTCTTAGCAGGGATTGCAGATCCTTTACAACCAGTTGCGAGCTCCAAAGGGGTGAACACAAATCACTCACTACAATCGCAAGCACCCAGAAACAATATTTGCAAGCTCCTTATTTTGGCATGGATTGTCCTTCAAACACTTGGCATGATTTCATCTCATCCCTTTTCTTTGTTAAAATGACTCTTTTCTTAGACATGGTCGCTTTGAGACATGGCAACTTTTCTTCCATATACTTTTGTTTGCACAAACCTCCTTTCTAACATGGAGGTGGGGCTCCTTTTCATGTGCTGGAGATCCTTGTTCTGCTCTAAAAATCTCTCTTGTCTACCCAACGACTTTGTTCCCCTACGTTCCTTGTTCCCCTGCTTACATTTTTGCTACCATGCTTGGCATTTGGTGGATGAGAAAGTCTCTATAACATGGTCTTTTCTACCATGGACTACCTCTGACTTCCTTTGCAAAACACCTCTACCTTTCCTTTTGAAGTGTTTGTGACTACTCTTGTCGAAGGGAGAGCACCATGTTTTCTCCCGTAGAGCTGCTTTGTAATTGATATCTTGCTTTGCCTTATTCACAGCATAGTAATGAGCAATTTTCCTCTGCTCAATGTATCATGTTCCTTTGATACGGCATCTGCTCCTTTATTTAATGTTCTGCTGCTTATATTGCATGCGTGGGCAAATCCTTTGACCGACGTTTCCCCTTCAAACATGGATCTCTCCTTATTAACATGCCTATCATCTTCTATTCAAATAGCGACTTCTCTTTTTGCTTGAGTGATCTGCCCTTTTATTTGGTGTGTGGATGTCTCCTTAATTAGTTCATAGCCCCTACGTGTTTAACATTGATTGCTTCCTCTTTAACATGGCAATCCTAAAAAAGTGGATCCCTACCTCTAACGTGGAGTGTGACATTGATAGAGTTTCTTGCCTTGTTCTATTTTTTTCTCTTTTAGTGCCACTTTGTCTTGTAGATGAAGACTCCCCAATATCATGGCTCGAAAAACTCCAATGGTAGCTTCTGTTTCCTTCATCCGAAAGTTGACCTTCAAGAGAGTGCAAATGGAGAAATAAATTTTGCTCATGATCAACTCATAGCAAGAAAACCATGCATAATGAGAGAGATGATATTTTTTAATACATATCTATAACTCTACAATATTTTTGAATTCCTCTAAGATAATTTCTCATTACATTGAATAAACTATAGACATGTCATGTAATTTCGTTGAAATGTTCTATTGAATGTTCCATTTTTCTAGACAAATTTATCCTAGGGTAGATAAGTATGTAGGTAATTTTGAACCGTACTTCCAATGCTTCATTGTGGCTCAATCCATTTCCTTATTACTCACTTTGTTCAATTATGACACTTCTGGCTGCCTCTAATTAGAGTGTTTGTTTTCAAATCAATCCATCACTTTGAAGCAATTAGTCGGACCCAAAAGTGGGTCCAACTAAAAAAAAAATTGTTTCCAAATGACTGAACCTTAAAACTAGCTTGTTGATTATCTGGCACTGATTAGAATCAGGTTTGACCACTAAAAACAAATTTTAAAACTCATTTTACCACTTATTTGCAAACTGCAACTTTTTGCTAACAGGGTTTGTTGGCTGGCTTTAAAAATTGACCCAAACCTCTAACCGGGCTCTGAAAACTGGCACACTGATTCTTTGCTTCACACTCTTTCACCCTATTGAATCTCATCTCATGAATAATTTGAGGTTAAAAGATATTCACTGTCAAAGTTGACCTTTCAGAACTTCTTGCAAGAAAACATGTCAGAAAACACTAAATTGGGTTCAAAATCGGCTTCAAAAACTGGGTAAACTAACACTTGGGAAAAAATAAATTGGGGTGTTAATTCTTTGTCATGAGGAGAGTATGGATCTATGGTTTGGGCTCATGATAAATAATAGGACACGAATGGTGAGCGATCAAAGTGGGCTACTCAAATTTTGTAGATTGAAATAATAATAGGAAATTGATTTTTGCAAAAGGAATGGACCTAGAAAAGTGTGCATATGGATTTGTTAAGACTTAAAACTGGGCACACTTGGAGTATTTTTAGAGGAAAACACAGGGGTACAATCCATTCAATCTTACCAATCACAGATCTCAAGTTATGACGTCCCGAATAGGGGTACCAAATAATCTGCAAATACTGACACCAGTAAAACTTTAGAAATTATGTTTGGAATCGCGTTTGAAAACTAATCAAACGGATTCGTTATAAGCTAAAACTTGAAACATAACAAGTCTCTAATGTTTGTAATGCAATGCAATAGGAACTTTAACATTTTGGTCAACTACTCAAAATTTATAACACATCAAACAGGGCTTCCCAAAAATTTGCACAATTACACAAAAGCATGAAACAATAACTGACCAACTTTGAGGGATTCAAAACCTAATCAAATGAACTCAAAATGACTTGAAATCTAAAACATAGGTTCTTAGGTATAGATACTAGATACTCCCAAAGTGGAAAATCATGAAACATTTTTGGGTATGAGATATTTAGTTGCAAACACAGTTTTGAGTGCCAACATGGATCAAGATGAAAACCATCTACAAAGGAGATTATAATGTAAGAAGAGCTAAAGCTGAAAGTCTAAGAGGATAATTTGATCAAATAAATATGAGAACATTGCAAAGTATAATGATAGAATCAAAGCTAGTATTTGTGCAATCAAAGCTTCAGGAGGAAAGGTTGAGGATGAGACAATGGTATGTAAGTTTCTCAGAAAACTTCTTCCTATATATGCAATTAGAGTATCATCAAATCAAGAAATGAGATGCAATCCAAAGAATGATATAACATTGGATGTAGTAGTTGGAAGATTGACAATATTTGATCTAGATAACTATGATAATTATATTCCTAGTTCTAGCAATCTTGAGTCTTCATTTGAAGCCAAGTTGTCACTCAAGAAGAAAGCTAAAAGGTCAAAAGAGAAACAATTTGAAGGTGAAGAAGAAGATAGTTATGATAGTGATCTTCAAACTATTAATCATTGCTTGAAATAAGGTATCCTAAAGGAAAAGGAAAGTATAAAGGTAAAAAAAAATTAATTTTCTTTTCTTGTGAAGGAGTTGGTCACATTGTTGCAAGGTGTCCAAACAAAGAAGACAAAGATGAAAAGAAGCACAAAAAGTTTAGAGGAAAGAAGGATTTCAAGAACTTCAAGGACAAGGATAAAGGTAAGAAATCTTATTTTATGGCTAAAGATTTAGATAGTAGTGATGATGATGAGATGGTCTATATTGCTATAAAATATGAATATGATGATGAAGAAGATAAAATGGAACTTATTTCTCATGTTAGCAAAAATGATACATGGATTATTGGTAGTGGTTGTTCACATCATATGACTAGTGAAAAAATAAAGTTTGAACACATGGAACACTATGATGGTGGAAGTGTGAGATTTGGAAACAATGAACCATGTTGCATAAAGGGAAAAGGTTGATCTCACTAACCAATGAACTTAGATGTGATAATGCTTGTTGAGTTGAAGGACTAAAGCATAATCTACCAAGTGTGGCACAATTGAATAAAATTGGATTCAATGTAGAATTCATGAATGGGAAGGCCAAACTACTAGATGGAAAATAGAATCTAGTTGGGTTTGGTAACCAAACAAAAGGTAACTTGTTCTACTTATATCTTAGTGAAAGTTCATATTTCATTGCTCAAGCAGAAGAAAGCTAGTTATGGCATAAAAGGTTGTGTCATGTGAACTTTGATAATCTGATAAGGTAAGAAGAAAAAAAGAGTGGTTTGAGGAAACTTGATATGGGCCTATGCAAAAATTGTCAAATTGGTAAGATGGGCAAGATAGGTTTCAAAAGTAAAAAATATCATTCTGAAGAAGTCTTGGAGCTAGTTCATACTTACTTATATGGACCTATTGGAATTGAGACCTATAGTGGAGATAAGTACTTTATTCTTTTTGTTGATGATTATTCTATAATGATGACTGTAATATATCTAAAAGATAAGTATGAAGCATTTTAAAAGTTTAAGTGGTATTTGGCAAGAGTACAGAAGGAAACTAGAAAGAAGTTGAAGCATTTGAGATTAGATAGAGGCAATGAATTCATTTCCAATGAATTCAAATAATTCTACATTGGAAGAAGAATTAAAAGACAAGAATCAACCCTTGGTACACCACAAAAAAATGGTATAATTGAAACAATGAACATATCCATCATGGATTATACAAGAACTTTAATGACATAAAAGAATGTTGCAATTAAATACTGGAAGGAAGCAATCAGTACTGTAGTACATACCTTAAGCATAGTACAACTGAAGAGAGACTCAAATCAAACTCCTTATGAACTATGGTATAGATACAAACCTAATGTAAGTTACTTGAAAGTATTTGGTAGCAAATGTTATATCTTAAAGGAATCTAGGAAAGGTAAATTTGATGTCAAAGGTGATGAAGGTATATTCCTATGATATTCTTGTAGAAGTAAAACATATAAATGTTTGAAATTATTCATTCACAAGATCATAGAAATTGCACATGTGAGAATTGATGAGTTCGTAGAAAAAAGTGAAGAAGAGAGCACAAAGAACCTGAGGACTCCAAAAAGTTTATCTACTATGAACATGATAGCAGACTTCACCTCCTGAGTCCCCAAAATCTCCAGAAACTATTGAGTTAAATCTAGTGCAACCTGAGTCATAGTTTGAAGGACCTGAGTCACAGTCAGAGGCTATCAAGCCGTAGCCAAAGAAAATTGAGTTTGAAGGACCCTAGTCACAAATAGTAGCACCCAAGCTTGATATAGAAGATCATGGCAAGGCTATTGGAACAAGTTCTAAATCCAAAGTAACTGTGTTGGCAAGATATTTCAGAAGCCACCATGCAGATGATCAGATCATTGGAGATAAGTCAAATCATACAATGACAAGAAACAAATTAAAAGGTACATGTTTGCTTACTGAATTTGAACCTAGACTAGTTAAAGATGTTTTGGATAATGAAAGTTGGATTGAAGCAATGAATGAAGAGATAGAATAGACAGAAAGGAATAGAACTTGGACTCTTGTTCATAGACCCAAGGATAAGAATGAAATTGGCACAAAGTGGCTTTTTAGAAATAAGTTGAATGAAGATGGAGAAATTTTTAGAAACAAAGCAAGGTTAGTATGCAAAGGCTATTCTCAAGAAGAAGGTATTGATTATGGTGAAAATTTTGCTCCTTTTGTAGGAATAGAAGGTGTTAGGATTTTACTTGCTTATGATACACATAAAGGCTTTAAAGTTTATCAAATAGATGTGAAATCTATGTTCTTGAATGGAATTATTGAAGAGGAAGTTTACATAGAACAAACAAAAGGTTTTATAGATCCTAGAAAAAAGGATATGGTTTGTAAACTACACAAAAAATTGTATGGACTCAAGCAAGCTCCCAAAGCTTGGTACAAAAGACTTCGCAACTACTTGATAAAGACTAGTTTTCAAAGGACAAATGATAACAACAACCTATATATCAAAAAAGGACCACACAAGAAGATTGTATTGGCAGAAATATTTGTGCATGACACATTATTTACTGGAAATGATGACATATGCAAAGCTTTTTTTAGAAGAGATGAGTAAATAATTTGAGATGTCCATGTTTAGAGATATAAAATTCTTTGTTGGATTATAGATTCAACAAAGGAAAGATGGTATCTACATTACTCAATCCAAGTATATCAAGGAGATAATAAAGAAGTTTGGAATGGAAGATTCAAAACTAGTTGGAACACTTATGTCTACTGGACACAAGCTTTCCAAGAATGATGATTCTAAAGAGGTAGATCATACCACATATAGATCAATGATTGGTAAAATGCAATATGTAGTACATACAAGGCCTGATATTGCATTAGTAGTTGGTATGGTAGCAAGATTTTTGACAAATCCTAAAGAAAATCATATGATGACAAGTAAAAGAAACATGAGGTATCTAAAGGGTACTAAAGACTATGGATTATGGTACAATAAATGAGGCACTTCAAATTTGAAAGCCTTTAATTATGCTAATTGGGAAAGAAGTGTTGATGATAGGAAGAGCACCAGTAGTGGAGCATTATTTCTTAGTAAAAGGCTAGTGTCTTGGACAGGTAAGAAGAAGAATTGTATTCTCACTCCAAAACAAAAGTAGAGTATGTTGCAGTAGTAGTTAATTGTTTCAATGTTGTTTGGTTTAAGCAACTGTTGCCAGGTATGAAGGTAAAGATCAAGGATCAAGTGGTTATTGTTGTCACTGAGGTTTGCACCCTTGTCCAAAGCCTATGCATGATGACAACCTAGTGAAACATGGAAATAACCTCCAAGCTGTGGGACTTGAACTGTGAGGTTGAGTCTCTGGAGAAGGTCGACTTCCTCTTACTATCAGGATACACCTAACTACTCTTGCAGAGGAAAAGGGAGAAGGAGAGCATGAAAGCAGATCTACCTAATCTAATCTAAAGAGGTGATGCACCAAAATAGAGTGTTTAGACCAATCTTTTCCCATATATGCACTATTGAACTAGAATGAAACTAAGGATATACACATTCAGACTTGCTTTAATCTAATAATCACATGCAGATTAGAAGACCAAGATGAATGACACAAGGAAAGAGAGATTCACTTATATTATCATTCATAGGCCAAGGAGATACAGTCATGCAGATCATAGATCTCTACAAAACACCAATAAGAGGCAAAGAGTTCTTGCACTTTCATACCAATGGCTGAAAGAGATAAGGCAAAAAATCATGTAGTTTAGAGGCACAAGGGAATTTACACTAAGAATGCAAAGCAATATCAAAGAAGTCAGAGAAGGATTGATCTCTTTACAAAATTCACAAAAATTGCCTTTATAGTTTAGGCATAACTGAGATTTTCCCTCCAAAACTATCCTGCAACCACCACCATCAAGGCTCTGCCAAGAACAATCATGGGGATCTAAAGAAATCCGATCTGAATATAGCTTTTTGGTACCATGAAATCTAATTTTTAACTAAAATAGGGCCTCAAAAAGATAGAAATGGTGCCATAACTATTCTATGACTAGGTAGATAGGTTGGATCGAGGGGTAGAGTGTTCGTCTTTGTTTCGTATTTACTCCAAGGTGGTTGGAATCGATCATAAGATCAGATTATGCAAAAAACCTTGGTATCCCTTGTTCCCAGTTCACGAACCAGCGTGGTTAGCAGGTCAACATAACCCTGGCACCGAAATGAGACACGTGGATCAATGATCTCTTTTCACTTTGCCACCCCACAAGGTCTTCCCGAGGTTGACCAATCTTTCTTTACTAATTACACCAATTCCTCAAACTCTAACTATGATGGTCACATTAACTGCCAGCACATCTAACCGTTACTGCCTCCACCAAAACCACTAAGACACGTGGCTTCTTTGATATTGCTCTACATTCTCAGTGTAAATTGCCCTGTGCCTTTGAACTACATGATTTTCTATCTTATCTCTTTTAGCCATTGGTATGAAAGTGCAAGAACTCTTTGCCTCTTACTGGTGTTTTGTAGAGATCTATGATCTGCATGACTGTAACTCCTTGGCCTATGAATGATAATATAAGTGAATCTCTCTTTCCTTGTGTCATTTATCTTGGTCTTCTGATCTGCATGTGATTATTAGATTAAAGCAAGTCTGAATGTGTATATCCTTAGTTTCATTCTAGTTCAATAGTGCATATATGGGCAGAGATTGGTCTGAACACTCTATTTTGGTGCATCACCTCTTTAGATTAGATTAGGTAGATCTACTTTCATGCTCTCCTTCTCCCTTTTCCTCTCCAAGAGTAGTTAGGTGCATCCTGATAGTAAGAGGAAGCCGACCTTCTCTAGAGACTCAACCTCATAGTTCAAGTCCCACAGCTTGGAGGTTTTTTTCATGTTTCACTAGGTTATCCTCATGCATAGGCTAAGGGTGCAAACCTTAGTGACAACAATTTTTGGCACGCCTAGTGGGAGATTATTACAAATAATTGAAAATAATTGGTTAATTGTGTATTGTCCTTTATGTTACACAAAATGTCATATCTTTACTAGATAGTGTATATCAAGCTCACTTGGGTGATGAAGATAGTTTCCCATGTTTGCCAAGCATTCCAGTGTTTGCCAAGTTCAGAAGGCAGTGACTACTGAGCTCACTCAGGCATCAAAGAGAAGTTCACAGAAGTTGAGTGTTAACCAAGCTCACTCACGTAACAAAGGAATTTTGGATGGAACTAGTATTAATCAAGCTCACTCGGTTACCAAAGGAATGTTGGATGGAGTATTAACTAAGTTTACTTGGTTAACATAGGAAAATCAGTTCTGAGTTAGTGTCTACTGATCAGGGTTTACTAACGAAGGATTTTCTTATTTTGGCATATTGAGTTCAATGGATTTATTTGATGGTTCTAGCCTGAGAAGATGAATATTAATTATTCTAAGTTATATTCAAGCCAACTTGACAATGCATAAGATATAAGTTTAAGTTGAGGATTGAATGTGAGAAAGTGTATGGAAGAATAGAAGATGCTAAGAGGAAGCAAATTAGAAGGATAAGAAGAATATCCTTGAGGACTTGAAAAGATACATTCGATTAGGAAGGATCAGGTGTTCAAGCCATAATTGAGATCTATAATTAGCAATTTAGTTGCATCAAAAATCAAGCAATCTCATTGTTATTGTCTAACAATTGTAGTAGTGAACTAAATCTCTTAACAAAGTTGGCTTAACAACTATTTTTAGATCCTCTAACAAGGTGGCATTTCTAGATTGAAGTGTCTAAATACCTCTAACAAGGCTACTCCTAATAGGGTGATTAAATCCTCTAACAAGTCACACCTAACAATGTATTTTGTAACCTTTGACAGGGTTGGCTCTTAATGGGGCTTACTTCAAAAGAGTGAAAAGCAATAACTAGTTGCAATTGGTGGTTTTTCCCAAATTGGGTTTCCCTATTAAATCTTGGTGTCACTTGAGTTCATGCTATTTCTTTCATATGTATGCAACTAAGTTAATT
The DNA here is from genome assembly GCA_028749045.1 of Cupressus sempervirens. Classification (NCBI taxonomy): domain Eukaryota; kingdom Viridiplantae; phylum Streptophyta; class Pinopsida; order Cupressales; family Cupressaceae; genus Cupressus; species Cupressus sempervirens. Next base: position 530,332,665 of record CM053791.1, on the reverse strand, counting down.
AAGATTAATCATAGAAAATATCTTAAGATTTGCATGTTAAGCATTTTCCAAGTTACAATTGTTATTTAAGTAGTTATGAGTTACAACATATTATCAGTATTAATTGAGTGCCTGTGTATTTTCCAAGCAACAATATTTTGACTAGTGTTTATGTTTTGTGTTGACATCTAAGGGAGCTGGGATTTATTTTAGTGGTAATTGATTCACCCCTCCCCTCTCATTTAATCTTCTTATATTTCTAACAATAAAATCATATTAAAATATATGTGAAAAATATATTCATAATCACAAAGTACATTGAATAGCATAAAGTATGAGAAGCTATGCGTGTTATGCTCATATTTTAACCGTCTTGCTTCCTTATCAGTCCTTCTAGATCTTTGAATAATTATCTTCTTCCTCGATAAAGAAATATCATCCTCAAACTATATCATGTTATTCATTAAAATGCATACTCTTAAAAAATAGAATTTAGTTTCTTTTTCCTTGTAGACATCTACAACAATGAGGTTCTTGTAGATCAATTTTGTTGTATGGATTAGAAAGTGTCTTGCTCTATTTGTCTAAAGGAGGGAATTGGCAAGCTAAACTCCCTCATACATTGTGATCATCATTTTTCTATTGTATAAATATATACTAGAAATAATTAGGTAATAATAATAAAACTCTTTCTTTATTTTTTGAGCTATCTTATAATAATGATGGATAAAACTATGGCATTGATGATGACAATTTTTTGCTATTGTTTGTTATAATAGATGCGTAAAGTCCTAAATCCTCTTTGTAGCCTTTTTGAGATTAAAATAGTGATAATGTTCATGTGAAAATATTTTAACAAAATAATTTAGGAGTTGATTCAATAAAATTAAAGACATTCTTCTATTGTGGCAATTTAATTTTAGAATATTAGGCAACCTCTTTTTTTTCTCCTAGTCTAAACCCTAGTACTTGTGTCATCCTGTACAAACTATTGACAAAGGCTACCAGTCAAAGCAATGGATATTTCCAATAAGGACGTAAGTGTATCAACAAAACCATCTATCATTGATTTTGGTCATAACAATGGATATTTCCAATCAGGATGCGAGTGTCTCTACAAAGCCCTGATGTGAGTGTCTCAACAATTTATATTCCCAATAGTCAACAAAAAAATCAATATTGCATGCCTAAGAACATATATTTAGGCAAGAAAGTTTGTCCCCATATTGAACATCATTTAAGTTCTTATGTTTGAACCTTCTAAAAAATCTTGAATCAAATCAACTATTGATGACACCAACTCTACTTGGTAGAATATGGAGTTCTAGAAATAAATCAATGTTATTGGAAATTTGGTGTAGTAAACCTAGAGCCATGCACCAATTAGCTTTGTTAACTACAAGATTTTTAACAATTTCCAACATGCTCTTCTTGCACTTGGTAGGAACTATGTTGCTATGCAACTCTTGTTCACATTTGTCAAGGGTTAAAGTCAATTATAACCTTTCATTGAACCATTAGTTAGAAAACTTCAAGTTCAACATTGATTAATTAAAGTCTATTATGCAACGTGTCCATTTTTAAAATAAGATTTAATAACAAATAATCTTTAAATAAAGCATAATCGAATAAGTATATTATAATTTAAAGTGAATAATAACTTAAAAGATAACTAGTTAATCAACAATAAAATTTAATAATAATAAATTAAAATATAATAAATACATGATAATATTGAAATATAAGAATAATATAATACTATTATACTATGTATTATTTAAATACCCTTGACATATTTACAAATACTTAATTATTTACTTAATATAGTTGGAGATGCATATATTTTGATAGCAAATATTGATAAAATTAGTAATTATTTATAAATATATTATTTATTTAATTATATCAATTAACAATTATATGTATTATTATTAATACCTTTCCATGGGTATCATTTGATTAGAGGACTTTTTTATGACCATTCTACCTTAGAGAAGACACGACTCTTGATATGGAAGGCTTAAACATCACACACTAAAAAGCTTGAATCTTAGACCTAAAGTATCAAATAGTCAAAATTAACTTGTTTTATCCAACTTTTTTCTCGTAGTATGTAATATGTAAGCATAACATGACCCTTTTGATAGGATACAAAGGAGTGAGCACATTAAAATGATCTAGAAGACTATCCTAGAGGTTGTCCTTAGTCTTGTGGACATTAAAAAACTATCTATCTTTATAGAAAACTCAGTGATCAATACTAGAGCAGACTCATCAAGATTGATGGAAGATCACTTCATTAGTGAATAGGAATTTAAAAAACATCACTCAGAGAAAATTTAATATAATATAACACCTAGGTGACTAAGATCTACATGGTTGTAATATAACAACTATGTCTCGATAAAAAAAATCCCTTAATCAAGATTGGTATTAGATGGAATAGAAGATATTAGGGTTTGTTGCAAATATGTATAAACATCACAATGAACCCCAATCTTGCCAATGGTTGCATGATCACAAATCATTCTGGGGACCATGCAAGATAGTTTTGTACAAGTATAACACATACTCAAAGAAGGGAAGAAAGATGATTGATTCATTCTTTTGTAGACGACCAATTTTGGAAAAGAACTGACAAACTAGATTGTTGTTGTTGGAAAATGAATGAATGGATAAAAGACCATGAGGTAATTCATATGAACAAAAGCTCTATGGAGCTAGAGTTGTTGTCTTTTCTTAAAAATAAGCATTAGATTTTGTTTATGGTTAGAAAAAATGGGTAAAGACATATAGTGACACAATTTAGCTGGATAACATAATCATTCTTTTATTAATATATGAATAATTTAAACAAGTTTTTATAGATTGCAAACTTACTAGCGTTATTAGAAAAGTAATATTATATTGAAATTTAATACTTACCAAATTTATTAATCTTAAGACTCAAAAACTTATACGATACTATTTCTTATAGTATAGATTAATAGTGCATGTCTTTCAATTCATATTATAGATTAATATGTTAAACCTTTTCTAAGCTCCTTTGGTGGGAACTTACTATTTAATGTTTCTCTTGGCTAGTACTAAGAAGTATGGTAATGTGTCTCACTCTATTTTTATACAAATTTTTTATTTAAATTTTTTATAAGATATATTTATTTAGAGTTTATATAATTATGATATTTCCAAGATTCATATGAATATTCATGTGACTGCTTTTAAAAGTTAATGGTATGATTCTTTTTTCACCATACACTACATGAGAGAGTGGGGAAAGATAATAATAACTCAATTTTGTATATCATGAAAAAATTGGACTCAAAAATAATGATTTTTGTTAGATTTACATTTTTCTTTATATGTATAAAATTATATAGTAACATGCAGATGTGGAAAATAATAAGAACTTTTTGTTCACCATTTTTTTTCATAAACATAATTTAATATATTAAATTAGAAAATTTATGGATATTTTTTTATTATAGTATATGTGAGTAAGTATTCTCACAAATCTATGCAAGAGCCTATAATGTATCAGTAATGTGAGGCCTCGCCCCGACCCATCGTAGCATAGTGATGCATTACTATTATTTTTTTGATACTCACGACTCGAGATGTCGAGACATTATCTGATGCTTAGAACATATTTTATTATTTCATGTTGTGTGATGTTATTTTCAGATATATTTGATGATTGTCATTTAATGTTTCATGTATATGTATGTTGATGAAATCAGTAAATGTAGGATTAAGACTTTGATTTAAGAGATTTTAAATGATAAAGAATTAAGTAGGATAAAGAAACCCTTATTGATGTATGTTTTAATTTATGTGAATTTTTGAATACGTATACATTTATGTACATGTGATTTACGGGACTACTGATGTGTGCAATGAGTGTGCAGATATTTAGCTGAGAAACCCTACGGAGGAACATAACTGATCTCTTTGTGCTAATTTTTGGAAACCTTGTTGTTCGTAATTCACGTATTGTATTGTGAGATATATGTATGTATCTTCTTTGTTCAGTGAATGTTAATGTTCGTAATTATGTTCTTTCAGTGTCGCTTGACACTCGTAAAATGTTTATGTGCTTTGGTGTGTTGTTTAGGGTTAATTGTTTAACCTTTGGACCAAGTTGGTTTAAGTTAGTGTTAGTTTTCTATTAGGTTCTTAATTAAGGTTAGTCATCCCTAATCCGGATTAGTGCTTATTTGCATGTTAGAGTATTTAGAAGGTGCTATTTTATTTCTAGATTTTTATTTGGCTCTAAACCTCTTTCCTAAGGCTTTTAAACATGTTATTATTCTAACCAAAGGGTATGGGTATGGGTTAGGGGTCTTTTCCAACCCCTAAGCCCCTTTTTTTGACTTTTGAGGTCACTCAAAAAGTCCCTTTTTGCCTTTGTGCGAAAATTGACCATGGTTATCTTGAGTTACCTCACCTCATCTCCACTTAGGGTTTAACCATAGTGTAGGTTGAGTTAGGAGTTTCTAAAATTGCTAGTGGGTGGAAATAGTTATTGCTCCTTTTGGGTGGTTGAGTTAGAGGCTTATTTAGAGGCCCTTCTTGGAGTTGTGGAGGTTGTTACCCAATCTCTTCATTTAGAGAGGAATTCTTGAAGGTTGAAGGAAGGAAAGGGATACTCTACTCAAACTTGTTCATTGCCATTACCTCTTTGTGAAGGTAGGGAATTCTCATCTCCCTTATTCAGTTTTTATGTTTTGTTTCATGTTCATGTTACCTTGTTGTTGTTTCACTATTGTATGGTTGTGGGTATGTTGGGAAGATTTGAAAACCATGTCATTTTGGTTGTTTTCCTTTCTTGTTTATGTTTGCAATTTTGAGTTTTTTCCTTGCATGGGTGTTTTGGTATTACTCACCCTTGGAGAGGGCAGAAGTGACCAATTTAGGGAGAGGTCTGTTTAGTTGGACTCCAACCAGTGTAGAGTCTCTTCTTAGGATGAGAAGAGGGATAAAGGGTAGGGTGTTATGGGCCCCTACCTGTCAGCACAAACCTGGTATGAGTATGGCATGTTTAAATGAAAGAACGGGAGTTCTTGGTTATTAGCCCCGATTGGGCATCTAAATTGGTGTTTTGCTTGACTTATCCTATTGGAAGAATCCACCTTTCCCTAGTCTTGATTCATTGTGAATCCTATTGTGTAAACCATGTATGATTATGCATGTTTGATTTTCTTTTGGTTCTGCTTGGTTGTCACCCGATCAGATATTGGTTTCCTACATGGTTCTTGAAATGAGATTTAGAAAACATTACAAATTCCTTGATTTTGATCATGAGGAAAAATTTGATTTAATTGTTGAAATTTGGGATTGAGATCCTATTGTAAATTGTATTTTAAACCTTATTGTAAATGGCAACGAAGCCGAGTTTTCTTCCTGATTCTTTCTTGGCTGAGCCTTTGAATCAGGTTTGCTAATAAAATTGGTGTTGAGCATATTTGGTTATCATGTGATTTAATTGTGTATTAAATTTAATATGGTTTCACATTAAAAAAAATAAGAATAACAGATAATGTCATGTATTGTGATATTTCAAGTTTTTAAATTGTTAAGGAAGAACAATTTGATAGAATGAAATTTCCAAGTTGATGTATAAGTATTAGATGAATTAGGATTCCTACCTTGAGAACTCAAATTATCTCTTCTTTGTTAAATTTCCTTATGAACGAATCAATTGGACTAAGAGATTTTGTATCTCCTTAAATTTTTAAAGCATAAATTAGTTAGTTATCTTTAACCTTGCCATGGATTGCTTATCGGCTGCATTAAGTTTTATGTTGAAAACGAAAACTATGATCATGCATGCAGATTCACTTTTTATGATTGTTAGATCCAAATGATAAAGTATTGCATTATTGAATGAAATGAATAATTCAAACTCTTGATAGGTTATGGTTGTATCAAGTCATTATAGATTTGCCTAAAAAGGAAATTAATGATGAATTTAGTCCTTGAATCAATCTATTTTAGATGTGATAGAAATTGTATTGAATCCTACCTTAATCATCTAATAGATTTAAAAGATGCACTATTAATTTTGTAAGCCATAAGAAACTTTAAGAATTAATACTTGGGATAACATTAGCAATATGTTAGCTTTTCAATTTTTGATCCAACTTAAAGAAGAGTAAAATAACTTTACATACCATCCCTATGAGAAAATTTCCAAAACACCCACCTATAGGATGCTGGAAATTGTATGGAGAAATAATTTATTCTCTTGTTGAACAGAGAATATTCCATTTTGATTCTTTATTTCAAATTTAATTAATAATCAATAAATTAATTATGAATAACTAAAGTAACTTATAATGGTCTTTAATATCCTAAATATCTAATTTTGCAACCATAAAACTTTATAACTTAAATGCCTTATCTCCTCCCTTAGCCGTCAGCATGAAAGGAGGAATTAAAAAGTTTGAAAGTTATTAGTCATCATAGTGATGACATCACCTTATCACATCACATTCCTGCAGACCAGGGAAAAGTTTTTAAAAAAATTAGTTGGGAGCTTGTTTAATTTGTTTCTTTAGCAATTTGTTTTGGGTGCCTTTTTCTCAGGACTACGCCTGCTTTGTTTTGGGGCAGAGTGCTACCCTTTGATCAACACTTGGGTGGCGCTTGACCTTGGGAAGTGCTCACCCAAGGTAGGGGTAGATGGGTTTATAGGGGTAGAGGGTTAGTAGGTTAGAGTTAGCTTGTTAGGTGTAGGTTAGTTAGTTTTAATTATTTTAGTTTGAGTTTTATTCAATGTTTTAAAATTTTGTTAGAATGTTAAGGGGTTAGTTTAGATGTTAGTTAGGTTAGATTAGTTGTTTTAGTAGTTAGTTTGTTAATTTAATTTGGGTTTTATTTAATGATTAAAATATGTTAGTGGTTAAAATTTTAAATTAGAGTTGAGTTAGTATTTTAGATAGTCATTGCTTATGATAGGTAGTTATTATTGTTTAGAGTATTATAAATATTTATATTTATATTTTAATAGCTTTAATTTAGTATAGTTTTATTTTTTTATTTTGTCAATGAAATTTGGTTAATTCTTCTTTTAATAGTATTTAATTAATTTAAAGATTAGATTACGTTAAATGTAGTTAGTTTAGTTTTACAATTAATTTAGTTTTTGATCAACTTAGAAAATCATAACGTAATGATTAGTTAAAAGATTAGTTGATTTTGAATATATACTTTCAATGAACCTAAACTCGAATGCTTTTACATTGCCATTTAAATAATTGTTTCTTATTGTTGTAGTTAATGTAAGAACAAAAGTTATCGATATCGATCTTATAACAAAAGTTTCAAAACTTAATAATGTAATCGTCCTCATGTTATAATCTTAGACATCTTGTAGAGAACCTATACGTAAAATTTTATCTCAATCATTTCATCTTTAAGCACTTTATTTAATAACTATATCAAAAAAAAAATGTGTGTTTTTGCCCTCGTAGTTTGGGCATGACAAGTAAATTGTGAGCCTCTCACCGCAGAAGTCTTGGGTTTGAATCTAGTTGAGATTAACACATTTAAATAATTAATCTTAACAATAATAAATAATCTAGGCTTCAGTCGATTACATATTAAGAAAAAAAATATTATCATAAATCTAGGCTTCGATCAATTACCTATAAAAAAGTACTATCATAAATCTACTTGCCATTAAAAACAATTTGAATAAATAGAGGAAAAATAATATTTTGATTAAAAATATATATATTTAAATAATCATTAGAATAAAAATATTTTAAATAATCATTACAATGAGAATATTTAATCATTAAAATATTTATTTCCACTCTATCTATGATAGATATAATATAAACTATATTATAAAATATATATAGAATATAATTTATTATTATTATTTAAATACTATTAATAGTATATTAGAACTAAACTATAGAAATAATTGTAAAAGTAAATGGAATTATAAATATTATTGATTTGTAACATAATGTCTAAAATGAAACCACTAAGCTAAAGCGTAGAGAAGGGCCCACCACACTCAAAGTGCCCTTATGATATCTTACATCCATTTTTCCACGAATATCGTGCCTATTGGATTGGAGACATGCATCGGCTTAGCATTTAAGTTCATTAATTTTTCTCTCTTCTTGCATTTTATTTTCTAATTTTTTTTTAAAAATATGGTGACTGTGAAGTAGTTTATTTGTTACATTATGATGGTTAATTGCTCTATATTATTGTTGACAATAAGCCCCATGTTGCATGGTTGTAGTAGAGGATACATTGTATGAGCAACTATGGAATACTTGTGATGGGTTGTTGATTACCATTCTATAGGTTAGAGAGTGCATATTTTCACAAGGGGTACATGGCATCGTAAATATTCCTCAACAACACGGTACTAACAGTTCACCAAAAAAAAATTCTGATGGCAGGACTCTGACAAGTATTAAATAGGATCTTATTTCTATTTTTTTTCAATTTAAAAAAAGAGAGATTATACCCAGGAAATTTCATCCAAGAGATTATACCCAAGAAATTGGTCCCTAAGTAATGAAAAATTAGAAATTTGATTGTCATAATGGAATTTAAAGACACATATGTAAAAACCTTAGCTTTTAACATTTTGTAGCTGCCATCAAACTAATGATGGGGGGGGGGGAGGGGGGTGGTGGGGGGGGGGGGGTTGGTCAAATGAAAATATTAGTTCCGCATGGACTAATAAGCACTATACATAAAAACCATTATGTTGCTAACCTGCCAATTTTCATCATCATCACAACTACTTGAAATATAAAGAAAGAATGTTTTACAACCAAATATTGTGTGATAGTTGTAGTTGTGCCTTAAAATGAGTCGAGGTGTTCGACACATGGTCTTGCCAGAAACTAAGACTATTGTACATCTTAAACCATTCAAATTCACTTTCTTGCAAAACCCAAAGTTAAAACATAATTCTCTAGTGATCTTGATTTTCAATTATTGTATCAATTACCTATTTAAACCATTCTTTTTGATTTGCACAATGAAGGTTTGTTACGATGTAAAATTAGATGAGTTTTTTCCCTTGTTACTATTACAAATTTCTCATTGATATGGATCATCCTTAAACATCACATACTAAGGGAAAAAAAAATAGCTTAGAAAAGTAAGTTATCTTTGACAATTTAACACTTTTAGCCTATGAATCAAGCCATAATGTGTGATGTTTAATTCTTTTGGCAGATATGTATGTAAAGTGAAAGAAGAAAACTAAGTATGTGAATTGTTTGACAAGATGTCTCAAAGAGATGAGTCCCATGAAATGTGATGAGTGTAAGAATAGACTAGATGCATGAACTATTTGATAAATTGTATCAAGGATCAAATATTTTTCAACTTATGGAATTTTATTTGCACAAGTTTTTTTGTTAAAAAAATAATTTTTTGTTAAAAAAATAATTTTTTGTGAAAAGATGTTTGCAAAATTTTAGATCCCTCATGCCATCCCTCTTATTAAAGCATTTTGGTCTAAATAGATGTGCAACCTAAGTACAATGTGAGCCTTCCCATACTGCCATGTTAGTGCAGGTGATGGAGGACTAATAACAATTGGAAACTATGATCTTAAAACCATTTTTTGATAGTTGTTTATCGATGTGAGATGAATTTTGGTCACAAGAAATCTTATTGGCTAGTTAATTTGAGAGGTTCAATAGTACCATTTTTGAAAATGTGAATAATGTTAAAAAATTTATTTATAGATCATCACATCCAAGTGAATTGTTTCTTCTTAACTTTTCATTGATTCAACTAGTTAGTCAAAATATTTGACAAGACTTTTGATAACTTTACTTTCCTCACATACAATAATTACTATTCAATCTAGCATGACATGTTCTCATTTGACCAACTCAATTTTGGAAATTATTGTTAGTATATTTATCTTAATCTATGTTTTTCCCTTTTCTCAATCTTAATTTTTCATGTTCGTTCACCTTTTTCTTCACTAATATAGAGGCTTTGTCTTGATGTTAAAATTATTGTCACTAGTAGACATGGGATATGTGGTATGTAGCTAATAGGAGGACATGTCATGGTTTTATATAATGACATGTATGTATGAATAGTTCAATGGCCATTTTACATCTAAACACAATCCTCATGTCTTTGAACTCAATATTTATAGTGATTATAATCAAGAATATGCATATAAGTGATCTTATTTAATGGTGAGACCAAGACACCAACATTAACCTACACTTACAATGGTAAATATGAATGTCACTGAATTATGGCTCAAGAAAGTTAAACTCACACGTACTATCCTAGAGTCATTATTATCTCAAAATAGAATGTAACCTAATTTATTGAATGCATCTTTATGAACAAGCATAATTTTGTATCTAATATAAATTTAATTTGGAACATAGCATCTTTTTTAACATAATAAATAACTAGTGATCAATTGCATAGGAGGAACATGGGTGATCACAAATGACATGTTTTATGTGAATGCATTAAATAAAGGATAAAACTTGTTGTCATTTGAAATTTATTGCTCCTTGGTGGAAACAAATATTTTCATGAAAAATGAGTTTTTTAAAAAGTCAATACATGTCATATATGGGTATGTGTGTGGAGATTGGGAGTCGAAAAAGAGATATAAAAGAGAGCATTGTTTGTTTGAAACCTCTAAAAACTAATCTTGGATGAGAAATTGAAGATAACAACATTCAAAATTTGAAGATGGAACAAGAATGAAAGTTGTAGGGTTTGACATCTATTTTTGAATTAATTGTTTATTCTTAAATAATGAAAATTAAAATATTCATACTAAAGAAGCATAAGATGTGTTCCTCTTTTTATCCATGGATATAACATAGAAACAAGTATGTTTCTCATAAATTATTGGCTTGAAATTTAATTTAACCAAAATATGGTTTTTATAGTATTGGTAAAATCTATTAATAAAAAAAGAACATTTAAAAGTAGCCAAAGTTGACATGTTCAACAAAAATTAAAGTAATAAATTTATTAATCAACAAAGAACATTTAAAGAAGTCAAAGTTGACAAGTTTAACAACAATCCAAACAATCAAACAACCAAGAGGACACAAAAAATGAAACAAAACTCTCCCAAGACTACCAAATGTCTCTTATATATTCTACAAATAGCTTTTTTTTAGAAAACTAGAGTTCTAGTGATGGATCTAGCAATTTTCTTTTTTTATGGCCTTCAAAGACTTTAGCTAGAGCTCTATATGCTTATTGTGCTTCAAACTAACTTTGAGACATAACTCTATTTTATAATCCAAAGATACATGTGATAAATTTTTCTTTTTATTAGTGAGTTGTAATAATGTACTTACATATTTGAATTGGATATACAAATGTGATAAAATTGATAGGCATGTGTTGTAGCAAATGCTTTGAATACTAAAATTTATTGCAACATTTCAACATCATTCAATTGAGCTATCTCTTGCATGTAGTGCCTCTCTCATTTTATTTTCACATGATATCCTAATGGATATGGCTTTGACCTTATATGCATCTATTGTGTGATCATGTTAGACTTGTGAGAGGTTTTAACCCTTGGGATAGTCTAATTTACATAGTTGCATCGATAAGTGTTTGTGCCTTATGCCTAGTTGTGAGAACCATTGAGTTATGGTTGGTTGTATACTTGATTTGTGATGCTATATCTATTAAAATATTTATTATGAGTTGTGCGGAATCATTATATTATCAGTGTATACATCTAAGATTGACTCATTTATGTGATTTATTGATTATTCTCATGTTAAAATTCTATACTACTTTTGGGATGTGCACCTACTTCAGTTTATTTGTATTTTCTTTCCAATAAGTGAAATATGTTTGAGTTTGAATTTTATTCAAAGAGTATTTGGTATATGTTATATCTTAATCATAAATTTAAAACTTTTATTATTTTGTTGAGAATCCATGAGTTCAAAAAGTTTATGTAGTTATCTCTTTTATTTGCATTCATGATATGGCTATATGATGAATATTTGTGAATTCCTTTAGTATATTTCTGGTTTAAATCTTATGTGGATTAAAATAGTTTATTAATCCATTAAAAAATATTGTGAGGGAGCTTTACCTTATTTCAATTCAAAGGGAAATTGATTTGTATTTTCCCTAATGTTTTCTAAAGGTTACTTAGGCATAGAGTCAGATTAGCTAATCAATATCAAAGAGAATAATCTAATAACCAGCATGGTATCAACAAAAAATCAACAAGATAAGCATCATTTCTAATAGAGATATATTGAATAAATAAAATATCAAAGTCACCATTATTTGAGTTTTTCTTATATTTAAACTCCTTCACATGCCCTCTTTCACCACATTAGGTCAACACTTCACTTTTCTATTTTAAAGGGTCTTCATCCTTTATACTTATCATTTATTTTAATCCCCTTTGGACCCCTTCCCCTCCAAGTTTCCTCTTACATTGGAGGCATCTTGGGATCCAAAACTCTTGAATGATGACTCATATCTTCTTAAGTAGTGTACCATCTTAAATTGGAAGAACTTCAATTTATGACCATTTATCACATATTTAATGTAATTTAATGGTAAATCTACATTTAAGATTCATTTCCACCTCTCTCTTATCATTTTCTTAATGGGATCTAGGTAGGATCAAATAAGTCCTCCTTGGAATTCTATCCAATAATTCAAAAGTCTAGGTAGGATCTATGTACTTCGGTCCTCCCCTTCTCCTTCTTTCAATCAATTTAACTCTTTTTTGATACCAAAATGTGATTTCCTCAAGATTTACACCTAATTTTTGAGTCCCAAGACCTGTTTTGGGACCCCAAGTTTGTCCTAGAAATTGCCACACTTGGTTTCCAAAGATGTAGTGCAACCCTGTATGGGTCCCATTTTGGGTCCTTACCATTGGTCCCTACTTGTGATTTGGTTTAGAACTTAGTATTTGAGCCCAATTGGCTTTTGAGAGAAAGTTAATCTAGAATCCTTTATAATCACGCTCAATTGCTTCATTTGGCATAAAGATGCATAGGTGGATGATAAGCTAAGCCTATGGGAGCACACAATTAAGAAAGATCAAGCTAACAATCACACACATACTTCATGTGGACATCATAATTTTTTGTAGCACATTTGAAACATAAAAAGCAAGGAGTATTGGAAACATCCTTTGAAACAAGATAGATCTAATCTTCTCCTTCCCTTTTATCATTCAAGTAATCAAGATTCAATCATGGACTAGGAAAAATAGATCATGAGTATGGCTTAGAGTACTTTATCTTTGGGGGATTAGTATGATATCTAGGATATCCTTGGATCTATTCATTATTGCTTTGTCTTCATTCAGGCACAAAAATTCATGCTAGGGTTTGGATCTAGGGATTTAGATCTTGGCATTGCACATTTAAAGATCATAGATGAGTATCATATACAATACATTTTACATAATGACTATTCATAGAGGTGAAAACCACCAAAATGGGGTGTTAACTAAGGCCAACCCCCACATAGCCACCCAAAATACTAAAATTCAGATATAGATCTCAGAATGCAAAACTAACCCTTTTTATCATTTATCAGAGCTAATAGATTAGACTCAACATCACACATATTTTTATAGGGCCAAATTAGGTTGGCCCTAAATTAAAGGCCCATAGAGGTCACCCTTGTCAATGGGAGTCACCCTTATCAGATCACGGAAGGATTTTTGGGTTTTGTAGATTTGGTAATTTATAGCTTAGATTTGGCTTTGTTTTTCCTAGGGAGTAGTAGAACAAGTAGAAAATTGGATCCAAATATTTGAGACAAGTCATTTACCTATCTTTGTCAATTTAGTATCCAAAATCTCTACTTTGCATAGATCTAAAATAATTAACTTGGATATTCAAGGGTTTAGTATATTCTTTTACCTATCTTCATGATCATTTGATCTTGGTTTGAGTTGATGCTCTGTTATTACCTGGATTTAATTGATCTACTAAGTTTTAACACCTTTGAGGATTGGTTGAAAATAATAATTTTCCTTGAATTTATCCTCTTGAGGTGTGTAGTAATGTGATGCACTTTGGGTTTGTTCCCTTGATTCACATTTTTTGCTCCACATTTTTGGTGAACCCACTTGCAACAAATCTTTCTTTTATGGTATTAGATTTACTCTTGCATTTTAATTACACATTGCATGCATATGAGATCTCATTTCTCATATGCTATTGCATCATTTAGTTTTTATTCAAGATGTTTCATTTCATTTATGAATATTTTGATGATAGGTTTAAGGATATTACTCTAGATAAGGATATTCCTTGTTAGGAGGATGTAATGGAGGAGGTATCTCATGATTCACTTCCATACTCTTATGCATCTTTTTTAATCAATCTTTATGAAAAGTTGCGTACATGGTTGCTTCTTTTTACAACTATTTGTTCTATTAATGCACCTTGTGTATGTTATGAAAAACATTTGATGATTGTTAAGGGATGTCCCAAGCTTATTGTTAAGGGTAAACCCTTGACCTATTTTGTCGATCCATATTTTGTAGCTCATGCTTTTTGCTCTTAGAATAACCCTCAACCTACTATTCCAATCTCTTTACCACCTTCTCAAAATCTGCTTCCTCAAGCACCTTATTTTCCAAGTACTTCTTCCAAAGAGTATAAATTGGTGGAGAAATTATGAGCTACTCCTACTGAGATTTTTATTTGGGAATTTCTCTAAAATTCACCTACTTACCATGAAGCTTTGCAAAAGGTTGTATCTACTCTTCTAGCTCCTCCAACTAATAAAAATACTATTAATTCCTTTTTGGGTTGTATATATATATATTGTTTTATTCATTCCTCCTATTGTCTTCATTGAAGATGATCTTCCTACTCTAGAAGTTTAGAATAGGTGTGATGCTCTTAAGATAGATGTGTCTATTAATAAGAACACTATATGTCATAATTTAATTGATAATGGTTTAGACTTGAATATTTGTTAAAAGGACATGTTAAAATCTATACAAGCTAATCTTTCAACTATTCAACCGGATTACTTACCTATTCATGGATTTGATATAATTTCTAAACACACTTTGGGGATTATTAAATTACCTGTTAAGGTTGGTCCTACCATCTTAGAGACTTCTATGCATGTAATTCCTTCTACACTTCACATGAAGGTATGTTTTTTTCACAAAAATCTCATGTATACACTTCATACAAATGATGCATCTAACCCTTATTTAAATGCATAATATGCTCAAACTTCTCCTACACAAGACTCTATAAAAACTGAAACTAAAGAAGAACCTATAAAGAATGATAGTCCTTCCTCTTATGTTTCTGAGAATGATTGTGGTACTTTGGATTTTAATCGTACATTCATTGGAGAATACAAAGTGTCATATTTAAATTTCATGAAAAATTAAGATGAATCTAAATTGAAAGCATCTACTCCACTCTTAGGTGAGTTGAAAAACACATTTGTGCCTTCTTCTATCGAAGAACTATCAAAATTATTATGCCTGATTATTATGTTATGACATATATACTTATGAGGCACCTTCAACTTCTAAATCCATGGTTGATTATTATGGTCTTGGATACACTTTGCTAAATAAATCTGGTTTTAATGGTAAAGGTCATGGAAAATTTGAACAAGGTATACAAGTTCCTTTGGATAGTGGATTTCTTGACATACATTAAGATTAAGATTTAATCCTTATAAACAACCTTCATTATTTCATTTAAAGTTTAATCATATTTGTAGTGAATCTCTCAAATTGATTAACCCCGATCTTTTGGATTTTGATACAAAAATTGAAATGGATATTTTTATGGATGATGATGCTTTAATGGATTTTCTTAGAGTCTATGATAATCTTCCTTCTTTTCATGATGAGAAACATAGACCATGTTTCTTAAATGTTGATGGTTACTTTGGAGAAGACATGACTTACGATAACACATATGATGATATCTTATAACTCAAAGATTCCACAAAGAGTAACTTTCTTATAACACAAACCATTAATGTTGAAATAGATTTGGTTGATTCTGAAAAAAGTGATTAAAATTGGAACATGTTTGACTCAAGAAAAACATGAAAAATTTAGTAATATCCTGATTAATTTCAAAGATATCTTTACCCAATCTTATTCAAATATACCTGGCATTGATCCTAGGATTGTGACATAAAATATTGTTCTTATATCAAATGCTAAACCTGTTAACCATAAAATTCATAAGACGAATCCAAGCATTACTCTTCTTGTCAAAGAAGAGATCCAAAAGTTATTGGATATTGGTTTCATTCATTCTATTGATTATTCTCCTTACATATCAAACAATATTTATATTTCTAAGGGAGGAAATGAGATTCAAATGTACACTGACTTTTTGGATTTAAATAAAGGTTCTTTGAAGGATGATTTCCCTTTACCTAATATTAACATGACAATGGACTACAACATGAAATGCTTTATTTCCTTTTAAGGATGGATTTTATGGCTATAATTAGATATTTATTCCTCTCAAAGATCAATATACGACCACATTTATAATTCCTTGGGGAACTTTTTATTGGGTCATGATATCTTTATTTGAATGTTTAAAATAACTAAGAGGGGGGAGGGGGGTAAGAATTAGTTACTCAAGCTCCATATTTACCAATTGAACAAGCAAACACTTAAACATTTTTTTGTCTTACTTATCCTGCTACTCAATCTCTACTATAACCTCTATAGTAATATTAATTAGTAGCTCATTTTCCTAACATAACAAACTTGCAGAATGTAATCATTAAAATGTAAAACATCATAATAACATTCAACACAATTTTGACACCAAGATTTAATGTTGAAAATGACTTTGGGAAAAACCATTAGCAACATATCACCAATTTTTCACTCTTCTAAAGTAAGCCCTATTAGGAGCCAACCCTATTAAAGGTTAGAATACACACTATTAAATGTGACCTAGTTAAACGATTTAATCACCCTATTATGAGTGGGCTTGTTAGAGGACTTTAGAACATTCTATTAGAATGTCACCCAGTTAAAAGATTTACCCAGACTATTAGGTCCTTATAACTATTAGGTCAAACTTGATTAAAGGATTTCAATATATACTATTTACAATAATTATAAAGAAATAATAGGGTTTGATCTATACAAATACAACTCACTTTGTAGTTTTAGATTTCTTTTATGTTCATGTGTTGATTCCTTGATAAGCCTTCTTTGTCATCTTTGTCCTTGATTCACTTGGCATACCTTCTACGAACCACTCTTCTCCTTAAAAAATAAATTAATCCTTCTACTTGAATTCAGTTATCAACCTCATCACCTTTGTTCCATCTCACTAGATTCTTTCTCATGCACATATAGTCTTTGTACTTGAATACCCTTGATGACTCTTTGATCATCCTTTGCACATAACTTGACATATCTAACTATGTCTCTCTCTCACACACATCCACTTCCACATTCACACACTCACACACATATTCTAAGAGTTTTCACATTTACCTCCTTAAATAGGTAATTCTGGTCATTTGTCATTTTTCACAATCAACGTAGATCTTTGGGTTTACTATTAGATCTATCAGATTCATTATATCTATTCATCTCCTTCTCTTTTCTTGAAACTTCTCATTGAATTTTTCCATTAGGCTATTTACCTAATCCTCCCAAAAGTAAATGATCCAATTGTTAAAATTATAGGTGGGAAGATTTACTTCTGAGAGGGGGGTGAATCAAAAGTAGCTAACTATAACCTTAAAAACTTTTAGCTAAGGTCATTCACATGCATCTACCATATCTAATTAACATAAAAGTAAAGACATGCATGAAAATAGATAACACAAGATTTGGTCACCAAGAAACCCTCCAAAATGAGAAGGTAAAACTGGGGTGGGGATGACACCCACAAATTATCACTACAACAATATGTAACTATTTAAGGTTACAAAGTTTGATCACTTCCAATGGTTTGCCCTATGAAAGGCCTGCCCTGTTAAAGGCTTTGCACCCTGTTAAAAGTGACTTGGTTAAAGGATTTACAAACACTCACTTGAAATGTTACCATGTTAAAGGATTTAGCACCTTTTTGAAAGGCTTACAACATGGCTGTTAAACCAACCTATCATCATAGGATTTTCATTCCTAATGAAATGGCTAGAAAGTATTAGAATGTGTTGACTTGATGACTTACAATCTTCAATTGCTGATTTCAAATCCTTGTTTTGCTTAATTTGTTCCTATCCTTCCTTGATCTGATATGTCTCTGCTTGAAGTGTTGAAACTTTGTTCTAACCAACTAGATTCTGCAATACTACTCTTCCTCTAAGTCCTTGTAACCCTCTGAACTTTGCTAGCATTCTACCATACTATGCTCACTCATGCATGAACAAGGGGGTATCATCCTCCTTTTAAAGACTTCAAAGACTTAGGGTTATGTATGAGTCTACGATCAATATTCATCCTTCTTTTCTCACTCAAATCTTTACGCTTTTCCTATTGGTTTCATGCTTTCTCTATTTTTCTTATTGGTTGCATGCTGATTACATAGGGAATGTAAAAAATTCAAACTTATCTTTAAGATCTTTTGAGATTCATCTTAAGTCAGCTCAAAAATGGTTACATATGAGTTTGTGAAGATACAAACTCATATGTTGATCCTGGGTTACTCGACACTTACTGATTGTTGATGCTCGACACATATAGGAATTTTTTCTTACTTGGCTCCTTTAGTAACTCTATCTCACTCAACATCTATACTATGCTTGGAACCTATAGTGACTCAGCATCACTTATCAATCGACACTTGAATCTTGCTTAGCACTTGAAGTTTACTCAGTACCTATTGAATCTCTAGCTTGACACATACTGTAGCTTGACATCTGTATTATACTTGACATCTTCTCAAAATTTGGTTAAGTGTGTTGGCACTTAATTGTCAAAACCAATTTGAGACCAACAATCTCCCCCTTTGACATGAGTATCAAAAACACTTAACTAAACATTATGGATATGATCTCTAATGAGTATAACATACATCTTATTTAGCATATGTACAAAACTTCAAAAACTTGTTCAAATTTTTTTGTAGAAGATTATATACCTCAAAAAATTGTAACTCCCCCTAAGATGATGTGCCATTTCTGTATCCAAAGTTCCTTGTGCCAAATTTGTCTCATGTTGGTTCCATTTTCTATCTTATCATTCCTTTTCTTTTCTTTCTATCTTCTCTGTGTCTGCTCCCCCTTTCACACATCTCCTTGAAATTTTTATATCCTTTTGGATTTGTTTCCTTATCTTTACTCAAACTTTTATTATCTCCCCTTTTGGGTATCATTTATTATCTCCATGTCAAAAATGTATTTCTCCCCCTTATCTACATAATGGATTATCTCCTCCTTTTTGACACTTATGTCAAAGGGTCCTAAGAATGAATGGAATACTTAGCCAAAAAGGTGTTATTCACCTCCATGATAATCTTTAGAGAAGCATCCCAATTGTCCAATGCTATTATTTGGATGGCTATCTTTGCTGCAAGGTGTACTAGGCCTTCTAATGTAGAAAGATTAGGATGTTTCTTTAAAACATTCTCTGCATAGGCCATCTCTTTAAGAAAAACTTCCATGTGTGGGGTTATTTTAGACTATATCTATATCAATTTGGCCTTAATATTAGCCTCTACTATTAATACAACTAACTCCTTTTGGGTGTGAAGCATTGTGGCAAAATGCTTCTCACTTTGAGCTAGATCCTTTGGTAGCTGTGTGCTTGATGCCTTAAGGTTCCTCTCCAAGCTCAATATCTATTGGCTAGTCTCTTGTGTGAAATATGAGGAATCACAGAATTTGGAGTACAATGAGAATATGTTCTCAAGTATTGTTTTTACTTTCTCAACTTTGTTAGCCAGTTCTACATGGAACAATGCTATATCACTAGATATTTTCTCATTAACCTTCATTTGAAATTTCTTCTCAGACCATTCTAGTAACTTAACATTAGTATCTAGGTCTTCATTTTGTAGCTGGTCCACTATGTTGGACAATTGTTCCATGATGGGTTTTGTTTCATTAGGTACTAGCAAGCTGAAAGCATCAAGAATAATGTCTTTAATATATATCAATGCTTGCCTCTACCTATACTCATTCCTAAGTATCTCCTACTTCTTCTTCTTTTCTAGTGCCTCTTGCACTTCATTGATCTATGCTAAGTTCATTGTTTTTTAGTCATCACTTGGTTTGACTATCTCTTCATCAAGTGTAGGGTCTCCATAGTGAAGTACCCTTGCTACCTTGGTAGAGCTTGAGCTTGGTGCTGAAATTTGTAGTGGTATTACATCAGTGCTTAGTTTCTTAGTAGGAGTCCTTGTAGTAGGAAAATTGACTAGAGTTTGTATTGCCTCTTGTTCTCTCTCCTTAGGGGTCTTCTCCTCTTCCTTGTCTTCTTCTATTCTACCTTGATCAATTATGGTGATCAGAGGAGGTGCACCTTGGCATTGTGCTATAGGAGTAGAGGTATCCCTTTATCCTATTTTCTCCTTTTCTTTCTCCTTAGTAGTTGAAGTTACTATCACTATGGAATCAACCTTAGCAGTTGTATCTTATGCTTGTCACTCTCGTGGTTGTCCGCTTGTAGCTGTAGGAGGTTGTGAAGGTGGGTCTTGTGTAATCACCATCTCCTTGGTTATTTTAGCTATTACCTTCTGAAGTTCTTCTACACTCACCAAAATTGAATTAGTACACAACTGTGCTTGTAGTGAGGTCTGGTGAAGGATCTTTTTGAGATCCTCTACAGTCAATGGGTTGATGTTCTAACTTGAAGTATCAAGAACATCCTTCACAATTATAGTTTCTACAGATGTAGGTGTTGTATGTAGAGGACTAGATGGTGGCAATTATGTGTCTTAGACACTCTATTCCTATTATTGCTTCTCAACTGATGCCTCATCACCTTTCTGTGTTTCTTTCTCCACTGCAACTTCTTCCTTCTCTTTCTCTCCTTCTTCCTCCTTCTCATTTTCCTCTCCTTCCTCATCATCATTTCTTCCCTCAAAGGGATCTTCTTGTCCTTCCTTCACTGTTTGGAGACCATATATAACTTTCCACATGAAAGTGGATTTCTTTACAACACCCTCAATCTTATTTTGTAGAATGCTGAAAGCTTTGTATTTGGGTGCAAACTTGCTCCCATGTTTCTTGCTAGCCTTTCTTGTTTGACTTTTGTAAGGTCAAGAATTACATGAACCAATATTGACTCTCTTATTTCTTTCTCCATATTTAGGAAATAATGCCATTTATTTTCAAAAATGGATTATAGCTCCTTAGGCATAGTATTATCAAGTTCAAGTGGAGTAGTTTTGAACTTGGCCATCATAATATAGATAGATTCTTCCACTATGTTCTGCTCTTCTCTACTTAACTTATTAAAATTAATGGTTTTCAATCTAGTTAAATCTACATTATCCCTTATGTTATCACAAACATTTTCAAGGTTAGATTTAGTGGTGTGACTTACCACTCTGAATTGTTCATTGTCAGATTCTTTTGTCTCTTCATCTGACTTTGGGGGTGCCATATATTTTCTTCTCTTCTTCTCTGTTGGCCCTCCTTTCTTTGTGGCTTTCTTCTTTTCTTATTCCTTTGCCAAATTTTTTGTTTCCTTTGTATCTGCCCTTGTAGTAGGCTTGGCTGGGCTTGGCTTGGCTGCTTTCTTCTTGCCTTTTATTTGTGCTGTAGGCTATTTCTGTGCTTTCCTTTTCTTTGGTTTTGCCTTAGGTGCTTCCTGCTTGACACCTTCTTCTTCCTTAGCATCCTCACCCATGCCTTGGGTTAGTGCTAATGGCTCTTGCCCTTGTTCATCTTCATCATCATCTGGCTCATCTTCTTCTACCTCCTCTACCTCTTCTGTGCCTTCTCCAAATTTAGCCTTGAGCATTTGCACCAATTTATCCTTTTTCTTTAATGTAGAAGTTGTTTTCAACTCCATATCTACCTTTGATCTCACCACATCATAAGTACCAAAATGTGGTGCACTCTTGTCTACCTCTTCCGCTAATAATGTTGTTATTGCTGCAGATGCCTCATCAATATTTATTTCATAACCAAGAGGTCTAAGCCAACTAACCCTTGGTATGGTTGCTTGAATATAGGTATAATCAATATCCACAAGAAAGAAAATGTAATTTACATGCTATTCAACTAATGAAAAAAGTATCCTCAGTCTTTGTTTCATGGATTTCTTAAAATCTTCAAAATAGCTGGTCATAAACACTTCAAAGTTAGCTCCCATTTGTTCAATGTATTCATTTACTTGAGCTACAATGGACCTATTTGTTTTCCAGCTAACTTTTCCAAAGGATGGAAATTCATTCTGTACATAGAAAAATATACAAATCAAAATTGCACCAATTTTGCATTGTGCTCCCTTAGTTCTCCTTATTGGTCCTAAGTTCTAATTAATTTGTTGCTATTGCAATTCTATAAGATCATGAGTATGATCCTTCTTAACTGATTTGTAGCCAACATCTACTGCAATGCATGGTACACTATTTAGTCTACTAGATTGGTAAAACTTGTGGGAAATGACCCTAATAGCAAAGTCAACAAGAGGGTCTTGAATGGTATCTATAGTCATTCCTCTCTTGTTCCATTTGGCTCCTGTATTCTTCTCAATGGCTTCCTTTTAGTCACTTCTTAGGGTCTTGGGCTGATCTAGGGTTGGATACCCTGTTACTCTGTGGACAATCCTCTTTGATATTTTAATTGGGCCATCGTCTAACCATAAACTTCCATCATGAATCTAACTCAACACTATTTTGATCCATTTAGTTTTGAAGACAGTAGGGAACTCTAGGGCATGAGTTAAACCCTTCCTTTCAATGATTTGGAACTCTTCCTTCAAACTCCATTTTCACACAACCTATCATAATCTTCTCTAATCTCCATGTCTCCAATAGCACAATCTTAGAATTATAACACCTCCTAACATCCTAAACCATTACTACCTTAGGAGGAATTATAGATAGGGCTTTGATTGGGTCATTTTGTATGCAACTTTAGGATAGGACAAAAATTTGGTTGCTTAACTTCATTTGACACAAGTTGAACTTAAAATGACTCTTTCTCCTACGGTTTCTTAGAACTAGAGGCAATTTCTACTATCTAAGGTTTAAACACAAAGAAATTTGAAATTGTGTAGCTCAACACTAGTATAAATACCTTGGAATCAATGAAACTGTACTGAATCTGCATATACATCTACTCAAATGCTTGGAATACTACTTAGAAATTGTTCAACTCTCTTCTTCATCTTTTCTCTTTGTTCATGATGAGGAAAAATGATTCAAAATGCAATCATATACCCTTATTTTGTAGCATTTAATGCTTAGTGCATTTATAGTTGTCCACTTAGCTTCTTAAACATTTCTGTATTACTCGACTTCCATTGTCTTTCAACAGTTGAAATCCACTAGAGTTTCCTTTACTCAGCTTCAACTAAAATTTCCCCTCACTTGGCTTCCACTACCAACTTAGATGCAACTAATCATTTGGCTTCTACTGACTTTGGCAATCAACTCAGCATATATTGGAATTTTTCCTGACATCTGAGGACAACTTAACAACACTGGTGAAAACTTGAAGTTTTAACTTTGCATCTCTCTTCATGCTGATCTATTCTTTTCAAGACTTGCTTGTCTTAGAACTGATGCATGATAAAGCTTTGTATATTAGTCCTACATACCTTCTTTTTCTTAGTTGGATGAAGTGTAACCACTTAACCTTTTAGGTGAAGTGATCCCTTCATTTGATGCGCTACTTCCATTTTTCTTCTTCCATGTTTTATTCATTTCTCCTCGGATGTGTTTGACATCTACCTTTCCTTTTCCTTTGTTGAACTTTGATTTGGGTTCCTTTGACCTTGTTGGGAAATTCTTGATGATGTGAGTAGTTTTCAAGCAACTGAAGCATGTGGTTTGGCTCAACCATCTGTTGTAGTTTCCACTGAAATGTATTCTTATGTTATTTTTAGGGATGTGTCCATATTCTTGATAGTGGTGACAACTATGCCTGGTGTTGTAGTCCCAATTGTAGTGATATCCATTATTATTTGCCCTTGGTGGTTGATTAGGTGTCTAC
The DNA here is from genome assembly GCA_028749045.1 of Cupressus sempervirens. Lineage (NCBI taxonomy): Eukaryota > Viridiplantae > Streptophyta > Pinopsida > Cupressales > Cupressaceae > Cupressus > Cupressus sempervirens. Next base: position 530,308,560 of record CM053791.1, on the reverse strand, counting down.
ATAGGCTTTGATCTACACTCAAAAGCTTTATGTTCATACTTTTTGCAATTGTAACAATGACCTTCAAATCTTGGTTTTCTGATAGTTCTAGTCTTGCAGTCATGTGCTTGATGTCCTTGCTTGTTGCACTTGTGACAGTGACCCATGTTTTTAAGTTTTTCACATTGATGGACATTCTTGCTCCTACACACATTAGAGATATGCCCCTTTTTACCACAAAGATGATAAGTAGGTTTAGTGTTCTTACCTTTGTCACTGCTTTCTTCTATAGTCTTGGATGACTCTCTTTTTTTAATGCTGATCTATCCTAGTCCTAAAGTATCATTACTAGCTCTTGGTGATTTTAGTAACTATTCAAAGTACTTGATGACCTCATTGGGTTTTTTGAAGCTTTCTAAAATTTCCTTCTCTCTTTTTAGGTCATTTTGCAGTTGTTCATTTTGCATCTTTAGTGTGGAGATCTCTATGCCCTTAACATTCAGTTCATGATGTGCATCCATCATCTAACTTAGGGTATCTGGCTGCATGTTGGAAATTCTTGCAAGCTTAATTGATTTTTCTTCCAGTCTATTGGCAAGGTTTCTCTTGTCCGCTTCTAGCATAGCCTTATCTTTAATGGCTCTTTTCTTCTGTTTAGTCACTTCACAAAGCATCATGGCTTGATATTCTTGTTCAATCTTGAGAGTTCTCATATCTTCTACTTGGGCTTTATTCTTCTCCATTAGATCTTCTATTGCTACATAAACCTCTTTGAAATCTCCATTTGCAAACACTTTTGAGGTGTTAATCTCCTTATATTGTGTATCATTCTCAGCTATGACAATTTCTCTTCTTCTCTTTTAGGATTTTCTCAATTCTTCCCTGGCTTCTTCCAAAGTATGTAGAGCAAGTCGTACATCAATCACCTAGTTTGCTATGATCTTTCAAAGTTTGTAGACTTTGATTTATAGATATTTTTTCCAAGTTGTAAGGCTTCTCCTTGTGTGAACTTGGCTCTAATACCAATTGTTGAAATTACAGGTGGGAAGATTTACTTCTGAGAGGGGGGTGAATCAGAAGTAGCTAACTTTAACCTTTAAAATTTTTAGCTAAGATCATTTACATGCATCTACCATATATAATTAACATAAAAGTAAAGACATGTATGAAAATAGATAACACAAGATTTGGTCACCAAGAAACCCTCCAAAATGAGAAGGTAAAACTAGGGTGGGGATGACACCCACAAATTATCATTGCAACAATATGTAACTGTTTAAGGTTACAAAGTTTGACCACTTCCAATGGTCTGCCCTATAAAAGGCCTACTCTGATAAAGGCTTTACACCCTATTAAAAGTGACCTAGTTAAAGGATTTACAAAAACTCACTTGGAATGTTACCATGTTAAAGGATTTAGCACCTTTTAAAAGGCTTACAACATGGCTATTAAACCAACCTATCATCATAGGATTTTCATTCCTAATACAATGGCTAGAGAGTATTAGAATGTGTTGACCTAATGACTTACAATATTCAATTGATAATTCCAAATCCTTTTTCTGTTCAATCTATTTTGATCCTTCCTTGTTCTGATATGTCTTTGCTCAAAGTGTTGATACTTTGTTCTAACCAACTAGATTTTGCAATGTTGTTCTTTCTCTAAGTCATTGTACCCTTCTAAACTTTGCTAGCATTCTCCCATACAACTGCCACTCATGCATGAACTATGGGGTATCATCCTCCTTTTAAAGGCTTTGAAGACTTAGGGTTAGGTATGAATCTAAAATCAATATTCATCCTTCTTTTCTCACTCAAATCTTTACACTTTTCCTATTGGTTGCATGCTTTCTCCATTTTTCTTATTGGTTGCATGTTGATTACATAGGGAATGTAAAAGATTCGATCTTATCTATATGATCCTTTGAGATGCATCTTAAGTCAGCTCAAAAGTAGTTTACATCTGAGTTTGTGAAGATACAAAGTCATATGTTGACCCTATGTTACTTGCCACTTACTGATTGCTAATGCTTGACACATTTAGGAATTCTATCTTGCTTAGCTCCTATAGTAACTCTATCTCACTCAGCATCTATACTTTTCTCAGCACCTATAGTGACTCGGTATCACTTATCACTCAACATTTCAATCTTTCTTAGCACTTGAAGTTTACTCAACACCTATTGAATCTCTGGCTCAACACATACTATAGCTCGGCATCTATATTATACTTGACATCATCTTGGAAATTGGTTAAGTGTGTTGACACTCAATTGTCAAAATCAATCTATGACCAACACCAACACCTCAACCATTATCTTCAAAAGGCTTTCCTTATCCCAAGAAATCAACTGAGTTGACTGGAAATCAAAATTTCTCATAATCATTCAAAATGTTATCACTCGGTCAATACTTGATTTTGACACTCGGTCATTACTAAACTTCTTTCTTGGCACTTACACTATTACTCAATCAATACTGATGCTTAGTCAACACTAAGTTTCACAACTTGTACTGGTACTCAACTTGCTTTGTTCTAGTGCTCAGTCAACACTAGGATCCCTTGGTATGAGCTTCAAGTTCCTTAATATTCTACTATATTTTCCATTTGTAACATAATGTAAAGTCAAAGTATAATTAATCAAATGTCCATTTTAGCTTCCTTTTCACAACTCAACCTTTCTTCTAGGTGCTTTTGTTATGAGAAACTTCTCAAATCCTCTTCATCAATCAAATAGATATGACATTTAGACCAAATAGAAAAATGTCTCATCAGTAGATTTGACATCAATGACACATAATAATTATTTCAATTTTAGTTTCCAAAAATCTCCCTCTTTGGCATTGATGACAACATCTTATACATTTTATGAATACAATAACCCTCTTTAATTACCATAAAATCCAAAAGGTTTCACTTCCACGAGTAACCAATATCCTTAGTTTCATTTTGATTGTTATCAACTTATTTCAGAAAACCCTCTAAGTTCTGACTCCATCTTCTAGCTTTTAGGATGTTCTCCCTCTTTATGCATTTCACATGTCTATTCTCTTTTATTCTACTTATGTATATCATCCTTCTTGATGTCACATGTCTATTCTCCTTCTTTGACAACAATTTAAAAGACACTATCTCTTTTGCTTCACACATACTCAAAATTGAAGCCTTGATTTTGAGTACCATTGAGAAATTTAAGCCCTATAAACACTTTTTGATGCCTATATATCCGACTGTACTTTTGAACCCTATGAGGTGTTTAATTCTTCTAGCACCTTGCATTTAGTGCATCTATGTGTTCCATAAATTTAAACTATTGTTTCGAGCCATTTTGTGAAGTACTGTTTTGAGCAATTGCCAATTCTGCATTTTTGTTTAAGTATCAAACAACGACAGGAGGTCATGTTTGCATGTGAATATATTGCACCTAGTAATGTTTCATGACTCACCACTTTGGGAGTCTTTAGTGTCCATACCAAAGAACCTATGTTTTAGATTTTGAGTCATTTTGAATTCATTTGACTAGGTTTTGAATCCCTCAAAGTTGGTCATTTAAAATTGTCATGCTGATGCATTTTTTTTGAATTTTGAGAAGCCTTGTTTGACTTGTTATAACTTTTGACCAGTTGACCAAAATGCTAACATTCCTTTTGTGTTGTATTCTAGGGGTCAAAGACTTGTTATGTTTCAAGTTTAAGCCTATGAAAAATCCATTTAATCAATTTTAAAATTTGATTCTAAATGCAACTTGCAACCTTTTACTAGTGTCAAGAAGTGTAGATTTGTTGGAACCCCTATTCATGATGTTATATCTTGAGATTCATGATAGGTGAGATAAAATGGATTGTACCACTATGTTGTACTCTAAAAATATTTTAAGTGTGCCAATTTTCAAATCTTGATGAATCCATTTGCACACTTTTCCAGGCCTGTTCCATTTGCAAAAATCACTTTTTGTCAGTGTTTCCAATCTGCAAATTTGAGTAGCCTACTTTGATTGCTTGTCATTTGCGCCTAGTTATTTTTCATGAGGACAAATCCTAGATTTATATTTTCCTCATGAAAGAGAATCAACACCCTAATTTTTGTTTTCCCAAATGTCGGTTTACCCAATTTTTGAAGCCAAATCCAAATGCAATTTATTGTTTTCGAACATGTTTTCTTGTAGGCAGTTTTGCTAGGTTAACTTTAATAGTCAATATCTTTTGAATGAGAATTTTTCATGAGATGAGATTCAACAAGGTGAAAGTATGAGGAGAAGAGAATCAATATTTTAGATTTTAGAGCCCAGTCAGATGTTCAGGTCAGTTTTTAAAGCTAGCTGACAAGCCTTGTTAGCTGAAAATGACAAGTTGCAATAAAGTGATAAAATAAGTTTTCAATGAAAAATAAATCCTTGAATTTGTTTCTTGTTAATATGATAGGGACTATTGGATCACCTTGGCACTTCAGGTGTTCGAAAATAATTTTTTTTTTTAGCTAGACCCACTTTGGGGTCTAACTAATTGCATCAGACTCTAGTGTAAAATGAGATGATGACTCTCTATATGGTAGTGGTTCAAATAGACAAAGTTCTTGGGGAAGTTAAGCATATGAAGGAAACGAAGGTGCCACTACATCCACCATATTATGATCTATGTATAAGTGCATGTAGTGCCATGTTTGACATTGATGGGGTACAAAAGATTGTGGATGAAATAAAGGATGACAGTAAAAATAATATACATTGGACAACCTACAGTACCCTACCAAATGTATGACAAATTGAAATCTACTTTGAAAGAAATGGAGAAAAGAATTTCTCAAAGAAGTTTTAATAGATTTGATTCCCTTATAACTTTGTATGGTGCTCTTGGTAACAAAGATGAAGTTTGTGAGATATGAAAATCCATGAAGGAGGTTTTTGTTAAACCATTCTTTGCAAAACTAAATGACAAGACTCAAGAGTTTCAAATGGATGGCCTAAAAACCATAATAGAGGAAATGTTTAAATCCATATATAGCCAGAACATCATATTCTCATTGCAAAATATTAAAGTTAGTTCTTTGACACTACAAAAAGAAGCTATAGCTATTCAAATAGGGGTCTCCACATATAAAGGAAGTCCATGCATTAAATGGAAGTGTTTAAGGGAGCCTACATCAGGGGTATTTCATGGCAACTAGAAGAGACCAATGATAGAGTGAAGGGCAGGTGGCATGCACAAGAAGGAAACTCACTTAGCACAAAAGAGGTGCAAGAGATGTGAGAAAAACTTAGTCTCTGCTAAGGACAAGAAGCCATGTCTTAGAGAGATGATCACGCTAGAGGGAAGGCATCTTTAGAGCAGAACATTGTAGAGAAGTTAGGAATGGAAAGGGATAATCGATCAAACTTCAAAAGCATACTTTGGCCACTTTGAGACCAATGTAGAAGGTATATTTGTTGAAAGTGATTGTAGATGAGGGTAGTCACTTATTGTTTGGGCCATAGAAATTGCACAAGCAAATTTAGAGGCAACATCCCTATTTTAAAAGGGAGAATGGATGCTTTAAAATGAAAGTCATCCATAGTGTATAAAAAGAAGCCTTAGTCCACGGCTAAGATATGAGGTAACCACAAATGGAAGGGAGAGACTCAAATTGGAACTCCTTGATATAAACACTGATCTCCCTAGTGTTAACACATGTGAGAAGTTAAATAATCTTATATGGCTTCGATGGAAAAATTGTCCAAAACAAGGCCTTCCTCTCATTGACATGAAGAACTTGTGAGTGTTGGAACTATTCAAAGGGAATCTCAAAATTCTATGGGAACCTATTCCTACATACCAGCTTCCAAAGCAACTAAGGGAGTTGAATGTTATAAAGTGCACCTGGTTTGTAACAATGCTAGCAAGGATAGAATCACTCAAATGTTTGGAGAAGATGATGTTAGATGGTACTCATAGTCTCAAAAATTTTCCAAATGAGTTTTGCAAACTGAAAAGATTGAGATATTTGGAACTAAAGGATTGTGAAGGTCTGATATCATTGCCCAATCTTTTTGGGCAATTGATAAATCTACTTCACTTAGACCTTTCTACTTGCCAAATATTGTCTTCACTCCCTCCATCCTTTAGTCAACTAATATAAATCAATTGTGAAAGATGACTATGATCTGTACCATGCTTGCTTTTGTGAAACTGGTAATGAAGAGGAGCTTCTGCATTTGGAAAGAAAATGCATGCCAAGAAAGGATAAGGAAGCCCATGTTGCCAGTGGGAGATGAAAAAAATAGACCATGCAAAGAAAAAATGTAGTTAAAATGGCACCATTTGCAACATGAAGTGTATGGAGTACGTCTTAAAGGAGGAAGTTGTTTCAAAGGAGTGCAGATCCACATTTTTTGGAGGAACCCATGTAGGCGGTAGTATGAAAAGAGACTTGCAAGCATAGGAATGAGAATTGCAATGTCAAAGGTGCAGAGCAGGTGCCAAAAAAATTCCACAAGATATCCCACATTCATCATGGGAGGGCCTTTTTAAGTCTTTAAGTACTAAATGACTCAATAAGAAAGTGTCAACAAGACAAGAGGCTTTTGGAAGCCAAGCTCGTATAGGGGCCCCACTTGTAGTTGATAGCTGGATCTGACATAAACAATATTTTGAACAAAGATATGCATGAGCTGATGTGGTGGCAGGCACCAGATGCTGACATGTGTCAGGATCGAAGGGCTGGTGCATGCTCGCAAAACAAAAGTGGTTGACCCTTAAGGAATGCAGAAATGTGGGGATCTAAAACATGGCAGTGGGCTTGACTGGCGATGACGTGGTAGATGCAAGTTTTAGACTAATAATGGAGTGCCATGTGGTGATGATGTGGAAGGTAATGTGACATGGTGGATGATGTAATGATCAAGCAACCAATGTGAGATTGCCACGTGGCACCTAGTCAAAGGAGGGTTAACCTTAGATGGAGACATAAGGGAAAATACTAAAATAATTTTGAAATGTCAATTTTAAAATATTATCTCAAAGTGGCACGTTCAAACACATTTAAATGCAAATAGGTATAAAGCTAAAGTTTATACTTTAGGACATTTTTAAATTTTTGAAAAATGAGTTTGCAGACCTAAGTTATTGTAGGGGAGTGATTTTCAAATAGACTTTTAGGGGGTTCTGGGTAAGAAAATATAGAAATATTATATATCACCAGAATCAGGAGAAGATGAACTTTCCAATTATGAGGTTAGTTTTTGCATAGGAGGTAGTTTGTTCAAGCTGTAGGAGGTTTTGTTCCAAATTCCTAATTTGTAATTGTATTTTGGTGTCGAAGTTCAAAACTGATTTATGGCATGGAAATGACTTGAATGTGGATAAAAGATAGTGAAAATGCAATTGGGGTTGATTTTGGTCACCATTATTCATATCACACCCAAGTTTTTATGAGCATTTCATGATGTAGTTTAGATTTTTGGTGACACAAAAGTTTTCATCATTTTAGCAGAGATATTTTCAAATTAGTTACAGAATAATGATGAAAACCATATCAGATCAAATGGGTGGAGAGATGAAAGAGGTTTTGCAACTGCCAAGGATGGAATTTCAAGTGGACACATGTCATTCTGAGATCAGATCCAAGAATTCACTTCTTGTCTATATCTTTCTTTCTCTGATCCATTGTAGGGGTTCCAGTCTTTGGAGAAAAATCACTCACTATTGTGATACCATTTTTTGGTTCCAATTTTGATGTGTTCCCATACTATGACACCACATTTTCTTCAGCATATTCTCTCTTGTATGAACAACATTAGGAAGGATAATACAACAAGTCAGATCTATTAGGTGTTTCTATGTTTTGATTTCATGCATATGAATGTATTGTTTCAAGGAAATAAATACAAAGAACAACAGATGATTGAGTTTCATTTTAGATCTTGTCTCCTTTCTTAGTGAGTTTTCAATGTTTTATGATCTTTGAACAAAGAGCCTAGGTCATACTTGTAGTCCCTTAAGGTTGTGTGTTGATTCATTGTTGCTTATAATTCAAGGAGTTATGTAAATGCTTCAAAGAAATCAATAGGATTGCAAGTTTATTGAGGGGGATATCAGGTAAGAATGAGATTTAAATTGAACACAAATGTCTATTTACAAGGTGAATGGATAGATCAAATATTTGAAGATACGAATATGTCTCAGGTATCCATATGTATGTGCTTGATTCATGGAATTACCCAATAGATAAGGCACTGATTAGCTACAAGATCATTAGTTCTTATTGCTACATATTAGGGGTTCTGCTGAATTCAACATTATTAATCAAATGCTTTTCCCCCTTTCATGTTGAAGAGTTGAAAAGTTTAACCCTCACTCAGCTTGTGAATTTCCTAGATTTGCAATTTGCTACTATAGATCTATCTTATTGCATAAGTATTAAGAGATATAAGGGTTAAATTTGCTTTGATAGATTCAGGAGTATGTTTTTACATTGGTACCATATTGATTGAATTTGAGGTCCACCTGCGTAGGTTTTATAGAGCCTGAAGTAGAAGAAGGTTCAAGCCTTATAGTTGGCCCAGTGTCTGAAAGGACATGTTGAAAATGGGAATTAGCTGCCCCTAGATGTGTCTTGTTCTTATTGGGGTAATTAAAAACCTGTAATGTTTTAAAACACCAATAGTAGTTACCTTTTGTAAATATATTTCTATCTTAAGGACAACTATCATTGTTCTCTAAGCTTAAAGCTTGTTACATCTCATGCAATGGTTTGAACTATTATGTAATTTTTGGTTTTTGCTAAGTTTACATTTGGTTCAGTTTTCTTGATATAAATTTTTCTAGTGTATTTTCTCTTCAAATCTAATAATACATTAACATTCAAGGATCATGCTATCTTGTCCTAAGTTGTTATGAGTTATATTGCAATGTTATATGATTTTCAAAGAAAATTAATAGAAAGATGAATGCCACCATTTTTCTTTTCTCTAAATCTTGTCTCCATTGTTATTTACTAGTTATCTTGAGGTTGTATGGGTAAAGCTTATTCAATTTAATGCAACTAGGATAGGTTGTATATTAGTTTGTTGTTGCTTTTAATTTAATGAATTAAGTAAACACTTTAGTGATATGATAAGATTTTTAGGAAGTAAGAAGGATATGAATAAGAATAAGTTTTAGGGTAAACTACCAATAATATTGAATGTAATGCTATCAATTAGATCAAGATAGTTGGGTAGACTCTGAATCCCAATGAATGAGGCATTGATCAATTATTTCAATTTTTATATGAAGAGATCATGGATTAACATCAAGAAAAATCTCAAAAATAAAATCAATTATATGTAAATATGAGAAGAATTATGACCAAATATCTACTATAAGGGATAAGTGTTGAATTAGTAAGTGAATGAAGCATGAAGATAATATCTAGTTTTAAATCCTTTTATCCCTCAGGTGCACCCACCTTAGTTTTGCAAGGCCTAAAGAGTAGAAAATTTGTGTGGTTTTGTTGAAGTTAGGTTCAAATTTGGGAGCTTACTTGAGCATAGGGAATAGCTAATCCTTAGACTAAGTGTTTCTTCATCATCTTGGTATCAAGTATTTTGTTGCTTCTATTGGAATTACAATAGAAAAGTTAAAATTCTGGGGTGGGGGGGTGAATCAGTAGTTTACAATAGGACCCATAAAACTATCCCCACATCTTCATTTCATGCATTCAATGAATAAAATGAAATAACATGTAAAGCATGTATATCTAAAATATAAGCAATCACACACATATGACACTAGATATGATTACCCAGAAACCCTCCAATGAGAAGGTAAAACTAGGGTGGGGATGACACCCACAACTCTTCACTACTACAGTAATAAGGTGTATCCAATGAAGGTTACAATATTTTGACCATGAAACATGATCTAACCTATGAAAGGTCTACCCTGTTAAAGGCTTACAAAGACTATTAGGTCTCACCTTGTTAGAGGATTTCAACACCCTATTAGAATTGTGCCTAGTTAAAGGACTTTAACTCACACTTAAGTAAGCACATGGTTAGAGGATTTCACATAGCCTATTAGGACTACTCTATTAAGAGATTTTGACTAAAATCACCTATTAGAATGTCTCGACTTTGATCTCATGGTTAGCACTTGATATCTTGATAATAGATCACCTCTAAACTGATGTCTTCTTGATCCTCCTTAATCAGATTTCTCTTTGCTATATCCTTTCCCTTTCCTCTAATATGCTCTAACTGATTTTGCAATGTAATATCACTTCATAACTCCTTAGCCACTATGAATGCTCTATTTTTGCATGCAAAATACTCTCTTCGCAACATATATAGTTTAGGGTTTTTCCTCCTTAAAAAGACTTTGGTGACTTAGGGTTAGGTATGAATCTATGATTGAAATTCATTCATTTTGCCACTTAAACTTTCCCTTTTGCTAATTGGTTGCATGTAATTGTATAGGGAATCCAACTTGAGATTCATCCTTATCTCCAAAAATATTTAAATTCATCTTTAAGTCGGCTCAAAAATGGTTTACATGGTTTTTTGTGCCATTACAAAAAAATATGTCAAAATTGTGTCACTCAGCATCTAAAGTCTCTGATGCTTGGCATATACTAATCTTTCTATTCTGACTTAGCATTTATGTTATTTGACATGCACCGCTTACTCAGCTCTTATGTCACTTAGCATACACTACCTAATCGACACTTGAGTGACTCAGCAAATGAGTGACTCATCACTCATCATGACTCAACATGCTCTATAATATACATGTTGTGCTCATCATATAATACTTGTTCGACATGAACTAAGTAAATAACTTAAGTGTGTTGACACTCACTTATCAAAACCAATCTAAGATCAACAATCTCCCCCTTTCACATGATTGTCAAAAACACTTGAGTATACATTAAATTCATTACTCTCACAAGCATAACATATCTCTAACTCAGCATTTGAAGTCTCTAATGCTTGACATATACTAATCTTTCTATTATGACTCAACATCTGTGTTAGTCAACATGCACTACTTACTTGGCTCTTGTATCATTAGACATTAACTGTCTACTCGAAACTTGAGTGACTCGACACTCACTATGACTCAAAATGCTCTATAATATACATGTTATGCTCAACATGTACTACTTATTCAGCATGAACTAAGTAAATAACTTAAGTGTGTTGACACTCTCTTGTCAAAAACAATATGAGAACAACAACTCGGTAGTTCAAAAACACAAACAGGTCCAATTGACAAGATAGAGGAAGGGGAAGGAAGTACATTTTATTTCTATTACTATGCAAGGAATAATATAGAGATCATTTGAATAGTGGGTTCATTGGTCTTATCCTTGAAGCTATTTGGGCAATCGGTCAAACCGTCTTCCACAACTCCTAACAGTGTTGGAATCTCCTAATAGGAATTCAAAGTCTCCTAATAGGGACTCATATGTACTAAATGTATTCATAAACTCCTAACAAGGTACATCCTCTAACAAGGAATATTTATATTAGTACATCATCTTGTGGGTTCCACACCCATTGGGGTTTTCCCTTTGATCAAGCATTTCCCTAGTTAAGATATTTGATGTTATTATGTATGAGTATCCTATTGTGGTTTTTGATTATATTAATCATATAGTTAAAGTTTAATAAGGTTGATAATTGTGATATTATTTGGATAACTAATTCACCCTCCCTCTCATTTATATTGGTGGACTATATATTTTTACCAATTATTATCATAGAATTAGGTCCTTGAAGAATAAGCTTAACAACTTTAGGAGATCGATGAAAAATCTTTTTAGAAAGGATAGTCCTAGATTTTATGGGGCCAACTATCATAGTTGGAAGGAGAAGATGAAGACTTGTCTATTGTGCATGGGTCTAAGTTATTGGATCTTGACAAAGAGTGAGAAGACAATTGTCGAAGAAGGAAAACTTTAAGAATATAGTGAAGCAGAGAGATATCTATTCATGAGTAACATGAGAGCTAGAGAGGCTCTATTATCATCTCTTCTAAAGAATGAATACAATTAAGTAAAGTCACTTCAAACATCTCATTAAATTTGGAAAGCATTAGAATCTACTTTTGAAGGTGATACAAATGCAAATAGAATTAGATTGTAGAATTGGATATGTGTATTTCAAGATGCTAAAATGATGGAAGATGAATCTATAAGAATCCATATTGGTAGAATATTAGAAATTTTTGTAAGAATTTGGTCTCATGGTGGAACCAAGGAAGAAGATGAGGTAGTATGAAAGATCTTGAAAATTTTGACACCACCATTCAAGAAAGTAGCCCAGATGATTCAATTATTAATACCTTGCATTAGGGATTTTACCAAGGAAATATTTCTTGGAAGATTAGAAGCTAAAAAAGTAGATCTGAGACAATCTAGAGATCTAGCAAGAGTGAGAAAAACTTTCAGTGTCTTGAACATTCGACCTAATTTGACAAGGAGTGCAAGCATATGTGGAGATTTTGCTAGATCAATAAATCTGATGAAGACAAGAAGATTGAGGAACGTATAACCCTTCTTGTGAGAAGAGAAAAAGATGGTAAGAAATCTTTTAAATGTTGGACTTGTGATGAATTTGGTCATTATGCATCTAAATATCCTAAAAGAGAGAAAAATTATAAGGGAATTTTCCAGCGTAGAAGAGAGAGAAATTGTTTGTATGGAAATGAAGATGAAGAATCTAATGAGAGAGGTCAAAGTGAAAATGATGATGAATTGGGATTTGTGGCTATCAAGGAAGATGATCTTGATAGAGAAATTAGAGAAGAAAGAGCTCTAGTTTCCCAAGATAAAAAGAAATATGATTGGATAATTGACCATGGTTGTTCACATCACATGATTGGTGATATGAATAAGTTTGTTAAGTTTAGGAATCATGATAGAGGTATTGTTAGAGTTGGTAACAATGCAGCCTGCCATATAATAGGAATTGGATCCATTACTCTTGATGGTAAAAATAACATTGATGATGTTTATTTTGTTGATGGATTGAAGCATAATTTTTTGAGTGTAGGACAATTGGTGGACAAGGGTTATCAGTTTCACTTCACTGAGAAGACCTACATTATCAAAGATAGAGATGGTAAATTGATTGGAACACACATAAGATTTAGAGGTAATATATTTTAGTGAATCCCACTGAAATGAAATGTTGGTTGTGGCATAAAATATTCTATCACGTAAAATTTGATAATATTGTGAAATTTGGTAGCACATTTGCAGTCAGAGACTTGCCTAAGATAATAAAGCCTACTAATGTTGTTTTCAAAAAACGTATTTTGGCTAAACAGAAGAAAGTGTCATTTCCTAGCAATAAGTTCACTACTAAAGAGAAGCTGGAGATTGTTCACATAGATTTGAGTGGTCCTTCAAGAACAAGAGGATTCTTTGTGTTTTGGTTTTAGAGGTCATAACAAGGATCAATAATTTGAGACTCAAAGAAACCCTAGATTTGAAAGATTTGATCACATCTTTCAACTGGCTAGGTATTTTGATCTGAAATTTTTTTTGTACGGTTTTGATGCATCAGAGAAGCTTAGATCCAATTTTTAGATTTTTCTGAAATATTTTTGACATTTTATGATTTTTCATTGATTTTTCATGAAAAATTATTTTTAGGAGTAAATTAACATATTTTTAAATTTTTTTATAGTTTTGGAAATATCTTAGAATTTTAAACAAAGTTAGTTCTTTGTGTTTTGATTTTAGAGGTCATATTAGGGGTCAATAATTCAATTTGCAAAAATTGGTCTATTTTAAAAAAATGACTCCCTATAGCACAAATTAAAAGATCTTTTCAAAATTCTAACATTTTTGGAAAGCTCTCTATTTTTTGATAGGGGTCACTTTTTTGTATTTTGAGTTTTGGATCAAAATTCATATCATATAGATCCGATCTTTATGACTAAGTCAAAAATCAATTAAAAAAAATGGTATTTAATGAATAGCTTGCATTTAATTTTTACAATGAATCAATGCATGATGTGAGCTTTCATTTGGGTTACTTGCTGATTATTATCACTCTTAAAAATCAGATTTTTAGATCTAACTCTAGTTTTGCATGAGTTGACATATATTGCATATCTTGTGTTTGCTTGTTTTGTTTGTTGCTTTGTTCGTTGCGAGCGAGTGTTCAAGCATAAACAAAAGGTATAATAAAGAAAAGATGCATTGCAAGGATTACTAGGTATTTTGTTTGATCTCTAAAACATTTAGATTTGGGATTAAAATTAAACCTCTCATGTGTTTCACTTGAGTGTTTTACATGCTTTCATAAAACACATTTCAATTGATGTTCTTAATGGGAAATGAATGAACATAGATTTGCTTTCATACAAGTTTGTGTAAGTGAATGCTTGTGTTTAAACCTTAAGTAATTCTTGGTTCCAATATCAAATATCACATTAAGTTATTGAGGTCATGGATTCATTCCTTGTTTACATAGGGAGTTGAATGCACCACTTTGTGGACTCACTCTATGTTTACTTGGAAAGTTAAATATTCCATTGTTCAACCCTTTTTCATTTGTGAGTAGTATTGATTAGCAGTCTTAGATTACTTGTGATTGATCTAGATTGCTATCTTGGGTTATTGGAATCGCTAATCTGTCGACCCCTCATTTCCACCTTGTGGTTGCAAGATCAATGCCACATTAAGGGGGAGGGGTCTACAGGAAAGAAGCATTAATTGCTCCACTAGGCAACCCTTTTGTGCCTTTTGGAACTCACTTGTTTTCTAAGGTGTCAACTCACTTTGAGTTGGTGTGAAGAGTTATGTGTTCCACTTTTGGACTCACTTTGAGTTTGTGTGAAGGGTTAAATGTTCCACTTTTGGACTCGCTTCACATTCTCTTGAAGGGTTAAATGTTCCACTTTTGGACTCGCTTCGCATTTACTTGAAGAGTTAAATGTTCCACCTTTAGTGCTCTAAATACTTTTGATAGTGAATTACTTAGTTTTTATTTCTAGGAGGCCTACTTGGGGATTTCATCACCCCTTGGGATGACCTCAACTCCTGTGTTCTAGTGAAGTATAAATATCGGGAGGTGAATCCAAAGACACCTCTCTTGGGAATTGAGTTTGATATCACTCTTGGCTAAGCCTCAAAGAACTTTATACCTTTGAGAAGTGAAGGAGGAGATTTGGGTTACCGTCTCCCCCCGGCTCTGTGAATTTGGATTCTTCTCATCTACGGATTTGGGCCTCACGTACCTTGTGTATATTGAGAAATCCTTTTAGAAAGCCATGTATATCCTTGTAGGCAACTTGATAAGGTGTTGTTGTGTTTTAAGTGCCTGCTAAAACATTGTTAAGAACATACACAAGTAGAACCTTTAAGGAGTAGAAATACGAAGTCACTATACTTGTTCATGCGCAAGGTTGCTTTGCCCCTTGCTCATTGTTTGAAGACTGTTTGCTTGAAATCCCTGTTTGCTATCTTGTGTGCTTGGTTCATGATAAAGAATCTATTGATACATCTAGTTGGATATTTAAAATGAACAAAATCTGAGTTCTTGAGTTGAGACTTTACAATTGAATAACTTTGTTATCCCATTATTTTTAGTCTCCCTAGGTTGGTCCTATTTGGATTAGGCTACTTACCCCATTGTTAGAAGCCTTTTTGCACCTTAGGTTATTGTGCTTTGACCTCTTGAATTAGTAGTCATTGATTTCACAAGAGATCTTATTTGGAGTTGGTGAGTTAGAAACCATCCTTGTTGAGAAAGATATACACTTGGATCCTTTGATATTACACTTGGAGAGTCTTAGTAATCTCTTGTCCATTCACTTTCATAAAAAAAAATCAATTTTAATTATTTATAATTTAGGTAAATCATTCTCCTGGTCCATATGTGCTAGGGTATTCACCCAAGTTTGTGAGCACCTCTGTGGTAGTGTTGGTTTATGCCTATTGCAAAATTCTATCTTATCACATCTCTTTTGGACAAGTTCTTAGTGTAGTTTTTTGTTTTTTCTATTTTGCTAGGTTTTTCCTACACTTTTAATAATCTCGCTTAGGTTAATAAAGCATGTCTTATTAAGTGAATGGTTGTGAGGTGTCACCTTCCTACATGTGAGCATCCATTAGCTATCTTGGGAAGATACTTTGCTATCTTTAGTCCGATAGATGGTTGCTCCTCATTGGTTGGTGTTGCCACCTCCTCCCTCTTCCTAGCCTATATAAGCATGCTACCTGGCTTGTAGTTTTTTGAAAAAAGAAGTATGCTCTTCTCTTGCATCTTTGGATGATCTTGAGAATCAGAAAAGTTTTGACAAAAACAATTTTCCCCTGGGGTTTCAATCTCAAATCTGACAACCAACTTGCATATTTAGAGTTTTCAATCAGTTTTGCAAGTTTCAGCATGCCATTGATGGACTTAGGAAGCTGATCCAACATTTGCATGTCATATTTTGGTTGCTAGGGTCATTTTTTGATTTTTGGAGCTATTTTTTATTGTTAAAGGCATCTAATTTACACTACAGCAGCATCTTCTGTACATCAACAAGAAAAACATTTTTTGAGTTTTGTTCGCAGCCTCGAAAAGCCATCTAGGTATCTTTTAGATTTTGCATGCAAGCTGTATATTTTGCAAAATCGAGCATGAAAGGCTATAGCCATACCCCTCTCCGTTGGTAGTCGCAGATTTGAATGCAGTTTTCAAATGTCTCATTCTTGCTCATACAGACTCTGATTTTGATGCATCTTGTTATGAACTTGGCTATTTTTTTGTGCTCTATCCACTAGTGGAGTTTTTTTTTGATTTTCATGCATGAATTCTTCAAAAATTACAGATTCTCAGCCGTGACTATGCACAGTTTTCATTTTGGAAACTTTAGAGGATCATAACTTTCTCATACGACCTCGTATCAAGGCGATTCTTTTTTTGAAAGTGCATATTTTTTGAGTAGATCACAATGGTGCTATTTGTTTCCTTGATTATTGTGCCCAAGTTTCACTTTTAGCATATGCTCTTCATGAGGGTTTGTAATGCATTGAAATCAAGACCACTAAGTATTTCTTTCTAGTGGTAGTTGTAAATGCACTAAAATAAAGTGCCAAATCATATTTCTTTGGGGGGGTTCTTTGATTGAGTAAAAAGTGGGGGGCATTGTCGTGGCTGGGTTCTCTTCTTTTTAACATTTCTTCTCTGCATTTCTTCATCATGGATCAAATAAATATGCCCATCCTAACTTCATACAATTACTTTGAGTGGAAATCACGCATGAAAATTCACTTAAGGAAAGCTGGATTAAATAGGATAACTATGGGACTTGAATCTGAACCTGCTAAAGATGAAGATAAGCCTAAGTGGTTTAACAAATGTGATGAGGCATTTGGAACATTGTGTTTGTCTATTTCTCTTGACTTGCTATTTCACATTGAGTCTTTGGATACACCAAATGAAGTATGGACAAAGCTAGAAACACTATTTGGCACACAAGATTCAATGAGGGGTCATATGTTGAAAAATGAATTAATTAGTTTGAGTCCAAGCAATTTCAACACAATCCAAGATTTCTTTGCCAAATTAAAATCACTAAGGCTGCAGTTAAAACAATGTGGAATTGAAAAGAAAGATGAACAACTGATTCTTAGTATTCTCTCTAAGCTAAGTTCAGAATATTCTATGTTTGTCTCTACCTTCTATGCTACTAAGGGTGCACTTGGTACTCAATTCACCATGCCATCTTTAGATGATTTTGCTATCAATCTCACTCGAGAACAAGACAAGCTAATCCAGATGGGCACTCTTAAGTCTTCTAAGTCACATGCCTTGGCTGCCAACCAAGGCACAAAAGAACAACAAGGACAAAGTAGTGACAACAATAGTAAGGATAAGAAACAAAAGAATAGCGAGGAGAAGAAGGATCAGATATTGATTTCTTCAAAAGCAACTAGTGATACACCATCTTCCAAGGGCGATAAGCCTAAGAAAGAAAAGGTCAAATGTGCCTATTGTGAAAGACTTGGTCATGATGAACATAAATGTTTGTAGAAACAACTTGATCACTTGACATACATTCTTGAGAAGAATAATATCAGTGTTCCTGAGTCTATCAAACAAAGTTCTAATGAAGGGTCTAACAAGGAAAAAGAAAACAGCAAGGGGAAAGGAAAGGGCAAGGCCCTTTTTGCAGTTGCTTCCTCACCATCCACTTGGGTTCTTGATTCGGGTGCTTCACACCACATGGCTTCATCTAAGGAAAAACTTGAATCCTTGGAGCCGTGTACTATGCCTTCTATTTTGATGGGTGATAACACTCTTGTTGAGGTGTGTGAGAGAGGGTCTATTTATGTGGGGGATGGCACATTCCATGATGTTCCTTGTGTACCCTCATTGTCAACTAATCTCCTATCGGTACACTAGATCACTCACACAGGTTTAGGCAAGCGGGTTGAGTTCACTCCTGATCACTCACACAGGTTTAGGCAAGCGGGTTGAGTTCACTCTTGATTCAGTGGAGATATGTGAGTTGCACAATGATTTTACAGTTGTAGTTGGGAGAGCAGATCATCAGTCACGACTCTATATGTTTTCTCACTTTGTTCCTGATCCTCCTTTGACTATTTCACTCACTCACTCTAATGATGTGAGTAGATTATGGCATGAGCGATTTGGCCATCTTAACTTCCACTACTTGCATCAGCTTAACCAGTAGAGCATGGTCACAAGGTTGCCTTCTACTTTGACATTAGAGTCACTCGGAATACATGATAGATCTTCTAATGGGTCAGATTCACTTGAGCAGTCTTCTACCTCCACTTTTGATGTAGAGAGTGATTCAGAGGACTCACCTCCTTCCTCTCCTAGTCATCATTTATAGGTTGATGATTCTCCTCTAGATTCTCCATCTTTTGGTCCACTTTGGGCTAGACAGACCTTGCAGTTTGTAGGTGATTAGGTTGGGGATCCATCAGATACCAAGCAGACTTGTTCACAATTCTAGGATGCTCTACATATCTTCATTGCTACTGTCTCAAATCCACAGTCCTTTCATGAAGCTTCTGGTATTTTTGAGTGGGATACAGCTATGCAGGAAGAGTATAGTTCCTTGATGAGGAACCACACTTGGGATCTTGTCCCTTTTCCTAAGGGAAGAAAAATTGTTCGATGTAAGTGGATCTACCGGACAAAATTTGTAAGCTTTTCTGGAGGTGCGGGATGCTTCATCTTTTGGGGGGGCCTCTTCCTCTCACTTGGAGTCCTAATTTTCTTTGGGGAGTCTCTTTTCTCTCTCTTTTGGGGGAATTTTATGTACATGGGTACCTCATCAGGCTTGACTTTCTGGGACCCATTTCTACATCCACCTAAGCTTCGCTTATTGGGGGGTGTTAGTGTAGTTTTTTATTTTTCCTATTTTTCTAGGTTTTTCCTACACTTTTAATAATCTCACTTAGGTTAAAAAAGCATGTCTTATTAGGTGAATGGTTGTGAGGTGTCACCTTCCTACATGTGAGCATCCATTAGCTATCTTGGGAAGATACTTTGCTATCTTTAGTCTGATAGATGGTTGCTCCTCATTGGTTGGTGTTGCCACCTCCTCCCTCTTCCTAGCCTATATAAGCATGCTACCTGGCTTGTATTTGGATCTCTTGTTTTTGCATCCTCTTAATGCTATTTTTCTTCCAGCATTTGCATTACTCTCTTGGAGACTAACTCTATGATGCTATTTTGATTTTGTATCATTTGCATTCATAGTTTAGATATTTATTCTTTGCACTAGTTTTCTGGGTTATTAATCTTTTCAGATTCTAACACAAGTTAGTGCTTTTACTATCCTAGTTTGGTACCAATGTTTCTTAGGGTTATCTTGTCAATTAGTACCTTTTCTTTCATGCCGGTTACAACAAGATATCAAGTAGATCAAGAAAGCAACCTCAAGTTGTCTTTAAACAATTACCTTTAGTTCAAACTTGTAGAAGATATAAGGGAAAGGAACCTATGTCTATTCAGTCACCTGAGAGTATTCCAGAAGTTTTATGTGACCCTAGTGGTGATCTTATTGAGTTTAGTACACCCTTAGCATCACCTCATTCAGCTATGGATATGATTTTTAAAAGAGCTCCATACAAGAAGAATCAAAGTAGTGAGTATAATGTTGACCTTTTGAGTGGTGATCCCACTCATGGAAGTAGACCAACTTCACTCCTTATTGAGGATAGGTATTTGGATGCACATCAAAGGGAAGAGAAAAGTAAACATTATGCATATCAAGAAGAGGAAGCCCAACACGATGATCAAATTGGTGAGCCTTCTAGTGCTCGCGTGAATGCAACATTTACTGGTAATCGGTTTAGACAATCAAGACCATGTACACCACTCATGACACCTTTAGGTTATGCAAGTGGAAGACTCAAAGCAATTGATCATGAAAGAAAAGCCCTTCTAGAAGAACAAGGTAAGAAGGAAGAACAATTTCAACACCTAGAGGAAGAAAGGCAAGTTATTATTGAGATGGAAAGAAAATCTTGTCAAGAAGAACAAGACTTTTTCAACACTTCACAACTTGACAATCAATTCAACAATGTGCACATTGGTGGTGGAAAAAACTCTCCCCCATCTACCCCTCCCAAGACTCCACAAAGTGGGAGATATTCAAGAACATCTTCACAATCTCCTGCTCCTAGAGGAAGGAAAACTTCAAGACATGATTATTATAGGAGACCAACATCTCCTAGAGTTTCAAGAAAACCTTCACAACAAGCTCATCATGGTTCACAATATGGAGGTGGTAGCTCCAAATTTGATATAATTCTGATGATTTCATGGCTTTACCACAAGATCCACATTTTCAGCAACGTATGGAAGCATATATGGACCAAAATAGATATGCATGCTTTCAACATTTAATCAACAAGGGTGCTAAGGTCCCTTACAACTTTGATGTGGATAAAAAGATTCAAAAGCATGATCCTTCCATGAAAGAAGAAATTTATGAATTGAAGAAACAAATGAAGAAAATATCGGCACCCAAGAGTTCTTTTTCATTTGATTCAATTTGTCTAAATCCTTTTGATAAGAGTGTTGACATGAAAGATTTTCCTAGAAAAGTTGAGATCCCCCAATATGATAAATATGATGTAAATGGGGATCCAAATGATCATGTGCGTCAGTTCTATACTATGAGTTTTGAGTTTCATCATGAGGACTCATATATTATGAGATTATTTCCAAGGAGTCTTAAGGCTCAAGCCATGGAATGGTTTACCAATATAACTCCTCCTGTTAAGACATTCCCTGAGTTAATTCAAAGATTTTTTCAACACTTTTCATACAATCTTTCATGATCTATCTCACTATTGGACTTATGTCACACAAAGAAAAATCAAGGAGAACCCTTTGTTACTTTCTTGCAAAGATGGAGACGACAATGCTCTCGTTATTCTAGGACTATTCTTGAGAAAGAAAAGATTGAAATCCTCATTAGTAATATGGTTCCTAAGATGAAGCATGAAGTTAAGAATATGGTTTTTGAATCCTTTGATACCATGATTGAAGCTGCATTTAGAATTGAGGATGTTTTGAGAGAGCAAGGTATTTTGACAAAAAATGGAAACAACAACAATAATGGTCATAATATCAACAACACAAAGGATAAAGGAAAGAAAATAAATTGGAATAAGAACAAACAAGTGGTCAATGATGGAGTTGTGGATTCCTCAAACCCTAAAGACCAAGCTGCTCTCCATTTGGCTAGTGCTAATCAACAGAGTGAAAAACCAAGATATCAAGAAAGGTCTAAAGGAGAGAAACGTAACTTTACACAATTAGGTGAGACATATGAAGAGATATTCACAAAGCTCCTTGCATGTGATCTTGTGCACCCTTATGATGCTGCAAAGTTCTACATACCTAAAGTTAAGCCATGGTGGTGGGATGAGAAGGCTTATTGCAAGCTTTACAATGGCATTGGACACAATATTGAAAAATGTGGGAGATTCAAGCATATTGTTCAAGATCTTATTAAGAATGGAAAGCTTAAAATAGATTGACTAAATACCAATGTTGATCACACAACATTCAAAGAGCCTTTGCCCAAGTATGAGAAAGGGGAAGCTTCCCAACCTAAGAATGGTGGGGCTGCAATCAATTATACTTATACAAATGCAGAAAATGTTGTCAATATACTTGAGGTTGTAGAAGAAAGTGTCAACATGATGGAAGATAAAGATCCTAATGGTTATAATTTAAATTTGAACTCTCCTACCTTTGGCGAAAAACCTATTTTGGTACTAAGGGGTGCTCACTCTAGAGAGTCATCTCAAGGTCCCCTTGTCATTAGAGGACCCAATTCAAACCAGTCAATTAAACCTAAGCAAGTGTCTTCCCAAAGTTTCAATGTTGTTCCACGAAGTCAAGGTACCCTTGTTATCAAAGGAACTAGTTCAAACCAACCAAGTAAGCCAAAACAAGTGCAATACAAGAATGTTCCTTCAAAACCAGTGGTTAATCCCAAGTCAAATTATAATCTTGTTGATCAATTGCAAAGAACTCCTGCTCAAATTTCAATCTTTGAGCTTTTGGAGTTGTCTCCAAGACACAAGCAGGTCCTTGAGGATGCTTTGCGCATGGCGAATGTCCCAAATAATTTAGACATTGATCAATTCTAGAACATGGTTAATCATATTGCAAGCCCTCATTATCTTTACTTTTCGGAGGAAGATGATAAATCTTTGAGCCATCCACACAATCTTGCCCTTCATATTGAGGTTATGATACATAGGACCCATGTTAGGCATGTGTTAATAGATGGGGGTGCTAGGCTTAATATTTGTTCTTTGAGTCTTTTAAAGACATTGGGTTATTCTGAAAATGTTATTGATAGCAAAAGAAAGATTACTATCAAAGCTTATGATGAGGCAGAGAGAAGTTCAAAGGGGTTGGCTGTCCTTCTTGTTAGGATTGGCCCTGTGGAAAAAGATGTTTTATTCCAAATAGTTGATGTTGGACCCCTTGCATACAACATTTTTCTTGCTAGACAATGGATTCATGATATGCAAGTAGTACAATCTACTTATCATTAGTGTGTTAAGTTTCCTTACAATGGAACGGAGATATGTATTCTTGGGGATAACACTTTGTCTATCAACTCAATTTCAGCAAGTGCTCATGTTCCCCTTAATAGACAAGAAGATGATTTTAATGCAGTTTTAGCTGATTGCAAGAACAAGTTTAAGTCCATAGACCTTGGCATGGGGGGATATCAACTTAACTCCCTCGCTACATTACCAGTTTCATCTAGGTCTTATGGTAACAAGAGATGAAACCTTCCTCTTTAGCTATGACATTATTTGACACATTTGTACAGTCATCAGTGCCTATTCAAGATGAGAAAGAAGATGTGGTTGTTAAAGTTTGGATTTATAGAGAAGAGAAGTATATGTACAATGAAGATTTCACTCCTTCACCTAATGCTTATGGAAGAGGGTATTCTTTTGTTAAGAAAATGGATTTTCTTGGACATGGTCCTCTTAGTAATAGATTGGATGCTAGAGCTGAACCCCTTGATCATCAACTTTTTGGATGCAAGTCTAAGAAGTTAGTAAGCCTAGGGTATGTGGATCATAGTAAGAATGTTGCTTCTATCCTTAATAAGTCAGATAGTGAAGAAGAACAAGAATACATACCTAATTCAGAAAACCAACAAGATATGTGTGAAGATTCGGTCCCTTCTACTAATTTCCTTTGGGGAGATTTAGATAATCTAGTATCTCATGAGACAGTTGCCAATTTAGAACAAGAAAGTGTGACTCTTGATAGTATTGAAGCTTCCACATCCAGACATCCCAAGCATTCATGGTATAAGCATCTTAGTCGAGATTTTGAAATAGATTCCAACGAGTATGAATGGGATTCTTTCTGAGAATCTTCCACAGTTGATATGGATGTTGATATTGTTCATACATATAGTTCTCAACTTGATTTATTTAATGAGTCACGTGTAGGACTAGAGGATTTGAACTCACATGTTGCCTTAGGGGATGATTCTTCACTTTTGAGGATGAATCTTGATTTGGGTAGTTTAGGAAGTTATTTGACATACCTTAAATCTTCAATCACTAGAGATATCATCCATATTCACAATCTTGAACCTGTCATTGATTTATCCCTTGTTCATCTTGACCTAATTGATTGGTCCCAACACAACCAAGAACCCGAAGTCTTAACATTTCAAAATGACTATGAAATAGCCTATTATTTGAATGCCATTGAACTTGTAGTATCTTCCACCAGTGAACCATCTGATAGTATGATAGAGCCAGATATCAAGTACTTTAGTCACAAAATAAAGAGAAAAAAAAAAAGAACAAGAAAAGGAGTTCTGATGGCGAAAACCACTATGGCAGTGTCAAAATCAAAAAGACTAAAAAGAAAGGACGTATCCAAGGGTGAAAACCTCTCTGAGGAACCTAAGGATGAGGTACTTGACTCTCTTCCTAGTTATTTTCAAGATGGATCTTCAGTACTTATTGAACCAACACAAGTACTCAATTTGGGTATGGGTGAAGCTCCACAAATGGTACATTTGGCTCAGTCTTTGTCATCATAAGAAAAAGAAGCCTATACTAAATTCTTACAAGAAAAGAAGATTAATTTTGCATGGACTTATTCAGATATGCTAGGGTTGGACACTAATCTTATTATGCATCACTTATCCATAGCTCCAAGTGTTAAACCAATTAAGCAAAAATTGAGAGAAATGCATCCTCACATAGCTCTCTTAGTCAAGGTAGAATTAGAGAAACTTCTTGGTGCAAAAATCATAAGAGCTATTGCCTATGCCGAATGGATATCAAACATTGTACCAGTTTCAAAACATGACAAAACCATTCGAGTTTGCACTGATTTTAGAGATGTTAATAAAGCATTCCCAAAGGATGATTTTCCACTTCCTAATATAGACACGATAGTGGATATGATCGTAGGTTATGAGATTTATTCCTTAATGGATGGTTTTTCTGGATATAATCAAATTAAGATAGCTCCTGAAGACCAAGAAAATATTGCATTTACTTGTGCATGGGGTACCTATTGTTGGAATGTTATGCCTTTTGGATTAAAAAATGTAGGAGCTACCTATCAACGAGCTATGGCAACTATTTTTCATGATATGATGCATAAAAACATGGAAGATTATGTGGATGAAACCTTGGTCAAGTGTAAGAAAAGAGATACACACTTAGATGATTTAGAAGTCATTCTAGATCGTATGGAACAATTTCAACTAAGGTTAAATCCTAAAAAGTGTGCATCTGGAGTCACCTCTGGCAAATTACTAGGATTCATTATTTTAGCAAAAGGGATAGAGGTGGATCCTGAAAAGGTTCAAGCAATTGTGGATATGCCACCTCCTAAAAACATTAGTCAAATGAGGAGTCTTCAAGGACATCTTTAGTATATAAGGAGGTTTATTTCATAGTTGGTAGATAGAGCTCAACTTTTCAACAAAAACTTACATAAAGAAGTCAAATGTATATGGAATGATGAATGTCAACAGAGCATGGACCAGATCAAGAAATACTTGGCAAATCCTCCTATTTTAATGCCTCCTATCCTAGGGAAACCACTTATCCTATACATTTCAGCAAAAAAATCTACCTTGGGGGCATTATTAGCTCAACTTGATGAACATGGGAAAGAAAGAGCAATATATTACATTAGTCATACTCTTGTTTCATATGAGGTTAATTACACTAGTATTGAGAAAGTTTGCCTTGCAGTTGTGTTTGCTTCCCAAAATTTGTGACATTATATGCTTGCACACACTATACACCTCATAGTAAAAATAGATCCACTCAAGTACTTACTATGTAAGGCTGCCCTCACAGGTAGACTTGCTAAATGGATGATGATCCTTTCAGAGTTTGACATAGAGTATATTGAGCGTAAAGCAATCAAAGGATAAGCCATAGCAGATCAATTGACTTATTTCCCACTACAAGATGATGAACCTATTCAACTTGATTTCCCAAATGAGCACCTCATGTATATGACTGAAAGAACATGGAAGATGTTCTTTGATGGGTCCTTTATGCAAAGTGGTTCAAGAGTTGGTGTGTTGTTTGTTTCTCCTCATGGGTACACAATTCCTAAATCTTACAAGCTATTATTTCCATATACAAAAAATATTGTTGAATATGAAGCTTTAACAAATGGACTTAAAATGGCCATAGAATGGAGAATTATAGAGTTACACATCTATGGAGATTCACAACTGATAATCAACCAAGTCAATGACGATTGTCTAACAAAAAATGATAAATTGGTACCTTACAAGAAAATGGTTGATTCCTTGAGACTCTACTTCACATTCATCTCATTTCAACAAATCCCTTGAATAGAAAATAAGGTAGCTAATGCTATGGCTACACTTGCTTCACTTCTTCAATTAGAGCAACATGAATCAAGATTTGAATTCCTGGTGGAAGAGCTACATCACCCTATCTATGATTCCCAAGAAAGTCATGTTATTTTTACCCTTTTTGGTCATGAGTCATCTCGTTATGGTGTCATTTACTCATACATTCATGATGGAATTATACCTGAAACCTTTAATTGATCTAAACGTAGAAACCTTATTTGAAATGCCTCTCACCATTCCCTTATCTTTGGTGATTTGTATAGGAAGGGTCTAGATGGAACACTTCTTAGATGCTTAGAAAAGGATGAATCTAATCAAGTGTTAGTTGACATCCATGAGGGTATCTGTGGGGGACATTCTAATGGTCTTTCCATGGCTCAAAGATTGCTTAGGGCAGGATACTATTGGCCCACAATGCATATTGATGCAGTAGCTTTTGCAAAGTCATGTGAAAAATGTCAAAAACATGGTAACCTGATACATACTCCAAGTAGGGAGCTCATTCCTTCTATTTCTCATTGGCTATTTCAGTGTTGGGCCTTTGATCTTGTTGGGAAAATTCATCCCAACTCATCATCTGGACACAAGTTTATTATCACTACCACTAATTATTTCACTAAATGGGTAGAAGTTGTCCCACTTTCTGTTGCCTTGGGTAAGGCAGTTTCTTTATTTATTTTGAATCATATTATCTGTAGATATGAAGTGCCTTTTGGGATTATCACTGATAATAGAGGTTAGTTTAAAAATAAGGACCTTAAGCAACCCTATAAGAAGTTCAAGATAAAACAACATTGGTCCTCTATTTATTTCCCGCAAGGAAATGGTCAAGCAGAAGCATCAAACAAAACCATTCTTAAAATCTTGCATAGAACAGTTCATAAGAATGGTAGAGATTGGCATTTACAAATAAATCCAGCTTTCTGGGCCTATAGAATGAGTATTCACACTCCTACTAGGGCTACTCCTTTTTCCCTTACATATGGTGTTGAAGTAGTGTTACCTTTAGAGGTTGAGATTCCTTCACTTAGAGTTTCTCTCAAAGGTCTAGTTTTAGATGAAGACTACCGTGTCATAAGAATTCAAGATTTAGAACTTCTAGATGAGAAATGACAAGCATCATTTGACCATATGAGGGTCTATCAAAAGCATATGTCAAAAGTATTTAACAAAAAGGTTCACCCTAGAGAGTTCCAAGTGGGAGATCTTGTCCTATGTGTGAATCATAAGAATCAACAGAATAGAGATCAAAAGGGTAAGTTTGAACCTAATTGGCTTGGACCTTACATTATCACAACAACTTTTGGTTCTGGTGCTTATTTACTATCTACAACAAAGGGAGAGCAGCTCCTTGATACTATAAATGTCTTGCACTTGAAGAAGTTCTATCCATAATGCCCATTCTATCTAGGGGCATCTTTGTATATATTTGTTGATTTTGAAAAAAATTTAAAAAATTGATATATTTCAAAAATCCAAAAAAAAATATATTGTAAAAAAGTCTAAAAATTGAAAAATGTCCTGAAAAAAATGATCTTCTTAGTGACAACCTAGCAATAGGCACTTTGATGTATCTCCAAAAAAATTATATATTCAAAAAATTCAAAAAATTCAAAAATTCAAAAAATTCAAAAAAAGAAAAAAAGAAAAAACAAAAAGTGCCTTGGTGAAAACCTGGAAACAGGCGCCTTGGTAGAAAAAATACAAAAAAATTATAAAAAGTCCTGAAAAAAAAAAGAAAAAAAAGAAAAAAAAGAAAAACCCAAGTAGTGAAAACCTGGAAACGAGCACTACTTGAGGCCTTTGCACCCCTATTTCTTAGTGCATGTCCTCAACACTTAGCCTTTCTCCATCATGCCTTGTCCTTGTAGCCTTGGTTTGGAATTGGTCTTTGTCTAGGGGGCATAACTATTGTAGCTTTGGTCTCTTGGATGTGTTAGTCTTTAGGACACATCGCAAATGGTGTTTTTCAACACCACCCCAATTGTATTTTTCAATACAACCTTTGACATCGACTATTTTTCAACACTTATTGATTTGGTCTTACCCAGTATCATCATGTGATATTCCCTTCCTACAAGCATTTGATCCTTATCCTCCAAACTCAGTATCAGTTAACAAACTTAAATTTTAAAGGCAACACTTAGTGCTTGACTTATGTCATGATTTTTTCTTTGTGTGCTGATTATTATTGGTTTTTGTTGAGTTTCCTTGTCTGATAAGTCTCTCCATGATGCATCACTAGAGGACTTGGGGTATGAGACATGTTTTTATTTGTTTTTTTCTTGCGGGTGTGGTCTTGAAACTCTAGAGTGTCTCTTGTTGTCACCTTGAAACGTTTACGAGATTTAAGGCATCATCCTTGATTGTTTTTGCATAACTGTTCTTATGGTCATCTTGACATCTATGCCTTGATGCGAGCATGGTTTTGCTACATTAAATTGGGTAAGCTAACATCAAAGTCATCTTGACCTTTATGTCTTTGATGCTTATGTTAGAATCTTTCTACATTCCAATCTGATATAAATTACATTCATATCTTCATAGCTGCACTTGTGACTAGTGATGATTGTGTGATTTTTGATGTTCGTTAATAATGGCCCAATGATGAAAATAAGTTCTTTTACATTATTTAATGAATGATGAACACAAAAATCCTATGTTACAATTTCTCTTTTGCAAGTACACCTTTGCATTTTCATGTAGCTTGCATTATTAGACTTCATGTTAGTTTGCATTTTTAGGCTGCATTATGAGTTTGAGAGGGTTCTCCCTTCATCTTTATTGTGGACTTTTAATCAACTATGGTCATGTTTTGATCTTCATTTCCTTATCTTCTTTCGTGATCTCAATCAAAATTTCTATCTTAAATAGTTGATTGATTTTGGGGCATTTTCTTTTCTTCTTTCTGTTTCTTTCCATATCTTCCAAACTTCTATCTTCCATTTTTTTTCCCCTCTTCTTTTCTTCTAAATCACCTTTGGGGCATAATATTTCATGCTTGATGGTCTACCTTAGTTCTATGATTCTTATATCTTTTATCTTACATCAAGAACCTTATCTTTTGTTTGATTTGATCAAATTTAGCAATTTGTTGTTTCTCCTCTATCTCATTTTGATTTTGATCACGAGGGGCAGTAATTATCAAATTCAATCTTTGATTCAGTTTTATCAATTTTATCCTTGACTTTTTCAAGTCAAAATTTATTTGTATTCTTTGTCCTATTGTGTTCCCGATTCGACCACACATTGGGGTTGTTTTCTGATCCCAAATCGACCTCACACTTCAATTTCTTTCTTTGACTACATGTGTTCCCAAATTGATCACACATTAGTCAAAGAGGGGCAAATGTATGCACCCTAAAATGGTCACCTAGACTATGGGCTCCCATTATTCAAATTTCCTGAATCAATAGTGTGTAATATTTTATTAAATCAATTCAAATCAATTTCAATTTGTTTTATTTCTCAGGTTGATCATTTTATCCTAAGTCTTATTTAATTAAAAGAACTTGCTCTCTTTTAATTAAATAAAATAAGTCCCCATTTAATTAAAAGAAAACCTCTCTTTTAATTAAATAGTTCATCCACATTTAATAAATTAAGAGAAAAACCTCTCTTTTAATTTAATTAAATATTTCCTATTTAATTAAAAGAACTTTCTCTCTTTTAATTAAATAAAATAAGTCTCCATTTAACTAAAAGAAAACCTCTCTTTTAATTAAATAATTCATCTACATTTAATTAATTAAGAGAAAAACCCCTCTTTTAATTTGATTAAATATTTTCTATTTAATTAAAAGAACTTGCTCCCTTTTAATTAAATTAAATATCCCACTTAAATCTCTTTTTGATGAAAAAGGAGTTAAAACAAATAAAAAATTAAATAAATCTTTTATCTACACTTAATATGGAACTTATCTTCATCCTTTCTCCACTTTCTTCTCAACCACTCCACTTTTCTCATTGGTGGATCTTTAGTTCACATGAATCATTATTTCTCCACCCTTGATTAAATCTTTTTCCTCTCAATCTAGATCTTCCAATCTTCTTTATAAGGGAGAGTCCTCTCCTCATTTTTGAGACCCATTATTATGGTATTGTTATGTTGCAGGTTTGGAGAGTAATTTTTGAAGGAGGAGTTTTGAATATTAAAGATTTTGTGGAGAACTTCTATCTTCTTGTCTCATTCTCTCTTGCATGCATGGCTTCCATCATCATGATCCATACTTTGATTTTTATGTTAGCGTAGATCTTGCATTGATAGATTAGATCTTGCTTTCATAGATTAGATCTGCATTGTTATTTCTTTTCATAGATTAGATTTCATTTCTTGCATTGTTTTGCATTGTTATCATTTAGATTAGTTTTTTTTCATTTCCATTTGCATGCATATTAGATCATTGAATTTCTTATTTCATGGTGTACTTGTATGGGTACAAACTAGGTAAGACTGAGGGCCTTCATTACAAACCCCTACACTCCATGAATAGGGAGCTATGAGTTGCAATTCGAGACCTCATTTTTGAAAAATATTGAATATAATGACTCATATAAGTGTGCTCACATTTTAGGCATACAAAAGGTACTTAATGATTTTTGTTGATGATTTCACTAGAATGATGTGGGTAGCATTTCTTAAAGAGAAGTATGAAGCTTTTGATAAGTTTAAGATATTTAAGAATAGAGTTGAGAATGAATCTGCTGTTAAGATAAAGTGTTTGAGATTAGATAGAGGAGGACAGTTCACCTCTAGAGAGGTTAACATATTTTGTGAAGAGAATGGAATCAAAAGACAACTATCCTCACCTAGAACACTTGAGAAGAATGAGACTGCTGAAACAAGAAAAAAATTAGTAGCAGAGGCAAAACAGAAATATTGTTTGAGAATGATGTTTCTAAGACATTTTGGAGAGAAGTAGTCAATACAATAGTGTACACTCTAAACATAGTACACATAAAAAAAGGTATGAGCAAGACACCTTATGAATTATGGTTTGGTCATTCACCATTAGTTAAGTATTTTAGAGTATCTGAAAGGAAATGTTACATTAAGAGAGATGATGACATTGGTAAGTTTGATCCAAGAAGTGATGAAGGCATGTTTCTTGGTTATTCATTGAAAAACAAGGCGTACAAATGTTTTAACTATAGAACTAAGAAAATAGTTGAATATGAAAATGTAGGGATTGATGAAAAGTTTGGTACTAAGGAAAAGATGGTAGATTATAATTTAGATGAATAAAAAGATAATTTTTGAATTTTTATACAAAATGCAAAAATGTTCTTTGAGACTAATAATGATCTACAGAATGATGTGTTAACTATTGAGCAACGAGGAGATTAGAGATATGAACCCAAAGATGAGATAAGAGTTGAGATGCTAACTCCTATTCCTAACAAGAATCTGACAAAGAAATACCCTCCAGAGTAGATAATTGGAACCAAAGATGAAGGTGTGATGAGAATAAATAGAGTTAATAAAGAGATACGTTTGGTTTCTCAAGTTGAACCTAAGAGCACAGATGAAGCATGTAAAGATGATCATTGGATTCAAGAAATGAAGGAAGAATTAGATCAAATTAAGAAGAATGAAACATGGGAGTTAGTTCCTAGAAGATAAGAATGTGATAGGAACCAGATGGGTATTCAAAAACAAGATGAATGAGCAAGGCAAAGTTGTGAGGAACAAGGTTAGACTTGTATGCAAGGGATATTCACAACAAGAAGGAATATACTATGAGGAGACATATGCACCTATAGCTAGAATAGAATCAATAAGAATGTTCCTAGATTATGCAGTGAATAAGAAGTTCAAAGTTTATGAGATGGATGTTAAATCAACTTTCCTAAATGGAGAGCTTGAAGAAGAGATATATATTGAGTATCCTAAAGGTTTTCCTTTGATAGGATACAAATACATGGCATGTAAACTTAATAAATCTCTATATGGTTTGAAGCAAGCACCTAGAACTTGGTATGCAAGGTTGGATAGTTATTTGAAAAAGCTTGGAGTTCCTAAAGGTATGACATATAGTAACTTGTATTTGAAAGAAATTGAGAATGGTTTGATAATAATAGTAATATTTGTAGATGACATCATAATTGGAGGCAATGATGAAGCAAGTGGTAAGTTTGCTGAAGAAATGAAGAATGAGTTTGAAATGAGCATGATAGGAGAAATGGAGTTTTTCCTAGTATTACTGATTATGCAGAACAATGATGACACTTTTAATTCACAAGATAAGTACTTGAAAGACTTGTTGAAAAGGCTTTGATTAGAAAGTTATAAACCTATTGGTACACCTATGATAACTGGTCACAAGTTATATAGCAAAGATGAGAAACCTACAATAGAGAAAAAGAAGTATAGATCCATGATTGGAGGTTTGCAATATCTGACTCACACTAGACTAGATTTAAAAAATGCACTTGGGATTATAGCTAAATTTCAAGATGATCCTAAGGAGTATCATTATGCAAAAGTAAAGAGGATATTTAGATATTTGAAAGGAACATCTAACTATGGAATTTGGTATGATAGATCAAGTAATTTCACTCTATATGCATATATTGATGCGAATTGGGAAGGCAATATGGATTACAAAAAAAGAACCAATAGTGGAGCATTTTTTCTTGGAGGAAGATTGGTTTTTTAGATAAGCAAGAAGAAATATTATATTTCTTAGAGTATAGCTAAGGAAGAGTATGTTGCAACAAAAAATAACTATAATTATGTGGATGAAGAAAATTATGAAGGATATAAGGATTGAGTTTGAAGAATCTATTATCATTTACTATGATAACACAAGTATAGTGAGTATGTCTAAGAATATTATATTGCATTCTAAGACTAAGCATATATCTATTAAGTATCATGTGCTAAGAGAGAAAGTAATAGAAAAGGAGATCAAATTGGAGTATGTAAGTACTAAATATCAAATTGCAAATATCTTTATGAAGCCTTTTCCTAAAGATACATTTGAGTACTTGAGAGGTATGCTTGTGGTTATGCCCTTGCCCACTTCTGAATAGATGATGGAGTAAGTGCATCAATCCAATGGTACAAAGTACTATTGTTAGACTAGACTGTATGTTGATGCTTCTCATATGGGGGAATATTTGTGATGAGCTGAGTCATTGAGTACTCTTGGTATTTGGTTTTGAATAGTGTCTTTGGGCACTCGAGCTGGTTGAAGATTTGGAACATTATATTAGGAATTGGTATTTAAAAATTGGTATACTATCATATTGAGGCCTTTGACATTGATTTCAATAGGGGAGAATATGCAAAAAAAAAATCTCCTAAGTAGTGGGGAAGAAGAATTCCTAAGTATGAATGAGGGGGAAATATCTCTTTAGGGAGATTTAGATATATTCATGTAAGGAAGTAGAGATATGTACCTACTATGTTGAGATTTTTTAGTGAGTGAACAACTGATGCTAATCCTAGAATCTAGAGGATTTTAGATTTGATTGATGAAGAGGATTTGAGAAGATGAGAAAAATAACAGTAGCAGTAGAGTATTGTTTTGGTATTCTTGGAACTTAGATTTTTTTGTCTATGTTGTCGTTAATGCCAAAGGGGGAGATTTTCAGCATGAATTCTAATGATACTACTTTGGGGGAGTATCCTAAGAATTGGAAAGTATTGACATTTTGCATTTATCACTATGTTTGTGATTCATGTCAACATAGTAAGGTAAAAGACTAGTTGAGTACCAGACAAAGATATTAGTTATATGGGAAATAGTTTGATTATCTAGTGATGTGCAGTGATGGACATGTTCAACACCATGTCCTGATGATGTGGTTCAATGCATAGAGTCTAAGTTGAAGATGTATGAAAGTTGTATCTGATTTATAGAGAGAAATTTAGAGACAAAGCATTTGGAAAATAATTGCTGATGTTTTTTTGCTATCTTACATTTGAGATGCAATGAGAAGATGTAAAGTTAGGTAGTGACAAAGGATAGTCTATTGGTGACATTAGAAAATGTGCAAGCCCTAGTATCACACATGTGAAGTCTTGTATAGTTTAATAAGGTTGATAATTGTGATATTAGTTAGAAGAATAATTCACCTCCCATCTTAGTTATATTGATGGACTATATATTCTAATAGATAACCACCGGATCTATAATCTCTTCCTTCATTTCTTTCAATAATTACTTGATCCACATAATATTTGAGCAGTTCACTATAGCTACCATATACTCAACCTTGGGTATTGATTGGGAAATATAGTTCTATTTCTTTTTGGTCCATGAAACCAATCTCTTTCCTAGAAATAATGCACCACCACTAATGCTTTTCCTATCATCAATATTTCCTACCCAATCAAAGTTAGTGAATAACTTTAGTTCAAATCTATCACTCTTCTTATAATGCAGTCCATAGCCTTATGTACATTTTATATATCTTAATATCTTTTTCACTATCATTATATGTCATTGGTCTTGATTCTCCATTTTAAAAGCTTTTAGTATCTCCTTGATATATTTGGACCGGTAATGAAAATATTAGACTTCATTTGATATACTTGCAGACCAATAAAGAATTTGATTTCACCAAATATTGACATTTCAAATTACTTCATTTCATTAGAAAATGATTTTCATAATGCTTCTTTCCTCCAAATATAATATTATCAACAATTTTTTTATAATAACAATACCTCAATGTTCTTACCAAGTTTTAAGTATAGATTAATGTTGTCATTTTTCTTTACAAAACCAATCTTTCATACCATTCTTTGGGGCTTGTCTCAATCCATATAATTCTTTTTTCAACTTACATACCATATTCTTCTTGCTTGGATCCACATATCCTTTAGGTTGTTCTATGTACACTTCCTCCTCAAGTATCCCATTTAGAAATGCAGATTTGACATCCATTTGATACACCTTAAAGTTTTTGTAGGTTGAATATGCAAGTAGAGTTCTAACTCCTTCTAGTATTGCTATAGAAGTGAATGTTTCTCCACAATCAACTCCGTCTTCCTGAGCATATCCTTTGCATACCAATCTTTCCTTATTCATTGTAACTTCACCTTTTCCATTTAGCTTATTCACAAAAACCCAGTTTGTTCCAATAAAATTTTTGTTCTTTGGTCTAGGTACTAGGGTCTTGTTGACAAAAAAATTTGTACCCTCGATTGAGGTATGACCCTCAAGTGACCTTGTGTAACATGGTAACAACATCCAATTGTGGGACTTTCTCTTTGAAGCTAAATCTCCAGAGAAGGTTGGCTTTCTTACAATAAGGATGCACCTACACTACCACTTGAGAGGAAAAGGGAGAGGTAATGCATGAAATAAAATGCTAAGGGGAAAGGGAGCAATGCATCAAGATTGAAATTTCGTTATAAATCTACCTATGACTATTAAAAACATCGATGAAACACTCCAAAATACACTAATCTTGACTCTATTCATATCTCAAGGTACCAAATGTAGGTTTGGAACTGATTGAAGTGCTAACAAGAAAGATATTTCACTATGCAACAACTGCTATTAGAATTAACACAATATATGAATCAAGACAAACATAAAATAAACATTCACCATAAGGAACATACATGAACTAAACAAAAAAATGGCAAGAGAAGGTAAGGAATAGAGATTTCATTAATGGAAAGGCAAAGTTGTAGGGCATAATACCACTGCAAAGAAACAAGCAGAGAAGAACCCAGAAAATATATTTACAACTTGACTTTATAGAGTTCATGCATAAATCTAATTTAACAATGAGTTCAAACCCCAACTAGGTAGAATTGCATTGCAAAGGAAGGCAATAAATGAGAGTCAAAAATAAATATAATCATGGAGTGCAATCTAATGCTAGAGGTGATAGGAAGAGAAAAATGATGCATCTAGATGTAAGAGGTCAAATCTCCAAGGATTTTATCATTTTATGCATTGAAGAGGCATGGAGTGCATTGGTGTCATGCCAATCAAGGCCCAAGAAGTAGCTAGGCATTGAAGAAATTACCTTGATGGTGTGTTGGTTGTAAGAGATTGATTCATGCCACTGGCAAAAAAATGTAGGAAGGGACAATGGGATGTGTTATTCACTCACAACATGTAGGGTTGACTGTGGGGGGAAAATTGATTTCCTCAAAAATAAATGCTCACCATTGATGCAGATCCTCTTCATTTTCAGTAGACAACTGAGATGTAGCAAGGATATCCTCCAAGATGTGATCAGATCTAATGACTCTCACATAATTCTAGGCTTTGGATCTTTGTGGGGACTCCATAGCATGAAGAAATGTTGGAACAGAGACATGTGGAAACATCTCACAATTTCATGAGATTAGAAGACCATCTAACAAAAATATGTGGGTCATTAATATGCTTTGTTGTTTGGCAAAATGGATGATGATCTTTTAATATTTCAGTGAATCTCCATCATCAATCTGCGCATGTGTATATTAGGTTGATCTAAGCCCTAGAGATGGGACCCTCTGCCATGTGGCATAATTCTAGATCTTGGAGTCTCATAGAGGAACTATAGCATGAGGAAACACCAGAATGGAAATGCATGGAAACATCTCACAATATTCTAGAAGATAGGTAGATAGCTCACTGAAACACAAGATCCATTTGTTCTCATAGCTAGAGTCACCCTACCAAGAACAAACTGAGTTAAATTAGTTGATAAACGGAATGAGCTAACATGGAATGTTAGCCACCAATTTTAGTGCGATGATATCCCTCTACAAGGAATCCAACCTATTGAAGATCTCTTAGATTAGTTATCAATGTTGGGCTAAATAGGGGGAAAAAATGGCCAACATTCTTGGTGACTTAGAGGGGATGCTTTCCTACTAAGCATGGATTAAGGTCCTTAAAAAATCCATTGGGCATGGAGTCACCAAAAAAGAACAAGATGCCATCTCACCTGCAACTCCACCAGAATTCTACCTCTGTAATTCACAAAACTACAAAATTTTCTATATCCAGGAGGGAATAGTTGTCCTCATGCACTTCTTGGAAAGTAGAAAAAAAATCTAATCTACTATGTACAAGTAATTATAAAAATTGAAATAAAATAAAGCCATTTACTGGCTTTTTGAAGTAGTTACCCTTTTTCACAAGTTCATTTTTTCTCTCATGCACATGGGTAGCCAAATGGATTAGAAAGTATTTCTCCCATTCACATGGGTAGCCAAATGGATTATATGATAAGCATACTTTTGCATGAAAAACCTTCCTCCCAATATTGAAAATGGTGAAGCTTTCCAACACTAGGGCATTACCTTCTTGAACAAGACATGCTTGCTCTTCCTTGTGATCTTCACCCTCATGCTCAAGAGTAAGCATGGCCACAAGAAACATGCTTTGTTGCAAAGCTAGATGCCTAATAGGGCATCATTTTGATGACACTTGGACTAAGAAATCAGTCTTCACCATATTATTGTGCTTTACAACCTTGCTATCCTACTAGTTTGGAAGTGACTACATCTTTTTCTATGAAGAAATAATCTCCACATCTTCTTCATGGTTCTCATGAACCACCTCCTTGGGAGGTATTGGTATGGTGTGGCTCTCTACTTGTTTCTATTGCAACTCATGATCATATGATGAAGGGGAAGATTGTTTGATATGCATGGATGAAAAAAATATTTCCATCTCATCCCAAAAATTGTCTTCATCAGACTCCTCTTGCTTTGCTATAGTAAAATGCATAGGTTCAGGGAAAACCTAATGCATATTAGCATACTCATCCTCAAGGGTAGAGCTATCCATGAGTCTCTCTTTTCCATCCTCCATAACATGGAGGACTATATACTACAACAAATGGTTTTCTTCTTGCTTAGCTTGCAGTAGATTCTCATTCTCTTGTAAAGGCTCAAACAACATGATTTGTTCCTCAAGAAAAGGAACAATATTGTTATATTCTTCTTCTTCCTTGAAAAAGAAGGAAAGCTTTTCAAATGAGAGGATTGGATCCTCTTCCTTTTCCTCAAAAAGTACCTCTTTTTCCTCCTCAGTAGGCTATAACTCCTCCCTTTGTGCTAGTTTTTTGGGCTTTGCTACACTCTCCCACCATTCCATGGTTGGACCATTAGGAGTCCAAATGACCAGTCCACCCTAAAAGAGTGAAATGATAACAGGTATGGAAAGCTGATGGGGTCATCTTTTTTGCATGGGGAGTGGAGAAGTTACTACAATAGGCTCTTGTGATGGAGGGGGCTTCTTGAAGCTAGGAATGACAATTTTCGGTGAAGGGGCCACCTCTGCTTCCTTGGTCTAAAAATGAGTTGACTAGATCCTCATTTCCTCCTCTTTTGTTGTAGCAACTTGTCTTACAAGATTCTCCTCAAAATATCTTTGTTTCTCCCTCTCTTCCTCTTGTTTCTAGAGATAGGCCTATATGCCATCTCCTCTTAATGCCTCTCTATCCCTTGATGCCTGTCAATCTTATCAAGCTGCTCATCCTAGGCTAACAACCACTTAATATTTTCATCCATTTGGCTTTATAGAGCCATCAACTACTCACTCCACTCATAAAACCTCATGTTGACCCTCTCATTTTTTTCATGAAATTTCTAGTCAACCTTCTTGTGGAAGTTCAACATTATATCTTCAAGCTCCTTATATGGGGATGTTGGGACTAGTGGAGTTGGGATAGGAGGAGAGTAATAACTTTGAGCATACTAGCTATAACCAACTTGACGATGAGATTGAAATTGGCAATATGAGGGCTGAGGAATAACATCATCATGATATGGGGGGATAGTAATTGTTTCTATGAAATGGGTCCATGATTAGAACTTCATAATAGATGAAATTTGATGGAAAACTTTAGAAATCACAAAAAGATCAAGATTGATCTTTACATATCAGCACTTGGTCAGTATGAAACCAATAAATTTGCACTTGGAATTGTCACGGTGTTTGATTAAATTCCTCCAAAGGAAAATTTCATTGAGAAAAACACCCAAATTCCCAATGCATGAAGACTAGATTAGCTTCCAATAGACTTGTGGAGCTAAAAATATTTTTCCCACTAGGCGTGCCAAAAAATGTTGACACAAAATTCTTCACCCTTGCTTGAGGTATGGCCCTCAAGTGACCTTTCATAACATGGAAACAACCTCCAAGTGTGGGAATTGTGCTATGAGGTTGAATCTCTAAAGAAGGATAACTTCCTTAAAATCAAGATGCACATACACTACCACTTAAGAGGAAAAGGGAGAGATAATGTATGAAATAAAATGCTAAAGGGAAAGGGGGTGATGCACCAAGATTGAAATTTGGTTACAAATTTGCATATGAATGAAAAAAATTTGATTAAACACTCCAAAATACACTAATCTTGACTCTATTATATTTCTCAATGAACCACATTCAGTTTTGGAGCTGATTGAAGTGTTGAAAGGAAAGATATTTCATTATGCAAAAACTACTAGCAAACTTAACATAACATATGAATCAAGAAAAGTAGAAAATAAAAATTCACCATAAGGCACATACATGCACTAAACAAAAAAATGGGAAGAGAAGGTTAGCAACAAAGATTTCATTAATGGAAAGGAAAAGTTGTAGGGCATAATGCCATTGCAAAAATACAACTAGAGAAGAACCCAAAAAATATATTTACAACTTTCCTTATAGAGTTTAGGCATAAATCAAATTTAACATTGACTTCAAACCCTAACCAGGTGGAGTTGAGTTGCAAAGGAGAGCAATAAATGAGAATTAGAAAGAAATATGATTGTGGAGTGCAATCTACTACTAGAAGTGATAGGAAGAGAGAAATAATGCATCCAACTGTAAGAGGTCAAATCCCCAAGGATTTTATCATTTCATGCATTAAGGAGGCATGGAGTGCATTGGCATCATTCTAATCAGGGCCCAAAAAGTAGCTAGGCGTGTAAGGAAACTTGGCAATAAAGAATATAACTGTTTCCACATAACCCATAATAAATCTGAAATAAACACGAAATTAAAATCCACATGCAAGAGAATAGATGACATACCCACAAGATTGTGACACAAGATATACCCTGGGAAACCCTCATTGAGGGAAAAACCCAGCCTCCAAAAGCATCCATCACCATGTATTATTCAACAAAAAATACCATTGCCATACAACCATGGAAGCCTTCACGGCCATAGCCACAACCGAGCAAACTATGTGAACAAGCATGAATCCACACATCCCATGCCATGCTTTCAACTTTCACAAATGCTCCCTTGGCTAACCTATCAAGCCTTGTCCCGCTTGACTCTTGCCTTTTGTCTTCTCCTTGTCACTCTCTCTCTACAACAACTACCCTTGTGGCTGCTTATATAGTAGCAAGTCCCACAAAACCACTAAGTGGTATTACATAAACCATGTGCTAAAACCATGTGCTACCTAACCCACTGACCCCACATTTAATATTGGGCTTTTAATTCTTTTCCCCAATATTAAATAATTACATAAAATATTTTTACAATGTTACAATACAACTCATCAAGAATATTTCATGGGAATCTTTACATGTTGCACGTCCATCTAGACACAACATTACATAACAAAATAAAATATAACAATATTAAGGAATGTGTGCAACACCCATTATCTCAACAATCTCCCACTTGTTGTATACATTGCATAGGGTCAATCCGCAGCCACATAAATGAACAAGGGAACAATCCCTCCCAGCACATCCACCATCATGGATCAAAATACACCAAGTGCTCCATCCTGCTACTCGCGACAAAATCAAAGTATCCAGCATCTCAAACATGAATGATCTCACCTCATATTATGCCACTCCCATTGGACATAGATAGAAGCCATCCAAAGAGAAAACCACCCAACCTGTCACATTAGAAGATCATAAAATCTTGTACCAACTGAAATTCCAAGCACAAAAAACCTGATCCAAAGGTAATCACATGTATCTGTAGTTGTCAAAATATCCATAGCTGAAATAGCACCTACAACAAGTGCCAAACCCATCCAACTATCCATACCTCAAAGGTATAACAAGTGAATCTCATATCACTAACATATCCAATCTATAACTTGCAATCACAAGCCTCAAGAGCAATACCTGCCACATATATACCAAGAAGCTCCCATTGCAAAAGATAATGTCAAATCTATAACCAATCCACTCAACACATCTCAAAGAAGTGAATCCATGTAGTAACAAGGACATCCACAATACATCAACTGATAACCTGCAAGAAAAATTCTCATAACAAGTCTCCAATGCTCTCCCAAGTTCTCCACAACCAATAGAGGAA
Organism: Cupressus sempervirens; assembly: GCA_028749045.1. Taxonomy (NCBI): domain Eukaryota; kingdom Viridiplantae; phylum Streptophyta; class Pinopsida; order Cupressales; family Cupressaceae; genus Cupressus; species Cupressus sempervirens. Next base: position 530,266,970 of record CM053791.1, on the reverse strand, counting down.
AGAGATAAAGTAATAACCATGTCATCTCTCACATGACATACATGAGCACAAACAAGTGATCACAATCTTCAACCAATCTCAAATCCAATGTAGGCAAAACTGAACATCCAAGAAGATAACCAAGACCAGAGAAACCATGCAAATCATAACCTATATCATGTCCTTCTACACACACCTCTAGATGTAAACTGTGCAAGTATGATCTCCTCCATAAAACCCCAACAAGAAGCCTCAACAACACCCAAACCAAACCATATAACTAATTATGGATGTAATCCTCTCACAAGAAGATCAAACTCAATAAAACCATTCCTAATCCAAGGAATATGCCCAATATAAAACCATCTCCCAAACTCAACCAGCATAACAACATATGCACATGGAGATAACCAATGCTAAAACCATCTCTCAAATGAACCCTCAAGAACTAACTCATGTACCATAGCTCAAGATCCATATCCATGAAAGATAAGCATAAATATAATGCAACTGAGAGAAAATAATGAGCTATACCTCTCAAGTAGCAAATTGCCGAGTAGACCAAGAGTGGGGAATGAGAATGCTCATCAAGATACCCAAGTCTCCAACCAAGACTCATCTAAGAACGATATCCTCTCAAGTCCATATCAGGTGACTGCCCCTCAAACTTTCTATCGAAACCATCAATTGTCCCAACAAATACTTCTCTAATCCAAGAGAAATCAGCGTCACCACCGTCTCTAAGTATCCATGAGCACCTGTAACCAATCAATCCATGCCAACTCCAAATGCAACATAGCAATATCATGAAGTATCTAGCTTATGATCAGTGTACTCAATACCAAGAAACTAAACCAAGATCAATGTCAAAGTTCCAACCATGGCCTCAAGAACATAAACATGACAACATGATCTTACCATCTCAACTAAAGTGATAACATGCTCCATATGAACACACCATAACATGTCACAACTCTAAATGTGTATCAAGTGTATATCATGACATAATAATGAAACCATCCTCATACTAAGGATAAAATGCCAAATAAAAGTATAAACCACACCTTTTCCAAGAACCCTGTGAGTCCTCAAGATGCAACCATCTCCACACACCATGAAGAAAACCATCTCCACATACCATGAAGAATCATCTCCACATACCATGAAGATAACCAAGAACTCCATGAGTCCTCAAGATCTAACCATCTTCACACACCATGAAGATAACAAGTGCACCATGCAAATGTCAAAGACGCTTCTGCAGCAACAGGATCTAAGACAAAGCTCCAACATCTGCAAACACTCAATAAATATATCAATGCCAAAAAAACTCCCACTCAACCGTGGTACCAAGTCACCTATGGCATCATAAAATCCATCCTCTCCAAACCAAGAAGATATAAACCAAACCAGGAACTAATCCTGCACTGTCACCTCATCACTGTCACAAGCTCCCACTAAATCATGTATCCAAGCTATCCATGACATCATGATGAAAAACCATCTTCTAACTATGAGAATCAACCAAGGCATCAAACCATTAAAAAACTCAAAATGCACATCATGAGATCCTCAAAAGAAAACCAAATAACCACGATCCTCAACCAAGAAGATATACCACCATAACCAAATCAAAAAATCCAAGCTAATGAACATCAAGGATGTACCTGTATAACCAATCATGTCATGCCAAAATCCATGACACCATGATCACATCCATGAACCGAGCATCTGGCTCTCAATATGTCCAACCTGTCAGCATAGTCAACCACAATCCTCCACCATGACTGTCCCTGGTAACAACATCTCATCCCTTCTACATGAAGATAAAATCATGTGACTTAGGGCATAGACAACCCAAATCCAAGCCACCAATCTGAATATGCATCAATAATGAAAGATCAATGGGCAAAGACAACCCATAACCAAGCTATAAATGCAACTTGTAAGTATAGACTGCTTACAACACTGCACAACTTGTAGACCCAACAAGTCATCATGCATATCCAAACCAAACACTAATAATTATATCATCATGAGACCAATCTGAAATATGAACTGAGTATACAATGACATCAAATCTTAAATCTCCAATGCCATAAACTCACAATGTTACCATAGTCAAAATATACCTATAAATTGTTTAGATCAATATTTCAACAAATAAATCATGCCAAAGCTGCACCAAATCTGAACCAATGTTTAGAGCTCTCCAAGAGCTTTTCGTTGACTACTCGAAGTTTAAAATCCGACTCCGTATGCCCAAGTTATGCCCTAATCCGTGCTCAAAATAAAAAAAATCTGACTTTAGGGCTTTTAAAACCTAACAAAATATCAAAATCATAGAACCAAACCTACACCATGTTTTAGTGCTCTGAATTAGCTTTCCAACGCCTATAAGAACTTTGAAATCTGATATTCTGAGAGAAAGTTATGGTCATTTTACTAAGATAGTCTTTTTACCATTTTCAGTACGATTTTTCATTTTTTATTTTTTCAGTGACAAAAATTCCAACGGGATTAAATTTGATGGCCATCATGGGCTGAAACTGAAAAACTCTTTCATTTCCTCTAAACATGGCCAAACTAGGGCATAATATATATCAAATTTTATGGAAATGTTGACCCGGATCCAATGGTGAGGTCTGTTTTTACCCAGGAGGTCATTTTTACATGCTACCCCCCAATAAACCCTCATTTAAATGAAACATCCAAAAAATCTTTTTCTCTAACAATTTCACATGCCTAAATCTTTTAACATCCCATCATAATAACAAATCCAAAAACCCTCAGATCTACAATAAATCATTCATATATCTTGCCCTTTCTTTTATCCTCTCATGCATTCCTATGGATTCAATCTAGGGTTACAATAATAAAACCATAGCTCTGATACCACTTGTAGGGCCCATTTACCGTTGCACCAAAAGCCATGACTGTTAGTGAACATGGAACACCACATAATTAACCACTTGTGGGCAAGGGAGTACGTTGCATCACCCAACAATCTCCCCCTCGATGCACATACCAGGTGCTTACGCGGGTCGGGAAGGCATCAGAGAGATTTGAACCCATGACCAAGCCAAAACCTGGCTCTGATACCACTTGTAAGGAAACTTGGCAATAAAGAATATAACCGTTTCCACATAACCCATAATAAATCTAAAATAAACATGGAATTAAAATCCACATGCAAGAGAATAGATGACATACCCACAAGATTGTGACACAAGATATACCCTGGGAAACCCTCATTGAGGGAAAAACCCAGCCTCCAAAAGCATCCATCACCATATATTATTCAACAAAAAATACCATTTCCATACAACCATGGAAGCCTTCATGGCCATAGCCACAATCGAGCAAACTATGTGAACAAGCATGAATCCACACATCCCATGCCATGCTTTAAACTTTCACAAATGCTCCCTTGGCTAACCTATCAAGCCTTGTCCCGCTCGACTCTTGCCTTTTGTCTTCTCCTTGTCACTCTCTCTCTACAACAACTACCCTTGTGGCTGCTTATATAGTAGCAAGTCCCACAAAACCACTAAGTGGTATTACATAAACCATGTGCTAAAACCATGTGCTACCTAACCCACTGACCCCACATTTAATATTGGGCTTTTAATTCTTTTCCCCAATATTAAATAATTACATAAAATATTTTTACAATGTTACAATACAACTCATCAAGAATATTTCATGGGAATCTTTACATGTTGCACGTCCATCTAGACACAACATTACATAACAAAATAAAATATAACAATATTATGCAATGTGTGCAACATCCATTATCTCAACAGGGCGTTGAAGAATTGGCCCTGATGGCGTGTTGATTGTAAGAGATTGATTCATGTCGTTGGTAGAAAACCATGGGAAGGGATAATAGGACATGTTATCCACTTGCAACATGTAGGGTTGACCATAGGGGGAAACTAATTTCCCCAAAAATAAATGTTGATCATCGATGCAAATCCTTTTTATTTTCAATGGATGGTTGATATGCAATGAGGATATCCTCCAAGATGCAATCAAATCCAAAGGTTGGTGCATAATTTTTAGAGCCTCATGGAGACACCACATTATGAAGAAATGCCAGAATGGTGACACACAAAAACATCTCATGCTTTTGTTAGACAAGAAGACCATCTCATGAAAACATGTTGGTCATTAATGTGCTTTTCTATTTGATAAAATAAAGGACAATATTTTAATCTTTCATTGAGTCTTTGCCATCAATCTATGCATGTGTATATTGGGCTAGCCTAAGTGTTGGAGATAGGACCCTCTACCATGTGGCATAATTTTGGATCTCAGAGTCTTGTGGAAGCACTGCAGTGTGAGGAAATGCCAAAATGAAAATATGTGGATGCATCTCATACTATTTTGGAAGATGGGTAGATAGCTCACTGAAACAAGAGATCCATCAGATCTCATATCCAGAGTCACTCAACCAAGAAAAAACCTAGTTAACTCAATCAATAAAGGGACCAAGCTAACATGAAATGTTAGCCACCAATTTCAGCATGATGATATCCCTTTACAAGGAATTCAACCCGCTGAAGCTCTCTCAGATTGGTTATCAATGATGGGTTGAATGGGGGAAAAAATGGCCAACAGGTCCATGTGCTAATTTTTCCAATCTATTCAATTTATTCATTCATTTCTTGAATCCAATCTTCATTATCTAGAGCATCTTTCACTGATTTGGGCCCAAATTCACAAAGGAAGCATGCATTACTTCTAAGTCTCTTCCTTGTCATAACACTAGATTCTGCATCTCCAATAATTTTTTCTCATTTATGATGTTTTCTTACATACTTATCCAGAATTGGTGGTCTCCTTCTTTGTTCTTCAATAGGTTCATCTTGAATAATGATTTCAGCCTCATTATCTCTTTCTTGTTTAGGTTCTAGTTTTGGTTTTTCATACTTGACATTGTCTACTTGATGGTCAACATCATCTATTTGTGACTCGACATTGTCTTCCTATTGCTTGACACTATTTTTATACTCCTCAACAATTGATTATTGCACCTTGGTATTCTTTATTTGATGGAAAACTGAAATTTTTCTTTCTTGTTCAATTGGAGTATTGGGAGCACTATCATTGATGTATATGAATGTATTATGATCTTTAGGTTCTCATCAGTTCTTTCTACAAATTCATCAACTTTCACATTTGCACTTTCCACAACTTTGTAAGTGTTAGAGTTTAAACACATGCAAGATTTACTTTTGGTGGAATATCCTATGAATATATCATCATTACACTTGGCATCAAGTTTTCCATTCATGTTATCTTTAAATATGTAACATTTTCTTCCAAAGATTTTGAAATATTTCACATTAGGTGTATAACCATACCATAGTTCAAAAGGTGTAGTATTTGTACCTCTTTTGAATTCTACTCTATTCAAGACATAAGAATAATACTAACAACTTCTCTCCAATATTTATGTGAGATGTTCTTCTCCATCATCAACTTTCTAACATAGTCCATTATTGATATGTTTCTCCTTTTAGTTATTCTATTCTGAGGAGGGATCTTAGGTGCTGACATATGTCTTTTAATTCCTCTATCATTGCATAATATGTTGAAATCATGAGAAATGAATTCACCACCTTTGTTAAATCTAAAGCACTTTAGACTCTTCCTTTTTTATTTTTCAACTATGGCCAAATGCCACTTAAATAATTGAAAAACACTAGATTTAGCTTTGAGAAACATCACAGTCATCATTCTAGAGTAATCATCAACAAATAGAATGAAATACTTATCTCCACAATAGCTTTGAACATCAATAGGTACACATAGGTTAGTATGAACCAATTCCAAAATATCAATGGATGTGTATGTTTTTCTCTTGAAACTAGACTTTGTCATTTTACCCAATTGACATTGTTTACACATATCATTGCCAGGTTTCTTTAGTTTTGGACACCCTCTTACTTTCTTCATTTTACTAATGCTTACCAAAATTTTAAAGTTTACATGACATAAAATTTTGTGCCATAACCAAATATCTTCATGTTGTGCAAACAAACATATCTCATCAGATAGATCTAGGTAGGACACATTACCTCTTGTTTGATCACCACTTCCAATCAAATTACCATCAACATCATATATCTTAGCCTTTTTGTGATAGAATATAGCTCTGTAACCTAATTTGTATAATTTTGAAACACTCAACACATTGTAGTTAAGTTTTTCAACCCAGTAAACATTCTCACACTTGATTTTGTCAGTCTATTAAATTGTCCCTTTACCTTTCACAAGACATGGAATATCATTTCCAAATTTAACACAACTACCCTTGTATGGTTGAATGTAATCAAATTTACTTCTACCATCATCCATATGATTAGAGAAACCACTATCAATTATCCATCTGCCATTTTTGTTCACATAAGAAATTAAAGCAATTTTCCCATCTTCATCAGAATCTTCTTTCATAGAAACATAAATAACTTCATCCTCATTACTTTTAGATTTAGTTTCAATTTCTTCTTTAACAATATAACAAGATTTCTTGCCTTTATCATCCTCATTCTTCTTATAGTCTTGATCATCTCTCCTTCGTTTGTACTTGCTTTCCTTTCTCTCATTGACCTTGTGTTCTCTGTTAAGACACCGTGCAGCAATATGACCAACCTTGTTGCATGAAAAAAAATTATATGTAGTTTAACTTTGTATTACCTCTACCTCTTCCAAATATCTTTGTAATAAGTCCTTCAAGCTCATCATCATAAGTATCACTATCACTCTTCACATGTTTCCCTTTTCTTTCACTAAGAACTAATTATAACTTAAAAGGAGATTCAATAGTAGCAGGTGTGTAATTATCAAAATTAGACACCCCAAAAGCAACAAGTCTACCAATTAAACCTACCAAAGTTAACTTGTTACCTAGAGAACATCTCAATTCTTGTATTACAAAAACCCTAATCGAATATATAGGAAGAAGAGTTCTTAATATCTTGCTTATCATTTTTCCATCTTCAATCATTCCATTTTCACCTCGAATAGCATTGACAACTTATTTGATCCTTGTGGAGTATAGTACTATGTTCTCACCTTCTATCATTGTAACTTCATCAAATTTTCCCCTTGGGCTCTCTAATTTAGTTCTTAAGACATTGTTAACCCCTCTATATATGGTCTTTAGTTTTTCCCATGTTAGTTTTACATTTTTGTATTCCTTCATGTCATCAAACTCAAAATAGCTTAGGGCTGAAGCAATCTCCAACATTGCGTAGTTATGTTCTTGCTTTCCTTTTAGTTGTTGAGTAGTTAGAGGAACAATTGTTATCTTTACATATTCATTGTCCAGAAAGTTTATTGCAGCATTACCAATACTAGATATACATAGCCTCATCAATGTTTTCCATGTAGGAAAGTTTTCTTTGTTCAACTTTGGTACCTTTCTTTTGTGAGGCATGATCTTTAGCTTTGAGTACCTTCAAAATTCTCTTTACAAGTACCACTACTCTAATACCAATCGTTAGAATATTTATGAATTCAAGGTTCATATGTACCAATTGAACAAACAAACACTTGAACAATTTTATGTCTTACTTATCCTACTACTTAGTCTCTATTGTAATCTCAATAATAATATTAACTAGTAGTTTACTATCTTAACATAACATACTTGCATAATGTAATCATTAAAATGTAAAACACCATAATAACATCCAACACAAGTTTGACACCAAAATTTAACATGGAAACCCAATTTGGGAAAAACCACCAACAACATGTCACAACTTTTTCACTCTTTTGAAGTGAGCCCTGTTAGGAGCCAACCCTGTCAAAGGTTACAGTACACATTATTAAATGTGATCTGATTAAAGGATTTAATTACTTTATTAGGAGTGTCTTTGTTAGAGGACTTTAGAACATTCCATTAGAATGTCACCCAGTTAAATGTTTTACACAAACTGTTAGGTCCTTATGGCTGTTAGGTTAACCTTGATTAAAGGATTTCAATATATATTGTTTACAATAATTAGAAAGAAATAGTAGATTTTGATCTATATGAATACAACTCACTTTTCAATTTCATATCTCTCTTCTATTCATGTGTTGATTCCCTTATAAGCCTTCATTGTCATCTCTATCCTTAATTTTCTTGGCATCCCTTTAAGAAATCACTCTTCTCCTTCATGATAAACTTAAGCTTTCTTATTGGATTCACTTATCAACCTTAGTAGCTTTGTTCCATCTCACTAGAATTATTTATCATGCACATACAGTATTTAAACTTGAATACCCTCCATCACTCTTTGATCATCCTCTACATATAACTTGACTAATATGACTATGTCTCTCATGCACACATCCACTTCCACATTCAAACACTCATACACATATTTTAAGTGTTCACACATTTACCTCCTCAAATAGGTAATTCTAGTCATTTTCAATTTTTTACAATCACCGTAGCTCTTAGGGTTTACAATCAGATATATCAAATTCATTTTATATGTTCATCTCCTTCTCTTTTCTAGAGACTTCTCATGGAATTCATCCATTAGGTCATTAACCTAATCCTCTTAAAGTTAGATGGTCTAGCATGTCAATCCTTTTCTTCAACATGCTTTCCATATCCAAAGAAATCAATTGAGTCTACTAGAAATCAAAATTTCTCATAACCATTCAAAATTTTGTCACTTGACCTACACTCAATTATGAAACTTAGTCATCATTGGATCACTCAGTCATCACTAAACTTCTTGCTTGGCTTTTACACTACTACTCGGTCAACACTAAATTTCACTTGACTTCTATTGGCACTCGACTTGCTTAGTTTTGGCACTCGCTCAACACTAGCATCCCTAATTATGAGCTTCAAGTTCCTTAATATTTTATTGTATTTTCCATTTGTAACATAATTTAAACAATAAAATTTCCATTGTATCTTCCTTTTCATAACTCAACCTTTCTTCTAGGTGCTTTTGTTATTAGAAACTTCTTAGGTCCTCTTCATCAATCAAATAGAAAAGTGTCTCAATAGTAGATTTGACATAAATGACAACATAAAAATTGTTTCAACTATAGTTTCCAACATCCTTTTGGATTAAATAATGTGGGTGCAACCTATCAACATGTAATGACTCCAATATTTCATGATTCTATGCATAAGATACTTGAGGATTATGTGGGTGACATTCTTCCTAAATTAGTTAAATGTGAAGAATATATTGATTTCTTGAGAAAGATCTTTGAATAGATAGAAAGCTATAATATGTGTTTGGATCCTCACAATTGTTCCTTTGGCATAAACATAAGGAAATTTCTTGGGTTTATTATTTCTAATAGTAGTATTGAAGTAGACACTGAAAAGATAGAGGCTATTGTCAATATGCCTCCACCTAAGAATATATCACAACTTCAAAGTTTACAAGGGAACATTCAAGCTATTCAATGATTTGTTTCAAATTTAATAGATATGACTGTTCCATTCACTTCCTTACTTAGAAAAGACTCTACTTTCTCTTGGAATGATGAATGTAAGTAATCATTTCAATAATTTAAGGATTATCTTGCTAATCGTCTTATCTTGAAGCTTGTAAAACTTGATAATCCTTCTCACCTTTATACATTAGATTCTCCAAGCATGTTAAATATTGTTCTTATTCAATATGATGATCATAGTAAAGATAATCTTGTTTATTACATCATTCACACCTTTATTGATTATGAAACATGATATATAAATATAGAGAAGAAATGTTTGGCCTTCATTTTTGCATGTTAGAATCTTTGACATTATCTTCTTAATGTAGATGTCAATGTGATAGTAAAATTTGATCCTTTAAAGCATCTCTTTTCCAGAATAGATGTATTTGGATGTCTTAAGAAGTGGGTGATGCTTTTGATAGAATTTGACTTGAGATTTATATCTCAAAAATTTATTAAAGGGAAAGCCTTAACTGATCACTTAGCTAAGGCTCCTTCTTTACACATAGTTCCTACTCATATTAATTATCCTAATACATAAGTATTATCTATTGATAAGGATGATGTTTGAGAAATTCATTTTGATGGATCTAGGTGTGAAATTGGTGTGGGTGTAGTTGCAGGTATGATTCGTGTTCCCCCTTATAAGAAATTGATTCCTCTTTCAGATAAACTCAATTTTCAATGCACAAATAATATTACAGAATATGAGTCTCTTATTGCTAGAATATGAACAACCTTATCCCTTAAAATAAAGCATTTGAATATTTTTGGTGACCCACAATTGATTGTACAAAAAAAAAAGGTTTATATCAAGTTAAGAATGATAACATGACAATATATCAGGAAATGGCTCTTGATTTACTATCTAAAATTTCATCGTATGACATTTAGATGTTTCCTAGAAAGGATAAAAAACATGTTGATGCTATGGCTAGTGCAACCTATTATTGAGATAAGATTGAAAAAGATCATTGTTGAGGGAGATTATTGAAAAAGATTGTTTGTTTGAATCATTGTTTTGTCAGTGACGTCAAACCTACTATTTTCTAGTATGACAACTGCTTATATGATTCAAGTACTATCACTTAGTTGATTGATGAAGAGGATGTTAGGAATAAGGTTGCAAATAATGTTGATGTGTCGACATCTTGAATTGTGTGTAAGGAGATCATGACTAAAATGGTTATGACAGATTCTTGTGATATGTAAGAGGTATGTTAGGAAGATTCAATGATAGGTGAAGACATGTGGCAACTAAGATATTTGAGTACTATACACTCTACCCCAATAGTGGGGTTCAAGGCATTGCCCTGAATTTTTTTTTGGGGTTCCTATTTTCTCGGAGAATGGTAAAACTCTAATACGGTTTACCTTTTGGGAGTAGCCCTAAAGTGAAGTGCATGCTATAAGAATTTTTAGGGTTGCAAAGAGTAGAGATGGAAAAAAGGTGTATTGTTGGTACTACGAGTAGCTACTGGAGTCTTCTGTTGTTGATGTTGAACTTGCATTGCAAGTGTATTGTAATCTTGTTTTGAAGATAATACATTGTGCAGGTTCTGAAGGGGTGGGGTTGTTTTACCGAAAGGTTTTTCCCCACTGGAAAATCCTTGTGTTATGTGTTCCTTTCTCTGTCTATTTTCTATATGCACAGTTGGCTGCAATATTATTGTTTACATGATATTGAATCTGTAAGTGAAGAAGATTTTAAATAGGATTTGCATCATACTTTCCTTATGAGATTAGTGTAGGAAGTTGTTTCTGCACCTGAGTTTCCTTACAAGTGGTATCAGAGCTTGATCAAATTTTGATCCTAGTTGTTGGGTAGGGTTTTTTGAGCTAATCTCAAGTTGAGTGGGAGTCTTGTGCAGAGCATCCTGAATCTTATTTGTAGATTGAGATGGCGAGTTCATCATATGGAAGAATGGAGGTGGAAAAATTTAATGGCACTAATTTTGAGTTGTGGAAACTCAAGATGGAAGACATGTTGGAAGATCGTGACCTATGGGAAGTGACTACAAGTGCTACAAGACCAACAACTATAGCTCAAGCAGATTGGGATATCAAAGACCGCAAAGCTAAGGGTCTCATAAGACTTTGTTTAACCGATGCAGTCCTTCTGAATATTCTAGATGAGAAAATCGCATATAGTTTGTGGGAGAGACTTGGGGCCGTGTATCAGGCCAAATCTTTGGTGAACAAGTTGTTCTTGAGGAAGAAGTTGTATTCTTTGCGAATGGAGGAAGGTGGATCCTTAAGGGATCATTTAAATGCATTTAATCTGTTGGCTGCACAGTTGAAATCAGCTGGTGTCAAGTTAGAGGAGGAGGATCGTTGCTACACACTTTTGTGTTCTTTACAGGATTTATGGGACCATCTTGTGATGGCTCTCAGAAGCACATTAGTCACTTTCAAAATGGATGATGTGGTGTCTTCATTGCTATCAGAGGAGATGCGGAGAAAGGCTTCTGTTTCAAAAAAAGAAGCCCTTGTTGTTCGTGGGAGATCCACGAAAAGAGGGAAGAAAAATGATAATAAGTCTGACAATAAGGGTAGATCCAAATCCTGTGGGAAGTCAAATACTTCAAATAGGTCTAAGGAAAAATGTTGGAACTGTAATAAGACTGGGCGCTTCTGTAAAGATTATAAAGAGCCTAAGAAGAAGAAGAAAGCCTCAGATTTTGGTTCTAAAAATGCTCAAGAAGATGGCAATGCATTCATCGTAGCTTTGGTAGTGCATGCATCTAATGATGTGTGGTTGGTTGAATCGGGTGCATCTTTTTGCATGACCTCTCATCGAAATTGGTTCTCAAGATATGAAGAGTTTGATGGTGGAAAGGTGTACTTGGGTGATGATTCTCACCTAAAGATAGTTGGACGCGGCAGGGTCACTATGAAATTTCCTGATGGATGAGTAAATGGAATCAATGGAGTTATGCACATTCTAGGTTTGGCACGAAACCTATTATCTGTAAGTGTGTTGAATGATGTAGGTGTTCAAGTTTTTTTTCTAAAGATGGATGTAAGATGATGAGAGGAGCTATGGTGCTTGCTAAGGGTACTAGGAGAGGTACTTTGTTTCAGCTTGATGCATACATTTCTTAGTGTAATAGTTCTTCTGTTTCAAAGAAGAGAGCAGCTATCACTTCATCCCCACCATCTGAATGAGCAGTAAAGAAGACTGTGGTTAGTGGTTTTTATGGTAGTGCAAAAAGTGTACCTAAGGGTGCAAACACTTTGGAAGGAAAGCTTCCTACAGAAAAGACAATGTTGTGGCATATGAGATTTGGCCACATTGGTGAGAAGGGTCTCAGAACCCTGAAAAAAAAATCTTGTTGAGGGGTTAAATGATTGCAATCTTGAGTTTGACTTCTGTGAACACTGTGTATATGGTAAACAAAACCGTGTTCAATTTTACTCTAGTTCTCACAAATCTTCTGATGTTTTGGATCTTATTCATTCTGATGTATTTGGTCCTGTAAAAGTTCCTTCAATCTCCAAGTCTGTAGTTTTTGTATCTTTCAGAGATGATTATAGTAGAAGGACATGGATTTATTTCCTTAAAAGTAAGACACAAGTCTTTAGTCAATTTAAGGAATTTAAAGCCCTTGTAGAGAATCAGACTAGTAAGAAGATTAAGTGTGTGAGAACTGACAATGGTGGTGAGTTTTGCTCAGCAAAGTTTGAAAAGTTCTGTAAAGAACAAGGTATTAAGAGGCATAAGGCAACTCCTTATACCCCAGAGCAAAATGGAGTTGTAGAGAGAATGAATAGGACACTGATGGAGAAGGCTAGGAGTATGCTTAGTGGAGCTAGTTTAGAACAAAGGTTTTGGGCAGAAGCTATGGCCACTTCTTGCTATCTGGTTAATAGATCTCCTACATCAGCCCTTGTTGGTAAGACACCCATGGAGGTGTGGTCTGGTAAGAAGCCTTCAATTAGACATCTTCGTGTTTTTGGTTGTGAAGCTTATGCACATGTTCCAAAGGAGAAAAGATCTAAGTTGGAAAATAAAGCTGTTAAATGTATTTTCATCAGGTACAGTGCTGGTGTGAAAGGATACAAGCTTTGGGATCCTGTGACTAGTAAGGTGTTGTATAGTAGAAATGTTATTTTTAGAGAGCTAACATCTTCTCCTATTGTGCTACAACCAGATGAAAAAGAAAAGGAAAAAGATGTTGTTCAATTGCCTCCTACCCCTGAGAAGACTGAATAGAGAGACCATGTTGGGTCTAATGATGAGGAGAGATCTAGCAGCTCTGATAGTTCAGAAGAAGAGGAAGAACAACCTCAACCTCAGCCCTTGAGGAGATCTATGAGAGAAAGAAAGAAACCAAAAAGGTTTGGTTATTCTATGTTAGATTCTAGTTGTGCTTTTGCTTTGATTACTAACACTGATGAGCCTAGATCTGTGAAAGAGGCTTTGGGCATGGAAGATGTAGGTTCCTGGATTGAGGCTATGGATGATGAGATGGCTTCATTAGAGAAAAAAAAAACATGGGACCTTGTACCTTTTCCTAAAGGGAGAAAATCCGTTGGCTATAAATGGGTGTTCAAGAAGAAATTCTGTGTAGACGGCAGTGTTGAAAGGTAAAAAGCTAGATTGGTTGCAAAGGTGTATTCATAGGTAAAGGGAATAGATTATGGTGAAATATTCTCTCCTGTTGCAAAGTTGGCATCCATTAGATTTTTGTTATCTCTTGCTGCATCATATGATTTAGAGATAGAACAGATGGATGTGAAGACAACTTTCCTTCATGGTGATTTGGAGGAAGAGATTTATATGTCACAGCCTGAGCACTACATTGTTAAAGGTAAAGAATCCTTAGTTTGCAGATTAAAGAAATCTCTATATGGTTTGAAGCAATCTCCTAGGATGTGGTACCTTAAGTTTGATGCCTTTGTGTTGTCAATTGGATTTGTAAGATCAAAATCAGATCATTTTGTTTATTTCAGAATTGAAAATGATCACCTTCTTATTGTTGCATTATATGTTGATGATATGTTGCTGTTTGGGAAGGGTAAGGGTATGATTTCTGATTTTAAATCTTAGTTGTCAACACAGTTTGAGATGAAAGATCTTGGGGCAGCTAGGTACATCTTGGGTATGGAAATCAGTAGAGACAGGTCTAACAAAAAACTTTGGTTGAGTCAGAGTAAGTATGTGAAGTCTATGTTGGACATGTTCAACATGGCAGATTGTAGACCACCATGTGTTCTTATTCTTGTGGGAACAAAGTTATTTGTAGATGATTGTCCAAAATCTCCTAGTGAGGTGGAGGACATGAGTAGAGTACCTTATGCTAGTGCAGTTGGCAGTCTTATGTATGCTATGGTCTGTACTAGACTAGACATTTCCCAAGCAGTGGGAGTCCTGAGTCGATTTATGGCTAATCCTGGATGGATACATTGGGATGCAGTTAAGCGAGTATTCAGATATTTGAGGGGTACATCAGATTACTCCATATTTTATCATGGTAACTCTTCTAGATTTCAACATTTAGTTTGTATTCATGGGTTTGTGGATTCAGATTGGGCAGGTGATATTGACCACAAGAGATCCACCAGTGCTTATGTGTTCACTATGTTTGGTGGTGCCATCAGTTGGATGAGCAAGCGACAACTTGTGGTTGCTTTGTCCACTACAGAAGCTAAGTACATGGCTACTACTCATGCTTGTAAGGAAGACATTTGGCTTAAGAGATTGTGTTCTGATGTTGGTGTTGATGCAGAACAGATTACTATTTGGTGTGATAGTCAGAGTGCTATTTGCCTTGCAAAGAATCCAACTTTCCATGTTAGAATGAAGCACATTGATGTGCAGTATCACTTTGTGAGATATATGGTGGAAGATGGAAAGGTAAATTTAGAAAAGGTAGATACTGTGAAGAATGTTACAGATGCATTAACGAAACCAGTGGGCACTGAGAAGTTCAGATGGTTTTTAGAGTCTATGGGCCTTTTGGCCTATAGTGGTTAGTTCCTGTTGCTCTTACAAGGTGTTTGACAAGTGGGAGAATGTTAGGAATAAGGTGTCTCAACCTTGTATAATTCCTATTCTTATTATTTGTTTTGTAAAATGTATTTCTTGAAAATAATGTTGATGTGTCAACATCTTGAATTGTGTGCAAGGAGATCATGAATAAAACGGTTATGAAGGATTCCTGTGACACGTAAGAGCTATGTTAGGAAGATTTAATGATAGGTGAAGACATGTGGCAACTAAGATATTTGAGTACTGTACACTCTACCCCAATAGTGGGGTTCAAGGCACTGCCCCGAACTTTTTTTTGGGGTTCCTATTTTCTTGAAGAATGGTAAAACCCTAATACAGTTTACCTTTTGGGAGTATCCCTAAAGTGAAGTGCATGTTATAAGAATTTTTAGGGTTGTGAAGAGTAGAGATGCAAAAAAGGTGTATTGTTGGTACTGTGAGTAGCTACTGGAGTCTTCTATTGTTGATGTTGAACTTGCATTGCAAGTGTATTGTAATCTTGTTTTGAAGATAATATATTACGCAGGTTTTGAAGGGGTGGGGTTGTTTTACCGAAAGGTTTTTCCCCATTGAAAAATCCTTGTTTTATGTGTTCCTTTCTCTATCTATTTTCTATATGCATGGTTGGCTGCAATATTGTTGTTTACATGATATTGAATCTATAAGTGTAGAAGATTTTAAATAGGATTTGCATCATACTTTCCTTATGATATTAGTGTAGGAAGCTGCTTCTGCACTTGAGTTTCCTTACATAGGATTTGATCAAAAGATGTAACAATAGCACCTAGAGAAAAGGTTGAGTTATGATTATGTAATGAAGTACAAGAATTAGTTAAGATGGTGATAACATGATGTATTGATAATCTACTAAGGTTAAAAAGGTTGGTTATACTAAGAAAGTTTAGAAGAACAAGTTACACAAATTTTGTCTGCCAAGCTTGACTAAGTGGATAGTAGGTGCCGAGAAAAGTTAGTGCAAGCTGAGTAGAAAATTAGTTGGAGCTGAGTAAAAGTTCATTCTAGTGTATGCTGAGTAGAATAGTGGATGCCAAGTAAAGATTAGTTGATGTCAAGCACTAGTAAACTTTAGTTCATGCTGAGAAATTTCATAGAGGATGCTAAGAAACATAGCATGTGCCAAGCATCACAAGTCAAATAATGTTGAGTGGCTACATTATTTAAAAGATCATGAAATCAATAGATCTGAGCTAACAAGTTTGTTTTCTTGGACTATGTGAACCAGGTGGAAGATAAGGTTGATGAGTTGGTAGCACCGAATTCAAGATAAACTATTTTGAGGCAAATTCAAAGAAGATTCTAGGAGAAGTTTCTAGAAGAGATATGGAATATGGGATAGATTCATTGTATCCTACCTAATCTATCTTAACCCTAAATTGGAAAATGGAAAGTGAGTGGGAAAAGATCTTAATTTACTATTTATAAGAATGGCTGGTCAAAAGAAAATGTGTTAATGTGTGAGAACCTAAGGGAGATAAGGAGTCAAGGGTTTTTCTTCATCAAGTGACCTAAGAGAAGAGACTACATTAGCATGTTAAGAAAATAGGCTTAAGAGTATTAATTCTTGAAGGGTGAACAAGCTATTAGAGCTACAATGTATGAAGGCCAAGAAGAATGGAGGACTACAAAGTGATTGCTAATTTGCAAATGAAATTGAAAAATTGTTATTAGATCAAGCCTAACTATTACTCACTAACAATTGTATCAGTCTAGGGTAAATCCTTTGGATTAAGGTTGACCTAAAAATCATTTGTAAATCCTTTAATCAAATGACATTCCAAATGAATGATCTAAAGTCCTCTAACAAGGCTCACTCCCAACAAGTTGATTGAAATTTCTTTAATAGGGTCACATTTAAGAGTGTGTATCATAACCTTAAATAGGGTTGGCCTTTCATAGGGCATTACTTCAGAAGAGTGAAAAAAGTAGCATGTTATTGGTGGTTTTCTCCAAATTGGGTTTCCATGTAAATCATTATGTCAAGTGTGTTGATGAATCTATTTTATTTCATGTTTACATTTCTACAAGTTGATTTGACAGTAATCTACAAGTTTTAGTGATTGCACAATCTTATGGATGCATGCATAAAGATAAATATTTTATGGGTTCACTAAGCTATGAAAAGTTTTATTTATACATCTAGACCTTGGATAACTAATTCACCCCCTTAGTTATTCTAAAATTATTCCAACAATTGGTATCAGAGCCATCTACTTAAGATGATTAGTTTGAAGGTAATAGAAGTACAAATACCAAGATGTCAAAAAGAGATGTGTTGTGGTTCCACAACACATACCTCATTTTTGATTGAAATGGGGACACCCTACTTTATTTTTTTGGCTTTTTGAACCCTAGTAGGGGTCTAGGTCATTTTGAGGTCTCACCAAGAGTCTTGGTTCACATTCAAGTCCTGTTTGGGAAGCCCAATTTTCAAAAGGAAAAAAATTGACAAAAATAAAACCAAAATTGCAAAGAAGTAGCATATTAAGCACACCTAATCAATGCACCTGGTGCATTAAACTTGCATTGAGGGCACGATTGGTGAAGATGCACCAAAAGTATTAAAACTTATTTATATGGGAGGGAGTCCCCTTCCTCCTCACTTTTCTTTGGTTCATTTCATCCACTTCGAGTCCTTCGAATCCATAATTTTCTTCTCCCTAAGGTGCACCTTCCTCTGCTTCGCAAAACCTGTGCATGACACACAAAAGCAAAAGCAATATAAAGGATGGTGCACATTAGTGAACCTCCTTGGGTTCTTTGATGCACACCAATCCCTTCACCTGAAACCCTTTAAAAGCATTAAAAAATTTCATGGTCTTCACCTTAGGTTGGGTGCCAACCAGTGCACCTTCCTGGGTGTGCTAATGCACAACCATATCTCTAAAAAGAACTTCAAAAACCCTTAAAAAAAAATAAAACAAGTTTTTTTAATTGCATTTTGGTGTGCAATAGTACACCTAGTGAGGTGCACTACTGTGCACTTAAAATCATAAGTGAATTTCAAAAGGGTTGCACATTAGGTGCACCTGGTGTGTTCATATTAAGGGTTTTAAATAGGGTTCTAAAATATTTTTGAGCAATCTAATTTTAGGGTTTTAATTGTATTATTAATAAGGTGTCATTAATTCATTTTTTTACCCAAATTTGGACTAATGGGTATCCTCTTGTGCAGATATAATGGCATCCTCCTCATCTTCCCTTGGTGAGAAAATGACACCAAAACTTGTGGTCTTTAAGTTCCAAGGCATTTTGACAAAGTCAAGATTTCAAGATGACAACTCAGATATCAAGGATACTGATTTAGGGCATACAAATTTGGAGGAATTTCTAAAGATACACAATAAACCTACTAAGAGGTAATAGATGATTTCTACACTTATTAGATTAGGACTTGTTAACATAGCTTCACATCCAATGTTGATACAATCTTCGAAGCTCATTATGACACTTGTGGAACACTTTGTCCCTGAGAAGAGGCTAGTGAAGATCATAATGGGTGAAATTGTCCTTGATCTATGACTAAAGAATATTGAGAAAGTATTTCATCTCCCATGGGTAGATCAGCTCATCAAGCTCACTTATGAGCAGAAAGAAAGGTGGTATCAGGAACACATTGAGGAAGCCTCTAAGATCAGTTAAAGATCCTACCTCATAGAGAAGATTCATTTGGGAAAGAAGACTAGCAAGGTTGATATGTTTAAAGGGTATGTGATAGAAGACATCAGATAGTCCATCATAATTTTGAGTAGAGTCATGGGTTTACCTACAGCCAGACACCTGCATATCTTCATGTTGCACTTCATTGAAACAATAAAGAAAGTGGAGATGCCACTAGACTGGGCTTCTACTCTTAGTCAAAATTTGTGTGAATAGTTGGTGGTAGAAAAAAACCAAAGGAAATTCTATATGATATCATACCTGGTATACTTTTTGGCCTCAAGAGCAACAAACTATCTAGGGCTCTACAAGAGAGGTAGCATGCAGGATCCTACTGCATGGTTGTATATCATCTATCCTCAACTAGTTAAGAAGAGGTTCTCAAAGCAGAGAAAAGAATATAGAATTGTGAATGATGCTTTCATTTTCACCATAATTTGGTTCATAGAAGGGGATTATGTGAAAATTATATTAGAGGAGACAACTGCACATATAGCACTTATCAGAGCATACTACATTCAGTTCTACACTTTTACATACTTGAGGGTAGCGAGTACAACTATCAACCCCAAAAGTCCCCCTAGGTATCCCAGTGATAGACTTATCCTCCTAGAGATTTCTCAACAACTCTTGTCTGCATATGACAGAGTTAGAAAATAGAATAAGACATGTTGGGTGTGGCCTATGATGATAGGACCTTTTCAAGTAGATTAGAGGAAAGATATCTCCTCTTATGAATGTGAGTGGGATCAATATCCTTTAAAAGAGTATAATTCTCCATGTCCATGCTTTGATAACATCAGGAGAGTACAATATTTGGTGGATAAAACCTTCCAGCACAACAAAGCTATTGAGGATCATTGGATGAATCCAACAAATGACTACGATGTCTGAATAAGAGATTATTGTAGGATGAATTTGTACTTGGTAGAGAAGTCCCTGAAAATAAAGATATTACAACAAGATTTAGAGGACTTACTTGATCCTTTGTTCAATAGGGATAAAATTGGTGAATGACCTATCATGAATGCTGAGGTGGACAGAGAAGAGAATTTAGACATTCGGCAAGGCATGCCATTAAAATGACATAGGATTGGATCAAGAAACCATTCAAACTTGATCTAATTCCTAAGACAGTAATATTTCATGCACAAGCCCATCCAACCAAAGGTAGAGGGAGGAGATTCACCATCCCTATATTTTAGGCTTAGTCACCAGTGAGGCCTAAGACAATACATCAACTTGATAGGCCAGTTGGTTACTATTGAGCTCCAAAGGGTGGAGGCCAAGGCAAGAGAAAATGAAGTTCTCCTCAGAGAGTTGAACCTGAAGAGGGAGAAATCTTGGAACCTACACAACAAGTAGAAGAAATTGTACAAGGGCTAGAAGATATTGGAGCTCCACAAGCCTAGGTTGATCCTCAAGTTCCACCAGCTACACTGAGCTAGATAGAGATAGAGGTTGAGGTTCAATACGTCTCCCCTCCCCATCAAGAAGAACATGCATCATCTTCAACACCAAAAAGAAGAAAGATTAAGACTCCAGTGGAAAGGAGGCAAAAGGTGATCCATTTTCCATCTATCCCTAAACCTATTAAAAAAGAGGGAGAAGAGGAGGATGAGGAGGATGAAGAAGATAATTTTCCATTGAGTCAGAGAACTAGGCTAGCTAGAGCTACAAAATAAAAATGGAGAAGAAGTTCTATGGCTATGTCTCCATCAATCCCAGAAAAACCTCTACAAACTACAACATCAAAGGATGAGATATAATAATGGATTGATGAGTACTATGTAGAGGGCACTAATGTCTTTGAGATGTTAAATTTTGATTTTATGCCTGTAGGTACTGAATTGGTTGGGAATAAAATCTAAGATATGCCAACCAATCAACCTTAATAGGAGGATTGGACTCAGATGCCCCTAGAGTCATAAGGACTCAAAATGGTCCCCACATCCCAATTATATGTTACATTTTGTGTTGAAAAGGAATCAGTTACTCCTCCTCCTCCAAGAACAAAAATTGAGCAGGTCCAGGTAGAACTTGAAAGAGAGCCATAACAAGTGTCTATTGATAAAGTGTTAGAAGAGGGATAAATAGGTAAACAACCTCAAAAAAATTCCTAGGATATAGAGGTGAGAGCTATAGACTCCATAGAAATAGAGACTACTGGCAAAGAGCTCACAGAGGGAGGAATATGTGGAAAGGAGTGATAATGGGAAGGGGGTAGTAGAGAAAACTCCTTCATCCTCAAAAGGAAAGTCTATAGCACAACATGTTCCAAGGTGGCTCTAAAAAGAAATAATCTGGAACAAGAAGTAGCAATTCACTACAGAAGATGAGGATAGAATGGATTTAATAGAAATGTTAAGGAAACCTAATTCGCCTCTTAAGGAAGCACAACCCTTAGCATTCATAATGAGTGATTCGAATCCAAACCTCTTTGCTCATGTAGCTTTTCCTCGTCTACAATTAAATGCTAAAGAACTGACTTCACAAGATTATTAGATTTAGGAAGTCATGCTTGGGAAACCCACCTTGGAAACAACGATGGTCACAATTGGGATGAAGGAAGCTTTCTGGAGTTTGGAATAGGAAGTGGCAGAGTTAATAATACTTCGTCGCTAGAATGAAATTCTTAAATGATATTTGAGAAAAGTTGTTTGCCCATTCGACCTTGCCAATCCTGAGGAGACTCTAAATGCAGCAATTGAAAGGAGAGATAGGGGGTGGTGAGATTGGATCCATTTGTGAATGCCTATCAAAAATGGTGGGAAAGTTTTGAAGAAAAGGGTGTACTTATCATCCAAGGGAATCTCAAGCTACTACATGTCATGTAGGAGAATGTAGATAAAATCTTAGCAATTTTGAATAAAGATTTTGGTCTTATGGATGAGGTACATATTTGGGGAAAGGATTTATAGATATTATAGGCAATAAAAGGCCAAAGGTACCACATGCTTATGGAAGTATATATAGCAGAGGAGTTAGATTTTATTGATGATTGGATAGAGAAGATAGCAGATAGCAATAAAGTAATGGAATCATTACATGTAGAGATCCATCGGCTCAAGGACCAAGCCTAAGAGCAAGTTTTGGAAGCTAAGAAGCACTATAGTGATGCATGGCTAGATATTTTTGAAGATGATGCACGGGAGAAATTGATACTAGTAGAGGTGGTTGTTTAGAGATTTAGGAAGATTTTTGATGAATTTTCAAATTATGAAGATATTTGGCAAGCATTTAGGATAGAAGAAGCATTGTTAGAGCTTGATACTAAACTTAGGGATTTTGTTGAAACTTGTATAGAGGAAGATAATTACAGGTAGAAAGTAGATCCAACATAGGTCACTGATATTATTGAGAAATTTAGGGGCAAACACCTAGACATAGCTCTAGTATGAAGGGGGACAAAATCTAGAAGCCAGAATTTCATTTTTGACACTCAGTGAAATTTTTCATTTTTGGACCCTTGAGGAGTGTTGTTGCACTGGTGTACCAGGGGTGCTACTACACTAGGTACACTGGTGCACTTTTTCAATAATGTGTTGGAATATTTTTGAAGAACTCAAAGGTGAATAGGTGTGCTAGGTTTGCTTCTTTCGAGGTGTGCTTTTCCAAAGGTGATCTAATAGTTAATTGCTAGTCCAAAAATTAGAGCTTTCCATGCATTGAAAATACATTCTAACATCAGTTTAACTTTGATGAACCCCCAATAAAGGATGAAATTCTATTCCAAACACTCCTACATCAACTGAAGGCTCTATCCTCCTTTTTTCTCTCATAAATTCTTTATTTTATGACATGTAAAGGCTCATACATCTAATTAATGATATAAAAATGGATGGTCTTACTAAGCACTAGTTAGATAGTTAGGTTGTATATAATTAGTTTATTTTATTAAATTAGAAGCATATGATTGCATGAAGATATCTCTTACTCTCAACACAAATTGAGGAGATGATTTACTATAAATATAGGATTGTAATATCTAATCAAGGCCACCATTATTTTTCAATAATATATGCTTTTGGTGCTCGCATTTGGAGTGTAGTGATTCTTGCCTAAGTGAGTCATATTTTTGTGAATGTATGTTCATGGAATTGTGATTGAGCCAAAATTTTATTGTGTTATTTCTAGTTGTGCAATCTTTTAATTCTAGTGTTTGCTATGGTTTTACAAAATTTGCTAACGTATCTAGTTCAAGAAGAGATCAACCATTTTGTTCCTACATAGCTTTTTGTCTCACATAAGTGCACTTTTCATGGCCTTGTGATTTGATGAAAAGTGAAACATCTTATGGTTGCTAAATTCCCATCAATGATTACATCAATGGAATTGAAAAAGCACTGCTCTTATTTTCATTCATTACCTACTGATTTCTTTGAAAGCTTAACTCATAGACGTGTTGTTTTGCATAGCTTATGTCTATTAGGACTTTACATTCATGTTATTTTCTTAATTTTCTTGTCACCTTTATCTTCATTATTTTATTTACTAACCCCTTGTTAAATTAGGAATTCATATTAGTTGCATTATTAGATTGCATTCATTAAAAAATAGAAAAATACAAAATCATATTTCTTTTTGCATGTTTTATTTTGAAGTAGCGAACAGATTCAACATCTTATCTAAAGTTTTTGAACCAACAAAGGCCTCATCATGAACACTCATATTTATGTTCAACTGATTAGATTCTAGTAGGTCTCAAGATCACCCAAAACCTTGGAGTTGATCTCCAAGATTGAATTTTAAAGAGAGGTGTTCGAAAGGATTCTTCCTATTAAGCATCACGCAAAATGACAACTCCATTGAAGTGGTGCTAAAAGGAGGGCTTCTTATTTTTCAGAATAGAAGAAAAATTTGCCAAAACTTCAAAATTCTACACTTTTACAAGTTCAAAAAAATTTCTAAGTTTTTGAGAAATTTAGGTTCGCCTGTTGTGTTGCTGCACCTATTGCACTACTGTGCCTATTGTGTTGCTGCACTAGTGCACTAAATCCTGAGGTGTGCCCCATTTTGTGAGAAAGTGTACTTCTACAAAGGTGTTCTTTTTCAAGAGTTGATGCAAACTAGAGGATTTTGATCTAGAATCCCCATTTCAGCAAGCTTTAAGATCTTTGCCAAGTGCACACAAGTTCCTTGAACTTAGCCATTTCCACAAGCCCCATAGTGACAAAGGAATACCTCAACTTTAACCATTTCCATATAACATGTCATCATCTTCTTCAACTCTACCTCCACTCCAACCACTTGGTGGACCACCAAATATTCCAACAATTCCACCTCTGCAACAACCACCCATAGGTCTGCCAAATCCTCCAATGGCCTTTTTTGCAAATGTTGTAGATTCACCCATCAACTTTAGAGGTGTACTCAACGACCTTCCTAAGAATCCTAAGAAGTTTTGCCCAAGGTTCATCTATGGAGAGAAACAAACTACTAAAGACCACATCAAAGTATTCAAAGAAATTTGTAACTGAAAGTAGATTGCCAATGAGAATGTGGTTCTTCATTTATTCCCCTACTCTTTGGGGGAGGTTTCCTTTAATTGGTACATTAATTTTCCACCTAAATGTATTGGAGACAAGGATACTTTTGAAAAATTGTTCTTGGAAAAATTCAAAACTTTCATCAACCTAGTTGTGATACATCAACAATTCATATCAATCAAAAGGGACCCACTTGAGACGATTTCATGCTTCAACCATCACTTTCATATGGCATATCGCAAGCTAGAAGTTCCATACACCATACCAGTTGAAGCTTCTATACAGATTTATTTGAATGCTATGGACCATCTTATTGCTATTTTTTTGAGAACACTTCCCACAAAAAAATTGAAACATTGGATAAAGTCTTTGCAGAAGCAAATACCTTCACGAAGCAAGCCAATCCTAATGGAGGAGGATTGATGCTTCTAGCTCAAGCTATTAAAATGATGCCAACATATCCTATAAGAATACCTACGATGCCAAGTCAATTCATACCTATGAATCCAGTTCCATTACAATAGGTACCTACTCCACAAAACCTCACTCTAACATATCTAGGGTATGAACCTCCAAAAGCTACTTTCTTTGAGAAAAAGGCAACAATTTTCACAAAGGCAAATAACAATTTTGCCTCTAAGTTTGGTCAAATGAAAAAGACCATGTCATAGATGAACAATGAACTGAATTTTCTAAGGTTGTCACAAGGACAAATAACAACACTGGTCCTTACAACAACAATTATGGTCAGAATTACAACAGAAATTCTAGTGGAAATAACAATATTGGGAATAACAATGTAGGAAACAATAATAGAGGGAACAACTTCAATCCTCCTAATCGTAATAGTGGCTTCCAAAGATAGAAATGACAATGGAACACTCCTCCAAATAATGGAAGTATTCCTACAAACAATAGCAACAACAATGTTCAATATATAGATATCAATCAGTATGACAATGGTCCAAACATGGCTAACAACAATAGTTCATACTATAATGGAAATCAAGAGATGACTCAAAATTCACAAGTAAATGATAATGCCCCTTCTGTGCAATTTAATGCTATGTGTTGGTGTAAATAAGTATTTACTTATTACAATTTACTTATGTTTACTTAGGTTAATGCATTATTTTATTATTTCTTATGTGAGACACTTAGGAGTTTGCATACTCTTATGAGTTGTCATGTTGACAACACAGAAGTAAGCAACTCTAATTCAACACATGGTGTATACAACATTATTTTGCATGCTAGACCTTTGTAGGCTTATCCTCTCATCATCACACTTACTTTTGTGCTTAATAGAGGATAACCCACACCTGATGGACATGTGCTTGGTTGTATGACTTATCATGTTGCTAATTCCTATGCATTCTAGAAGCATTCAAGAGGCCTTTATATACAAGCACTCCTAGTGTACTTTCACATTGAATTGAATACATATTTTTATTCTTATCATACTCTTTTTGGTCTACTATTGTGCTTGTGCTTGAGTTCCTTGATCTTGAGTGAATTTTTACCTAAGAAAAATTCTTACATGGTATCAGGGCTATACCAAATTCTTACACTATGCTACTAGAATCTTATGATTCTACATAGAACACATAGGTGGAGAAATCAACTAATGAAAAATTATTTTTTCCATTTAGTCAAGAACCAAACCTTTAGCCTGAAGAGATGTTTGATTTTTGCAATGACAATTGAAATATGTATAACCTGAGAAGTAGAAAAGAACCTATGAAAGATGGAATTCCTCTAGCACTACAAAAAAACTCCTTTCGATCCAAGAGTGAGTAACAATATGGCTAATCAAGCCACCGTATGGAGGACAACAGAATCAAAACCTAGTGAATCTACCAACAATATTGAAAAATCTTGCTTGGTCTACTAAAAAGTATAGTGCCGTAGAAGATTTGAAATGAACAAAAGCCAACATGTCCATGTTTGACATGCTATAAAACTATCCACAATAGTGAGAAGCACTTATGAAGACTTTGGATCATACAAATGTTCCTCATAACATGAATACTATCTCTTTAAAGACAATGTATCAACAAGTCAATGCTTCAGAGGCAATGCCAACTATGTTTAAAGACAAGGTCAAGGTGCCCCTATTTCTACTTAACATAAGGATATATGGGAGGAATCTTCACAATTTCCTAATTAATTTAGGAGCCTCATGTAATGTCATGCCACTATCAATAGCGCAAAGGTTAAGAGGCAATCCTCAACCTTCCAACCAAATAGTGATACAATTGGATAAAAAAGAGGTGAAAGTTATTGGTGTGTTGAAAGATGTTTGGATACAGTTAATAGTTGACCCCCAAATTTAGGATGTCATTGATATACATGTGGTTGATGTTCCAAAAACATATGGGTTACTTCTAAGTAGAGAATGGGCAAAATGCCTAAGGGGATCATTTTCTATGAGTTTTACTTAGTTATGGTTACCATGGAAAGGATTGAACAATCAAATCAAGATAGATGTAGAGCCAAAGTTTAAAAAAATGATTATAGAATACAATGCCCCAAATGAGGTGGCATTTTTGCAATCAGATTTGGGCTCTTACAAAGTGATGGTATTTAATACAATTTCAACCAAAAAATTAGATGATCAAGATGAAAAATCCAAGATTTTGATCCCAAAGGATGAGATCATGATGCAATTCATAATAACATGGTAGCTAATTAAAAAAATTTGGGAGAAGAAGTTGACCCTAGTATCCTACTTCTCCTAGGATTTTGTCGATTACATAAAGTTAACCACTCAGAATTTGAATGTTCATCATGTCAAGAAGTAGTCACTAAGATATTAACCTAGATGATGGAAATAAAAGGTGATAACATCCCAAAGGGTGAACCCACAAAAAATCAAAGTCCCATAAACATATCTAAAATTGTGAAAAAGTTTGAAGAGGAAATTGAAGATTTAAATGTGTCATATAGTGATACCTCTTCAGATGGATGAGTTTTGCCTTCCCCTCCCCTAGGAATGATCAAAGTTCAAAGAAGAAGATGGTATGTAAAAGGTCAAGGGTGGACTTCAATGGTCATCCATCCTAAACCCAATATGGATGAAATTAAATAGATAATAGGGGAAATTTAGGATAAACAAGAAAAACATACACTTCCTTTATCAAGGACTAACAATGGAAATTCATCAAGTCCACCCAACAAAAAATTAAAATGGGTTCCCAAGAAACAATCCTTCAAGGCCCAAGTGAAAGAGAAGCTAAGGATGAATAAACATAAGGTTAGAAAACCTAAGGAAGATCTAATTTGGAAACTTCACTTCAATGGTTCCAAATGAAAATTAGGAGCTAACATAGGTATTGAGTTGATCAACCCAAAAGGTAAGTTTTTCAATGTAACATATCAATTATAGTTTAGATGTACTAATAATGTTGTAGAGTATGAAGCATTGATTTGAGGACTTCTTTTCACATTGGAGAAAGGAATCACAACTCTCATAATCAAGGGAGATTCTCAGTTGGTTATATGACAAGTGAAATTGTTACACTCTTGCAACAATAAGAGGTTGCTTGCTTACAACAAAAGAGTATGGGATTTACTGGATGATTTTGAAGCTTTGAACATAAAGTCTATTCCAAGAAGGAAAAAATGGTAGTAAATGCTTTGGTTATTTCAGCTAGTGCATTACAAACTTTCAAGTCTTTCAGGATGATCAACACATACTCGAGTTTATTATGTGCATTGGCCATTTTAAAGGGCAAGAGATTGATAACACTCTGGATGACAAGCCTAAGGATGAAAAACTTGAAGATGAAGATGGAATCCTAAACTTAAAAACCAATACTAATCCTAAGGGAATGGTTGAATTAGAATGCATTTTTTATTGTGATGAATCAACACTTAATACAAGAATGACCCAAGAAAAGGGGATCAAGGAATGTAACTCATATAACTTGGGTATTGATAAAGATCCTAGAATGGTAAGGATTGGAAAAGCATGCAATTCACAGGAAAGGGAAGACATGCTCAAGTTTCTTATTGAATATAAGGATGTTATTTCCTAGAGCTATGAAGAGCTGAAGACATATGATCCTAAGGTTATTACCCATGATATCCCATTGAAACTTGTTAATCCTATCATTGAACCACTGATAATGAAAGAAGTTAAGAAATTACTAGATGCCAAGATCATCTTCCCCATTTTCCATTCTACATGGGTGGCTAATTTGCTTCTTGTATGGAAAAAGACTGGACAGATATGTCTTTGTGTCAATTTTCATAACTTGAACCTAGCATCACAAAAGAACAATTACCCTTTACCCTCACTAGATGAGGTCTTACAAATTGTGAATGGTTCAAAGATGATGTTTTTATTGGATGGATATTTGGAGTATAATCAAGTGATGATGGACAAAGAATATAGGCTAAAGATGGCTTTTACAACTAAATGGGGGACTTTTTCCTATAGAAGAATGCCTTTCAAATTGAATAATGCAGGGGCTACATTTTAGTGAGCCATGGATGAAGCTTTTAAGGGATTAATAAAAAAATGTATAGTGATCTACATGGATGACTTAACTATCTTTTCAAAGGATCAAAGAACTCACATTGTTGATCTAAGATAAGTATTCAATAGATGTCGTAAATATGACATATCTCTTAATCCCAAGAAATGTTTGTTTGGAGTTACTAAAGGAAAGCTCCTAGTTCATATCATCTTTGAAGATGTAATCTCTATTGATCCTGATAGAATTGAGGCTATTTTGAAGTTATCAACTCCTCACAGTAAAAAAGAACTTAAGTCTTTCTTCAGGAAGATAAATTTTGTGCAAAAATTCATAAGTGGATTTGCAGAGATAGTTCATCCCCTTAATGATTTACTCAAAAAGGGAGCTAAGACAGAATGGGTTCTAGAGATTAAGAAATCCTTTTAGATATCAAAGTGGCAATTTCTATGGCCCCAGTGCTGGTAAGTCCTAACTATGAGTTACCTTTTAAGATATATTCTTTTGCTTTAAAACATTCATGCACTGGGATCCTAACACAGAAGAAGGAAAGGGAATATGAAAGACATAGTGCTTTTATGAGTTGCCCTTTGAAAAATTTTGAGTTGAATTATTCCAACCTCGATAAATAGTCTTTTGCATTGATCAAGGTAGTAAAGAAGTTTCATCATTATATACTAAGAAGTAATGTGTATGTGATTGTACCTGATCTAGTGGTAAAGACACTATTGATGCAAAATGAACTTGGTGAAAGGCAAGGGATATGGATGGCGATACTTCAAGAATTTTATTTAGAGATCTAGTCCATGAGGTTAGTTAGAAGTAAAGGATTATAAAAAATGATAGTTGATAACCAGGTTGGGGATGAAAATAAATTTAGATTTGAAAGTGAAATAGATGCAAAGGATTAGAAAAAGATGATAGTATCACAAGTTGATATTGATTAAGGTCTGAAAATAGATGTTTGGTACTAGGATATTGTTTACTATCTTCTACAATATCAGTACCCCAGTTGGATGAATAGTTCACAACATAGGGGACTCAAAATGAAGTACAAGTCTTATATGTTGCATGATAGAAAGTTGTACAAAAGGAACTATGCAGAAATTTACTTAAATGCTTGGGATGTGAGGAAGTAAAAGATGTTCTGGAATAGTTTCACAATAAGTATGGTACAAGACATGGTTCAACAGAAGCGATTGCTCATATGATTTTAAGATCGGGTTATTTCTAGCCTATAATATTTAGAGACACTTTTGAGCATGTGTGTAGTTGTCATATTTCTCAAAATAGTACTAACACAGAAAGAAACTCGGTGATGCCATTACAACTAGTGTACGAGGTATGCCTCTTTGCAAAGTGGGGGCTAGATTTCAATGGGCTAGTCAATCCACCATCATCAATTGGATACACCTTTATTCTCACAACCACTAATTATTGAATGCAATGGATAGAAGTGGAGACTTTTTGAAATTGTACTGCTAAGGTGGTAATGAATTTTTTTGAAGAACACATTGTTACTAGATTCAGGATGCCATTCACCCTAGTGTGCGATAATGGATCAAATTTTGCATTAGTATTCTTGATTCAATGGACATTTGAAAATTAGGTTATTATCAAGTTCTCTTCAAATTAGTACCCACAAGGAAATGGGGTATCTGAATCTACAAACAAGAACTTGATCACTGTAATAAGATGATTAATCAAGGAGAATCCTAAAGATTGGCATACATAACTCAAATATGTTCTATGGACAGATCAAGTGAGGGTGAAGAACACTTTGGGGACCTCTCCATATTTTCTTATTAATGGACAAGAGCTAGTATTCTTGCTTAACCTCAAGATTCCTATTTTGAAATTCATGAGTGGGCATGTTGAAGATGCTGCTAGAGTACAAATTAGATTGATGAATCATTTAGAGATGGATGAGAAATGGACAACTACATTGGATCACATGGCTAAACATCAAGTAGTTTTCAAGAGGTAGTTTGACATGAGGGCCATGATAAAATATGTCCAAATATCTAACCTTGTTCTACTTTGGGATAAGGAAAAAGAAAAACTAAGCAACCACACTAAGTTTCAACACTTGTGGATCGGTCCTTATTAGATCGCAAAAATTCTTAGAGAAAATACTTTTAGGCTCAGTTCTTTACAAGGGGAATTGCTTTCATTGCCAGTTAATAGGCAATTTCTGAAACATTATTTTGAAGCCTAGAAGACCCCCCCAAAAAAAATAGATTTCATTTCTGCAAGTGTGTTTTTCTTTTAGTTGCATGTTTTCTTTTTAGTTTCCTGTTTTCTTTTCTGTTGTGTGTTTGCTTTTCAATTTTATTTTTCTTTTAGTCATGAATTTTTTTTCAAAGTTGCATCAATCCAGGGGGTAGATGTGCTCCAAATTTTATCTTGATATATCTTACTAACTACTCTTTTGGTTTTGATTTTAGGAAGAGGTATTTCTTTGTCAAAACATTTTGGAAATTGTGTAACTTATACCAACTGAGGAATGGATGTTACTTACAGTAATAGAGGAATTTTAGTCTTGAATTCAAGATTGTAGATCAAAAAGTTCTCGACGCTTTGAAAAATTAAAGATTGATTATCTCAGGTGTTGTCAAATGAAGGTTGAAGATAGCAAGGGATGGTTGAAACCCAGATTGGTTCAAATGGAAGGGTTTTCTTGAAGGAATTGCTAAGATCATTGTTTGGCATAAGAGTTTCTAAAAAGTTCTTAAAAGAGGAATGCAAGGGATGTTCACAAAAGATCAAATCCAAGAAATGACATTGATGTCTCAACCACACAATCTAAGCATGGCAGGATACAGAAGAAAAATATAAAAGAAAAGAATGGTGTTCAGACTGAAGGATTCTACGAGATCTAGAAAGGTAATCTAATAAATGGATAATGTACTCAAAATAAGCTAACCAATACAAAAACATTGCTTCATCCAGGAATCAAATGGAAACATTATGAGCTACATGAAGCATCCAAAGGATTGCTAGAGGAATTCAAAAGGAAAGTGACAACCTGCCAAGAGCTCTCAAACTAACTCTATCATCTAGTTAGAAAATGGATCAACAAATAGCTTTTGTGTAGATTTTAGATGAATGAGCCAGATGGGATGGAAGATTGTTTCTAAGTTGTTGAAATTTTTTTATAGATTACATTTTGATATATCAAAGGAAATGGATACAAGGAGCACACACTAAACTTGGAGCTCAAGAATTATGAGGTTTTGATTGCAAAGTGACTTATAGTATGCTTGGAACATTCAAGATTCAGTCAGTGTTTGACAAATTTTGGAGGAATGTTTGCTGATGAAGAAATGCCTTTGTCATTTTTTCCTTTTGTTGGGGCTATTTGTTATGGTTCCATAATGCACACCCCATTTTTTATTGAAATGGGGACCCCCTAATTTATTGTTTGCATTTTTCAGACCCTAGTCTAGGGTCCAAGTCATTTTGAGGTCTCACCAAGAGTCTTGGTTCGCATTTAGGTCTTGTTCAAGAAACTCAGTCATCAAAAGGAAAAAATATGACAAAAATAAAGCTAAAATTGCAAAGAAGTAGTGCAATAAGCACACCTAATCGATGTTCCTACTATGCTAAACTTGCATTGAGGGCATGATTGGTGTAGCTATGTAGCTATGCCAAAAGTCCTCAAACTTATTTATAGGGGAGGAAGTCCCCTTCCTCCTTACTTCACTTTGGTTCATTTCACCCACTCTAAGTCCTCTAAAGCAACAACTATCTTCTTCCTGAGGTGTGCCTTCCTCTGCTTCACAAACCCTACATACGACACATAAAAGAAAAAGCAATATAAAGAATGGTGCACATCAGTGCACCTCCCCAAGTGCTTTGATGTGAACCAATCCCTTCACTTGAGAGACTTTAAAAATGTTAAAATTTTGTGGTCTCCACCTTAGGTTTAGTGTGCACGAACGCACCTTGCATGGTGCATTGACGCGCACCCATATCTCTAAAAATAACTTCAAAAACACTATAAAAAAAATAAAACAAGTTTTTAAAACTATCTTTTGGTGCGTAGTAGCACACCTAATGAGGTGTGCTATCGTACACTTTAAAAAAAAAGTAAATTTCAAAAGGGTTCCACATTAGGCACACCTATTAGGTGCACATGGTGCGCCAATCCTTCATATTAAGGGTTTTAAATAGGGTTTTGAGATATTTTCAAGTAATCTAATTTTAGGGTTTTAATTGTGTCATTAATAAGGTGACATTAATTCTTTTTTTTTTCCAAATCTAAAATAATGAGTGTCCACTTGTGTAGATATAATGAAATCCTCCTCATATTCCCTTAGTGAGAAAATGGCACCAAAACCTATGGTCTTTAAGTTCCAAAGCATTCTAACAAAGTCAAGATTTCAAGATGACAACTCATATATTAAGGATAGTAATTTAGGGCATACAGATTTGGGGGAATTTCTAAAGATATGCAATAAACCTACTAAGAGGTCACAAATGATTTTTGCACTTACCAAATTAGGAATTGTTAACATAGCTTCACGTCTAGTGTTGGTACAATCTTTAGAGCTCATTATGACACTTGCAAAATACTTTGTCCCTGAGAAGAGGGTGGTGAAGAGCATAATAGGGGAATTGTCCTTAATCTATGACTAAAGAATATTGACAAAGTATTTCATCTCCCATGGGTAGATTAGTTCATTAGGCTTAGTTATGAGCAAGTGGAAAGGTGGTAATGGGAACACATTGAGGAAGCCTCTGAGATCATTCAATCATCCTATCTCATATAGAAAACTCCCTTAGG
This sequence comes from Cupressus sempervirens, assembly GCA_028749045.1. Classification (NCBI taxonomy): domain Eukaryota; kingdom Viridiplantae; phylum Streptophyta; class Pinopsida; order Cupressales; family Cupressaceae; genus Cupressus; species Cupressus sempervirens. The sequence continues at coordinate 530,233,085 of CM053791.1, read as the reverse complement.
AAAGAAGACTAGCAAGGTTGATATGACCAAAAGGTATATGATAGAAGACATCAGATATTCCATCATACTTTTGAGTAGAGTCATAGGTTTACCTATAGCTAGACACTTGAATATCTTTATGGTGCACTTCATTGAAACAATAAATAAAGTAGAGATGCCACTAGATTGGGCTTCTACTCTTAGTTAGAATTTTTGTGAATAGTTGGTGGTGGCAATGAACCAAAGGAAATTCTATATGATGTCATACCTAGTATACTTTTTGGCCACAAGAGCAACAGGCTATCTAGGGCTATACAAGAGAGGTAGCATGTAGGATCCAAATGCATGGTCATATATTGCATATCCTTAGCTAGTTAAGAAGAAGCTCTTAGAGAAGAGCAAAGAATATAGAATTGTGAATGATGCTTTCATTTTCACCATAATCTAATTCATAGAAAGGGATTATGCAAAAAGAATATCAAAGGAGGTAGCTGCATTGATAGCACTTGTCAGAGCATACTACATCTAGTTCTAGACTTTTATGTACTTGAGGATAGCGAGTATACCTATCAACCCTAAAAAGCTCCCTAGGTATCCTAGCGATAGAATCATCCTCTTGAAGATTTCTTGACAACTCTTGTCTACATATGATAGCATTAGAAAATAGCATAAGACATGTTGGGTGTGGCCTATGATGATAGAACCTTTTCAGGTAGATCAAAGGAAAGATATCCCCTCTTTTGAATGTGAGTGGGATCAATATCCTTTAAAATAGTATAATTATTTGTGGCCATGTTTTAACAACATTGGATGAGTACAATATCTAGCACATAAAACTTTCCAGCATGAAGAAGCTATTAAGGATCATTGGATGAATGCAACAAATGACTATGATGTCTAAATAAGGGGTTATTGTAGGATGACTATGTACCTAGCAGAGAAGGCCCTAAAAATAAATATTCCATTGAAGATATTATAGAAAGATTTAGAGGACTTGCTTGATCCTCTACTAAACATGGATAAAATTGGTGAACGACCTATCATGAATGTTGAGGTGGACAAAGAAGAGAATTTAGACATTAACCACAGGGTGAGGCATGTCATTAAAATGGCATAGGATTGGATCAAGAAACTATTCAAACTTTATCCAATTCCAAAGATAGTAATCTTTCATGCACAAGCCTGTCCAGCCAAAGGTAGAGGGAAGAAAGTCACTATCCCTACATTTATAGCTCAGTCTCTAGTGAGGCCCAAGATGATACATCAACTTGATAGGCTGGTTGGTTACTATCAAGTTTAGAACCAGTGGAGGCCAAGGCAACATCAAAAGAAGTTATGCTCAGAGAGTTGAACCTAAAGAGGGAGAAATCTCAACACCTACATGGCAAGTAGAAGAAAATGTACAATGGCCAGAAGATATTGGAGCTCCACAAGCCCAAGTTGATGCTCAAGTGCCAACCACTTCGCTGAGCTAGATAGAGATAGAGGTTGAGGTTTAAGAGGTCTCCCCTCCTTGTTAAGTAGAATAGGCATCTCCTTTAGCACCAAAAAGAAGAAAGATTAAGACTCAATGAAAAGGAGGAAAAAGGTGATTAAGAAGGTGATCCCTTTTCTATCAATCCTTGAATCTATCTAGAAGAGGGAGAAGAGGAGGATGAAGAAGATAATTTTACATTGAGTCAAAGAACCAGGCTAGCTAGAGCCACAGAATAGGAATGGAGAAGAAGTTCTACAACTATGCCTCCATCAATCCCAAATGAACCTCTGCAAACTACAACATCAAAGGATGAGATGCAACAATGGATTTATGAGCAATATATATAGGGCATTGATATCTTTGAGATGTTAGATTTTGACTTTATGCCCGTAGGCACTAAAATGGTTGGGGATAAAATTTGAGATACACCAACCAATCAACCTCAATAGGAGGATTGGACTCAGATGCCCCTAAGTCACAAGGACTCAAAATGGTCCCCATAATCCAATTACAGGTTACATTTTGTGTTGACTAGGGATTAGCTACACCTCCTCCTCTAGGAACAAAAATTGAGCAGGTCTAGGTAGAACCTAAAAGAGAGCCACAAAAAGTGTCTACCAATGAAGTGTAAAAAGAGGGGAAAATAGGTGAACAACCTCAACAAACTTCCTAGGACATAGAGGCTCCACAGAAATAGAGACTACTGGTGAAGAGCCCTCAGAGAGAGAGAAAACCCCATAAAGGAGTGATAAGGGCAAGCGGGTAGTAGAGAAAACTCCTTCATCCTCAAAAGGGAAGTCCTCAACTCAACATGTTCCAAGGTGGCTTTGAAAATAAGTAATGAGGAAAAAGAAGTAGTAGTTCACTACAGAAGAGGAGGATAGAATGGAAGTAATAGAAATGCTAAGGAAACCTGATTCACCTCTTAAGGAAGTGTAACCCTTAGCCTTCATTATGAATGATTCAAATTAGGACCACTTTTCTCATGTATCAAATTCTCCACCATAATCAAACATTGAAGAATTGACTCCAAAAGATTATCAGATTCAAGAGGTCATGCTTGAGAAACCTACCTTGGAAACAACAAAGCTGATGGTCACAACTAGGATGAAGGAAGTTTTTTGAAGCTTGGAATAGGAAGGGGTGGAGTTAATAAAATTTTGGCACTAGAATGAAATCCTTAAAGGATATTTCAAAAAATTTGTTGGCCCATTCGACCTTGTCAACCCCGAGGAGACTCTAAATGAAACAATTGAAGGGAGAGATGGGGGTGGTGAGATAGGATCCATTTCTGAATGCCTTTCAGCAATGGCGGGAAACTTTTGAAGAAAAGGGTATACTTATCATCCAAGGGAATCTCAAGCTACTAAATTTCATGTAGGAGAATGTAGATAAAATGGTAGCAATTTTGAATCAAGATTTCGGTCTTATGGATGAGGTACATACCTAGGGAAAGGATCTACAGGTATTACAGGCAATAAAAGGCCAAAGGTACCGCATGCTTATGGATGTATATATGGTGGAGGAGTTAGATTTAATTGATTATTAGATAGAGAAGATAGTGGATAGCAATAAAGTAATGGAATCATTACATGCGGAGATCCACCAGCTCAAGGACCAAGCCCGAGAGCAATTTTTTGAAGTTGAGGAGCACTATAGTGGTGCATGCATGGATATTTTTGAAGATGATGCACAAGAGAAATTTATACTAGTAGAGGTGGTCATTTAGAGATTTAGGAATATTTTTGATGAATTTTCTAATGATGAATATATTTGGCAAGCATTTAGGATAGAAGAAGCACTGTTAGAGCTTGATAGTAAACTCAGGGATTTTGTTGAAACCCATATAGAGGTAGATAATTGCAAGAAGAAAGTAAAAGATAAAAACAATGCCTTAGATTTAATATATGTGACATATATCATTGAGATTATTGAGAAATTTAGGGGCAAACACCCAGACATAGCTCTGGTATGAAGGGGAACAAAACCTAGAATCTAGAATTTCATTTTTGACACTAAGTAAAATTTGCATTTTTGGACCCTTGAGGAGTGTTGGTGCACCAAGTGCACTATTGAACTTTTGCAATAATGTGTCAGAAGAATTTTGAAGAACTTAGAGGTGTTCAGGTGTGCTAGTTATACTTCTTTTGAGGTGCACTTTTCTAGAGGTGCGCTAGTAGTTAACTACTAGTTCCAAAAATAGAGCTTTCCATGCACCGAAAATGCATTCTAATAGTAGTTTAACTCTAAGGAATGCCCAATGAAGGATGAAATTCTATTCTAGACACTCCAACATCAATTGAAGGCTCTCTCCTTCTTTTTTCTCTCATAAATTATTTGTTTTATGAAATGTAAAGGCTCATGTATTCAATTAATGATATAAAAATGGATGGAGTCTTACTAAGCACCAATTAGATAATTGGTTTGTATATAGTTAGTTAGTTTTATTAAATTAGAAGCATATGATTACATGAAGATATCTCTTACTCTCAGCATAAATTGAGGAGATGATTTCTTATAAATATGAGATTGTAATATGTAACCAAGGCCACTATTATTTTGTAATAATATATGCTTTTGATGCTCGCATTTGGAGCGTAGTGATTCTTGCCTAAGTGAATCATATTTTTGTGAATGTATTTATGGAATTGTGATTGAACCAAAATTTTATTGCATTGTTTTAGGTTGTGAAATCTTTTTATTATGGTGTTTGCTATGGTTTTACGAATTCCACTGACATATCTAGTTCGAGGAGAGATCACCCATTTTGTTCCTACATAGCATTTTGTCTCACATGAGCACACTTTCTATGGCCTTGCAATTTGATGAAAAGTAAAACATCTTACATTTTCTAAATTCCCATCAATGATTACATTAGTGGAATTGAGGAAGAATTTCTCTTATTTTCATTGGTTACCTACTAATTTCTTCGAAAGCTTAACTTGTAGATGTGTTGTTTTTCATAGCTTATGTCCGTTAGGATTTTACATTCATGTTATTTGCTTAATTTTTTTGTCACCTTTATCTTTGTTATTTTCTTTAATAACCCCTTGTTAAATTAGAAATTCATATTAGTTGCATTATTAGATTGTATTCATTAAAAAATAGAAAAATACAAAATATAGTTCTTTTTGCGTGTTTTATTTTGAAGCAGGCAAAATATTCAAAGTCTTATATGAAGTTATCCAAACTAGAAAACCCTCTTCATGAACACTCACATTTATCTTCAAATAAGCAGATTCTAGTAGGTCACAAGATCACTTGGAACCTTGGAGTTGATCCCCAAGATTGACTTTTCAAGAGAGGAGTCGTAAGGATTCCTATTGTTAAGCATCATGCACAATAATAGCTCAACAAGATGTACCCAACCTTAACAATCATAACTTTCTTGCATGGAAATGTTTGATGAAGCTACACCTTGGAGGACTTAGAGATCATGCATGATCTTCCATTACTACTGAGCATGTTGACCCTACTAGAGCCCCAACTATTGAGGATATGAAAAAGAAGAAAGAACATAACCAGGAAATGGAAGAGATTGTCTCTACCCTAAGTTATGCTGAATTTGATGATATCAAGGGCCTTGATAGTGCAAAGAAAATGTGGAATTCCTTAGCTACCATCTATGAAGGAGACACCAATGTTCTTAGAGCCAAAGATGAAAGTCTCGGAGGTAAGTTTGATGATATGATAATGGAAGAAGGAAAAAATATTGCTCAATATGTTGCAAGGATAAAAGAAGTTGTTAATGCAATAAGAGGAGCTAATGGTAAAATGGATGATGATACAGTGCTAAGAATTTTTTTAAGAACAATAATACCTATATATGCTATTAGAGTTTCTATAATTTAAGAACTAAGATGCATACCAGGGAATGATCTATCACTTGAAGTACTAGTAGGTAGACTCACTACTTTTGAGGTATCTAACTTTGATAATTAAAAACTTGAGAATATTAAATCTGCTTTCAAAGCTAAAGTGTCATTGAAGGAACCTGATGAGAAGAAGAAGAAGAAAAAGATAAAGTATGTATACAATGACAATGATATAGATGAGGAGGATGTAGAACAGCTTGAAGAACTACTAGCAAGAAGATTCCACAAAGGTAAAGGTAAGTTCAAAGGTAAATTACCTATCATTTGTTTCAATTGTAATGAGGTTGGTCATATTTTTGCTAGATTTCCAGCTACATTGCTAAAGAGGAAACAAGAGATGAATCTGATCAACATGATGATGAAGTGGTGTATGTTGAAATAAAGGACAAATCTAATGAAGATGAGGCAACTACACTTGTGACTTGTGTGAACAAGAATGATAGATGGATCATTGATAGTGGGTGCTCACATCACATGACTGGAGACAAAAGTGAGTTCATTATCTAGAATTGCTATGATGGAAATAGTGTAAGATTTGGTAATGATGCACCATGTTTGATAAAAGCAAAAGGTCCTATCAAACTCACAGATAAATTTTTATGTGACAATGCTTACTATGTTCAAGGTCTTAACTATAATCTCTTGAGTGTGTCACAATTGAATAATTTGGAACGTAAGGTTGAATTTGAAAAAAAGGTTGCTAAAATATATGACACAAATAGAAGATTGCTTGGAAAAGGTGATTAGACTAGAAGTAATCTATTCTATCTTGATATAGATGATCCTACTTGACTAGTTGTAAAATCTGATGATGTATGGTTGTGGTACAAAATGTTATGTCATGTTAATTTTGATAACTTGGTAAGTATCAGTAACATGAGAAAAGTTAGAGGTTTGTCTAAGTTAGAAAAGCCTGATAATATAATGTGCAAACAATGTCAATTAAGCAAAATGACAAAGTCAAGTTTTAAGAGTAAAAATTATACCTCTAAAGGAGTACTAGAGATTGTTCATACTGACTTGTGTGGACCAATTGATGTACAAAGCTATAAAGGAGATAAGTACATTATGTTGTTTGTTGATGATTATTCTAAAATGATGATAGTTATGTTTCTCAAATAGAAATCTGATGCTTTCCAAATGTTTAAGTGGTACTTAGCAAGAGTTGAAAAGGAAACAGATAAAAGACTAAAGTGTTTAAGATTTGATAGAGGAGGAGAATTCACATCAAATGAGTTTGAGATGTTCTATATTGATAGAGGAATCAAAAGATAGACATCTATGCCTAGAACCCCTCCACAAAATGGAATTACTAAAAGGAGGAATATGTCTATAATGGAATATGCTAGAACACTCATGATGGAGAAGAATGTTGCTTTGAAATACTGGAGAAAAGTTGTAAGTACAATTGTCTATACCTTGAACTGTGTACAAGTCAAGAAAGGTACTCATTCAACACCTTTTGAATTGTGCTATGGATACTCACCTGATGTAAAATATTTCAAGGTATTTGGAAGCAAATGTTACGTTATTAAAGACTTCAAGAATGGTAAACTTGATGCAACAAGTGAAGAAGGTATATTCTTAGGCTACTCCACAAAAAGTATAGATTATAAGTATTTGAATACTAATACTAACAAAATTGTGGAAAGTGTAAATGTGAATTTTGATGAATATATAGAAGTATATGAGGCTGAACCTATGAAAGAACTAGAAGAATACAAATCAGTTGTATACTCTTACAAAGGTATGCTTGCTAAAGAAGATGCTACAATTCAAGCTACAAACCAACGTCAAGTTTCAGTGACTGCAGAGTCTCACACCATGAATGCCAACTTGCATTCAGGAATTGAGCTACATTTAGATGCCAAGTTATAGAATGAAGTTGGAGCACATTCTAATTTTGAGATTAATAGAAATGCTAAGTTACCTAACAGAGACATACAAAATGATTCTAAAACTAAAATATCAAGTGAAGAAATAAGAGTTGAACCAAGATTATCTAAATATGTCAAAAGACATCATCCCACTATACAAATTATTGGAGATAAAGATGCTAGACCAATGACAAGAAATAGATTTAGAAAAAATACATGTTTTTTGAGCATGAAGAAAGCCAAATCAGTATAAGATGCATTAGAATATGAAGACTAGAGTAAGGGTGTGGAAGAAGAGATTGAACAAATTGAGACAAACAAGACATGGGCTCTAGTTCCTAGAGTAGAAGACAAAAATATGATTGGCACCAAATGGGTATTTAGAAACAAGCTAGATGAAAATGGTGAGTTAACAAGGAAGAAGGCAAGATTAGTCTACAAAGGATATGCACAAGAAGAAGGAATTGACTATGGAGAGACATTTGCCCCTGTAGCTAGAATGGAAGCAGTAAGAACTTTACTTGCTTATTCTGCATACAAAGGTTGTTTTGATGTTAACAATAAGAACATGGTATGAAAATTACACAAAGATCTATATGGTTTGAAACAAGCAACAAGAGTATGGTATGAGAGACTTCATAAGTATCTTGTAAAGATTGGATTTAAAAGGACTGATAATAAAAATAATCTGTACATGCAAATAGAGAAAGGAAAAGTTATTTTGTTATCTAAAAATTTTGTTGATGATATCATATTTTAAGGCCATGATGCTTTATGCAAAGCTTTTGGAAATAAAATGAAGCAAGAATTTGAAATGTCTATGTTTGGAGAAATCAAATTCTTTGTGAGTTTGCAAGTATATCAGATGAAATATGGTATATACATCACTTAGTCAAAGTATGTCAAAGAAATATTGAAAATGATTGGATTGGAGGATTCCAAACTAGTAAGAACACCTATGGTGATAGGACACAAGTTGTCAAAGAATGATGATTCAATTGAGGTGAATCAAACATTGTATAGGTTTATGCTTGGAAAATTGAAATATGTAGTACATAGCAGACTAGACATTGTATTATCTATAGGGATAGTTGCAAGATTCCTTGCTAACCCCTGGGAGAATAATTTAATGCCTGTAAAGTGAATAATGAGATATTTAAAAGGAATAGAGGAGTTTGGTCTATACTATAAGAAAAATGAAAAATTTGAATTAAGAACCTACACTGATGTTGATTCGGCTGGAAACATTGGTGACAAGAAAAGCACTACTAGAGGAGCATTTTTCTTTGGCAAAAGGTTGATTACATGGACTACCAAGAAACAAAATTACACCTCACAATCTACTACTAAAGTTGAATATGTTGTCATTGTTGTAAATTGTACAAACATTGTATGGATCATACAGTTACTCAAAGGTATGAAGGAAGAGAACACAGAACAAGTGATACTTTATTGTGATAATGCAAGTGCTATAAATATATCAAAGAATATTTTGATTCACACAAAGACTAAGCATATTGAAATCAAGTATTATTACTTGAGAGAGTTAGTTCAAGATAAGGAGGTGAAGATGGAATATGTCAACACTAAAGAGAAAATTATTGATATTTCACAAAAGCATTACCTAAGGATGATAATGAGCATCTAAGAGGTAAACTAGGGGTGATACCCCTATCAAAGGCTATCTAAGTAACAAGAGGAGTGGACTGCATCAAATAAGATGATTTTCATATGTTACAAATTGATATAGAGGATCTTACTTTAGCAACTACCTAAAGTAATCAAAGAGCTGAAACTTCACATCAGTCACAAGCAAGGTGACAAAGGGAGAAACTAAAGAAGCTTATATCTGGATGTTAAGATGACAAGTTTTTGGCATTGTTGTCAAAGAGGGAGAGATTACTGATCAAGAGGGAGATATCAAGAGATAATTTCCAAGGGAGATGTAGAGATTGTTGATCAAGCCAATATAATTATTGAGGGAGAGTTTTACTGATTAGTGTGAGAAATATAAATTGGATCTTAGAAGGAGATAATTTTTTATTAGGAGATTTATTAAAGAGGGAGAAATTCTAACATCTACCTAGTAAGAGGGAGATATACTAAGAAGGAGTTATAAGGATGACTTAAAAGAGTTTTGTAACCTATTTAGAAGATGGAAGTTAATGATAGAGGGAGAGATTTCAAAACAAGGAATTATTTTTATTTTTGCTATTGTCTTACTATTTTAATCTAGTCAATTTGGTTCAACAAGGTGTTTTTAATTTGGTTGATTAGTTTGGTTTGCCATTAATGCCAGAGAGTGAGATTGTTGAGACAAGATTGAAAAAGATCATTGTTGAGGGAGATTGTTGAAAAATATTATTTGCTTCAATCATTGTTTTTTCACTGATGTCAAACCTAATATTTGTTGGTAAGACAATTGTTTATATGATTCAAGTACTATCACTTAGTTGATTGATAAAGAGGATTTGATCAAAAGATGTAACAATAGCACCTAGAGGAAAGGTTGAGTTATGATTATGTAATGAAGTACAAGAATCAATGAAGATAATGATAACATGGTATATTGATAATCTACTTAAGGTTACAAAGGCTAGTTACACTAAGAAATTTTATAAGAACAAGTTACACAAAGTTTTTCTACCAAGCTTGACTGAGTGGATAGTAGGTACTAAGAAAAGTTAGTGCAAGCCGAGCAAAAAATTAGTTGGAGCCAAGTAAAAGTTTATTCTAGTCTATGCCGAGCAAAACAATGGATGCAGAGTAAATTTTAGTTGATGCCAAGCACTAGTAAACTTTGCCAAGTAATTTCATAGAGGATGTCGAGCAACATAGTATGTGCCAAGCATCAGAAGCCAAATGATGTTGAGTGGCTACATTATTTACAAGATCGTGAAATCGATGGATCTAAGCTGATAAGTTTGTTTTCTTGGATTATGTGAACTAGGTGGAAGATTAGGTTGATGAGATGGTAGCACAACATTCAAGGTAAACCATTTTGAGGTGAATTCAAAGAGGTTTCTAGGAGAAGTTTCTAGAAGAGATATGGAATCTAGGATAGATTCATTGTATCCTACCTAATCTGTCTTAACCCTAAATTGGATGATGAAAAATGAGGGGGAAAAGATCTTAATTTCTTATTTATAGGAATGGTTGGTTAGAAGAAAAAGTGTTAATGTGAGAGAACCTAAGGAAGACAAGGATTCAAGGGTTTTTCTTCATCAAGTGACCTAAGAGAAGAGACTACATTGGAATGTTAAGCAAGAAGGCTTAAGAGTATGAATGCTTGAAGGGTGAATAAGCTATCAGAACTACAATGTACGAAGGCCAAGTAGAATGGAGGACTAAATAGTGATTTGTAATCTGCAAATGAAGTTATAAGTTGTTATTAGATCAAGCCTTACTATTACTCTCTAACAATTGTACCAATCTAGGAAAAATTCTTTGGATTAAGGTTGACCAAACAATCATTTGTAAATCCTTTAACCATTTGACATTCCAAGTGAATGATCTAAAGTCCTCTAACAAGGCTCACTCCTAACATGGTGATTGAAATATTTTAACAAGATCACATTTAATAGTGTGTATTATAACATTTAACAAGGTTGGCCTTTCACAGGGCATCACTTTAGAAGAGTGAAAAAGAGTAGCATGTTACTGGTGGTTTTTCCCAAATTAGGTTTCCACGTAAATCATTGTGTCAAGTGTGTTGATGAATCTATTTTTTTTCATTTTTACATTTATACAAGTTGATTTGACAGTAACCTACAAGTTTTAGTGATTGCATAATCTTATGGATGCATGCATGAAGATAAATGTTTTATGAGTTCACTAAGTTGTGAACAACTTTATCTATACATCTAGACCTTGGATAACTAAATTCACCCCTCCCCCCTCTTAGTTATTCTAAAAATATTCCAACACCTAACTCTTGTGTCTTGATGATAATAAGGACTTTAGTTCATTGTTCATACTCTCCTAGAACCTGTTGTTTTAGATACTAGTCTTGTAGTGGACATTTTGGTGGAAAGTCATTGGTAAAAAACCTATTTCAACTGAGATATAATTGACATACAATGGAAATTTATTTATTTATTATTGTTAAGAAATGTTTTCAATGTCAACAACATGGTAATCTTATTTGTGCTCTTGCTACTATGCTTCACACTCAGTTAGCCTCTTGGCCTTTTAGTGTTTGTATTTTATATCTTATTGGAATTATTTTTCCCCCTTCTTTGCAAGGACATACATATATCTTGACAAATATTGATTATTTCACAAAATGGGTTGAAGTTGTCCCCCTTCAATCTACTACAACTAAAGTTATCTGTGAATCATCCTTCAAAATATCATTAATTGATTTGGTAGTCCTTCTACTATTATTTTTTATAACGACACCTCTTTCAAAAATAAAGAAGTTAAGAAATTCATGAACAAATATTGAATTCATCAGCATTTATCTATGCCATATTATCCTCAATCTAATAGTCAAGTTGAATCATCCACTAAAGTCACTGAACAAATCCTATATAAAATAGAGAATAAGTATGAAAAACATTGGCATACACAGTTACCATATTCTTTATGAACTTTTAGGATTGGAGTTTGTACTAAAATAGGTACTTCCCCTTATAATCTTGTGTATTGGTGTTGATGCTATTATGCATTTAAAGATAGAATCTCCTACTCTTCGAGTATCTTATCATGGGATTATTGATATGGACATTTTTAGAGAAATATACTTGCACGAATTAGAATTGCTAGATGAACAATGAATTAATGTGTTGTAACATATAATAGCCTAGCACAAATCTCTGCAAAAGCTATATAATAACATATTGCTTGAATAATTTTTTTATATGAGTGATATTATTCTTTATGAAAATCAAAGGAATGTTGATGCTTTACCTAATAAAAAAGGAAAATATAGTCCCAAATGGCTAGTTCCTTTTGTGGTTACTGAAGTCTATGGTTTTGATGCTTATAAGATTACTGATATGGATGGTATTCCCCTCAAGGAACCTATTAATATTATGCATATTTGACCTTATTATATTTAATTTTCATATTCTCTTATACTCGTGTTTCTTCTAATAGAATATTTTCATTATGTTTTATTAGCATGTAATATTTATCTTACTCATATATTACTCTAGAAATATTAGTGTTTTTATTTTCTCTTTTGCTGTTATTTTTATGTAATTAATCAATCATTAATCATAGGAATAACAATGTCTCCCATATACATTATCAAAAGTTTGTGTGCATGAAGACATCATACAAAATATGTCCTTTTATATCATCTATTTATCTATCTCTATCTATCCCAATGCTCTATTGAGTGATGACTCCTTAGTCTATCTCATCTATGGCATGAGGAGGGTGGCTTGTGAGATGTAGTACTATGGCTATATCTCTTGGATGAGCTACACTCACACATATGCTCTTGCATCACTTGTAGATCAATCTCTAACTCTACTATATGATGCTTGAATCTTCCCCATTCTCCTATCTCAATCTTAGCTCCAGGGAAATAGATGCGAAGATATTTGAGTGACTATCTAGATCTTTTTGTCCTCTAACCTCATGTTGATGAATGGATGGTACTCTCAAATATATAGCTAGGTCCTTAAGGACCTCACTCACAAAGGTCCTCCACTCTCTTTGTATCATTAGAATCAAAGCATATTTTATCATTAATGTATTCTCCTTTTTCACAACTTCTTGTCTACATCTATTAGTTTTTTTGCACTCTACTTGGCTCTCCCTCATGGTACTTTGTATCTCTCTCTAGTGCTGAAGGTAGGGGTATGGAATGAATAATCTCTCCATGAACTTGTTTCCTCATTCATTAGAGTGGTGTATCACTTTAGGAGCATGGTACTTGTGATCATAATGGTACAATGAGAACAATAATCTTTCGATCCTCATCCATCATATGATATGCTAAGGGAACCTCCTCTCCTATATCATATGTAGATGCATCCTTTAGTAGTGGTTGTTTTCTCCTATGCCCTTTCTTTTCTGGCTTGGGGAGCTCATCATCTACCACCTCATATGTTGGTTGATCCTCTCACTCCATATTGTTGCCCTCTTATGTTGTCTTGTCCTCATCTCTTCTAACTCCTCTTTGACCTCTATAGAATGGACCTAGATATCCTATATGATATTTTGGTGGGAAGATGGGTCTCACTACCTTGCCAGTCTAATATGAGATATACTCCTTTGTATAAATGGCATATATATCTAATGTCACTAGAGCATCCTATCCTTTCTTTGTATCATTGGAGATGATATAAACTACTATAGTCCAACCAAATAGCTCTAGGTCTTTGAACATATCTCATGGGATGCTAATACTATGTCACTGTACTCAAGACATCATGTTATAAACCCAACTATCTTGGTAGTTGATCATAGTAGTATGACATAATCACATGATTATGGTGTCCCTCTAAGAATCTCTTCCTTTCTGAGTATCTTATCTAGTATATGGTCTTAGTCCACTCCTCCATGTGGACATTTGGAGGTATGGTCTCCATATTATCTCATTTAATGTAGGAGCATCCAATTTTTGGAAATATAGATGGAGTAACTAAGAAGGGGGTGAATTAATTACCACAAAAATATTTCAGATCCCTTGGATGCTAACAATAAAATTGATAGTTGTTGTAATTTGGTAAACACACAAAAAATGTTGTAACTCGATAAAAGTAGAGTGTGATATAATTTTAACTGATCTTAAACATTCACAGTGATTACATGAAAGCATAAAAGAAATAATATGAACATATGAGACACCATGATTTAACATGGAAACCTAATATGGGAAAAACCACCAATGTAACTACTTAATGCTTTCACTCTTCTGAAGTGAGCCCTATTAGGAGCCAACCTAGTTAAAGGATACAAAACACACTATTAGGTGTGACCTTGTTAGAGGATTTAATCACCCTATAAGGAGTGTCCTTGCAAGAGGTCTTAAAAAAATTCAATGGAACTATCACCTTGTAAGAAGGTTTACAACTAGCTATTAAACCAACTCTATTAAGATATTTTTGGATCACTACTACAATGGCAGGAAGTAACAATGAAATGACCTGAATGAAATGTCAAGTTTTCTCACACACACTTTCCTTCTCAATCAATCAATACACTTGCATACTTTCTCATCCATTAGAATCTCAACTTAACCTTTCATTTATACCATCCAAATTATCAAGTTGACTCAATTACAAATTACAAGGACCAATAAACATTACCACAGTCGGCTAGAAAACAATACTCGAAATAATTAAACTTCATATCAGAAAAATCATTTGATTGCCAACCTAGCTCAGTAAACACTGATCCTTAGGTGATTCCTTGTGTTGACCAACAGATGCTTGGTTAACATTGTGAACTTGTAAAATCTTTTGGCAACCGAGTGAACTTGGTGGACACTGACTCTGACCAACTTTCCTTTGTTAACCATGAGAACTCGGTTAACACTACTTTCTACCATAATTTCCTTTAATGCGCAAGTGAGCTTGGTAGATACTGTCTTCGCAAAGTAATCTCTAGGAATGCCCAGCAGACAAGAAAAATTGTCTTTCTGACCAAGTGAGCTCAAAATGCACTGACTGTCAACTGATATTACATTTGTGTAACATCAAAGACACCACACAATTAATCAATTCTATCCAACAATCTTTCTCTTTGGCATTGATGGCAACACAACATGTCATAGCATAATGAAATTTGAAAACAAGACTTTCTATGATAGAAAATTTCTCCCTCTTAGATTTTATATCACAAGCTTCTCTTTTATGCAGTAATCTTCCTCTGTGAAGGAATTACATAACTTCTTCTCAATTTTTTTTTTAGTAAGATATGACAGCAAACTCTCCCTCTTTGACAACACAAATCAAAGCCAACATATACCAAATGAGTATCAGTGTACCTTAAGTACTAATTCATATGCAATGTTCTCTTGACTATGTTGCATCAACTAATAGGTCTTCAATTTGGTTCATGTTGATGCATCACTAAAACTTTATTTAGTGAGCTTTAGATAGGGGAATGAACCCTAACTTACCTCTTAGATACAAGAATGCATCCTTAGGTAATGGCTTGGTAAATATGTCTACAGTTTGTTCTTTTGTATGGACATACTCCAATCTAATTTCTTTGTTCTGCACCAATTCTCTGATAAAATGATATTTTATAGCAATATACTTGGTTTTGGAATGCATCATTGGATTCTTAGATATGTTAATTGCACTTGTATTATCACAAAACATGATGATTGGTTCCTTAATCTCAACCTTCATGCCTTCCAACAATTGCTCAAACCAAATAATATTAGAACAATTCACTATTGTTGCGACATATTCTGCTTCTGCTATGGATTGGGATGAGCAATTTTTCTTTTTACTTGTTCAAGATACCAACCTTTTACTAAGAAAGAATGCTTCACCACTTATACTCTTTCTATCATCAATATTTTCTACCCAATCAGTATCAGTAAACACTTTTAGGTCTAGATTTCCTATAGGTTTATACCATAAGCCATAGTCTTTAGTAACTTTCAAATATCTTAAGATTCTTTTCATTTCCATCATATGATTTTCTCTGGGTTTTGCTGAAAATCTTGCCACTATACTAATTACAAGAGCAATATCAGGCCTTGTATGAACTATATACTATAATTTTCCAATCATTAATCTATATAAGGTCTGATCTACCTCTTTTAAATCATCATCTTTGGTAAGCTTTAATCCAGTGCACATGGGGGTTCCAACTGGTTTTGAATATTCCATACCAAACTTCTTGAGTATCTCCTTGATATACTTAGACTAAATGATGTAGATACCATTCCTGCTTTGCTATATCTGAAGTTCAAAAAAGAACTTTATCTCACCAAACATAGACATTTCAGATTCTTTGTTCATTTGCTCTAAAAATTATTTGCATAGATCATCATTCCCTATAAATAAAGTATCATCCACAAATATTTCTACCAATACAATCTTGTTATCTGGTCCTTCCTTGATGTACAAACTACTATTATCATTAGTTCTTTGGAAACCAATCTGTATAAGGTAGTTGTGCAACCTCTCATACCATGCTCTAGGAGCTTATTTTAGACCATACAATGCTTTATGTAATTTTTAGAGACTTCATCAAGAATACCATTGAGAAATGCATATTTGACATCCATCTGATATACCTTAAATCCTTTATACGTTGCATATGCAAGTAAGGTCCTAAAACCTTCTAATCTTGCCACAGGAGCAAAAGTTTCACCATAATAAATGCCTTCTTCTTGAGAGTAGCCTTTACATACCAATCTAGCTTTGTTCCTTGATATCTTACCATCTTCATTCAACTTATTCCTAAATACCCATTTTGTTCCAATCACATTTTTATCTTTAGGCCTAGGTACAAGAGTCAAAGTTTTGTTCCTCTCTATTTTCTCTATCTCTTCATTCATAGCCTCAATCCAACTTTCATTTTCCAATGCATCTTTAACATTTCTAAGTTCAAAATTAGCATGTAGACATGTACCTTTTAGCTTACGTCTTGTCATAGTACATTTTGATTTATCTCCAATAATATGATTTGGTGCATGATACCTCCTAACATACTTGGCCAATATAGGTGCCTTTCCTTTTGAATAAATTTCATTGTCATCTATTTGAACTTCAACTTCTATTTCTGGTTGCTCAGACTCAGTAGGCATTGTCTTAGTAGCTTGAAAATGTGACTCAGGTCCTTGTGACTCGGTTTGAACTTCTTCCAACTCAGTGACTGAGGAAGACTCAGGAGTAGAAGTCTCCTTATTGAAAGATGTGTCTAGCAATGTATCAAGTTCAATGTAAACAAATCTCTTGTAATCTTCTAGCTCCTTTTTGCTTTCTTTCTTCTTCAATCCTTTCTACAAACTCATCAATTCTCACATGTGCACTTTCTATGATTTTGTGAGTAGACAAATTCAAACATCTATATGCCTTACTTCTATAAGAATATCCTAAGAATATACCTTCAACACCATTTACATAAAACTTTCCTTTTCTAGATTCTTTCAAGATATACCAATTACTTCCAAATAATTTTAGGTAACTTACATTGGGTTTGTAGCCATATCATAATTTGTAGGGAGTTTTATATGAGTCTTTCTTCAATTGTAATTAGTTTAAGGTATGAACTATAGTGTTGATAGCTTCCTTCTAGTATTTGATAGCAATGTTCTTTTCAAAAATTAGAGTCCTTGCACAATCCATGATAGATTTGTTTCTCCTTTCAGCTATTCCATTCTACTTGGGAGTTTCAGGGGCCAATACCTATCTTTTAATTCCTCTTTCAATGCAAAATTTATTGAATTCATTGGAGATGAATTCATCACCTCTATCTGATCTTAAGCATTTTAGTATTCTCCTTGTTTCTTTTTCGAGTCTTGCCAAATACCATTTGAATTTCTCAAATGCTTCTGACTTCTCTCTTAAATACATAACAGTCATAATTCTAGAGCAGTCATAATTCTAGAGTAGTCATCAACAAAAAGAATAAAGAATTTTTCTCCACTATAGCTTTCTATTCCAACAGGTCCACACAAATCAGTATGCATAATTTTCAAGATATCTTCAGATTGATAGTTTTTTCTTTTAAAACTAGTCTTTCTCATTTTGCCAATCTGACAGTTCTTGCATAAACCAACATCTGGTTTCTTTAAACTAGGAATACCTCTTACTTTCCTGAATTTTCTTATTTTTATCATGTGATCAAGATTTAGATGACATAATCTTATGTGCCATAACCATCTTTCATCAACTTGAGCAATAAAATATGAGCAATCACCAAGATCAAGATAAAACAGGTTACCTTTTGTTTTTTTGCCTAATCTAATCAATTTTCCTTTGTCATCTAGTAGTCTTGCTTTGTCATGCATGAATTACACCTTCAATCTAATGTTGATTAGTTGTGCCACACTCATAAAATTATGTTTTAGTCCTTCAACCCAATAGGCATTGTCACATACAAGTTCTTTGGTTAATGAGATTTGGCCTCCCCCTTTTATGCAACAAGGCTCATTGTTTTCAAATCTTACACTACCACCATCATAGTCTTCAAAGTGTTCAAAATTTGTTTTGTCACCAGTCATATGATGTGAACATCCACTATCTATGATCCATGTGTCCTTTTTTCTCACATGAGAGATAAGTACCATCTTATCTTCATCATCATCATATTCATCTTTCACAACAATATAAACTATTTCATCTTTGTTATTATTACAATCTTTAGCCATAAAACATGTCTTCTTACCTTTGTCCTTGAATGATTTGTTATTTTTGAAATCCTTCTTGCCATTGCACTTATGGGTTTTCTTCTCATCCTTGCTTTCTTTGTTTGGGAACATGACAACAATATGACCAATTTGCTCGCATGAAAAATAGATTAAGGGAAATTTACCTTTATATTTTCTCTTGCCTTTAGAATATTTTCTTGCAAGTAGAGCTTCAACAACTTCAAGATCACTATCAGAACTTTCCTTTGATTCTTCTTCACTTTCTGACTGAATGTCCTTTATTTTCTTTCCTTTCTCCCTAAGTGAAAGCTTGGCCTCAAATACAGATTCAATATTCTTGGAAGCTGGAACATAATTGTCAAAGTTATCTAGCTCAAAAGCTACAATCTTCCTACTAAGGTATCCAAAGTTATCTTACGATTTATTTCACACCTTATTTCTTGAATAATAGATACTCTAATTGCATAGGAAGCAATGTTTTGAAAACTTTACTTACAATAATTTCTTCCTTGATGTCTCCTCCAAAAGCTTTGATTGCACTGACACTAGCTTGGATTCTTTCCACATATTTGGAAATAATTTCATCTTCTCTCATTCTCATCTAATGAAACTATCCTCTAAGGCTTTCTACTTTGGCTCTTCTCACATTTTCATCACCACCATAGATGTCCTTTAGATTATTCTACATTTCAAAAGTGGTTTTGCAATCCTTGATATCATCAAATTCCTCATAGCTAAGAGCAGATGCAATGTCTCTATCATCATAGTGTTATGGTTCTTTTTCTCAGCAATATCTCCAATGGATAATGTACCAGTAGGATTTGTGTATTCTTCATCAAGCTATTTCAATCTTGAATCTCCAATGGAAGTCAGGTGAAGTCTCACAAGTCCCTTCCATGCTGAAAAGTTGTCTCTGTTAAGTTTAGGAGTTTCTCTCTTGTAAGACATCCTAATCTTTAGCTTAGGTCCTTGAAACCTTTCTTGCAAGCACCAAAATCTCTTATACCAATTGTTGGAAATATAGATGGAGTAACAGAGAGGGGGGTGAATTAGCTACCACAAAAATATTTCAAATCCCTTGGATGCTAACAATAAAACTGATAGCTACTGTAATTCAATTAAAACATAAAAAATGTTGTAACTCAGTAAAAGTAGAGTGTGATTTAATTTTAACTGATCTTAAACATTCACAATGATTAACATGCAAGCATAAAATAAATAACATGAACACATGAGACACTAGAATTTAACATGGAAACCCTATATGGAAAAAATCACCAATGTAACTAGTTACTATTTTTCACTCTTCTGAAGTGAGCCCTATTAGGAGCCAACCTAGTTAAAGGTTACAAAACACACTGTTAGGTGTGACCTTGTTTGAGGATTTAATCACCCTATTAGGAGTGGCCTTGCAAGAGGTCTTAAAAAATTCAATGAAACTGTCACCTATTTAGAGGGTTTACAACTGGCTGTTAAACCAACTCTGTTAAGAGATTTTTGGATCAGTGCTACAATGGTAAGAAAGTAACAATGAAATGACTTGAGTGAAATGTAATTGAATTGCTGATTACAGATCTCTATTCCGCTTCATACTAGATCCTTCTTGATCGAATGTTACGTTGCTTCTCCACAAGGATATCTAACCATCCTTCAAGTTCACTCACACACACTTTCCTTCTCAATCAATCAATACACTTACATACTCTCTCATCCATTAGAATCTTAATTTAACCTTTCATCTATACCATCTAGATTATCAAGTTGGCTTAATTACAAATTACAATGACCAATAAACATTACCACAGTCAGCTAGAAAACAATACTTAAAATAATTAAACTTCATATCAGCAAAATCCTTTGATAGCCGACCCAACTTGTTAAACATTGATCCTGAGATGATTCCCTGCGATGACCAACAAATACTTGGTTAACACTGTGAACTTGCAAAATCCTTTGTCAACTCAATGAACTCAGTGGATACTAACTCTGATCAACTTTCCTTTGTTAACCATGAGAACTTGGTTAACACTGCTTTCTGCCATATTTTCCTTTGATGCCTAAGTGAGCTCGGTGGACACTGTCTTCATAGAGTAATCTCCAGCAATGCTCAATAGATAAGAAAAACTATCTTGTTGACCAAGTGAGCTCAGTAAGCTCAAACTAACAACTAATATGGCATTTGTGTAACATCAAAGATAACACACAATTAGACAATTGTGCCCAACACCAATGGTGTAAGGACAATCTTGTATCACCCATAAATATGCTTAGTGTTAGTTTCTATTTAATATGTTTGTATTTTTGGATACCCATTTGGGTTAGATAGAGATTCCAACTCTCATAGTTCCACTATTGGTTTTTAGTGGGTTAGTATTTTTGAGCACCTCAGGATATGTGCTAGTGTAGAAAATAGGTTATTTTATAATTAAGCCATAATTATGATGAGCTAGAGGGTGTAATTTTGATGAATTATTGTAATTATAATTTAAAGCATCATAGAAAAAGAATTAGGTCAAAAGGCTTTATGGTTTGAAAGTTATTGTAGTTTTAAGTTGCTTGGAGACCACCTAAGAACTCTTCAAAGCTAGATTTGGGGCACTAAATGACTTGTACAAGCCCAAAATATGAGGGAAAAACTAATCTAGTCCATAGGGCTATAGAGTGCTTGAAGAGATTTCAAAAAATGTAAACAGTTGATCGATCCCACTCCCCGATCAAAAGTTATGCCTCCCAAAATTTGGACTACCATTTCTAGATTCTTCTATTTTTGCACTAACTTTTGACATGTCTTCTAGACCTTCTTCTTTGGATTTGGATGCCAAATGACATATTCTAAAATGTATTCCTAACCCTAAACCTACTTTGGGTTACTTAAGGTCATTTCTTGCATTGTAAAGGCAAGTTTTATAGATTTTGGGGGAGGGTATTGTGAGAAAGGTTTTTCTCTAAAATCTAATAGCATTGTAAGACTATAGGGCAGGTAGTTGAGTCTATTTTCATTGAAATGGATGTATTAGCATATCATATTTGATAATACAATTCTCCTTTTTCCTATGGTGTTCATTTGTTTCTTGGGTTGTGCCCTCATCAAGTGATATCAGAGTGAGAGTTCCTGAGTGTGTAGATAGAGTTCCAACTATGAGAAAGTTTGCACCAAGACTATGTGGTTATGGTTTTGTGATAGTGAGAAGATGCATCCATGAAGAGAGTGTAATGGAAGGGATAAAGGTGTTTCCCTTGAGATTAGATCCCTCCAGAGACAAGTTTAAGCATTGCAAGAGGAGATTCATAGAGGGATGAATCTTGTCGTAAGGGATGAAATTGAGGAACACTAGTAGAATTTTGGCAAATAAATGACTGCATGACTAAAAATTTTAGTCACAGGAAATGTTTTGTAGGAAGGGGAAGAAAAAGGAGAAGTCCTAAACCAAGTGGAGGAGAATATTTTTAGGGCCCTTTCCAAGTTGGGAAAAAGACCTAAACTTGAGGTTGACATGTTTTTAGGAAATATAAACCCAGATGAGTTGATCGACTGGATCAATGAGGTGGAGAAATATTTTGAGTATGTGGATATTGAGGACCCTAATAGGGTTAAGTTTGTGAAGGCCAAACTAAAGGGAAATTCCAAAATCTAGTGGCAAGATATTCAATTAGAAAGGAATAGAAGAGGGAAGGAGAAAATCACAAGATGGGAATGCATGGTGAACAAACTAAAAAATTAATTCATTCCTATTGACTATGAGCTTGATTAATTCAAGATGATGCAAGGGTTAAACAAAGTGGAAAAATCTATCCAGGAATATACAGAGGAGTTTTACTAAGCCCTTATTAGGATGGGGCATGTGGAAGAAAACAAGGAGAAGGTTGTTTGTTACCTTAATGGGTTAAGACCTAGCATTCAAGAGGACCTAAGTCTAGTTAGAATGACCAACATTAAAGAAGCATACTAGTTTGCCTTGCTAGTTGAGGAGAATATAAATACAAAAATTTATGGAAGACAAAGAGGGTGTAGTCAAGGAGGAAGGGGTGATGATAGGTTGTTTAAAGGCCAAAATGAGGACCAAAAGAAAAATGAAGATGTGGGTACCAACCAAAACCATAGGAATGAGGATTTCAACCACTCTTGTGATAAAAAATTTGGAGACCAAAGAGGAAGAGGTAAAGGTGGAAAAGGTTTGGGAAGAGGAGGATTCTATGGTACATGTTTTCACTTCAATAAAGAAGGCCATCATGCCTATGAGTTCCCTCAATGTGAAGGAAGGACAGATAGGAGAGATGATGGTCAAGCAAGGCTTGCTCATGTGGATGATGATGCTAAGTCATTGCATTCAAAGGATGTAGAAAGAGGAGAAGATATGGTTAATTAAAGGTTCTTGGTGAGTAGTGAGACTGAACCTAGAAAAAGGAGGAGTCTATTTCATACCAGGTGCAAGTGTGAGGGTAAATGTTGTGATGTGATTATTTATGGTGGGAGCACTAAAAAATTGGTGTTAGAGGGGATAGTCTTAAAGTTAAAGCTCAAGAGGGAGAAACACCCCCATTCATATCGATTGTCTGGGTCTAGGATGATCATAAGGTCCTAGATAGTAAACAATGTTTGGTAAAGTTTAAGATTAGGAGTTACCATGGTGAGGTTCTCTATGACATCATCTTGATGGATGTATGAAATTTGTTGTTAGGAAGGTTGTAGCAGTATGATAGGCATGCTATACATGATGGTCGTGCAAATACCTACTCTCTAACAAAGGATGGAGTTCATCACAAGTTGAAGCCCTTGATAAAGGAGGGTGAAAAGGTATGTAGTAGTACTAGGGTATGTCTTGTCGATGAAAGAAATTTTTTGGATAGCATGAAACATTAGCATATGTGTTATGCTTTAATTCCTAGAAAGGATAAGGAAGGTAGTAGTGAAGTTAGTTGAAGTTTTGGGTCTATTAAGTGAGTATAAAGATATCATATATGATAATGTCCTAGAAGGGCTGCTGGTAGTAAGGAAAATTAGTCATTAAATATATTTAGTTGCTAGAGCTAATTTTCCTAACAAGGCTTCTCATAGGATGACTCCTACTGAGACTAAGGAGCTAAACAAACAAGTTGAGCAATTTTTGAGGAAAGGTTTTCTTCAAGAGAGCATGAGTTCATGTGCAGTACCTACAATACTAGCACCAAAGAAGGATGGAGAGTGGAGGATGTGTAAAAACTCTCAAACTATAAATATGATAACCATGAAGTATCAATTTCCTTTTCCAAGGATGGATGATCGTATAGACTGCTTGAGTGGAGATTTATATTTCACAAAGATAGATTTCAAGAGTGGTTATCACTAGATATAGATAAGAGAGGGTTTATATGAGTGGTTAGTCATGCCCATTTGATTAACCAATGCATTAGGCACCTTCATGCAACTTATGAATGAGGTACTAAAGAATTTTTTGGAATTGTCTATTTGGATGATATTTATTTTTAGTAGGTCTCTTGATGAACATTTGTTGCAAATTCATAGTATCCTTGAAAGGTCGAGGGAAGAGAAATTGTTGATTAATTTGAAGAAGTTCTTTCTCAAAAAGGAGTTAGTCTATTTGGGGTTTGTTGTATTAGTTGAAAGACTCAAAATGGACCTAGAGAAGCTGAAGGTCATCTTGGAATGATCTACTCCAAGTAATGCCACTAAGGTGAGGTCATTTCATGGTTTGGCTAGTTTTTATGGGATGTTCATTAAGAATCTTAGTAGTATATGTGCACCCATAATTGAAACAATGAGAGGGGATACGAAAGAGTTCAAGTGGACTACGAGAGTTGCAAGGAGTTTTGAGTTATTGAAGAAGAAGGTGATAGAGAAACCTATGTTGGAACTTTTTGAATTTAACAAAGTGTTCTAGGTGGATTGTAATGCTAGTGAGGATGCTATTGGGGCTATGTTCAGCCAAGAAGGTAAGCCTATTGCCTATTTTGTGAAAAATTGAATAATGAAAAGAAGAAGTATTATGTTTATGATCATGAGTTCTTTGCAATAGTCTAGGCCTTAAAGAAATGAAGGTATTATTTCTTTCCCAAAGAATTTGTCTTGTATACTAATCATCAGGCATTACAATGTTAAAAACAAATTGATACAAGTATGATAATGTATTTTAATCATTGTTTTCTCACTAATGTCAAACCTACCACTTGTCGATAAGATAATTGCTTAGATGATTTGAGTACTATCATTTGTTTGATTGATGAAGAGGAATTTATCAAATGAGGTAACAATAGCACCTAGAGGAAAGGTTGAGTTAGGATATGGAAAAGGAGTACAAGAACTAGTTAAGACATTAATATTATAGTGCATTGATAATCTAATTAAGGTTGCAAAGGATGGATACACTGATTAAGTTCAGAAGAACAAGTTAAATGAATTATGTTTACCAATTTTAACAATCTACATAGTAGGTGCTAAGAAAATTTTGTGTAAGTCGAGCAGAAAATCAGTTGGAGTTGAGCAAAGTCAATTTTAGTATAAGCCAAGTGATATAGTGTATGCTGAGTAAAGTTTACTTGATGCTGAGAACCAGTAAAATTTAGTTCATGTTGAGTGTTTTGACATTAGATGCTGAGCAATGTAGTATGTGTCAAGCATCATAAGCTAGTCAATGTCGAGTTTTAACATTATGAGAAAGATCATGAATTCGATGAATCTAAGTTGACAAGTTTGATTTCTTAGATTCTGTGACCTGTGTGGAAGATAAGCTTGATGAGCTGGTGGCATAAAATTCAAGATGAGCTATTTTGAGGTGAATTCAAAGAGGATTGAAGGAGAAGTTTCTAGAAGGGAATAAAATGAAATGTTGGGTAGATTCATTGAATCCTACCTAATCCAACCTAACCCTAAAATGGATGATGGAAGTTGAAAATGAAAAATCTTAATTTTCTATTTATAGAGATGGCTGGTTAGAAGTAAGGTTTTCATGTACAAGAACCTAAGGGAAATAAGGAGTCTAGGGTATTGCTTCATTCAGTGACCTAAGAGAAGAGACTAAATTGGAAAGCAAAGAAAGAAGGCTTAAGGGTATGGATGATTCAAGGATGAGCAAGCTATCAGAGCTAAAATGTGTGAAATCCAAGTAGAATGGAGGATTGAAACAAAGATTTGTAATTTGCAAGTGTGTTGTAAGTTGTTATCAAATCAAGCCTTACTATTAATTTCTAATCATTATACTAGTATAGGGTAAATCCTTTGGATTAAGGTTGATCTAACAATCATTTGTAAATCCTTTAATTGAGTGATATTCTAAGTGAATGATCTAAAGTCCTCTAACAAGGCTCACTCCTAATAGGGTGATTGAAATCCTTTAACCAGGTCACATTTAACAATGTGCATTGTAACCTTTAATAGGATTGGTCTTTCACAAGGCATCACATTGTCAACATCATAATTTTTTTGACACTTGAGTGCCAACACACTTAATCATATTCCACATTAGATGCTGAGTGAAGATCAGATACCAAGTGAATATCAGATACTGAGTGAATATCAGATACCGAGTGAAGATCAAGTGCCAAGTGTTAACAAGTGCCGAGTAACATAAGGTGCTGAGTAATAAAATTTTGTTAAGGTGCCAAGCTATCTAGGAAACAACATGTGCCGAGCATCAGCAATACTTCAGGAGCCGAGTAACTTAGTAGATCAGCATAAGAGTTTGTAATTGCACAAACTATGATGCAAATAGTTTTTATAGCCGACATAAGGTAAATCTCAAAGGATTTAAAGATGAGATCGAATCTTTTATTTTTCCTATGCAATTTGCATGCAACTAATAAGAAAAATGCTAAAGGCATGCAACCAATCAGCAAAAGATAAGTATTGAGCAGAAAATGAAGATTGAATATGGACTGTAGATCCATACCTAACCCTAAATCTTCAAATTTCTTTATAAGGAAGATGAAACTTCATTGTAAAATGTAAGAGATGAGAGGTATGAGAAGACATACAAGGGTTCGCAAGGAATTTTATTTTCAGAAGTGAGGATTATTAGATCACAAAAGGATCTAGATCAGAGAAAGCAGAACAAGTGCCTGGAATCAGCAATCAAGGATTGTAATTAGTCAAGTTTATTGTACCTAATACTCTCTAGCAATTGTATTAGAATGAAAATCCTATGGTGATAGGTTAGCTCAATAGCTATTTCAATAAATCCTTTAACTAGGTGATGAAATCCTTTTACAGGGTAACACTTCATGTTAAGTGTTTGAAAGCCTCTAACTAGGTCACTATTAATACAGTGTAAAGCCTTTAACAGGGCAGACCATCAAAAGTGGTTGAACAATATTGCTGCAGTAATTTTTGTGGGTATCATCCCCACCCCAATTTTTCATTCTTATTCCTAGAGGGTTTCTGGGTTACCAAATTCCAGTGTTAAGTGTTATTGATGCATGTGTTTTGTTACATGTTTATTTGATGTATTTACATGCATGCAATTTACTTTCAGTTAAAATTTTTACTGGCTAAAATATGATACTTATGATTCACCCCCCCTCTCATAAGTACTCTTTCCATATTTGAATATTCCAACAATTTGTATCAGAGCTTAATCCAGGTTCTCTTAAGGAAAAGCCTAACAGCTTGGAGGAAAAGATCTAAAGATGGAAGCTTTCAAACTTGGAAAGATCATTGAAAATCAGGTGATAGATGTGCAACTTGCATTGCATAGCTTGGAGGAATTCAGAAACAAGTTGAAAAATTCATTAAAAAAGAGGAAGGATCTAGCCATAGCTTAAAATGATATACACTACAAGGAGATTGATACCACCAACATATTTTCCAATGGAGACACTAAAGAGTTTGATGTAGCAATAGCAGAACTGATGGAGAAAAAAAAATTCAAGTAGAGGAGATAAGATCTCTCAAGATGGAACATGAATCATAGGCCATAATGATATGTGAAATTACTGAACACAAGAAAAGAGCAGTTGAAGATAAAGTGATGTTGGAAAATGATAAAAGAAATCTTGCAAACAGACTTGAAGAAAAATGTACTGAACTGACAAGGATCTCAAACATGCAGATGGATACACTTGCCCAAATGATGAACCTTCATCATGAACTCAATGTAAAAGATATTGAGATCTCCACCTTGAAGATGCAGAATGAATTGAACAGGGAAAAAGAGGTAGCAAAGAATCTCAATAAATCAAGTAAAGCCATCAAGTATTTTGAACAGTTGCTGAAATCACCAAAATCTGCCCATGATACACCAGGACTAGGATATAATAGCACTGAAGTTGGAGAATCATCAAAAAGTGTTGAACAAAGAAGTGACAAAGGTAAGAATTCAAAACCCACTTGTCATTACTATAATAAGAAGGGACATACACCTAATGTGTGCAGGAGCAGAAGATTCAATCAATCAAACATACCCAAAAGTTTATGTCACAAGTGCAACATGCAAGGACATATGACACAAAATTGCAGATCCAATGTCACAAGGACTCAAAGATTTGATGGACATTGTTATAATTGCAAAAATTATGGACATAGGGCATTTGAATGCAGATCAAAACCTATGTGGACATCAAATCAACCAGCAAAAATAGAAGGAAATGGAAGTCATTATCATTGGGATTACAACACCAGGTACAGTTGTCACTATTGTAATGAATATGGACATATACCACAGAACTGTATAAGAACACATTTCAAAGGAAACTACAAAAGATGGTTGAATCAAACTACATGTTTCAGTTGTTTGAAAACTGGTCATATCAACAAAAACTATCCTACAAGATCAAAGGCACCCAAGACTGAAGATAACAAAGGAAAACAAAAGATTGATGTTGAAAAGATAAGAGGGAAAATGAATAAGACTTGGAAAAAGAAGGAAGAGTGCAACATATCAAGTGGAGGGATCACTTCATCCAATGGGTCAAGTGATCATACTTCATCAAACTAAGCACAAGAAGTACACAGGACTGATATACAAAGCTATATCATACATCAGTCCCAAGACAAAGAAGCTAGGAAAAGTATAAATCTACATGAAACAAGATGTCAAGACAAAAACTAAATGTTGATATTGAGCTGCCTTTGGATGCCGAGTTAAAACAGATGTCGAGCTCCCAACAGCGATCGAGCTGAAAATTGATGCCGAGTTGGATAATTCCAATGGAAGCCGAGTAAAATGGAAATAATGGAAGCCGAGTTAGGCCAAAATTTCTTTAGAATCTGAGTTGGTAGTTGAGCATTCAATGCGATGAAATTAGGGTATATTATCATGATTTCAATCAATTTTTTGCATCGCGATCAAGAAGCATAGGAGAAGAAAGAGAGATGAGGGACTTCATAGCAAGAATCCAGTATTTTAGGTAGATTGCAACCACATTCAACACATTTTTCATCGATCTAAAGGTATTTTCATTTGTGCCAAGCTATGTAGTTTCATACCCATTTGTTGTATAAACCCTAGTTCACAAAAATGGCGTCAAGTTCAAAGAAAAACCAAGAAAAAGAGTCATTTGAAGTTTAGTTAGTTTCAAATGAAGTGAAGCAACCTGATTTCTGCCCTATTCCCAAAGTTGCCTACAAAAATGACCCAACCGGAGCTCTCTCCCACATTCCCCCAAAAGTTGTAATGGTTCAAGATGTGAGGAAATGTTATAATTGCAAGATAGGAGCTCTAGGAGACATGGAAATTAGACAAGCTTATGATAAACTATGTGTAGATGGAGTACTGAAAGAAGAATTTAAAATTGTTGAAAGGAAGGGTTTGACCCGAGTTTTAAGTTTTCCCACCATATTCAAAACTGAATGGATTAGACTTGTATTGAGCAGAATCCATGGTGGAAACTTGTGGTTAGAAGATATGCCCATCATATTGACAAAGGAAATTATACATAGAGTAACAGGGTACCCAACCCTAGATCGGTACAAAACCCTAAGAAGTGAATCGAAGGAGGTCATTGAAAGGAATACTGGTGCGCAATGGAACAAAAGAGGAATGATAATTCATACCATATAGGATCCACTAGTAGATTTTTCTCTTAGAGTCATTGCTTACAAATTATATCAATCCAATAGACTCAACAGTGTACCATGCATTGCAGTAGATGTAGGTTACAAATTGGTGAAAAAGGATCATACTTATGATCTTGGAGAACTGCAATTGCAACATATCAATGAAGACCTAGCTGCCATAAGAAAAAAAAAGGGCACACAATGCAAATTTGGAGCAATCCTAGTTTGCATATTCTTTTATGTACAAAATGAATTTCCTTCTTTTGGTAAAGTAGCATGGAGGAAGGACAGAACCATCATTGCACAAATTAATGAATATATAGAGCAAATGGGAGAAAATTTTGTTACCTCGATGACAAGCTATTTTGAGGATTTCAAGAAATCCATGAAGCAAAGATCAAGGATACCAGCTTCCTTAGTAGAAAAGCATACAAATGACATATGTTTCTTAGTTGACATAGATTTTACTTACATTCAAGCAGTAATTCCAAGGGTAAGATGGCTAAGGCCATTTGGATATGAAATCAATATTGATGAGGCATCATCAACAATAACTGCATTATTGGCAAAGGAATCAGATAAAAATGCACCAAATTTTGGCACTTATGATGTGGTAAGATCAAAAATAAACATGGAATTAAAAACTGCTTCTACATTGAAGAAGAAAGATAAATTAATCAAGAAGATCAAGAAGAAGTTTGGCAAAGAAATTGAGGCTGAGGTAGAAGAAGAAGAAGATGACAGTGAGGATGAAGATGAGCAGGAACAAGGGCCAATGGAACTAACTCAAGGTCTTGGAGAAGACAAGGAGGAAGGTGCAGAGGAAGAAGAAGCCAAGGAAGCACCAACTGAAGCCGAGCCAAAGAAGAGAAAGGCAACAGAACAACCTTCAACCATGCCGAGATCAAAGAAAGCTGTCACTCCATCACCTCAAAAGCCAACAACATGAGCATCAACAAGAGCCTCTACTCAAAAGGCTAAAGAGGAAGTTACCAAGAAGAAACAAGTCAAGGAATCACAGGAAGAGCCAAGGAAAAGAAGAAGGTATTTGGCTCAACCTGACACTGATGAAGAAGAGCAAACAGAAAAGGTAAGCAATTCATCAGTTGATACCCTATGTAAAAATATTGCAAGTGGTGACTTGAATAATTTAAATAAAGTTGATTTTAGTAAATTTAATAAAGAAGAAAAAAATAAAATAGAAGAAATAGTGTACGGAATGATGGCACAGTTCAAGTACACTCCACTTGAACTAAATGGTCAATTGCCAAAGGAACTATCAAAAATTGTAGAAGACAGATGGCATTTTTGCTTTAAAATGGAGAAGGAGATGAGGGAATCAACCCTAGCCAGTGTATTGCCGGATTTGACCAGAGAAAAAGTTAGCAAAGTAGTCAAAAGGCATAATAATAGGTTTACACCCAAATACAGGGCATTATTTATACTTCAAAATAGAATAGAAGAAATTGTTCAAAGAACAATGAAATCATGGAATAATTTGTACAAAAGGATTGAAGATTTTCTTGAGGAAGAATACAAGGAAGAAGCTACTGTACCAATAGAGGAGAGGAGAAAAAGGAAAGAAGAAGAAGAAAAGAGAAGAGAAGAAGAGAAGAAAGAAGAAGAAGAAAAGAGAAGAGAACAAAAGAGGAAAGAACAAGAAGAAAAGAAAAGAGAAGAAGAAAAGAAATATGGAGAGGAGGAAGAGGTACAAAAACAGGATACAATGGCAACAACTAAGCAAGTGCAGCAACCAGAACAGAGTGTGCAAGACACACAATTGCCACCTCCTAGCCCTCCACAAGCATCCATCTCACCTGTAGATACTATACCAATTATTGATGTTCCTGATACTTCTGGTTAGAATATCAATCCATTAACTGCAGAAGATCTGAAAAGAATTCTTGACCAATCAACACAACAAGCAATATTATGTGTAGATCCAGTATTGGTCAGTATAGATGAGTTACAAAAACTAGTAGAAAGTACAGTTAAAGATAAGGTGAATACACAAGAACCACCTTCTATCACAACTACTAGTAGTCAATTTGAAATACCAACAAGTATAATTGATGCTGCAAGACAAAAGCAAAGTGAAGCTATAGAAAAAGGTATAGAACAAATAGGATAGACTATTACATCTGATCCTACAACACAAACACAAAGTGCACTTCCACAGATAACAATAATTGATCATGGTAAATAGAAGGAGGAGGAAATAGTAAAAACCCTTAAAGAATAGGAGGCAATTCAAACATTAATAAATTTTTCTACCTCGAGAACTCCTTCACACCAGCCATTATAGATTTCAGTACCATCATCCAGTACTACCAGAGTTGCAAGGGTACTTCACTATGGAGACCCTAAATTAGATGAAGAGATAGTCATACCGAGCTATGACTCAAAATCAATAACCATTGATCAAATCAATGAGGTGCAAGATGCACTAAATAGAAGGAAAAGACAAGAAATACTCAGGAAAGCATATAAAAATAAGAAAACACTTTATGAGATCAAGGACATCTTTATGGATGCCTTTAGTTTGCAATCACCAGATGAGTCAAAGCATATCACAGAGCAACTAATAGATATTGTTGACCAGGTGACAAATGAAGACCTAGAAACCAATGCAAAACTTATGGAATGGTCAGAAATAAAATTTCAAGGGAAAGTGAATGAGAAAATATCAAGAGAAATTGCACTTTGAAAAGTAGAATTGCAAAGCTTATTGATAAGGTGAAGAAGGTACTTGAGAATATATTCTCACTGTACAAAAATTTGTGTGATTTTTCATACTTCACACAAGAAACAAGCCAAAACATACTGAGCTTGGAAAGAAATTTAAACATTTCAAGCATGTAGCTACCAAGTGATCCAGCTCAAAGTGAGAAGCATTTTTCTCAATCGCTTCACACTCACAAAGAAATAGTTGTCTTAATAGCAGATGAGGCTAATATCAAGGCCAAATTAATATAGCTCCAGTCCTCCATTACCCCACATTTAGAGATACTCCATAAAGAGCAAGTATATGCTGAAAATGTACTCAAGAAAGATCCAAATCTTTCTACATTAGATGGACTTATTCATCTTGCTGCCGAGACTACTATCCAGCATAAGTCACTAGAAATTGCTTTGAACAATTGGGATGCAGCTCTCAGAATGATTATGGAGGTAAATAGCACATTTTTGGCTAAATATGGTCTTAACCCTTAAACATTCTTTGACATAAGTGTCAAAAAGGGGGAGATATAGATCAAATAAGGGGGAGAAATAGATTAATAAGGAGGAAACATATTAATAAGGAGAGATATAGATATGAGATAAATTAATGGGAGAGAACAGATATAAACAAATACAAAGGAGGAGCATTGATATACAGATAAGGCACAATCAACTCAGGGGGAGTTACAAAATTTTTGAGGTATATATTGTAAGATTGTAAGTCACAAATTTTATCAAAGTTCTCAATATGTACATACCAATCAGATTAAGTAAATGTACTTATAAGGTCAGTTAAGTGTTTTTGTCACTCATGTCAAAGGGGGAGATTGTCAACATCATAATGTTTTTGACACTTGAGTGCCAACACACTTAATCATATTCCACATTAGATGCCAAGTGAAGATCAAATACCGAGTGAAGATCAAGTGCCGAGTGTTAACAAGGTGTCGAGTAATACAATTTTGTTAAGGTGTCGAGCTATCCAGGAAACAGCATGTGCCGAGCATCAACAATACTTTAGGAGCCGAGTAACTCAGTAGATCAGCATAAGAGTTTGTAATTGCACAAACTATGATGCAAACAGTTTTTACAGCCGACATAAGGTAAATCTCAAAGCATTTAATGATGAGATCGAATCTTTTATTTTTCCTATGCAATTTGCATGCAGACAATAAGAAAAATGCTAAAGGTATGCAACCAATCAGAAAAAGATAAGTATTGAGTAGAAAATGAAGATTGAATATGGATCGTAGATCCATACCTAACCCTAAATCTTCAAATGTATTTATAAGGAAGACAAAAATTCATTGTAAAATGTAAGAGATGAGAGGTATGAGAAGACATACAAGGGTTCGCAAGGAATTTTATTTTCAGAAGTGAGGATTATCAGATCACAAAAGGATCTAGATCAGAGAAAGTAGAACAAGTGCCTGCAATCAGCAATCAAGGATTGTAATCAGTTAGGTTTATTGTACCTAATACTCTCTAGGAACTATATTAGAATGAAAATCCTATGGTAATAGGTTAGCTCAATAGCTATTTCGATAAATCCTTTAACTAGGTGATGAAATCCTTTTACAGGGTAACACTTCATGTTAAGTGTTTGAAAGCCTCTAACCAGGTTACTATTAATATAGTGTAAAGCCTTTAACAGGCAGGCCTTTAACAGGGTAGACCATCAGAAGTGGTTGAACAATATTGCTGCAGTAATTTTTGTGGGTATCATCCCCACCCCAGTTTTACCTTCTTATTCCTAGAGGGTTTCTGGGTTACCAAATTCCAGTGTTAAGTGTTATTTATGCATGTGTTTTGTTACATGTTTATTTGATGTATTTACATGCATGCAATTTACTTTCAGTTAAAAGTTTTATTGGCTAAAATATGATACTTATTAGAGTAAATGACTCTATATAATCATATTATAATTTCATGATGAATAAAATACTTATGAAAATATAAAGTAAATAATAAAATAAAATAAATAATAAATAAATACAATATAATAATTAAATATTAATAATGTTAAAATTTTCATTGCATAATTTATAATAAATATGAGAATTAAATGTTATTATATAAAGTAATGTATTATGCAATATTATTAGTATAAATATTAATAATATATTAATGAGAAATATAATTTATCTTATTAACATAAATTATTATGTTAATAATATAATATATATAATTAATATAATCAAATTATTAATATAATATAGTATTTATTTATGAAAAGATGTGACTTTTAAAAGATAGAGTATATATATAGAATAAAATAATGTTGAGAGGCATCTTTAGATTTTGGAAAAAGAGGGATAGAGGGAAAGGGATATGAATTAGGTAATGGAAAATTAAAGGAATTAGGTTTGACATTATAGATTTGAGTAATATCTAAGAATTGGGTTTAGAAGAACTTAAAGGAAGAATCGGGATTCAAATCAGTGAATGATAGAGAAGTGCAGAAGAAAATATAGAAACTACATGCAAAATTGGGACTATATGGAGTCATTTACCCTAATGATTTAATATATTTATTTATTAAAAATAATCCACCTATATAATTAGGGAACATGAAAAACATAGAAGTGGAAGGTCTAATAAGGTTGCAGATGCATTAAGTAGGAGATATTTGTTGCTAACAAAAATGCAAGTTAAAGTGGTTGGGTTTGATGAACTCAAGAATTTGTACCTTCAGCATCCCAACTTTGCAAAGGTTTGGAAGACTTGTAAAGAAATTGTTACTCTAGACAGGACTAGGTGGTTGGATTACATGATCAAGGATGGTATGTTGTTCAAGGGAAGTCAATTGTGTATTTTGAGGAGTTCCATGAGGGAGAACTTGATCAAGGAGAAACATAGTGGAGGGATAACAACACACTTTAGTCATGATAAGACAATTTCACTTATTAGTGAGCATTATCTTTTGGCCTTAATTTTCATAAGATGTAAAGAAGTTTGTGCAGAGTTGTCGAGTATGTCAAATAGCAAAAGGAGTCTTTATCAGTCATTCCTTGTTCCATCAAATCCCTAGGAGGATGTAAGTATGGATTTTTTTAATTGGATTGACAAGGATAGAAATGGTAATGACTCAGTATTTTTCTTGGTTGATAGGTTCTCCAAGATGGAACATTTCACTCCATGCCACAAGACTCATGATGCAATGCATATTGCAGATTTTTTTTTCCAGAGAGATGGTGTGGCTACATGGTCTCCCAAAAAGTATTGTTTCTAATAGAGATACTAAAAATTTTAGGTATTTTTGGAGAACTTTGCGGAATAATTTAAAGACAAATTAGAAGTTTAGTTCTACACATCATCCATAGACTGATGGAAAAATAGAAGTGGTGAATATAAGTTTGAGAAATTTACTAAGGTATTTAGTAGGAGATAAGCCCAAGGGATGGGATTTGATTATACCTCAAGAAAAATTTTCTTACAATAATTATGTGAATAGGAGTACTAGTAGATCACCATTCCAAATTGTGTATGGGAGTAGTCCAAGGACTGCACAAGAGTTGAGGAAGATAGAACATGGAGAAAGGACTAGTTCTGAGGTAGAAGACTTTGTCAAACATGTCAAGAACTTGCATGAGGAGGCATGTGCCCATATTATCAAGATGAACCTATAGTATAAGGCTAGAATGGATCAAAAGAGGAGATATAAGGAGTTCCAAGTTGGGTATCTAGTTATGGTGTACTTGAGGAAGGAAATATTTCCAATGGGCACCTACAACAAGCTAAAGATGAAGAAATTTGATCCCTATAAGATTTTGAGGAAACATGATTCGGAAAATGCATATGAAGTGGAGTTGCCAGATGGGATCCATGTTTCCTATATTTTCAATATTGCAAACTTAATACAATATCATGATGATGATGTAGAGAAAGAGTTGATGTTGGAGCTATATCCCATTCCTACTTCTAATTGAAGAAATTATATATAATTGTGTAGGTCTGAGCACAAGAAACATTAAGTATGAGGAGTACCTACTAAAGTGGAAGGGATGAACATTGGAAGATTCAAGCTGGTTATCAAAGATTGAGATTTCCTATTTGGGTTTTCCTCTACCAACTATAAAGTGACAGGGTTACTTTTCAATTGACCCTAGGTGTCTAATGCAAGATCATCCATTGGTGTAAGGGCAATCCTATATCACCCATAAATATGATTAGTTTAAGTTTCTATCTAATGTGTTTGTATTTATGGATACCCATTTTGGCAAAATAGAGATTCCAACTCTCATAGTTCCACTATTGGTTTTCTGGGTTAGTATTTTTTAGCACCTTGGGATATGTGCTAGTGTAGGAAATAG
Organism: Cupressus sempervirens; assembly: GCA_028749045.1. Classification (NCBI taxonomy): domain Eukaryota; kingdom Viridiplantae; phylum Streptophyta; class Pinopsida; order Cupressales; family Cupressaceae; genus Cupressus; species Cupressus sempervirens. Next base: position 530,196,563 of record CM053791.1, on the reverse strand, counting down.
GTTATTTTGTAATTGAGCCATAATTATGATGAGTTAGAGGGTGTACATTGGAGGAAGAATTGTAGTTGTAATTTAAAGCATCCTAGAAAAAGAATCAGGTCAAAAGGCTTTACGATTTGAAAGTTATTATAGTTTTAAGTTTCTTGGAGACCCCCTAAGAATGCTTCAAAGTCATATTTTAAGCACTAAATGACCTTGTACGGGCTTGAAAATGGGGGATGAGCTAAGCTACTCTATTAATTCTGCACTGAATTCTGAGGTGTCTTCTAGAACCTTATGCTTTGGCAGTAGATGCCAAATATATTCTAAAATTTATTTCTAAACCTAAACCTAATTTAGGTTACTTAAGGTCATTTCTTGCATTGCAAAGGCAATTTTTGTAAAATTTGGGAGAGGGTACTGTGAGAAGGTTTTTTCTCCAGAAATTGATAGCATTGTAAGCCTATAAGGCATGTAGTTGAGTCTATTTTTGTCGAACTTAAGTTAATAGCATATCATATTTGATAATAAAATTCTCCTTTTCCTATGGTGTTCATTTTGTCTTTGGTTGTGCCCTCATCATCACAACATTGCATTTGATCAAATATGAATCTCCAAAATGGTATGTCTCTGAGCTGCCATATCATGACAAGTGGATATTGCCATGCCCATTATTTTCTATCAAAAGCTCACATGTACTATTTTTTAAAGGCAAGATTTAAATAGACTTATGATAACAAAACTTTTCTTTAGATATATGGGTAGGAGTGTAATAAATAAAAATATGGAAAAAGAGGGGTAAAAATTTATTCAATCACAATCAAGATACAAGGCAAAGGCCAAATAGCCCATCACAACACTATAAACATTTGTCCTCCAGGAGCAACTGATCAATAATCTCATGGTACTCAATGGGTAGCACTTACCTACTATTAATATCCCATTTACCCTCATTCTTAGATGCCCATTTAGCCAGACAATCCACCACTCTATTCCATTCCCGAGGGATATGATGGAAGGCAACAGAGTCCAGCGACTGAAAAAGATCCAGAATTTGTTTGGCTACATAGGCAAGTTGCCAACTAACATCTTCCACTCTTTGGTTGTGCAACATATCCACAACAATCTGTGAGTCAGACTCACAGATGATCTTCTGCCACCCTAACAAGATCCCACATCAATAGCAACCTTAAGAGCCAGGGCCTCCATCAAATTATTAGAATGTTGACCCTTGTAAGTAGAGAAAAGAAACACTGCACCACCATCATCACCTCTACCAATAGTCCTAATACCAGCATGCCCAGGATTCCCCCTAGAAGACCCATCTGTATTGATCTTCGAGAAACCTATCGAGGGAGGGGACCATCTTCCATCTCTACACACTTGCTGCTTACCATGGCTCGATCATTTTCTTCGACTGCCTCCCCACCAGCTATCATTTAGATGCAAATTCCTCACAATACCTTGATCCCCAGAATCAATATTAACTGCCATATCACACTTTGCATATATCGTCTCCTAGAGCCTATTAAGAATCAACTTCCACAATTGGGAGTTGCAAGTTTTGACATCATAGAAAACTCTACGATTCCTTTCCCACCAAAGATTCCATAGAATAAAGACTGGGCCAACCAACTAGGCCACCTGTAGGAAAGAAGTCTTCACTGGAGGTCGGCCCAAGCTCTCCCAAAAATTGATATGGGAATTAGCATGAATACAACCATGACCCCAAGCCTCCCACCATCTATGCCATATCTCTCTCGAGAAGGGGCAGAGAAAAAACAAGTGTGAGATACACTCCTCATCTTGCAAACAAAGAACACAAATTGAGGGACCCTGAAAACCTCGTTTGCACAAATTCTCCCAAGTAAGGCATTTCCTCTGAGCTAACAACCATAAGAAAAAGTTACACTTGGGCCACGAATAGATGCTCCAAACTTTCTTCCACCAGTACACTTCAGCCAAACCATGAAGGTTCCTGTCCAGAATAGCATAACCTTGAGCCACATTAAATTTACCCCTTGGACTTGGACTCCAACCTAGATTGTCCCTCCCACTGAGTGAGCTACACAACCTATCCTCCAAAACACGAGAAAGGAGAGCCTGATCCTCAATAGATCCACCCATCGACCACTCTCGGGGATCCCTCCAACAAGTTATCTCAACATTGCCCAGGTGTTTAATAGTCTTAAAATCCTCCACCTTAAACCAACCAGCATCAACAAAAGATTGGGAAAGAAAAAGAAGTTGGGGAAAGCTGGAAAGAATAGGAGGATGGCCATCCCATGAGTCCTGCCAAAACAAAGAATTTGAACTGCTGTTACAAATCTAGAAGAGCCCCTCCTTAACAAGTTGAGCTCCCCTCTTAAGAGTATTCCAAATGCAAGAGCCTTTCCCCATCAAAGGAAGTTGTGGTATCTCAGAGTAGTCTGCACCAGGAAGGTACTTATGGAAAAGAATCTTGGCCCACTCTTGATCTTGGCTATTACACCAACACCAATATAGTTTGGCAGCCAACGCAGTGACAACAAGAGTCATCGACTGAAGCCCGAGGTCACCCGCATGCTTTGGCCTACACATAGATTCCCACTTAACTAGACTCCACTTGGAGGAAAGTAGATTACCAGACCAGAGGAATTATCAAGAAACAACATCAAAATCTCTCACAAAACTAGATGGAGGAACCTGGACACAACACCTGTAAATCGGAAGGGACTGCACCACAGTCTTAAGCAGAACCAATCTCCCAGCAGAAGATAACCATCTATATGTCCAATGACTAACCTTACTTCTAAATTTATTCAAAATCCCCTGCCAATAATCCTTCCGCTGAGCACCCAAGGCCAAAGGGATCCCAAGATACATCAGGGGGAGTGAGCCGATCTAGAATCTAAGAATTCTAGCAATCCTATTCTGAATAATCTGGGGAGTGTTAAAGAAATAAATAGAAGACTTATCCTCATTAATTTTTTGACCTGAGGCTTACAGATAGATATCCAAAGCTTTCCTAAAATTAACTACCTCACTAGTTGTAGCCATGCCCATAAGACCAGTATCGTCAACAAACTGAAGATGAGAGCAAGAAGGAAGGTTATTACTCCAACTCCATCCATGGATAGTACCCTGCTGAACCTGAGCTTTTAAAAAATTGCTAAGCCCTTCTGCCATAATAATGAATAAGTAGGGAGATAAAGGGTCACCTTTCTAAAGTCCCTGAGAGGCCCCAAACAACTCAGAAGGTTCTCCATTAATGAGTACAGAGAAAGAGGCCGAGGTCACACAGTTAAGAACCCATTCGACCCATTCCACCGCAAACCCAAAAGTCAAAAGAATTTTTTGTAAGAATTCCCAACTCACCCAATCATAAGACTTGGCCATGTCAAGCTTTATAAACATAGCTTTCTTCCTAGAATTAGCCATAGAGTGGATTGCCTTTGTTGCTATCACAACTCCATCCAAAATTTGTCTTCCGTCTACAAAGCCACCTTGTTTCGTAGAAATCAAAGAGCCAAGGAATGGCTTGAGCCTTTCTGCAATTAGCTTGGTGATGATCTTATATACCACATTACATAATGCTATGGGTCTAAAGTGATCCAACCTATCTGCTCCTTCCTTCTTAGGTATGAGAGTCGAGAAGGTGGAGTTCAGAGACTTCAACATCTGTTTATTCCTGTACGATTCCTGGACCACATCTAGAAGATCATACTTTATTATCTCCCAAAATTCTTGGAAAAATTCAATCAGAAACCCATCTGGACCAGGGGCCTTACCTTTCTTCATATTAAACACAATTTTCTCCAATTCAGGAAGCAAGATAGGATTTAGAAGGGTTTCATTCATATCCACAGAAACAAGATGAGGGATACACTCCAAGATGTCCTACTCCTCAGGCCTAGCTCCAGGCTCCTCCCTAGAAAAGAGAGCAGAGAAGTACTTGACTGCCTCCCTAGAGAAAGCATCACAGGAAAAGATCTGGGATCCATCTGATAAGACAAGAGAGGATAGAGAATTCTCATGCCGTCATGCCTTAACAGAGTTGTGGAAAAAAGCAGTATTCCTATCCCCCTCCTAAAGCCAATCAATATGAGATTTTTGCTTCCAAAAAATATCCTCTTGAAGTTCCCATTCATCCAGCTCCTTGAGGGCAAGACACTCAGCTTCACTCCTCTCAAAACTCAACCCAAGGTCCCAAATCTGGTGGGTGATGTTATCTAGCTTGGTTTGGGCAGCCTTCTTCTGAACATGTAGATAACTGAAACATTGTTTGTTCCATCCCTTAAGCCTGTATTTCACATGTTGAAGTATCTTGCTGAAAGTATACATAGCTGTACCATGATCCGACATCCCCTCATACCACCAATCGACCATTAGATCAAGTAAAGACAAGTCTCTTAGCCACATCAACTGAAATTTGAAAGAGGGATTCTTGGTGACCCCGTATGAAGTGATGGAAAGCTTAATAGGCCAGTGATCCGATCCCCTCCAGTCAAGAATTTCAGAGATGGTAGTCCACTTGTTGTCCATCCAGTAGTAGGAAACTAGAAATCTATCAAGCCTTTCCGAGATAGCCTCACCACCACATCTTCGATTATTCCATGTAAAGATTCCATTATTTGGTTTCACATCAATGAGAAATAAAGAGCCAATCATTTCTCTGAGTAGATTAGACAATTGCTCCAGCCTAGCAAGCCCACCTCTTTTTTCCTCAAGGCTAATGACCATATTGAAATCTCCTACCATAATCCATGGAAGAAAAGGTTCCAGGGACCGAATGAATCTAATATGGGTCCATAACAGAACTTTACCTGCAAAGTCTGTTGGAGCATAAATGTTGGATAAGAAACACCTTTCTCCATTCTCAAAGCTAGTGGCAATCAAAGAAATGGAAGACCGATTAGATAACCACCATAATGGGGAGAATTTCCTTGGGTCCCAGAAGCAGGCCACCCCTCCAGAACTATTCAGAGCACCCACCCCCTGCCAAGTGCCATGAGGCCAGATATACACTGCACACTTGGCCAAACCATCCAAAGAAAGTTTAGTTTCTTGAATAAAAACCATATCAGGAGACTGAGATTCAATTAATCTACAAACAACCTTTTGCCTGGGGATGTTATTCAACCCCCTTACATTCCATGATATCACAATCATTTATGGGGGTGAGAGAAATGTGAATCAATGGGACACACTGACCCAGACTCCACCAAATTTTCACCCATTATCTTCACTTTCTCTTGATCAGTCTTTCTACCACTTTTTATTGGCTTATCTAAAGGCCCCTTTTTGAAGGGCTTCTGATGGATGCCTAAAGCAAGAGGAGCCTTATTGCATTTACCAGAGCCAAATGCCCCCTTAGGCCAATGAGAGTCCTTGGACACCCCTGCTGGTCCCTCTGATCCTTGTGCTCCACAAAGATCCCCAATAATCTGAGTAGGATGAGGCACATCCATATCTAATTGCTCGGCCTATAGGTCACCTGTATTAAGATGTTGATCCTCTCTCTGAATTACATCTTCATGAATCTTCTGTTGAATATTGGCCTTAGAAGAGGGCTCAACTGGGATACCTTCCTCTTGGTCCATGCTACCGAGAGCATCAAACTTGTTAAAGGCGTCATCCATTCTCCTGTCCATCCAGGCTCTCTTCTTACCTTTGCCCTTGTTCCGATATTTAACCTGTGTAAAACCCTCACTGTCAACAGGTCCATTGGAAGCCCTAGCCTTTCCCTTGTCCTCCCTTGGGGGGCTGGGGTATCCAAGGAAGGATTCTTATATCTGGGACAACGACCCAGTAGATGACCATACTCATGGTAGATTCTGCACCTAAATGGGGGAGTCTCGTAATCCAACTGCTGAATCCAACAAAACTGAGCCCATACAAATCTCCATAGAATCTAGCAATGGGTTATTCAAATCAACTTCAACTCAAATACAAGCAAAAGAAATTACCTTACGATCTTGCGTTTGAGTAGCCGATCCCACAGGTTTTCCAAGAAGCAATGAAATTGAATGAAGAATATCCTCCCTCCAAAATTCCAGAGGCAGTCTCGGCAGGAAAACCTAGACAGGAACATGAGAGGGGATTTCCTCAGCAGAATTAAAGCCCGTGTGCTAGGGCTTGATAAAAAACCCCACCTGGTTAAAGAAGTAAGGGCCACCCTCAAACACCTTATTTCTATCCAACATGCAAGAGAATATAACCACAAAATAATTATTGGTTGCAATCAGAATCTCCATATCTCCTTCTGGATTCCACACCCTACGGGCCTAGGAATCCAAAACTGGTAATGAAAGATGAAGGCCCAAAAATTTGCATATAAGAGCATGATTGCTCCAATACTCGACATCCTCTGAAATTTGTTCAGGTCAAACAACAAGAATAGGGAAAATCTCAGCTTTCTGTAAACATCCATTAATTTTTTGAAGTCAAAAATTTCCATTCGAAGAGGGCTCTCCTTCCATTGATTGGGAATTTCCCTTCAAACCCTTACTATTGACATGCACCCCCGAACCTAGCTCACCCATTACCAAATCCTCACCAGAAGGCCGGGCAAAGGCAACCCCGAGATCCCCCATAAACCTCGAGCTCGAGTTTGGCAAATCAGCAAGGGGAAGAAGGGACAAAGGCCCCTCAATCTCGCACAGCCATGGGAAGCCACTCATGATGTCACAACAAACCCCGACGCCCCGCAGCAGACCCAATCTCGTGGTCAATAATAGCACAAACCCCCTGTATGCCAATCACGTCCCCTCAACCGCCGCACCAAAGCCGAACGCAGGCCCAGTGCCAAAGGGAGGCAACAAGAACCAGGTCGAGATAGGGCACACATGCCCTAGCAGACCAAACCAGAGCGTCCATCGCAGCCATCTGCCATAAGTTGCATGTTGATCTTCTTAGTCTTTCTAGCGTAATAAATAAAAATATGAAAACTTGATCTTGCATTTATTTTCTTCTTTTGTATGAACAATTTTAACTTCTACATCAGGGTGTTATTTAGACCACATTTACAAGTACCTAATTGAAAATAAAACCACCATTAAGGGTATGTGCAAGATCATGGTGTACCAAACTATGGCCTTAAGTGGCAGTGAAAAATCAGCAAATCAGGGTTATGTCAACTTGACATATAATTTTGAAGTAGTTATGGACTTTATATCAAAAAGTTGTAACAAAATAATTTGTAGGAAATTGAATTTAGTTTCTAAACTAATAGGCCTTATCAGGAGAAAAAAATAAATGATTGGTCAAAAGTTTGGATTTTAATGCAGTACTACAAAAATTTCAAGGCAAAAATAAAAAGTAGGTGTATGTCTGACCACCTTAATCAAAATCAAATGATAATATTTTTAATATAATTATAGATATAAAAAGTAAACTCATGCTCAGATGTGACGCATATTTTTGGTATTTTTATTCCAAATAAATAATTAAATATGAATTTTCTAGAAAAACTTTTTGGAAAAAAAACTCCTGTGTCTAACCACCTTAACTAATAGAAAATTTCATCAAATTTAATTTTTATTTTATTTTTCTTATACTAGGCGAAGCATAGAATGTGACACAACTTTTAGATTTAAAAAATGTTATACTGTTTGAAAGTTATAGCTATTTTTCAATCAGTATGTCAATCAACACTTTACAATAATCTTCATTGATAATTAACTAATAAATACTTATCGAACTCAAAATTTGACATAAATTATATCAATGGAATCTTAAGAGCGATATTAAAAAATCCTTTTCGTTTCATTCAATTTCGATCAAAATAACATTGTCAGATAGCTACCCAAAGTCTAAGTGTCACTAAAACCCTCCTCAAACACATTTTTTGTGTTGACCAGGTAGGCTTGGTGAATACCAAGCTTAATTGGATATCCGATCTCAAATTAGATATTTAATCTCAAATCGGATATCTAATATGAAATCGGATATCCGATATGGCTCAGTGAACCCCCATCAGCTTTTGGAGGGAAATTTCAAATCGCAAGACATTTTAGAGTGAAAATCATGTTTTTGATTTATAGTTTATAACTTATCAATTATTTGAGTTATATTACTATGTAAAAATATTATATATATATATATATATATATATATATATATATATATATAATGTAACGTAAAGATACAACATATAAAATATATTATATTATTCTTATTATAATCTATAAATATAATATATATTATTATATTATATTATTATTATAATCTATAATATATTATTATTATAATGAGCTATGTTATTAATATATCATAATATATTATCTTATTAGTTTATAATCTATAAATTATATGTGTGTGTGTGTGTGTGTGTGTGTGTCCCTAGGGTTCCTAGGACCCCTACGGACATATTAGAATCATTCTTATGGGTCGAAGGGGGTCATAAGGTGACCTATGACCCCCTTCGACCCATTACATGATAACATATGTCCCTAGGACCCCTAGGGACATATTAGAATCATATAGAATCGTTCTTATGGGTACGACATATGTCTCTAGGGGTCCTAGGACCCCTAGGGACATATTAGAATCATTCTTATGGGTCGAAGGGGGTCATAGGGTGACCTATGACCCCCTTCAACCCATTAAATGATGACATTTATCCCTAGGGGTCCTAGATATGTCATCATTTAATAGGTTGAAGGGAGTCATAAGTCAACCTATGACCCCCTTTGAACCATAAGAATGATTCTATTATGTCCCTAGGGGTCCTAGGACCCCTAGGGACATATGTCGTCATGTAATGGGTCGAAGGACCTCTAACCCCCTTTGACCCATTTGAATGATTCTAATATGTCCTTAGGGGTCCTAGGGACATATGTCATCATGTAACGGGTTGAAGGGGGTCCTAGGACCCCTAGGGACATATGTCATCATATAATGGGTCGAAGGGGGTCATAGGTCAACCTATGACCCCCTTTGACCCATAAGAATGATTCTATTATGTCCATAGGGGTCCTAGGACCCCTAGGGACATATGTCATCATTTAATGAGTCAAAAGGGGTCATAGGTTGACCTATAAGAACGATTCTAATATGTCTCTAGGGGTCCTAGGACCCTTAGGGACATATGTCGTCATGTAATGGGTCGACCTATGACCTCCTTTGACCCATAAGAATGATTCTATTATGTCCCTAGGGGTCCTAAGACCCCTAAGGACATATGTTATCATTTAATGGGTCGAAGGGGGTCATAGGTCAACCTATGAGCCCCTTTGACCCATTTGAATGATTCTAATATGTCACTAGGGGTCCTAGGACCCCTAGGGACATATGTCATCATGTAATGGGTCAAAGGGGGTCATAGCTCAACCTATGACCCCCTTTGACCCATAAGAATGATTCTATTATATCCTTATGGGTCTTAGGACCTCTAGGAACATATGTTGTCATGTAATGGGTCGAAAGCTTTGACCCATAAGAATGATTATATTATATGTCATCATTTAATGGGTCAAAGGGGGTCATAGGTCAACCTATGACCCCCTATAACCCATTTGAACAATTCTAATATGTCCCTAGGGGTCCTAGGACCCCTAGGGACATATGTCATCGTCTAATGGGTTGAAGAGGGTCATAGGTCAACCTATGACCCCCTTTGACCCATTTGAATGATTCTATTATGTCCCTAGGGGTTCTAGGACCCCTAGGGACATATGACATCATTTAATGTCATAGGTCAACCTATGACCCCCTTTGATCCATAAGAACAATTCTATTATGTCCCTAGGGGTCTTAGGACCCTTAGAGACATATTAGAATCATTCTTATAGGTCGAAGGGGGTCATAGGTCAGCCTATGACCCCTTTTGACCTATAAGAATGATTCTAATATGTCCCTAGGGGTCCTAAGACCCCTAGGGACATATGTCATCATGTAATGGGTCAAAGGGGGTCATAGGTCAAGCTATGACCCCCTTTGACCCATAAGTACGATTCTATTATGTCCCTAGGGGTCCCAAGACCCCTAGGGACATATGTCATCATGTAATGGGTCGAAGGGGGTCATAGGTCAACCTATGACCCCCTTTGACCCATAAGTATGATTCTATTATGTCCCTAGGGGTCCCAGGATCCCTCGGAACATATGTCATCATGTAATGGGTCAAAGGGGGTCATAGGTCAACCTATGACCCCCTTTGATCCATTTGAACAATTTTATTATGTCTCTAGGGGTCCCAGGACCCCTAGGGACATATGTCATCATGTAATGGGTCGAAGGGGGTCATAGGTCAACCTATGACCCCCTTTGACCCATTTGAACGATTCTATTATGTCCCTAGGGGTCCCAGGACCCCTAGGGACATATGTCATCATGTAATGGGTCGAATGGGGTCATAGGTCAACCTATGACCCCCTTTGACCCATTTGAACAATTCTATTATGTCCCTAGGGGTCTCAGGACCCCTAGGGACATATGTCATCATGTAATGGGTCGAAGGGGGTCATAGGTCAACTTATGACCTCTTTTGACTCATTTGAACGATTTTATTATGTCCTTAGGGGTCCTAGGACCCCTAGGGATATATGTCATCTTGTAATGGGTCGAAGGGGATCATAGGTCAACCTATGACCCCCTTTGACCCATTTGAATGATTCTATTATGTCTCTAGGGGTTCTAGGACCCCTAGGGATATATTACATCATGTAATGGGTCAAAGGGGGTTATAGGTCAACCTATGACCCCCTTTTACCCATAAGAATGATTCTAATATGTCCCTAGGGGTCCTAGGACCCCTCGAGGCATATGTCATCATGTAATGGGTCGAAGGAGTTCATAGGTCAATCTATGACCCCCTTTGACCCATAAGTATGATTCTATTATGTCTCTAGGGGTCCTAGGATCCCTAGGGACATATGTCATCATGTAATGGGTTGAAGGGGGTCATAGGTCAACCTATGACCCCCTTTGACCCATTTAAATGATTCTATTATCTCTCTAAGGGTCCTAGGGCCCCTAGGGACATATGTAATCATGTAATGGGTCAAATGGGGTCATAGGTCAACCTATGACCCCCTTTGATCCATTTGAACGATTCTAATATGTCCCTATGGGTCCTAGGACCCCTAGGGACATATGTCATCATGTAATGGGTCGAAGGGGGTCATAGTTCAACCTATGACCCCTTTTGACCCATTTGAATGATTCTATTATGTCGCTAGGGGTCTTAGGACCCCTAGGGACATATGTCATCATGTAATGGGTCGAAGGGGGTCATAGGTCAACCTATCACCCCCTTTGATCCATAAGAACAATTTTAATACGTCCCTAAGGGTCCTAGGACCCCTAAGGACATATGTCATTATCTAATGGGTCGAAGGAGGTCATAGGTCAACCATATGTCATCATTAATGGGTCGAAGGGGGTCATAGGTCAACCTATGAACCCCTTTGACCCATAAGAACGATTATATTATGTCCCTAGGGGTCCTAGGACTCCTAAGGACTTATGTAATCATGTAATGGGTCGAAGGGGGTCATAGGTCAACCTATGACCCCCTTTGACCCATTTGAATGATTCTAATATGTCCCTAGGGGTCCTAGGACCCATAGGGACATATGTAATCATTTAATGGGTTGAAGGGGGTCAGAGGTCAACCTATGACCCCCTTTGACCAATAAGAATGATTTTATTATGTCCCTAGGGGTCTTAGGACCCCTAAGGACATATGTCGTCATTTAATGTGTCAAAGGCGGTCATAGGTCAACCTATGACCCCCTTTGACTCATTTGAATAATTCTAATAGATTATAATAAGAATAACATAATATATTATTATATATTAATAGATTATACATTATATCTTGATGTCACATTATTATATATATAATATATTATAATACATCTTTAAATAGTAATATAACTAAAATAATTTATAAATCATAAAGTATAACTCCCAAAATTGGTTTTCCCTCTAAAAGTCCCTAGGTCGAAATTGGATATCCGATTTGGAATCAGATATCCAATTTGGAATCGGATAACCGATATTACTCACATCAATTTCCAACATATTTTTTGTCCCTTCAGATCTGACAACATCACTTTTTGAGTTTTTTTCACGGGTTTTACAAAAAGTCCCGTTTTGGGGCCCAACCATTCGAAAAAAGTTCAAAAATATAACATTAAGTGTTTGATAGTGTCATTTGAATGGGGAGCAACAATCGTCGAAAGGCTAAATGCAAAAGGAAGATACCCAATGAAGACATTGCGGCATATAGGAAAAGGGGCAAAATGGAACACCGAAGAAAAAGACAAGGTATGTTAAATATCAGTTAGGTTGACGATGAATTAGTCGAAGGTGAAATCATAGAGTCAGGTAATGAATATGTACAATTGGAGAATGAAAATGTACCTATTGAAAATGATAATGCGGAAATTGAAAATTTAGAGAATGAAAATTTTGAAGACGAAATGCTACCAAGTCATAATCCAAATTGCATAATTGACTATGTCGAACATGACTATGCACAGGAACCTAATGCACAAGAACCTTACATGTCTCCTAATTATAATCGACATGAAGGTTCCAAAACACCAAAATGGATAATTGAAATTGATGAAATGATTATTAAAAGTTTGGAAGGGAAAAAATCAGAAAGAACCATTTGATTATGGGCTTCAAGACTACATTCGATATTTTTTGGCAACAAGATAGTGGTAGAGCAATGTCAGCTTTTCATGCACTTATTAAAGATGCATAAGATAAGACCTATGATTTCCAAATTGAAGATTCATGTCAATAAAAAGTTGGAAAGAAATACCATTATTGTGAAGAATCTTTTATGTGCTCTTAATAGCATTGGAAAAAATAGCAGGGCAAAGGATAACAGAGCTGCTTGAAGGGTTATTACAACCTTTTTGGTAAGTCATCATTTGAGAAAGGGTAGATATATGAGACAAACTTGTATTGATTTGAATTTAAATCATACTACTTTGAGAAGAGCACTTAGTCAATGAGAAAAAATTGATGATCCTCTTCAAAATGAAACATGGGCATTCCATGGGAAACTTTCACATTTTGATAAGAAGCTATCTGATGATGTGAAGGAAGAAATTACACAATTTTGGCACTCTAACTCACGAGTATCACCCAATGCAAAATATGTGCTAAAGTTGAGAATTGGCATCAGAGACCGCATGCCACATCCTAAACACTATTTGGAGGTAAGTCAAACTATGTTGTTCAAACAATTTAGAGATAGTCATCCAAGTCTTCATATATCACAAAGGGCTTTTGAATCTTTGAAGCCATTTTATTGTGTGTCACTCAAAATTTGAAATACATGTTATTGCAAATATCATGTTGAGTTTTCTATGCACTATGAACTATTACGCTCCATCCATTCTACTTTGCATAGTAAAAAAATGTTGGAGGATTGTGCTGCTAGTGGGCTTCCAAAATCATCAAGAGACTTGCTAGATCAACTTTTATGTCGTAGAGTTGATGGTTGTTTCTTTTATAGAAATTCTTGCTTAAATGAGAAGTGTTCAGAATGTGGTGGTTTATTCAAGTTTGACACATGTTTTCATGAGGGGTGCGAACAAGACCTTGGAAAGACAATAGTGAAAAAAAAGTATATGAAATGGTGAAATACACATTGAAGAGTGGAGGTGAGAGCTCTAGATGTGAATTGGTTGGAAAAGATATCAGTGTGGCTAGTTTTATTTCATATTTCAAGGCAAATCTTTTTTACAAGCATGCAAGACATAGTCACAGGTCTTAGTGGTTGGATGAACAATTTAGAATGTGAAAGGAGACTTTTCCCATTGGGACTATTATATCAGTTGTTGATTTTGCTAAGAACTACACATTGCAACATCAAAATGAGACACAATCTCAATATTACAACTCTATTCAGATTGTTATTTTTGTTTACATAACATGTAGACATGCCCCTGATAGTGCAGAAGATAATCAAAAGATTATTAGAGAGTATCATTTTTATATGAGTGATGATAGATCTCACTCTCATGAGTTTGTGCAGCATTGTTTTGAGAATTGTTTTGATTTCTTACATGAGCATGTAATTGCTATGGATAGACATATCATTTGGTCAGATAACTGTACAAGTCAATTCAAGAATACTTGCATGTTTTATTGGTTGTGTAGGATGTACGTAGAGAGAGGGGTGCCTCATATTCAGAGTTTTTTTGAGTTCAACCATGGAAAAGGGGAACATGATGGAGCAGAGGCATGTGTCAAGAGAGTTCTAGTTAAGGAGCAACTAAAGATTTCAGCAACAAAGCTTCTTGATGCTCGTAGCATTGTTGATTGGTGTAGTTTAGCATTATCACAGGGGGGACTCTTGATTCAGTGGTACGCAGGTTCTTTTGGTTGGTTGAGGAATGGTTCATAGCTGATAGATCAGATTGTGCTACAGTAGAGACTCATAAAAAATGCATTCATTCCGAAGCTCTGATTCTAGTACATGGACCATTTGGACACGACAACTAGCTTGCTTTTGTCCTAGTTATTTTCAGTGTGATTGGGATCACTATGAGTCAAGTGAGTGGGTGGACACATGGGCTCCACATTATCTTACTCCATTATCTATCATACCCTCCATCAGAAATGATGACATGGAAAGTTCACTTGAGCATAACCATCTATCAGATCTACTTTAGCCAGGACATGTCTTTTCATTGGTTGCACCATAGGGGAATGATGAGAAATCTGATTATTAGTTAGCACGTTGTGTAAGAGGTAAAAAAAAACTTGCACAACTGATCACAGATGATGATGGATTCACATATCCTACAGGTTCAGTGGTTGTCACTGGAACATGGCTGTGGACATACATGCTTAGAAGGAACAAAATTCCTGCATTCAAAGATTATCAAAAGCAGAAAATAATTCCCATATATTTGCATCTTATTATAGCAAAAAATGTAAAGTTGTTGAAGCATCAAGAAAGACCAAAAGTAAAAGAACTGTTTACTATTTCTAATGTTGATCATGAAGCCTTGTTGGAGACCCTAAAATAGAGAGAGGACCCTATTGGAACACTCGACTAGGTATATTTACTTCTTATGTTAGTTTCTTCATAATGATTCAATGAACTGATGATTATCTTGTTTAATACAATAAGTTACTAATTTTTTTATGATATTGGCATGTAGGTACATCATGACGAGTTGGGGGGGAGGGGGGGCAGAGGGGTATTCGGGAGAATTCCAAAGATTTATGATGTATTATGATGTAAAATGTGAACTTTTTTTGCATATGGTTTTTGTAATAATGAAAAAGATAGGTTAAATTAGTTGCATATTCTAATTTTTATTTTGGTAGGTTCTTTGTAAGGAATTACAAGAGGAAGATATTGAACAAGTTCTTGCAAATCGTATTTGCATGTGATACAAGGCTATAAGGACAATTTTAAGAGCATTTATAACTATATGAAAGATAATTGCTTGTGGATATCTTATTACAAGTTTGGTTTTTTCCTTATTTGACATAAAGCTAACATTATGATTATTAAAACTATTTTTATCAAACTAATCAAATAAGAAAAATCTAGAAAGTACGGATGAACAATTAGAATACTTGATTTCTTCCATTTTGCAACCAATCATGGCATTTGAAAGCATAAAGAGTCATAATATTGTATAATGTTTTGAAAGACTTTCATATTGAAAAGTTGTAAAGGACCATGAGATTTGAATTTTAGTAATGTCTAAGTTTGCATAGGGTAAGTGAGTCATTAGATAGGTTGTAATAAGGT
Source organism: Cupressus sempervirens (assembly GCA_028749045.1). NCBI lineage: Eukaryota > Viridiplantae > Streptophyta > Pinopsida > Cupressales > Cupressaceae > Cupressus > Cupressus sempervirens. Next base: position 530,180,863 of record CM053791.1, on the reverse strand, counting down.
CTCATAATAGTCTCAAGTCATCTCATTAGTTCAAACACTAAATAAGTCACTTAAAATTTAGCTTATTGCTTTAGAAAATTCAAATCTTGAATGTAACGGCTACATGAGCATTTTGGAGGGAAACTCCATAGTTTAAATTTTATGAAGGAATAAGAAGTGAAACCGATTGGAGGTGGTTGAGGGGGTTATTAACCGTCCCCTAAAACTTATAAATAGTGTTTGTACGAACTGTAAGGATAGTATGTACGAACTAATTCATAATTTTGAATAAAAAAGCTTGGATTTTAATAGCAATTTGAAGGTCCTTTGGAGTTTTTGAGTTCTTTATGATATTCTAATGCATTGAGGCATCTTCTAAGATCTGTAAGGAAGTTTAGGACCAAGTTTTGATTTCATTTTTGAAGGGTTATTCATCTAACTTGCTGATTGTTGGCTATAGCAGTCCTTTTCATAAGCATTTTGACAATTTTTTCATCTAATCATGGTCATTCCATGAAATGCTTATCTGATTCTTCATGGAATGCCTTTGTCCTAACATGTATAATATCTTCTAACCCTAAAATGATCAACTAACCAGAATAATTTGGTCCATAAAAGGGTGAAAACAAGGGTTGAAAGTGAGTGGACAGTCCTATAGGAAGAGATTTTCCTTAAAGAGGGCAGTGTTTGTGAGTTGATTCATGTTTATGGTGATAAAAAATAGATGTCTAAATTTTGAATTAGTCCAAGAAGGCTTGGCATGTGTGAGATTGGTGATGCCCTAGGAACAAAGGTTTTGAGAAGGTGAATTGGGGCTTTTGGGGTTAGGGAACCCATAGACTAAAATTGAGAGTGGATTTGTTTAATTGAATTCATTTTAGGAGCCTATGAAAATTTTGGAGTCCAGATCTTAAGTCCTTCTAATGGTTGCTTTGTAAATGCATCTTTTCTACATTGTTAAAAAATAGGAGACGTGTGAAAGTTCATTGATATTTTCCAAAGGAAGGGTATCTAAGTCTTATATATGTTTTTTGAAAGGATAAATGGTATCCAAAACATCCATTTATTCAAGGAGTCTTTTGAAAAAAATAAAAGTTATCCACCTATTTGTCTTGCTGTTGTCACAGAATTGTAAAGTTGCATAGACAACATTTTGGCATGTTGTGCATTTTGGCTTGAAAAATATTGAAACTCAAGGGTAAGTGTTGGAAAATGGTAAATATGTCAATAAAAAATCATTGAAGCTTGAAAACCTCTTGGAGTTGACCATTTGTGAGATTTGACCATCGGGACCTAGAAGGGTCACTTGACACATTGTTACAAATTTACTCATTTTAGGTTGTTACTTGGGTCCATCACCTTATCCTCTGCATCACTTGTATATTGTCAACATTTGGGACTAAAGCAACATGTTGCATTTGCTCCTCTCCATAATCATCTTTATGTTCAAGTGCATCATGGTTCATAGTGTTTCTTCTTTTTGTTGGTTCATCATGGTTACCATGCATTATAAATACCATGCCAACTCTTCCTCCATTGGTTACCATGTCTCAGTTCATAGGTGCACCACATCATAACTTTGAAATCGCTGATCTTGGCATCAAATCATCAGTGCCATTAGCTCCGAATGGGCAGGTGAACCATCCATCATTTGCCGCCACTCTGTATCGAGGAGTCTCCAAGGTGCTCTAAGTGCATTTTGAGGTCGATCTTTCGAGAGTCATAACTCGAAGCTCGTGAGATCTATCGATCAACTATCAAATGTTATAGGACAGTGATACTAAGGCCTAAAATAACCTATTTCATTTTTGAGAGATCACATTTCGTTTGGATTTGGCACAGCGATCTCGCTCAATGTCAAAACTCGCAGTGTGCCTCAGTTTATAGGTGCACCAAAGCATAACTTTGAAACTGTTGATCTTGGCATTGAATCATCAACACCATTAGCTTTGGATGGGAGGGTGAACCCTAGTCACACCCTTGTTCCATCCATAGAGACCATCCATCATTTGCGGCCACCCTGTACCGAGGAGTCTCCAAGGTGCTTTAAGTGCATTTCGAGGTCAATCTTTCGACGATCATAACTTGGACCTCGTGAGGTCTATCAATGAACTGTTAAATGCTACAAGACGGGGATGTTGAGACCTAAAATAACCTATTTCATTTTTTAGAGATCACATTATGTTTGCATTCGGCACAACGATCTCACTCGATGCCAAAACTCGTAGTGTGCCTCAATTCATAAGTGCACCACAACGTAACTTTGAAACTGCTGATCTTGGCATCGAATCGTCAGCGCCAGTAGCTCTGGATGGGTGGGTGAACCCTAGTCACACCCTTTTTCCAACCACAGAGACCATCCATCATTTGCGGCCACCCCGTACCGAGGAGTCTCCAAGGTGCTCTAAGTGCATTTCGAGGTCAATCTTTCGATGGTCATAACTCAGACCTCATGAGGGATATCAATGAACTATTGAATGCTAGAGGATGGTGATGCTAAGACCTAAAATAACCTATCTCATTTTTGAGAGATCACATTCCATTTGCATTCAGTACAGTGATCTCGCTCGATGCCAAAACTCGTAATGTGCCTTAGTTCATAGGTGCACTACAGTGTAACTTTGAAACCCCTAATCTTGGCATCAAATTGTCAGTGCCATTAGCTCTGAGTGAGCGGGTGAACCCTAGTCACACCCTTGTTTCAACCATAGAGACCATCCATCGTCCGTGACCACCCTGTACCAAGGAGTCTCCAAGGTGCTCTAAGTACCTTTCGAGGTTGATATTCTGAGGGTCATAACTCGGAGCTCGTGATGGCTATCAATGAACTATCAAATGCTACAGGACGATGATGTTGAGGCCTAAAATAATCTATCTCATTTTTGAGAGATCACATTCCATTTGCATTCGGCAAAGCGATCTCACTCGATGCCAAAACTTGTAGTGTGCCTGAGTTCATAGGTGCACCACAATGTAACTTTGAAATTGCTGATCTGGCATCGAATCATCAGTGCCATTAGCTTCAGGTGGGAAGGTGATGTAAGGAAACTTGGAAATAAAGAATATAACCATTTCCACATAACCCATAATAGATCTGAAATAAATACGGAATCAAAATCCACATGCAAGAGAATAGACAACATACCCATAAAATGTGACACAAGATATACCCTGGGAAACCCTCATTTAGAGAAAAAACCCAGCCTCCAAAAGCATCCATCACCATGTATTATTCAGCAAAATAACCATTGCCATACAACCATGGAAGCCTTCATGGCCATAGCCACAACCAAGCAAACTATGTGAACAAGCATGAATCCACACATCCCATGCCATGCTTTCAACCTTCACAAATGCTTCCTTGGCTAACCTATCAAGCCTTGTCCCACTCGACTCTTGCCTTTTGTCTTCTCTTTGTCACTCTTCCTCTCTTTCACCAACAACTACCCTTGTGGCTGCTTATATAGTAGCAAGTCCCACAAAACCACTAAGTGGTATTACATAAACCATGTGCTAAAACCATGTGCTACCTAACCCACTGACCCCACATTTAATATTGGGCATTTAATTCTTTTCCCCAATATTAAATAATTACATAAAATATTTTCACAATGTTACAATACAACTCATCAAGAATATTCCATAGGAATCTTTACATGTTGCATGTCCATCTAGGTACAACATTACATAATAAAATAAAATAATAAAATAACAATATTATGCAATGTGTGCAACACCCATTATCTCAACAATCTCCCACTTGTTGTATACATTGCATAGGGTCAATCCGTAGCCACATAAATGAACAAGGGAACAATCCCTCCCAGCACATCCACCATCATGGATCAAAATACACCAAGTGCTCCATCCTGGTACCCACAACAAAATCAAAGTATCCAGCATCTCGAACATGAATGATCTCACCTCTTATTATGCCACTCCCACTGGACATACATAGAAGCCATCCAAAGAGAAAACCACCCAACCTGTCGCATTAGAAGATCATAAAATCTTGTACCAACTGAAATTCCAAGCACAAAAAACCTGATCCAAAGGTAATCACATGTATCTGTAGTTGTCAAAATATCCATAGCTGAAATAGCACCCATAGCAAGTGCCAAACCCATCCAACTATCCATACCTCAAAGGTATAACAAGTGAATCTCATATCACTGACATATCCAATCTATAACCTGCAATCACAAGCCTCAAGAGCAATACCTGCCACATATATACCAAGAAGCTCCCACTGCAAAAGATAATGTCAAATCTATAACCAATCCACTCAACACATCTCAAAGAAGTGAATCCATGTAGTATCAAGGACATCCACAATACATAATCTAATATCTTGCAAAAACAAGTCTCATAACAAGTCTCCAATGGTCTCCCAAGTTCACCACAACCAACAGAGGAAAGAGAAAGAAATAACCATGTCATCTCTCACATGACATACATGAGCACAAACCAGTGATCACAATCTCCAACCAATCTCAAATCCAATGTAAGAAAAACTGAACATCCAGGAAGATAACTAAGACCAGAGAAACCATGCAAATCATAACTTGTATCATGTCCTTCTACACACACCTCTAGATGTAAACTGTGCAAGTATGATCTCCTCCATAAAACCCCAATAAGAAGCCTCAACAACACCCAAACCATACCATATAACTCATCATGGATGTAAGCCTCTCACAAGAAGATCAAACTCAATAAAACCATTCCTAAACCAAGGAATAACCATTCCTAATCCAAGAAAAATTCCCAATATAAAACCATCTCCCAAACTCAACCAGCATAACAACATATGCACATGGAGATAACCAATGCTTAACCATCTCTCAAATGAACCCTCAAGAACTAACTCATGTACCATAGCTCAAGATCCATATCCATGAAAGACAAGCATAAATATAATGCAACTGAGAGAAAATAACGGGCTATACCTCTCAAGTAGCAAACCACCGAGTAGACCAAGAGTGGGGAATGATAATGCTCATCAAGATACCCAAGTCTCCAACCAAGACTCATCTAAGAACAATCTCCTCTCAAGTCCATATCAGGTGACTACCCCTCGGACTTCCTGATGAAACCATCAACCATCCCAACAAATACTTCTCTAATCCAAGAGAAATCAGCATCACAACCATCTCTAAGTATCCATGAGCACCTGTAACCAATCAATCCATGCCAACTCCAAATACAACATAGCAATATCATGAAGTATCCAGCTTATGATCAGTGTACTCAATACCAAGAAACTAAACGAAGATCAATGTCAAAGTTCCAACCATGGCCTCAGGAACATAAACATGACAACATGATCTTACCATCTCAACTAAAGAGATAACATGCTCCACATGAACACACCATAACATGTCACAACTCTAAACGTGTATCAAGAGTATACCATGACATAATAATGAAACCATCCTCACACCAAGGATAACATGCCAAATAAAAGCATAAACCACACCTTTGCCAAGAACCCTGTGAGTCCTCAAGATGCAACTATCTCCACACACCATGAAGAAAAAAAACCATCTCCACATACTAGGAAGAACCATCTCCACATACCATGAAGATAACCAAGAACTCCATGAGTCCTCAAGATCTAACCATCTTCAAACACCATGAAGATAACAAGTGCACCATGCAAATGTCAAAGACGCTTCTGCAGCAACAGGATCTAAGACAAACCTCCAACATCTGCAAACACTCGATAAATATATCAATGCCAACAACTCCCACTCAACTATGGTACTAAGTCACCTATGGCATCATAAAATCTATCCTCTCCAAACCAAGAAGATATAAACCAAACCAAGAACTAATCCTGCACTGTCACCCCATCACTGTTACAAGCTCCCACTAAATCGTGTATCCAAGCTATCCATGACATCATGATGAAAAAACCATCTTCTAACCATGAGAATCAACCAAGGCATCAAACTATCAAAGAACTCAAAGTGTACATCATGAGCTCCTTAAAAGAAACCAAATAACCATGATCCTCAACCAAGAAGATATACCACCATAACTGAATCAGAAATCCAAGCTAATGAACATCAAGGATGTACCTGTATAACCAATCATGTCATGCCAAAATCCATGGCACCATGATCACATCCATGAACCGAGCATCTGGCTCTCAAAGTATGTCCAACCTGTCAGCATAGTCAACCACAATCCTCTGCCATGATTGTCCCTGGTAACAACATCTCATCCCTTCTACATGAAGATAAAATCATGTGACTTAGGGCATAGACAACCCAAATCGAAGCCACCAATCTGAATATGCATCAATAATGAAAGATCAATGGGCAAAGACAACCCATAACCAAGCTATAAATGCAACCTGTAAGTATAGACCGCTTACAACACTGCACAACTTGTAGACCCAACAAGTCATCATACATATCCAAACCAAACACTGATAACCATATCATCATGATACCAATCTGAATATGAACTGAGTATACAATGACATCAAATCTTAAATTTTCAATGTCATAAACTCACAATATTACCATAGTCAAAATACACCTATAAACTGTTCAGATAAATATATCAACAAATAAATCATGCCAAACCTGCACCAAATCTGAACCAATGTGTAGAGCTCTCCAAGAGCTTTTCGTTGACTACTCGAAGTCCAAAATCCAACTCCGTATGCCCAAGTTATGCCCTAATCCGTGCTCAAAATAAAAATATCTAACTTTAGGGCTCTCAAAACCTTAAAAAATATCAAAATCAGACAACCAAACCTACACCATCTTGTAGTTCTTTGAATTAGCTTTCCAAAGCCTATAAGAACTTTGAAATCTGATATTTTGAGAGAAAGTTATGGCCATTTTACTAAGACAGTCTTTTTACCATTGTCAGTACGATTTTTCATTTTTTTATTTTTTCAGTGACGAAAATTCCGACGGGATTAAATTTGACGGCCATCATGGGCTGAAACCAAAAAACTCTTTCATTTCCTCTAAACATGGCCAAACTAGGGCATATTATATATCAAAATTTATGGAAATGTCAACCTGGATCCAATGGTGAGGTCTATTTTTACCCAGGAGGTCATTTCTGCATGCTACCCCCAAAACCCTCATTTAAATGAAACATCCGAAAAACTCTTTTGTCCAACAATTTTACATGCCCAAATATTTTAACATCCCATCATAACAGCAAATCCAAAACCCTTAGATCTACAATAAATCATTCATATATCTTGCCCTTTTCTTTTATCCTCTCATGCATTCCCATGGATTCAATCTAGGGTTACAATAATAAAACCATAGCTCTGATACCACTTGTAAGGAAACTTGGAAATAAAGAATATAACCATTTCCACATAACCCATAATAGATCTGAAATAAATACGGAATCAAAATCCACATGGAAGAGAATAGACAACATACCCATAAAATGTGACACAAGATATACCCTGGGAAACCCTCATTTAGGGAAAAAAACCCAGCCTCCAAAAGCATCCATCACCATGTATTATTTAGCAAAATAACCATTTCCATACAACCATGGAAGCCTTCATGGCCATAGCCACAACCAAGCAAACTATGTGAACAAGCATGAATCCACACATCCCATGCCATGCTTTCAACCTTCACAAATGCTCCCTTGGCTAACCTGTCAAGCCTTGTCCCGCTCGACTCTTGCCTTTTGTCTTCTCTTTGTCACTCTTCCTCTCTCTCACCAAAAACTACCCTTGTGGCTTCTTATATAGTAGCAAGTCCCACAAAACCACTAAGTGGTATTACATAAACCATGTGCTAAAACCATGTGCTACCTAACCCACTGACCCCACATTTAATATTGGGCATTTAATTCTTTTCCCCAATATTAAATAATTACATAAAATATTTTCACAATGTTACAATACAACTCATCAAGAATATTCCATAGGAATCTTTACATGTTTCATGTCCATCTAGGTACAACATTACATAATAAAATAAAATAATAAAATAACAATATTATGCAATGTGTGCAACACCCATTATCTCAACAGGTGAACCCTAGTCGCACCCTTGTTCCAACCACGGAGACCATCCATCATCTGCGGCCACCCCGTACTGAGGATTCTCCAAGGTGCTCTAAGTGCATTTCGAGGTCGATCTTTCGACGATCATAACTCGAACCTCATGAGGGCTATCGATGAATTGTTAAATGCTATAGGACGGTGATGCTGAGACCTAAAATAATCTATCTCATTTTTGAGAGATCATATTCCATTTGCATTCGGCATAGCGATCTCGCTCGATGCCAAAACTCTCAATGTGCCTCAGTTCATAGGTGAACCATAGTGTAACTTTGAAACCATTGATCTTGGCATTGTTCCAGCCATGGAGACCATCCATCGTCTATGGCCACCTCGTACCGAGGAGTCTCCAAGGTGCTCTAAGTACCTTTCAAGGTCAATATTTTGAGGGTCATAAATTGAAGCTTGCGATGCCTATCGATGAACTATCAAATGCTATAGGACGGTGATACTGAGGCCTAAAATAACCTATCTCATTTTTGAGAGATCATATTCCATTTGTATTCAAAAAAGCGATCTCACTCGATGTCAAAACTCGAAGTGTACCTTAGTTCATAAGTGCACCACAGTGTAACTTTGAAACTACTAATCTTGGCAGCAAATCGTCAGTGCCATTAGCTCCAAATGGGTGGGTAAACCCTAGTCACACCCTTCCTCTATCCATGGAGACCATCCATCATTTGTGGCCACCCTGTACCGAGGAGTCTCTAAGGTGCTCTAAGTGCATTTCGAGGTCAATTTTTCGACGGTTATAACTCAGACCTCATGAGGGCTATTGATGAATTGTCAAATGCTATAGGACAATGATGCTAAAGCTTAAAATAACCTATCTCATTTTTGAGAGATCACATTTTTTTTGCATTCGGCACAACGATCTCATTCGATGCTAAAACTCGCAGTGTGCCTCAATTCTTAGGTGCACCACAACGTAAATTTGAAACTATTGATCTTGGCATCAAATTGTCAGCACCATTAGCTCTGGGTGGGCAGGTGAACCCTAGTCACACCCCTGTTCTGGCCATAGAGACCATCCATCATTCGTGGCCACCCTGTACTGAGGAGTCTCCAAGGTGCTCTAAGTGCCTTTTGGGGTTGATATTCCAAGGGTCATAACTTGGAGCTCATGATGGCTTTTGATGAACTATCAAATGCTATAGGACAGTGATGCTGAGGCATAAAATAACCTATCTCATTTTTGAGAGATCACATTCCATTTGCATTTGGCACAGTGATCTCGCTCGATGCCAAAACTCAAAGTTTGCCTCAGTTCATAGGTGCACCACTGTGTAACTTTGAAACTGCTGATCTTGGCATCGAATCGTCAGCGCCATTAGCTTTGGGTGGGCGGGTGAACCCTAGTCACACCCTTGTTTTGACCATGGAGACCATCCATTGTCCACGGCCACCCCATACCGAGGAGTCTCCAAGGTGCTCTAAGTGCCTTTGGAGGTCAATCTTTCGAGGGTCATAACTTGGAGCTTGTGAGGGCTATCAATGAACTATCAAATGCTACAAGATGGTGATGCTAAGGCCTAAAATAACCTATCTCATTTTTTAGAGATCACATTCCATTTGCATTCGGCACAGTGATCTCACTCGATGCCAAAACTCGTAGTGTGCCTCAGTTCATAGGTGCACCACTGCGTAACTTTGAAACCGCTAATCTTGGCATCAAATTGTCAGTGCCATTAGCTCCAGATGGGCAGGTGAACCTTAGTGACACCCTTGTTCTAGCCATGGAGACCATCCATCGTGCGCGGCCACCCCGTACCGAGGAGTCTCCAAGGTTCTCTAAGTGCATTTTGAGGTCAATATTTTGAAGGTCATAACTCAGAGCTCGTGAGGGCTATCCATAAACCATTGAATGCTATAGGATGGTGATGCTGAGGCCTAAAATAACTCAAAGCTCATGGAGATATTGATGAACTATCCAATCAAGTCTCTTAAGTTGAGATATTTTGAAGTTATGTTGAAATTGAAAAGTTGTAGTATGAGGATAGTAACAAAGTAAAGTGCTAGTTATCAAAGATTATGAATCTATGAATGAATTCGTGGTTGGAAATAGAATCCATGGTTGAGGAGTGGAGTCCTTAACTGTATTTAGATTAGACTTGAAGCCAAGAGTTAGTTTCAAGGTTGAAGGTGGAATTTAAAATCAGATTTGGGGTTATTTGAACCTTGTGTAGGAGATTAACAAGTGTGTTTATGTCATGATAGCACTTCAAATTATACATTGCATCCAAATTTGATAATAAAGGTTGTTAAAATATTATTCAAAAATTATTGCATTTGAATCAAATATAACAAATATAATCAAAATTAATGATATTCCATAAACATGAACAATACACATGATCCATGATAAATTAAACAATACTAGATCCTAAATTAATATGTATATCATTGTGCACATAAATGAAAAAAAAATATATCAAAATACATGTATCTATAGACAAAATTTTACACAAATATATATCAAAGATCATGTATCCATAGACAAAGTACTCAAATATATATCAAAATACATAGATCCATATACAAAATGTGGCTGATCATGCCATCAGAATGTGTATAATATCAATGTTTCTGTATACAATGTGGCATATGCCATCTCAAAATGTCTCATGATGCATCCTACAACAACTATACTATCCTAAGGTGTTGGTGGATGATCAAAATGTAGCCTCTTCGCTGCACTAGGTGGATTGGATGCCTCCTACATAAACAAAAAAGGAAAACCCAAAGTTAGACTACTAAATTTATATGATTCTACGTATCTAACATTGAATTACTCAATGCATAATGATCTTTTTTCTAATGGATATTTATACTATCAAAATTTCATAATAAATACCTCTCTCGTTGACCTCCTATGCCAGTCAGGAGTCCTCTCGTATGCCCTCAGCAATGCTGGTACCTCTCTGATTGTGGGTTGTATATGCTCAAATACCTTTGTCAGATGAATCTACAACTTAAACTATAACATTATAATTCATAGCATGCTAAATTTATAACATATTTAATCATAAATTCAAACTACAACTTACTATTGTAGGCTCCTCCTCAGGAGTGAGTGGCCGCATCATCAAATCTACATAACTCTCCCATCGAACCTCATGTGCACTAGGAGTCTCCTATGAGATACAAAATAGTAGTTGTTAATATCACAAAAATCAGTTTTGAATTTATTTATGAAGATAAGGATAATAAAAAATAAATGATACTTATACATACAATGGGGCTCTCAGTGCGAATGGAAATCCCTGATGGTCTACAATGTGAAATATGTATAGGCTCATCGCCAGTGACCACACCCTATATACAATAAAGAATGTAATTAAATGAGATTACCACAAACATTTTAAAAGAATACATCGATATTTAATCAAATAGAAAGTACCTAATTACCTTTCCTTTGTCAATGTGTGCTAGCTCACCCCCACACTTTGTCCCCTTGGGACAGGTGCTACCTGTAAGATAAAAGAAAGATTAGCAACCATATATGCTACAATATCAAATAAAAAAAAATGCGTACACAACATAATGTACCATAGATGTCTCAAGGCCAAATGAAATGGTTGAGAGCATGGCATCATCAATCTGTCTGAGCTCCTCCTCAGTCATCAACTAAATGTGAATGAAGACCACATGCATATAAAAGTCAATATGGCTTAAAAATTAAAATTACTCTATTATAAAAATTAACTTTAAATCACATATGTCATAACAAAAAAAAATATACATGTACCGACACCGAAGGAGTCCATGCCTCTGCATTCCCCTCCTCTCTCGCATCAGGGTCTGTAGTTTGTGTGTGTGTGTCTAGTGTATCCTCATCTAATACAAAATGATACTCAAGAAGATCACCTATGGGACCTAGGAAAATATTCTTGCATGTAATGCAAGTGTGAGGCACACAAACGTGTGATGAGCTAGCTGATGATGAACTAGCACCAACATCATCAACATGAGGAGGCAAGACTGACCTAGCCTGAGATATCATTAGGCTACTCAGCTTATGAATGGCTCTGATGGTCTGAGAGCTAGCCTCTCTCATAATATGTGGATGCTGCACTTGAGGAGGAGGAGAGATATCAGTGGGGGGGACAAAAGTGCCAACTTTCTTCCGTTGGGAAGAGGGTCTATCCTGAGGATCTCCTAGTCTTAAGCCCATGTTGAGCTTCATGCTCCAATAGTTCACTTTAAGTTTCAACACAAATTCTGCATATAATTTTCTAAGGAAATAAAATGGTATGTCTAAATTTCCATGTGGAGGGATATCAAAGACCATCCACCAAAGACCCCAAAAGTTTGCATGTATGGCATCATTTGTGCACCATTTAATTGATAGTTTGGATTTTTTTGGGTCCACTCATAAACCCATTTTCGAGTTCGCAAAAAGGCTGGCCAAATTGTCTTTGCTTATGTTGAGGGCCACAACCTCATCATAATCCAAACCATCATCAAACATCTCATGTATTTCATCACGCCAATGAAGAGTGACATTTTGTTGGTTTGTAAGGGTTTCAATGTTATCCACTATGGTGTTTAACGTGGATAACATAGGAGCCAATGCGAGTACATTATTATATGTTCTATGAAAACCTCTCAACTCTGTGAGATTTTCATTTATCAAATGTTTGATTTGAGGAGGGTTTTGAGGGGGTAGAGGATCATTTGGTGGATGGTTTTGTGGGTGTACTGGATCATTTGGTGGGGGGTTATGAGGAATATTATTCCCTACCTTAGTGTTATCATTCTGATCAGCCATTCCTATTGAATTGCAAAACATAATATATATTTTTAAAAACCTTAATTTTAACCTCTCTTTTTTTCAAAAAAGCCCTAGATTCAACTAAAAAAAACAAAATCATGCTAAAATCTATTGAATTTAGAAAAAAATGAGTTAAAAAAACAAAAAAAACATACTTTAATATCCGATATCCGACCGACTATCTGATATCCGATCGCGTGCAAATACTGGCCCCCAAAACATGCGAAATAAGGGCTTGTGGGTTTGGTTTTGTTTTTATGCAATGTTACAAATATCAGATATCCCATATGGCATATCTTATATTTTATATATAAGATATAACATATATCTTATATTTTATACGATATTTTATATATAAGATATTAAATTATATTATATTATATTATTATAATTTATAAAATATTATACTTTTTCATTATATATTATATTATAATATATTACTTTTTTATTATTATATTATTTTACATTACTATATATTATAATATTAAATATTATATTATATTATTATAATTTAATACATTATAATATAATAATATTATTATTATATTATAGTATAATTATTATTATAATAATAATATAATATTATATAATATTAAATAATATATTATACTATTATAATATAATATTATATAATATTAAATAATATATTATACTATTATAATATAATATTTTTATATTATTATAATATAATAATAATAATGTTATAGGATTATCGGATATCCGATGCCAAATTGGATATCCGATAAGGCTCGGCCTTTCCTTCCAGGTTTGGTACCTGGATAGGTGGAAAAAAGTCAGAGTGGATTTTGAAGTGCTTTTAGACGTGTTCAAACTCTATTTTTTTCACATCGCCACTTTTTGGCACACCATGATCCTACACATACCCTTAATTATTTAAATAAAATAACACAACCATATAAATAAAGCATGTAGATTTATTTAAAGACACCATATTGTTTCATATTCAAAAGCAAAGGTTTACCAACCAAATAACAAAGGTATGTTTTCCTTTTTGTAAATTCATCTTCATTTATTTGCAAGATTACAAGAATGATTACCAAATTACTTTCTACAGTGCTTGTTTCCACCCTACCAATTAATGGCATCATGAGGCCTCTTGAGCCTTATCCATACCCCCGAGAAAGAAACTCAGTGCATCAAAGATCATAGATGTCATCATATGAGCTCTTTCCTAATACAAGAACAATATTTTAAACTACACTTTGTTACACATTTCAGACTTAAATGAATTCAACTGAAAGAGAAATACTATAAAAGAAACAAGGGTAGAAATACTCATCTCTCCAAGAACCCTATTGATCTTCCTCTCCTCATACTAGCTTTACATCTCTCTCCTTCTTCATCCTCCTCCGATTTCAACTCACACTCTCTAACTTCTCTTCATCCCTTCCCTCCCCCATGAAGAGTGGGTCTTCCAACTTCTTAAAGAGGGTGTAAGTGGAATTCCAATCATCCTCCAATTTCTTTAAGAGAGTGAGGGGGATTCCATTCATCCTCCACTTTCCCTAAGAGGGTTTTAGGGGGATTTCATTCATCCTCCACTTGTATCATGCCCATTTTCAAGAAATCTTCATGATTTCTTCCACCTAACATTTATCCCATCCTTCTCCTTTCAAATTCAACCAAATTGGAAAACATCCATTTCAAGTGGTCCGCAAGACCCACAAGAACAATTTTTAGGCACCAAAATGAACCTAACCCATAGGCCTACCATGTGGGCCTTTAAAAAGATACCTAACTCCACCAATTAGTTTAACCCTTCCTAAACCTAGCTTAATGTCACATTCGAATTCCCCATGGATTTACCCTATTCATACTTTTTTAACTTAGGATTTCACATGGGAAACCTACATGATTTAACCCTAAGTATTGACTTATGCTACACTCCTCAATTGGAATTTACCCCTTCCACCAAATCAATTTAAAAATATAAGGCAGAATACTAATTACACATCACACATTCCACTTGGAATACCATGGAGGTAATATAATTGCCAATTCATATTTGAGAAACTTCAAGTGATCTCCTTCATGAACTAATAGTATTGTTATGGTATATGGTATGTAGTGCCTCTTGTGTTTGCAATTTTTATCTTGTCTATTTTGATTCGAGAGATACTTGATACTCTTATTTTATGTACTTTGAGATGGCCTGAGGGTCGAATGTTATACTTTGATTCAATACCATAGATGCTTTATTGCTATGTTGTGTGGTTTATCATATTTTCATGTTGATGCCATTTTGAGATGACAATAGATCTATGATGATATCTTATTATCTGGTATTTGGACTTATTCTCTAGTTATGTTATGTGATAGATTTTTATACTAAGGTTATTTACTTCATTCTTGTATCCTTTTGCTTTATGCGAACGTGAGTGATGTAAATGGATTAATTAGGTGTTTAATGCATTATTGCTTTGGCTATGATATTATTATCTAATTACACTTGATCATGTGTTTTAGTGTGGAGGAATTATATCCCTGGTAGTGGCACATGGAGTTAGTGATTCTGCTATTCATATTTTACCAATGTCATCCCTGTATGGTTGACATATCCTTATTTTAATTATTTAAATTAAAACCTTTTAGTGATTATTAAATCTGAACTCATCTACATTATGTGATTAGACCAATAAGCATGTCTATGCATTTAGAGGTTCGCATTGCCATGAAAGTTGTGAAGTGATTTTTTGTGATTTTGCATTTTTAGGCTTTAAATCCATTTGGATTTAATTTTTGGCAGCTTTTCCTTAGGTGAATCCCCATTATGAGGAATAACCTATTTTTTTATGGATTGATTCAGAGTCTAGCTAGTATAACTAGCTAATTTCCCTAATTGACTATTCACTCGAAAAGTGAATAAGTTTGGAAAGAGGAATTTAATTCCTCACTTTTCTATTTTGCAATTCAGAAAATTTGGAGAACTTTTCTAAAAACTTCTTCTAAGGGATTGGATTTTTTCTCATTCTAAGAATTGTGATCATGGGATTTTTGTGAGATCAATTTCATTGGATCTGGCTTAGGGAGACCTTGCTTTGTTGTGATTTTTAGTAGTTTTAGCGAGTATTTTATTTCATTGTGTGAGTTTCTATTTCAGCCCTTTTTTTTTCAGGTAGAGCTTTCATATTTTCTTGTTTCTACTTTGTTTCAACTTCTATTTCTTGTATTAGTTTGTTAGGAGGTTGAGAACTAGTGTTGCCCTCCATTTTTGTTTGTTGATTCTACCTGATTGGTTAGGTATGAATACTTTCCCTATTTTGGGATGGGGGTTTGGGGTTTCACACCATATGCTGGCCATTTTTGTATACGGTGTCCAAACTCAAATATTATTGTATTTTTGAGGTTTTTACACCCAAAGGCCAAATGAGTTTTAATTATGAACTTTTCTAGTTTTGGGGTTTTTTACCTCATTTTGCGTGTCACCCTATTTTCTCAAGTTTTCTTGGCATGAGTTTGGTAGTAGACTTGGATTATTCATTTGGATGTTAGTCAAACCTTTATTGCACTTTTATGTTGCATTGGGATGTGTGTCACATCTTTCCTCCTGAGTCTATTTTTGGTGGAGTATTTTCCTACATTATGTTCTTGTCCAGTCCTTGTGTTATGATTCTTGTAATTGCGGTGTATCACACACGAGTATGTGCATGTACATTTATTGGGTTTCTAAGGCTCAATCTTCCATGGTACTTCTAGAAGTTATGATCATTAGGGTTGGGTTGGGAATTTGCATGTCTACAGGCACTCATCATTGGATGAGCATGGGTAAGGTAGGGTAACATATGGAGGGGCTTCTATCCTACAACCTGGTGACTATTTTTCCATTGGTTGGTAGAAGAGGTTTTACATAAGTGATAAATAAATTTAAAATACTAGGTGCTAATAATTATAAGATAAAAAAATGTTTGGGTTGTGCACCTTCCATTGAGAAGAGTTGTTGCATAGGTTGGGCACCTTCTATTGAGAAGAGTAGCTACCAATACTAGCTTTCCTATCGATGCCAAGTAACTCTCCATAATGTCAACCCCTACTTAGTAGCCCATTAAGTGTCTAACTAGGACCTATAGTTTTGCATTATCTATGTTCTTGGTTTCAGTCTTCATACTATCTGGCATGTGTGTTAACCATGGACATTTTCTTTGTGTGTATTTGTGGTTGGATCATTATCTACATCAACACGACGAGAGTGGGTCTATGAGTTCCACATGGTTGGGAGGCATACCTACCTATACAACTATTGGGGACTGGTGTACAAAGATAGTCTACTATCCCAATGCGACCATTGTTGGATGTTCTCACTTGGTGCTTCAGGTTCCAGAGTATGCTTCTTGTGATTTATGTTTTCATTGGGATGCTTATATATCATGTTTAGATGATGTTAGTTATAAACACATTTTCTTATTATGATGATTAGAATATGATAGATGATGTTATCCATACTGGTAGGATTATCTTATGCTTTACGACTAGCATGTTAGATTTCCTTATGCTTATATTGTAGCACATTTTAGTAGTGATATCCTTATATGATAGTACCAATGATCTGATTAGTAGCTGGGAATTGTATGTGCAAGGGATGGCTAGGGCCCACAATGGTCTTATGATGCTATTATGCTTGGGAGGAACCATGTACTTAATTTGGTAGTACTGTTCATTGCGATGTATGTTGTATTAGTACACTATGATGTTTTCTTCTATAATTTCCCTTCACTGCTTATTAGATGTTTAGATGTTATTTTATCTTTTAGTATTTATTTGAGTTTTTTTTGCCTCGATATGTGGCTCTAGTACTCCTAGATGTGGAGGAATTATATTTCTAGCTTTCTTTCTTTAATGTTTTCTGGCTTGTTGTTCTAGATCCTCGCATGAAATTGTAGTTCCTCGCATGAGAATGCAAGTCTTTGTGTGGTGTGTTGTGTTTCTTCACGTGACCTTTGGCACTTTTTTGTGCGAAAACCAACACCAATTTTAGGTGTCTTGACTATTTGGCCAAGTACCTTCTCACACTTTTTGGTGTACATCCTCATGTGGAAGGTACTTCCTCATGTGGCTTGATGTACATCTTCTTGTGAAAATTCATCTACTATTGGTCTTGGCATGAAAAGTAGGGGACATCTCCGCTAGTTTTTAGGGATTGATTTTTGGTTATTCTGTACCCTTTGGGATTACTTAATTTTCCACGCCTTGATAGATCTTAGATTCCTTGTTTGGTTGTCATTTTGGATTTTTGTTTCTTGGTGTGTTTGTGTGTCAGTTTAGGTAGTGGCACTTGGAGATTTGTTGGTTGTCAAGATGGTGGTCAAGTCTTTCGTTGTGATCTACATGATCCACGTATGATGTTGTCATGTACACTCTTACTTGTTTAAAAAAAACTTATCTTGGCTTATTTTCATCGTTGTTCTAAGGATCTCTGAGTGGGGCATTACATGGTAGGCTCAACTATCTCTCCTAGTTTTTTCTTGAAAAATTCAACTTGTTCATTAGTAAAGTAACTGATAAAATCATACATATCAAAAATGTAAATAAATCATGTCACTAACATGAGTCCATCTCATGCTTTAATAAATCAATTCTTTATTTTCTAGTAAATACCAATGTGCATAATTCACTTCAACACCATAATCAGATAACATGGAATTAATTATAGTAAATTAGAGAGAGACTCTACTTAATCATGATGTTAACTAAGATGAACTGACCAATCATTGGTAAAAATGCACAATCCATTAAATTTTCACTAATTTAATATTTACTTCTAGTCAAATTATATTGTAGTCAAAATAATGGTCTTTCAAGTCCTTAATGGGACAGGACCTTACATTCCCCTCCTCCAGTTTTTTACTTCCTCTCGGAAGTCACCAATGTTTGATGTTTCTATGAAATCTACTCGTGTAAGTGATCATTCCAATATTTATCAATTTTTAATTGTATGAGCATACATAGAACATGATAAATTAAACCAAAATTGCAACAATCGTCTTAATTCACAATTTTGTCAAATTTGCATACTATCCCTGAAATAAGGAAATGTTTATTTATTTACTACACTAATAATCACTTCTTGTAACCATAGAAACACTCACATTGTCCATGTGTAACATTACACTACTAATTTACTAAAACCAACAAAATGCACCAATACAAATAATTTCATTCATTGAGGACTTCTATTATATTCATCCAAATGTATGCCCAATTCAATTAAATCTTCATTTATTCCAAGAACCATATATTTCAATGAGATGGAAAACCTTGTAAACAACAATTAAGTATCAATCCAAGTTTCACAATGCATACACTATTTTTTCTTAAAGTACATATTCACCCTTCTTCAACAACCATTAGCCCAAAATGAAGCTAAAATCAGGTCTTTCTTTACAACACTTACAACTTAGAATACAACAAGATATGAATAATGAAAAATAAGAAAGAGTGCACAAGTGGAGAATTCTCCAACATCAAATCTTGATCAAAAGATAAACATAATTTTATTTCTCCACAAATTATATCAAAAGATTCAACAACTTCCAAGTACTACCACTTGATCCACAAAACTTTACTCCACATCATAATTTGCAAAACAATAACATTACCATGGAGATATCACCCTCTAGCCTAGGTCTCTATGAGACCACCTCCTAGCGAGGAGAACCAAGACCAAATGGGTTACAATAAAGTATAACCACTAAAAAATAATTATAGGAAACAACATTTACCACCCCATTTTATTTTGAGTTTACACAACTAGTTACCACAACAACCAATATAATGGGTGTAGGTGTGCCTAATCCCTAAGGATAAATCAAATACAAAACTCACAATTTTCCTTCACAAGGCATACAAATTAAATCCCAACTTTTCATAGAATTTTTGTCATTATCACCCCCAAAATGTATAACAAGGTATTGGCACATGCAACTTATACTACATGCTTATCCAATCCCAACTTCTCACAAAATTTCTCTCCTTATCACCCCCAAAATGTATAACTAGGTATTGGCACATGCATCCCATACTACATGCTTATCCCTCTTCTACATAGGGAAGAGACTCTGCACTCAAGGAAAGGCCCAACAAACCCAAATCAAGGGTGAAGGTGTGTCTAAACCAAGAGGAGAAGCCACATATAAAAAATACCATTTTCCTTCACAAGGCATACAATTCAATATCATATCTCTCATAATTTCTAAATATATACGAATCTCCAATATTACATCCCATCTAATCAAATATGACTCTCCAAAACAATATGTCTCTAAATAGCCACATCTTGACAAATGGATATACATATACTCTTGGAAGGCTCTACTCTAATCCCACTAGAAGTCATACTAGCCTGGTGCATGTAAAATACTCAAACAACCATACTTGTAGAGTGTACACACTATCAAGCTATCTTTCTAGTATGTTTTTCTCAACTCTTCATATAGAGTTGCTAGCATACACCTACCCCATGAAAACACTTCTCACTCTCTCTCTACTACTAGTACCCAATGTGTAAAAGGAGATAGAAATATTGTTCCCTTACCATTTGGGGCCACAATGCAGGTCAATGTACAACATATCCATCATCTCACCAAAGGAGTAGCTCCTTCTATAATTTCATGTAGGTCAATATGATCTTCTCTAGATATCATTTCTGGTCTACATCCTAGATAATACTCATAATCTACAAAAATATTCTATACATCTTTGCCAACACATGGTCTCATTGAGATCCCTCTAATGGGGAGTCACAATATCTAATATACATCCTCTAAGGTCATAGCGATCTCTCCTATATAAAGATAGAATGTGTATGTGTCCTCATTCCACCACTATATAAGGGCTAGCATCATGCCCTAATGGAATCTCAAGTAGGGAAGTCAGCCTAACCAATATAGGCCCACATATCTAAGCAACAAGATATCATCTTTTCTCATGTCCTTTCTACTACCATAGATGTAGTGCATCATGCATGACATTTGATGCTCCCATACAAATCACATCAAACCAACAATAAACATCATAAACTGCAACCTATGAGATAACATGATCAGTTTGGATAAGGTTGACTTTCTCCTAATTAGGGTTGACTTCCTCCTGATCAAGGTTGACCTCCCTCAGTAGGGTCAACCTCCCCAATAAAGGTAAAAATTTATCCATCATAAAAATAAGACTATGTGTTACATATGAATTTACATCATACAAGTAAAAAATATGAAGCAAAAAAACTAAAAAAGCATGCATATTAGGACAAAAGTATCTACACTAGCACTTACCTCAAGAAGCGGGCCACCAGCTACCACTATTGCTCTTAGAACCTCTATCTGCATTGGCTTTAGCTCCTTTATTATCACCTATCCTCTTCAATTTATTCAGACTAGAATTATGAAAAATGAAAGGTGAGTCTCCCTATTTATAATATTTTGAAGGTAAATTAGGGTTACAAATCACATTTTTCCTTTCTATGCATTTCAAATAGACAGTCACTTTCTAAATCATAACTTAATCTAGATAACTCTAATTTTCTTACCATCAGAAGTGTTAGAATCATGATTTAGTTACACTCCCTTTTGAGCTACTTTAGTCAAATTTTGATACATTCCTTACTATTTTTTAGTGACTTTTTCATTAATCCACATTTTTATTCATAGGGTTAGTTATATCACCCTGTTTCACCATTCTTGAAAGAGCAAGCCAAAACAAGGGGCATATGGGCACCTATGAACCTCATAAAATCATTCCCAGTAATCTCTAGGGATTTTGGATTTTCACTAATGCATGTTTTGCGACATTTAGGTACTAACTCTTCTTGCATAATCATGGCTTTCTGAACTTTTCTATATCCTTTTTCTCTAAATGAAAGTTTTCTTTACTTTATCTTGCATATTCATGTAGTGTCACATTGATACAGGAGCATCTAGTGGTGTAAGGGCAATCCTATATCACCCAAGAATATGCTTAGTGTTAGTTTCTATTTAATATGTCTTTTAATTATGGATACCTATTTGAGTCAAATAGAGATTCCAACTCTCATAGTTCCACTATTGGTTTTTTGGGTTAGTGTTTTTTAGCACCTTGGGATATGTGCCAATGCAAAAAATAGGTTATTTTTTAATTGAGCCATAATTATGATGAGTTAGAGGGTGTAAGTTGCAGGGATGATTATACTTATAATTTAAAGCACTCTAGAAAAAGATGCAGGTCAAAAGGCTTTACGGTTTGAAAGTTATTGCAGTTTTAAGTTGCCTAGAGACCACCTAAGAGCACTTTAAAGTCATATTTGAGGCATTAAATAGCCTTGTACAAGCCTTTAAAATGGGGGATGAGAAAATCTAGTTCATAGGGTTATAGAGTGCTTAGAGAGCTTTTTGAAAATGTAAACAGTTCATCAAGCGGAGTCCTAAATCAAAAGTTATGCCTCCCTAGAGTTGGACTACCATTTCTAGATTCTTCTAATTTTGCATCGACTTTTGGTGTGTTTTCTAGAACCTTTTTTTTTTGTGGTGGATGCCAAATGACATATTCTAAAATTTATTTCTAACCCTAAACCTAATTTGGGTTGCTTAAGGTCATTTATGGCATTGTAAACATAGTTTTTCAGTTGAGTTTGGGAGAAGGTACTATGAGGAGTGTTTTTCTCTAGAATCATACAACATTGTAAGCCCCTAGGACAAGTCATTGAGTCTATTTTCATTATACTAAATCTAATAGCATATCACTTCTGATAATAATATTCCCCTTTTCCTATTGTGTTCATCTTGTCTTGGGTTGTGCCCTCATCACACATCTAGCTAAAGTGGGGGCTAAATGTACCATCTTAAATCGTAAGCACTTTGATTTATGACCATTTAGGACTTATTTAATATGATTTAATGGTAAATCTATATTTAAGATGCATTTGCACCTCTTTCCTATCTTTTTCTTAGTGGGATCTAGATTTAGGCAACCAAAAATAGACATGCTTGTGACTTAACATTAAATTGCTAATTATTTCCTCTAATTAATAATTATTTAATTATTAATTAATCATATTTATTTCTCTATAATTGAATATGTGCATCATTTAATCATTCTTCAATATTAATTAATTAATTAATATTATTTAATTAACCAATCTTTAATTAATTAGTCTTTTCTAGTTAATTAAGTTCAATTTCTACAGCCCATAATCTAAATAATTAAATTATTATTTAAAGTATCCAATTTATTCTTCTTTATCATATAAATTTCCAAAATTAATTTAATCTCAATTTCCCTTAGTTTCAATTTCTAATAATTTTATTCATTATAGTTAACTTCAACTAATTATACCTTTCTAATTTAATTGAATTAATCTTCTAAGAAATTTTTTTAAAAATTATGAGGAATTATCAATTCTAAAAATTAAAAAATCTCACAAATTGGAAATATATATTTTTTCTAAATATTAAATATTTCTTAAAATAAATAAAAAATAAAAAGTCTTTCCATTTTCAATTTTTGCAAACTTTACCTCTCCAAAAAATAAAAATATCTTTAGATTTTATCTTCTATTTTTCCTTTTTAATATTGAAAAATTTCTAATTTCTCTTCAATCTTACCTCTTCTTGTTCATTGATCCTAATTATCTTGTATTAATCTTGATCCTCCATTTTAACCACAAATTTTCTATTTAAGAAAGCATAATTCCTTTGTGATCTCCCTCCTCTCTCTTCTCTCATCTCTCTTTCTATCTATCTATCTCAATTCTTTATCAAACTTATGTAGGTTTTCATCATGAATTTATGCATTATATCTTTATCCAATTATCAATCATATTCCTTTTCTATCAAATTATTTTGTCATTTTCTTAGAGCTTTGAGTCAAAGTGTTGACAAAATCATACCTAAGTGTCGTATCTCAACAAAGTGAAGAGAACCAACATATGCTTGGAGTATTTGATTGGTTTACATATTTTATTGTTTGATTCTAATTATTTAGTGCCTCTCATTCTTTTGTTAATAGGCTCTTGTTTGATAGTTATTTGATTTCATTGTTAGATGATTTAGTGCTACTAACCCTCATTTCTTGAGTGAGCAAATTTAAGCCTATACATTTTGGTGAATCTAACATGAAGCACCTAAACTCACAAAGCTACTTGCATGCATGTGTTAGTTGAGTTAATATTTTTTTTTACATGTGTTCATTGTGTAGGTATTTTATTCTTGGATGATGAAAGAAGCAAAAGAGATAAATAATTTATATCTCTCACTTGCCTTTGACAACCTCAGCAAGACCAAATTATAAAGTTTCAAACCTTTGGCCATATCTCTCAAATGGTTAAGAGATCCTCTCTTAAACTTTTTTTGCAAGTTTCCATTGAAATAAAGGGACTATAGAAATATATATATATATCATAATTTTTTTATTTTTTAAATGATTTTTCATAAAATATAATTTTGGGCACAAATTAGAGATTTTTCTGAAATTCTTACATTTTAGAAAAGTCTTAAAATTATAGAATGGGCTCTATGATTTTTATTTTTGATGAAAAATAATAGACAAAGTAAATAATATTTGAAAATCGGTATGTTTTGACAAATCAAGTCCCTATGGTACACATGAGCATATTTTTTAAAACTTCTTAGATTTTTATAAAGATGACTAATTTTTAGTAGGGGTTGTTTCTTTCCATTTATCTTTTTGGGGCCAAAAATATAGAAAAAATTTACATCTTTATGACTAGGTCAAAATCACAAAAAAAAAATTGTTAAATATGGAGCAAAAAACCAATCTATATTCTTATCCTTTTTAAAATTCAATGATTTTTCTTTCATATTTATGTCCTTCACTTTTTTGGCCTTGCATTTGACTAACATTTTTGAAAGTTGTTGTAGATGCTAAGGAGATGGAACAATTGCCACTAGGTGAGTATCCAAAAAAGTAGAAACAAAGCAATCTAAAAAATGATCCTAGCATTTGCTAGCTTCAAACAAGGTAATCTTGATCCTTTTGTTTTTCCTTAAATCAAAACATTCAAAATTCAAAGTCTAGCTTAAGTAGAAAATACTAATTTCTTTGACTCACTTAGTATTAGGCCTATATTGTCAACATTTTGAGTTGATTAGAATGTCAAACATGCAAAAGGCTTTCAATACAAAAATGTTTGGGAAATGAACAAACACACTAGCATTTAGAGCCTACTTTTGTCAAATTTTTAAAGGTTAGAAATATATCTCATTTATTGTGCTTGTAGGTGAAAAGTAATAGGGATATGCTCTCACCCTTCTTGGAGTGATCAAATTCCCTGACCCAATTTTCATTTCTTTTCATTTCTTTAATGAACATGCTAGTTGAAATAGAGCCATAGAAGGGAACACCTCCCAAGTGCTTTAGCATAGCTAGTGAGAGGGATGGCCCCAAGCCAGATGCAAAACTGCCTTATTTGTGGTTTATCCAACTTACTCTAAAAAAAATATTCCATCCTTTATGGGATGCAAGACAAGGAGCATTATAATAGCTTTCCTCTAGTAGCCCTCATAGATTTTGGAAAACCTCCCTAGTTTTGCTAAGAAGCTCTTTTAATTGAGAGGTTGAATAATTATCCTTGAAGAGATCATTTGATTAAATCCTAGTTAATTAGAAAGCCTCCTTTTTTATCCATGTTGAACCAATTTTTCCTTAGGTAGATTTCTTGGTATCTATTCTTGCACAAGACTTGTCAAAATAATATGGAACATACATTCAATGCTTATCTCTTAAGACTCTTGATGGAAGAGAGTGTTGTACTTATTTACTTTGTTATTAAATTCAAATTTTTATATTGTAGGTGTCATCAAAAAAACATCAAATCAAATTTCAAGGCTCATAATCAAGGATTCCAAGTCCTTAGAACCAAGAGATCAAAATCAAAATAATAACAAGTCTAAATCATAGAGATAAACCTTTCTCTACCAGACTCCATCCCAAAGACACACTTTGACCTTAGAATCATTGTAACAATCATTTGAATCACACTACAAACACTTTAAATTAATATCAAGATGTCTCTTCTATGCCCTTTTGGTTAGAGATCACTCATCAGATTTCAAACAAGGAATAACCTAGATGACATGTACTTCAATCCATTTCCCACCTATGAAGAGGAACAAGATCTTAACTACTATGATGACATAAACCCTTTTGTCTATTTAGAAAGTTCCCCTAGGATGACACAACAACAATAGAAAAATGGTATTATCATATAATGAATGCAAGACCTACAAATTGAGATAGACCATCTTAAAACTTGAAAAAAACCAAAGTCGTACACCATGAAGGACATATATTTGTCAAAATTTTCATTAGGGAAAAATTCACCCAAGACCAAGAAGCACAATAACTAGTACAATAGACCAATAGAAGTATGATTAGAATAATAATATGACATTCCAATTATTGTATAGTACACTAGAGGTTCATGTATATAAAGGCCTCTAAGATGCATCTAGAATATCTAGGAGTTAGAAATAAGATAAGCCTCACAACTAAGCACATGTCCACCAAGAGTGGATTATCCTCCATTATGCACAAGAGTTAGTGCAATGATGAGAGGATAATGTCTGTCATGTAAAATTATGTTGTAGACACCATGTGTCTAATTAAGAGAGCAAACAACTATGTAATCAACATGACAATTTAGTTGATTATGCAAACTCTAGTGATGTAGATACCACATTCTAAATTAGAGTTGCGTGCTCCTTTGTTGTCAACATGAGAACTCATATGAATTTGCATACTCCAAGATGTCTAACCTAATAAATAATAAAATAATGCATTTAACCTAAGTAAACTTAAGTAAAGTGTAAATAATAATTATTTACATGGATCCCCCTTAAGTGCAACTTAGGGGAATACACTTAAGCTCACAAAAGCTATGATGAAATGCATAATGGGTCCCAACTACTAGGCCATGTAGGTACGCATGTACATAATGCAATGTTGTATAATGCAATGAAATCTCTCTGCAAATGGAGAAACAGAGAAAACCACATGAGAAAAACCCTCCTCCAAAAAGAGAGATATGTACTATAGAGAAGAGAAGGATCATGTGACCCCCTATGGAGAAAAATCCCTTACCCCCAAGAGATCTTGCAAATGAAGATACTTGACCACTATGGAGGGCTTGGTGAACATGTCAGCTACCTGCTGCTCAATAGGACAATACTGCAATGCAATGACCTGCTCATGGATGAGCTCTCTGATGTAGTGCATATGAACCTCAATATGTTTTGTCCACTGATGTTGAACTAGATGTTTTGATATCTCAATAGCACTTTGGTTATCACAATGTATGATGGTGGGTCTAGGTATATCAAAACCAAACTCCTTCAGTATCTGCTACAACCAAATAGCTTTTGTCGCTACATTAATAGCCCCTTAATACTCAACCTCAGTCGATGAAAGAGAAATATTCTATTTTTTACTCTAACCACAAATTGGGTTGGAACCAAGATGAAACATATATCCTAAAGTAGATTTGTGAGAATCAAGGTCCCCTGAATAGTTTGAGTATGTATATCCCACTAACTAAAGTCCTGTACCATCTGCATAATGTATCCCATGTGTATGTGTACCCTGGATGTAATGTAGGATGTGTTTGGCTACCTTCTAATGAAGTTCATGTGACTCTTTCATGAAGAAATAAACCATGATAACTACAAATGAAATGTCAAGGTGTGTATGTGTCAAATAGATAAGGCTTCCCACAAATTGTCTATACAAAGTTGCATCAACAAGTGTAGAGGAACACTTTCTTTCTAACTCAACACCTAAAAGCAATGGGGTAGATACAACCTTGTAGTCACTCATGTGAAACTGAGCTAGAAGATCAAGAGCATACTTGGGCTATGATAGTGTGATCCCTTATGAAGACTAACGTACCTCTATACCAAGGAAATAGTGAAGTAGTCCCAAGTCTATCATCACAAACTTATCCTACAAAGAAGCCTTAACATTGTCGATGATGGATGTAGTACTTCCTATGATGATCAAGTCATCCACATAAAGCGCAAGCAGTAAATGTGAATCATCCCTCTAAAGAATGTAGACATTTAGATCAGAATGACATCTAGTGAAGCCTTTGGAGAGATGGAAGGAATCCATCTTGGCGTACCAAGCTCTGGGAGCTTGTTTAAGTCCTTACATAGACTTCTTCAATTTGAAAACCAAGGTAGCATCCTATATGAATCCCCTGTTACTGATCCATATATATCTCCTCATATAGATCACCATTCAAAAATGCACTCTTCACATCCATCTAATGAACAACCCATCCTTGAGCTGCTACTATAGCTATTGTCAAGTGAATGGAGTTCATCTTCAGAACTAGTGCAAAGGTCTCAGCATAGTCAATGCCTGGTACTTGAGAAAAAACTTTTTTAACAAGTCAAGCCTTATGTTTATCCACACTTCCATCGGCTACAAATTTGGTTTGATAGATCCACTTACATCGAACCAATTTTCTCTCCTTAGGAAGAGAGATTAAGTCCCATGTATCATTTCTCATAAGAGAGTTATATTCTTCCTCCATTGCCTTATCCCATTCTAGAATACTTGATACTTCTTTGAATTACTATGGATCTAAAGAAACTGCAAGATAATTATGTGGGAGTGAATTGTGTTATGATCTTGTCCTCCTTGTATTAGAAGGGTTCCCTACCAATGGTCCTACCAAATCTAATGTTTGCTTAGCCCATCTAGGTCTAGTGGAAGAAGATGTAGTAGAAGTATCCTCAATCTCAACTAACTGATGCCTTTG
Organism: Cupressus sempervirens; assembly: GCA_028749045.1. NCBI lineage: Eukaryota > Viridiplantae > Streptophyta > Pinopsida > Cupressales > Cupressaceae > Cupressus > Cupressus sempervirens. The sequence goes on along the minus strand of CM053791.1, from coordinate 530,152,288 downwards.
TGTTGGTTGGGGATGCACATCTTCCAAGTCACCGTTATCATTATCATTGTCCTCAATGGAGGAAGAAGGAGGAGTTATCATTATCACTCTCCTCATTATCATTATCTTCCAAGCCATTGTTATGAACACTCCTCTCATAGAATATATCATGTGTCTCTAGATCTATTAACTTGTAGGCCTTCTATGAGTCTGCATATCTGTAATGACCCTACTCAAGTCTGACCTCAAAATGCTGATTGAAAGCTCAAGGAATTTTGTTAAATAATTCACAGGCAAACTTCTAACTTGCTGGTCTAAGTTATCAGACTGATTGTATGCTTGATAAATGCTGAAAGGAGACTGCAAATTATTAAAATTCAACACTTTAATGTCTAAACTATCATCTAGATGCATATACAACCTCCTTTTTATCATTTACAATGCACTTCAATGATTTATATATGTAAATTATTCATCTTCAGCCACTCAACATTGTGTCAAACAATTGGCATACAATGGGGTATATGACTGCTATAATATTTCAGTTTGCAAGGTCTTCCCTTTGACTGAAAGTGGGTGATGCAAATATTTAATAATGAATGCCAAATGATCTAACAATGAGCTAAGAATGAAGTGCACTTTCCTTCACATGAGTTCCTAAAGAATTAATGCATACCTATAGCCAAGCACATTTTTACAAACACTTGGCATGCAACCCAATACTTTAATCAAAATGAACATTATGCCAAACAATAGACATGCAACTTATCTCCCCATTTATTGACTAACAATTTGCATCTAATAGTGACATAGATTAGCCAAGACTCTTGGCTTTTTAGTGATATCTCATACAATGCCAAAATTTGAAATGAATAATAATCATCTACAGCTGCAACACTATCAATTTTATGTGCAATACAAAATTTGACTTCAATGTTCACCTACAAGAGCTCAATAAGATGCACCTATGTAATCATGAAAATGCATGTAAATCACAAAGTAACCTAATATATCAAATTGCCATATGCCATTGATGAAGAGGCAAAAAATATCACATGAAATGATGATCTCATAAGCCCAAATCAAATTTTTGAAGTAGCCACCCATGTTCTTGCATAAGTTGACCAACCTCCATGACAACAAATTATGAAGGTCTGAAAATGCAATTGAAACTTTACAAAATACTATAGTGAACATTGTAGGGGACCATTGTTCATGGGTACTATAGCAGCCAACACTACATCTGATCTACAAGTAATAACCTTTAAACCCTTTATTCAGAAAGCACAATAATACATCAGCTATTGTACTCAAACAATTTCCAAAATGAAGCACAAGATTGGACTTTTGAAGTAAAGCCCACAATCAACAATTTAGCTGGTATTTCACAGCCTCAAAATTGCATAACCAATGAGGGTTTTCATCTGCAAAGGTCCTCCAATGGCTAGAACCCTAACTGGCTCCTCCACCAAATAATCACATCAAACAATCATCAATTCCTGGATGATGAGAATGAGGTCCATGATGTTTATTTATACTTTTTCCTCAAGGGGTTGGCCCAAAATCTAGAAGCTTCCAAAACAATTTTTTTTTTTATTAAGTGACTTTATGATATATTATTTTATTTAAGTCACTTTATTAAATTAATTAAATATAATGTTACCTTTTAATGTCTATTTATTTGATAACTTTATAAATAATTAACTTAATACCACTTTTTAATTTAATTAAAATAATCAATTAGTCATCCTCTTAAAATAATCATTATTTTGGACAACTTAATTAATTAGATTAATTAAATCAAAGTACCTCTAAAATGGGGACATTACAATATCCAACAAAGATGCAAGGTTTGTTTTGTGCTTCCAATGCCTTGTGTTTCTATGGAGGTATTTGTGCCCATACTAGACAACCAAAGACTCTAAAGTGCTTAGTCATAGGTTTCCTACCTATCTAAGCTTCAAAAGGAGTTACACCATCCAAAGCTTTATGAGGACTCCTATTTTGGATGTAGTTAGCACAATTCATTGCTTCAACCTAAAAGACTTGATCAAGAGACTTCTTTTATAGCATACAAGTGGTCATCTCCTTGAAAGTTCTATTTTTCCTTTTAGCAACACCATTCTGTTGTGGTGTATATGGTAGTGAGTGTTGAAGGTCAATTCCCTCTTGAGTGCAAAAGTCTATTAGTCTTGATTTCACATACTCCCCCCCATTATCTGTTTAAAGAACTTTGATGGCTTTTTCTAACTAATTTTCCACTTGAACCATGAAGTTGAGAAATTTTTCAAACACTTCACTCTTATGAGCCATGAAGAAAACCCAAGTAAAGCAAGAGTAGTCATCTATGAAAGTGAGGACATAGCGAGACTTGCCAAATTATAGCACTGGAAATGGGCCCGCCACATCACTATGAACCACTTCAAGAACACATTGAGCTCTCCAAGACTTCCCCTTTTCATACACTTTTTTTGGGTGTTTCCCAAGTGAGAAACCTGAACAAACACCTTTTGAAAATTGAACTTGAGGTAGGCCATTGACCATTTTCTTGTTGCTAAACTAATGAAGATATTTGTAGTTGAGATGTCCAAATCTCTCATGCTATAGTTTGCTTTCTACATTTGAAATGTGAATACAAGGCTTGTGCATTTGATTTTGGCAAAAGAAGGAGAAAGTGTAAAGCCTTGAATCATGATTGGCTTCACCAATTGCAATCATAGAGTCATCCTTAATGCTTTTCACTACCACTAAATTTGGAAGAAAATCAACTTTATTTCCACCTCCATAGTGAGTCATTTGGTAGATTGAAAGAAGGTTAGAGGTAAGATTAGGAACATATAGAACATCCTTGAACGCTCCATTGTTCATCTCAAATTCACCTTTTCCTTCAACTTCCACCTTAGTGTCATCACCTATAAAGATGTGTGGTACCTCTAAATGTGTCATGGAAGAATAATCTCTTTTTGACGCACCCATATGATGTGTGGCACTTGAATCAATGATCCATTCTCCCTAACTAATAGTGTTTGTGAGTAAAGCATGCCCTTTGCCCTTAGAATCTGAAGATGAAGATCATTTCTCCTTATAAGCATTAGGCAATGGAACATTATGTTTCATCATGATGTTCTTCAACTCATCAATTTGTTTGTGGTAATACTCATGTTTTTCATGACCCAACTTCTTGCAACAAGCACACTTTTTCTTCTCCTTATTAGTGTCTCCCTTTTTATTGGTATTTGAGGAAGACTTGCCTTGTTGATTTGATGTTGGTGTTGACTTTCTTGTATCCTCTTGTTTGTTATTCTTCCACTTCTTCTTTTTTCCCTTTCCTTTATTTGAAGTTTGAGCAGCTAAATTTTGAGAACCCTCATTATTAGCCACCAATGCCTTAGACTTAGATGACTTGAGAATTCCCATTGATGGAAACTTCTTTTCTTCATCATCCAATAGTTGAGCATAACCATCAAAAGTGACTTTCTAATAGGCAGCCCCTAATGTAGTCTTTGTGGTGTTGTAAGAAGAAAAAAATGTGGAGTACTCATATGGTAACTTATTATGAATGAGATAGATCAACCTGTCATCTTTAATATGACTTCCACAATCATCAAGATTTGTTCTTAATTCATTCACCTTAATGATGAAATCCTATATAGAATCAAATGTCTTAGGATTTAGGGAGACAAGCTCATCTTCAATTTTGTAAACATCCTCTTCAGTGACTTTACCATATAGATTTTTGAAGGCATCCCAAGCTTCCTTGGATGTCTTATACTTTTGGATTTGATAGAAGATTTTGTCTTCAACTCCCAACATAATATCACCTAGGGCTTTCCTACCTGTTGTTTCCCAAGCATTAATTTCACTTTTAGATACTTGATCACCTATTGGTTTAGGAAGGGTACCATCTACATATTGAGAAACTTCATTATCCATTAATTGACACCACATTTTAATAGACCATGTGGCATAGTTATGTGGTGCTAATTTTGGAAACTAAAAATTTTCCATGATGCAAGAAATGAAAGATAATGATAGGAAAAGAGTCCACACAAGCCTATAATAAAATTGTAGATCTAGAAAGTAGACAAAAAATTATGCACTTTGAAAAAATATAGAACCTAATTTGGAGTCCAAATGAGCCCATACGGAGCAATTGAACTTTTAAAATGTAGGATTGGACAAGTATAGTCACCAAAAATTGCAATTTCTAACAAATCAGTGCACCAAAACTAGAAAAGAACAACACCACTGAAAATTTTAAGAAATTCTAGCCAAAATAAAAAATATGGCACATGATTTGGACCCTAGATGACTAAGATGTGGCCTCCCAAAGTCAAAATGTAAAATCAAAAATAAATCTTGAGAGCGGTTTGATCAGCAAAACACAAGGTTAAATTTGACATCCAAACAACTATCACAATAGTTCTATTTTGCCTTCAAATAACAGTCAAATGGACATTAATTTTAACATAGTGAAATGATGACATCAACAAAAGTGGGTCCCTTGGATGACATCACTACTAATGTCAGTAGTACAAATGATGACGTTAGTGACTGAGTTGGCAATATAAAACTATACGGATGTGACACATGGCCTATATGAACTTAGTGATAAGGCTGACCCATGTGTCAACTAAATGTACTTTGCAACTAAGCTAGCTATACACGGGGTGAGTATGATATTCCATGTGTGTTCGAGCTAACTATACACATGTGAGTTCTACGTGGTAGAGTGGAAGGAGTGGTTGTTGCCACATGGTAGGGTTAGATGTCATCATGTGGCCTACAATGAGGCTACTTCAAATGCCATGTGGTAGGGATCGCTATGAGTGTCATTGGTGATGGAATGTGCCGAAAGAGGTATATATCAACAATGATGGGTTGTGGGACTTTTTAGTCCCGCATTTACCCCTGCACAAACTTTTCTTTGTTTAAATAAACAAAGTCACATTGTTTAAAAAAATGACATTAGATTTAGTTGATGTGCCTACCAGTGTGATTGATTTGTTGTTGGGTTATGGAATATTTAGTCAGTATTTGGCTTGGTCAGATATTCAACGAGTAAAAACTATTGGAAGGAATAAAGGAATATATTGAACTACAACAAAATATTTCCTGTGGATGCTAGGGTTTCACCACCTGATTCCTGCAAAAAAAAATTCTCTGCAGGCCCTATTGGCCTAAATTTTGTTTTGAAAAAATAAAAATTTGAAATTACTAAGAAAAATTCAAATTAAGATCTAAAAATAAATAAATTGCAAATCTAATAGATCATATCGTACTTGCAAATTGGGCCTTTGGGTGTAGGTTTGCAAAAAAAATGGCCTCAAATTTGACTATTGCCCAATATAGGCAAAATTATAGTCAATTTTCATCGAATCGATGCTTCGAATGCAATGGTGAGGTCCTATTTGGCTCTAGACACTCCCAATATCTATGGATACTCTAGATCTAGATCAAGGTACCCTCCAAGAGCTGAAGCAATAACGGTCTCCAATGGCTATGAAATGATGCTCCTATGGCTCTGATACCATGTAAGAATTTTCCTTAGGGAAAAATTCACCCAAGACCAAGAAGCACAATAACTAGCACAATAGACCAATAGAAGTATGATCAGAATAACAATATGATATTCCAATTATTCTATAGTACACTAAAGGTGCATGTATATAAAGGCCTCTAAGATGCATCTAGAATATCTAGGAGTTAGCAATAAGATAAGCCCCACAACTAAGAACATATCCACCAAGAATGGATTATCCTCCGTTATGCACAAGAGTTAGTGTGATGATGAGAGGATAACATGTGTCACCTAAAATCATGTTGTAGGCATCATGTGCTTAATTAAGAATTCAAACAACTATGTTGTCAACATGAAAACTTAGTTGATTATGCAAACTCTAGTGATGCAAACACCATGTGCTAAATTAGAGTTGTGTAATCCTATGTTGACAACATCACAACTCATATGAGTGCACATACTCCAAGGTGTCTAACCTAATAAATAATAAAATTACACATTTAAGCTAAGTAAACGTAAGTGTAAATAATAATTATTTACACTAACAATATCCCTACCATACTAATCAATCAATCAACATGCCTTCATTCACATCACAAGTCAATGAACATCTACTTACTTCCTTATATCCACCACCAAGGATTTCTGAAACAAACAAAATTGAAAATTTGTCATCCTTTGAATATCAATCAAGTATGATGAATAAGATACCTATTATATCACATATTTAATCAACAAATGCTTTAAAATATGCAAATACCAATGTGGAATCATCAACAAGATTTCACAAGCAACAAAAATTATAATCCACTTCTTTCAACCGTATGCATCAAAAATTGGTTGATAACCATCAATTTATTATTCAAGAGAATCAAAATAAACTACCCATGTCTAGAAATGGCACACATACCTCCCATAATGAATTTTTCCTTCAAGAAGCTTTCATAATTTCCACCATTCCTCCATCTCTTGAAATGTAACAAGAGCATTTTTTTCCATTTCTAGCAAATGATATATCTAATAATGAGACTTCCTAAGGGTTATCCATAATATATTTCCAAGTTAATCCATTTTATGATGCAATTCCCTTCTACAGCTCAGCTATCCTAGATCCAATGCCACCATATGCTCCATTTCAAGACAAAACCATCTCTCAAAGTCCCTATCAAATATTTCCCTTCTCCCTCATACCAAAATATTGAAACCTTTCAACAATTTGACTTTTATACCCTATGTCAGGAGGATAATCAAAATCATAAAGAATTATTCCTAAAACAAGTCAAGATCAATATCTCAACAATCACCAAAAATATCCAAGTTTTTACCAAGAACCTATCTTTTTGGAGTCTCGTGAAGATTCTACCATCCATATGCACCATATCAATGATGATTCCCATCCATCTAAAGAAAAAGTGTCTTTCTAAGTCTTATGGATTTTCCACTTCCTATTTCTTAATCAAGATGATGACATCCTATCAATTCTTCCAAATGACTCCATACATAATCAAGAGCGAACCACCCTTAAAATGGAGTTCAATAATTACTTTCCAAGTCAAGATCAAAGCATCACTTCACCTTCATGTTCGCCACAAGATCACATCATCTCTCTACAATCTTCACATGAGCCTACCATTCCATCATCTCAACATTCTAATCCTCTATACCCTTTACAAGATCCTATCCTCCTAGAGAACCCTTTTATTATGCCTATTCCATAACATGATCCTGTGAGTCCTCCTATACCCCCTCATGATCCACAAAAAATTGTGCAAGTTTTTCATGAACCCCCATACATGTCAAATATGTTAATCATGATGTAAGGTGCTCCCCTTAATACCATAAACTCATAACAGAAACAAAGAAACAACAATAATTGCGAGAACAAAATATGGACTTCTTATTTGAGCGGCAAATGTAGAATTACAGAATTCATAAGTTCAATATGCTAACCCACATGGGCACCTTTAGTACAATGATTTATAAGACAAGCTGTGAACTATCACCCAGAGTTCTCCTAGACAATGTTTGGGCCTTTCTTAAATAGGCAATTTTATGTCACCTGGAAAGGTTCTAGATGCTCAAACTTAATACCTAGGGCCAACAAACCCTAACAAAACATATAAAGCTGGCCAAACACATCTTCAACAATTATTTTAGAAATTTCAGGTAGCCCAACTTTAGAAGGCCATAACTCATGTACTATTGCTATGATTGGCTATTATAACCACTTTTCAAAAACACCAGCTCCTGATTTATAGGCTTGAAATGGAGCTAGGCCCTTCGCTTAAGTTTTTAGATCCCATCTGGGCACTCGAAGGCCTCCAACAGTGAGCCTAAAGATTTTTTTGCAAATTTTTTATTCAAAAATCCACAATAACTTCTCTGATACTTAAGCTAGAGCAATGAGATTTTTATGGTAAGCTTATATCTCTAAAATGAACCTTCCTATAGAAAATGAGAACATTCTAAGCTCATATGAAAAACTTACGAAAAATAGCAAGTTCCTATATATAGTAACCACCCTGTCTACAAGTCCTTATTATAATAGAAAAGACTGAAAATATTTTTGGGTATGCAAGATTTCCCTTACACCCAGGATGCTCCTGCATCAGACACCTAGGGTAATTTGAGAAATGACCCCGTTATATCTAAGGTGTTCAAAGGAAAACCAAGATGGTTAACCTCTTCTTTGCTAGCCATGATGAATCCTCAACTGACCTCCCTTTTCATTTGACTAGGTATTCCTCATAAGTTCTATTTTGGGTACTTTTGTCAACATGACTATCCGGTATCTCCTTAATCTCCTTTGTAGCCGAACTAGCTGTTGGAATGCTCCACTATGCTTCTGCAACTTCATCTCCATCACCTCCTTCATAATACTCTTTGAAATCTAAAATATTAAATACTGGTGAAATATTCAATTTAATAGGAAACTCCACTTAATATTCATTTCTTGAATCATGCCTTTTCACTATCTTGCATGGTCCAAACTTCTTCATCTTCAGCTTATTATATGTACCCACTAGAAAATTCTCCTTTCTCAAATAAACCATGACTTCATCTCCAATCTAAAATTCCTTATATCTCATTTTCACATCTTCCTTAGCTTTATACTATGTATTCATATTTATAATGTGCTTCCTCACCTCCTCATGGATGTTCTTCATATGTTCAGCAAGATCTTCTACTTCAACACTACTTATCTCACCTTTATCCAATTGCTTCAATTCAAAAGCATTTCTGGGACTACTACCATATACAATCTAGAATGGGGATTTACTAGTACTCCTATTGATAGAATTATTATATGCAAATTATACCTATGGTAAAATCATATCCCATCCTTTTATCTTATCTCCAACCAAGCATCTCAGCAAAATTCCCAAACTGTGATTCACAGCTTCTGTCAGTCCATCAATCTATGGATGATGTAATGAACTAAACTTCAAATCTATCTTCAACTTCTTCCATAATATATGCTAGAAATACCCAACAAATTTGGTATCTCTATCTGAAACTATACTCTTTGGCAGACCATGTAATCTCACCACTTCTCTGAAAAATAACTCTGCTACATGAACAACATCACTAGTCTTCTTGAAAAGAATAAAATATGCCATCTTTGAAAACCTGTCAACCACCACAAAAATAGAATCATGCTCACACTGTGCCCTCGATAATCCAAGAACAAAATCCATGCTGACATCCTTCCATGACTTTTCTGGTATAGGTAATGGCTAATACAACCCTATATTCTGCTTCACTCCTTTCATCATTCTACAACTTTCTACAAACTTCATCACATCTTGCTACAACTGTGGCTAGTAATAACTTTTAGCAACTAAAGCTATGGTTTTATCTCTACCAAAATGTCCATCCAATCCTCCACTATGCTTCTCCTTGATGAGATTCTCTCTCATTGAACTTCTTGGAATGTACAACTAGCTTCCTTTGAACAACATACTATCCTAGATCATTAAATCCAACCACTTTGTCTTGTCAAGTGTAATAGGTTCTATACAAGCCTTCCATGCTTCACCAAAATTAGATCATCTGGATACAAAGTACTAAGTTCCTTGAACCCAACCACCTCTATCTGTATTTCTATCAACAAAAGTTGTCTTCTACTAAGAGAATCTACAACTTTGTTATACTTCCCACTCCTATGTTTCAAAACAAATTTATAAATCTACAAAAACTCAACCCACTTTAAATGCCTTTGGTTCAATTTTCCTTGACTACTAAAATATTGTAAAGCTTGATGATCAATATACAAAACAAACTCCTTAGGAAGAAGATAGTACCTCCACTTCTTCAATGCTTGAACTATAGCATAAAAATCCTAATCATAAACAAAATATTTTATTTTTGCATCATTCAACTTCTCGCTGAAATAAGCAATAGGGTTACCTTCTTGGCTTAAAAAAACTCCTATTGCAGTACCACTAGCATCAACAATCTACTTGAAACACCTTGTTAAAATCAGGGAGTGCTAAAACAAGTTGCTTAGTAACTTTCCATTTTAATAGATTAAAACTTTCATCTACTCCTATAGTCCACTTAAACTCTTTCCTATCTCCTCTCATTCTTTTAGTCAAGGGTCCACAAATACTACTAAAACCTCTTATGAACTTTCTATAAAATGTAGCCAGTCCATGAAAAGATCTTACCTCTATTGCACTCCTTGGAGTAGACCATTCGAGGATAGCCTTCACTTTCTTTGGGTCCATTTTCAAACCTTCTACAGAGGCTACAAATCCTAGGTACACCAACTCCTTCTTTACAAAACTACATTTCTTCAGGTTTATCAACAACTTTTCTTCCCTCAACTTATCAAACACCTTATGAATATGAATCAAATGCTCCTTCAATGTTTTACTAAAGAGAAATATATCATCTAGGTAAATAATGACAAACTTTCCTAAAAACTCCTTCAATACCTCGTTCATGAGTCAAGTGCTCGATGCATTGGTGAGCCCAAAAGGCCTGACTACTCACTCATATAGTTCTTCCCTTGTCTTGAAAGAAGTCTTCCACTCATCGCCTTCTCTGATATGAATCTGATGGTAACCAATCTTCAAATCTATCTTTGTGAAATACTTAGCTCTACTTAAATAGTCCATAATATCATCCATCCTTGGCAATAGAAATCTATACTTTATTATGATCTTGTTGATAGCATGAGAATTTGTGCACATCCTCCATTGTCTATTCTTTTTTGGTGATAATATTATTGGTATAGCACATGGACTCAAACTCTCTTGAATTAACCCCTTCTACAATAACTCATAAACTTGCTTGTTCAACTCTTTACTTTCTGCTAGTGTTATTCTATGCACTGCCTTGTTTAGCAAACTAACTCCTAGAACCAAATCCATCTAGTGACTAATCTTCCTCATTGGGGGAAGTCCATCGAGTACATTATCTGATACAATATCAAAAAAATCTCCCAACATATTTGCAACTTTTGCAAGTACATCCTCTACTTCTTCTTTAATATCTTTAGGAATTATAGCAAAACACATATGCTCATGCTTCATACCTTTAAGAAACCCTTTTTATCAAAAAAACATATTCTAGAAGCACTACATACCTTTTCTTCTTCATCCTTCAACAGCTTCAACTTATGTTTCACTCCATCCTTAGAGTATAGTTATTTGCTACCCATCATGTACATCATGCCTATCAAACTGCCACGCCTACCCAACAACATATGAAATATGTCCATAAGTATGATATTGCATAGTACCTCATCCTGGTAGCTTCCAATCTTGAACTTCACTGAGCACTGCTCATTGACCATGACCTTGTGGTCATCATGTAGCCAAGCAATATGGTATGGATATGGGTGTTTCTACCTCTTCGGCTTCAACTTGGTGACTATCATTTCTAACACCAAATTGTTAGTACTTCCACCATCAATGATCACATTAGAAAACTTATCTTCACATCTGCATCTTATGCAAAAAAAAGTTCCTTCTTTGCTCAGGTTCATTCCCATCACTTAGTAGGACCCTTCGATTAACTTGGACTTCTCCTCTTTCAGCTTTTTTAGAATGTGAGGATCTGGCATCTTCATCAAAATGTGCAACTCTGGCGTGGCCTTCTATTCTTCAATCCATCCTTCCTTGGCATTGGGTACATTCAAATGCTCTATGCCCTTCTTCTCTGTAGTGAAAACATTTCCTACAAAAGCCTCCTCTTCTAGATCCTTGTCCTCTGCCTCTTCCTCTCTGATCTCTATTGTTGTGATCATATAAATGATTGGAATTGTTTCCCCTCTGGTTATGACTACTACTTCTACCCTCATCTTTTTTCTTTTGATCATCATTATGACCAACATAAGATTGTCCACCAAATCTTCCACCATGACCTCTTCCATTGTTCTTATTGTCAAATTTCTTGCTCAGTTTCTCCTCAACTCTTAGGGAAAACTGGTATGCCTCCTCAAAACCCGCTCATTCAAACTAGACTTAGTTTGTCCTAAATGCTTGGCCTTGACCCATTAAGATAATGGGTGACTTTCTCCTTATTAGCTTATTCATGGCATGTTCTAATGAGAACTCGGTAGAACTCTTCAGTATACTCTTGAATAGATTTTCTTTCTTGCTTCAACCCTTGCATTTTCTTCAATAGATCAAGCTCATAATCCATATGAATGAATTTCCACTTTAGTTTAGTTACCATTTATTCCCATCTAGTGATTTTTTCCTTTCCCTTTCTATTTTGCTCCAACTGAACCACCTGCCACCAGATCTTTGCATGTTCATTCAGTTTTTCCTTTGCAAACTTGACTCTACTAGGATCTTCAATATCTTCATATTCAAAGTACTCCTTTAGTTCATTGATCCAATCGATCAGCTCCTCTTGGTTAAGATTTCCTAAAAATGTGGGAACTTCAAACTTAGGTCTTTTTCCAATCTTGGAGATGGCCCTAAAAAGCCTCTCTTCCTATGGGTTTAGAACTGCCTCTACTCCAATATTTTCTTCTACTTTGTCCTCAACCTTACTTTCATCTCTTACCAAAAGACTTATTCCTCTACACATTTGTTCTTCCAATGATTGCATCTATCTTTGGAGGGCTCTAAAACCCTTAGGTCTAACACCTACAACTCTTTCGCCATGCTCTCTTCGTGGAGACATTTTTTGTGCTTCCACTGAAACCCTAGTGCAAACTGCCTAACAATTGGCGATCTATCTACATGCTCACCCCAAACCACAGTCCTAGTTTGAATTGCCTTTATAGTCAATGATCTATACAAACACTCAAGAACTCTAGCTCTTATACCACTTGATGTAGGGTGCTCCTGTTACTATCATAAACTCACAACATGAACAAAAAAACAAAAAAAAATTGCAAGAATAAAATATGGACTTCTTATTTGCACCACAAATGTAGAATTATAGAATTCATAAGTGCAATATGCTAACCCACATGGGTGCCTTCAGTACAATGATTTGCAAGAAAATCTATGAACTATCACCTAGCGTTGTCCTAGACAATGTTTGGGCCTTTCTTAAATGGGCAGTTTTATGTCGCCCAGGAAGGTTCTAGATGCTCAAACTTAATACCTAGGACCAACATACCCTAAAAAAACATATAGAGTTAGCCAAATGCATCTTTGACAATTATTTTAGAAATTTTGGGTAGCCCAACTTCAGGAAGCCATAATTCACAAATTGTTGCTCTGATTGGCTATTATAACCACTTTTTGGAAACACCTCTTGATCTACAAGCTTGGAACAATGCTAGCACCCTTCTGTCGAGTTTTTGGACCCCATCTAGGTACTCTAAGGCCTCCAATGGTGAGTCTAAATATTTTTCTACAATTTTTTCCATCAAAAATCCACAATAACTTCTCTAATACTTAACATGGAGCAATGAGGATTTTATGGTAGGCTTATATCTCTAAAATGAACCCTCCAATAGAAAATGAGAACATTCTGAGCTCATATGAAAAACTTACTAAAAATAGGAAGTTCCCATATATAGTAACCACCCTGTCTACCTGTCCTTATTAAAATAGAAAAGACCAAAACTGAAATATTTTTGGGTGATGCAAGATTGCCCTTACACCCTGGATGCTCCTACATCACATCCACTTCCATCCAATCTAGTCTACTTCAAAATCTTATTGTTTCTTCTATATGATATCCATCCTAATCTTGTAGAAAGTATCATACTAGTCAAAAGAATCATCAAGTCAATGTGTTAAACCTCCATGAAAAAAGTATATTAAATTTTTTCATATAAAAGAAAATTCAAGAGATCATGGACTTAGTCACAAAGATCATTCTAAATTTTTTGGTTTTCCTTCCAAATAAAAATCAAAATGTATACCTCCTACATCATCCCTTCCATCCATATTATGTCCATATATTCCTCCATTCACTAGTTCACAATTCACATTTTCTTTCTTAAACCAAAGTCAAAAAAGGAACACATCTTGGAAAACCTTCCACCTATCCATAAACCCTCAATATCATTCTTATCCATCCATAAATTTCAATACTTTGTAAAGAAACTTGAATGCCAAACATTAAAAACCAAGTCAAAAAATATGCATCCATTAAAGACTCAACATGTCCAATCTATTTGACATGTTTATCAAAAGAAAATAAAATCTAAAAGGTCAAAAAGGCCCATTGAACAAAAAAAATTTATCAAAGAAAATTCGGGTTCCTAAATCCCTCATTGAAGAAATACATTCCAAAGAATCACAAAGAAAAGAGAAGTCAAGAACTATGTGGATTCCCAAGTCTCTCATAAAAGACTTGCATACTAAAGAAAGATCAAAATTGACATTCAAGCTTCCCAAGGATTCCTCAAATCCAACATCCAAAAAACTTCCATACATTTCAAACTATTTTGGTTCATTATCTCCAAAAATTAAAATCCACAATCACTTTTCCATCAAATGCAAAATGTACAACCATTTCTCTATCAAAATCTAAACCTTCCAATGCTACTTTTCATTCATCACTCCACCATCCTTCAAGGTGTTTTCCAATATTGACCTTTCCACCATTTCCCTCTAACACTACACAAATCTTCCAATACCTCATCCATTATCCAATACATATTTTTCAGCCTTTCATTCACCCTATCCTATCCTATCCTTTTCATAAGCCCTTATCCAATTCCATCCAACCATCCATTTCATCTCTTTTTGTTATCACACTGCCAACATCTTTGAGAATACCATTAAAAATGTGGTCTATTATTACAAATATTTCAAGAGCACTATCCAAGGAAAAAGATGAATGATTCCTTCCTCCACATCCTTTCATAAATATATATGCCCTTTGGAAGAGTGCCATGATAAAAACCTGGCAAACATGCATCATGCATAAGTTATGAACTTCTTTCATTCCATACTTGGGGGCAATTTTTGTTCATCTTTTCCTATCATATCATATCACTTTCATTTCCTCCATTATTCTATGTTCCTCATATCCCTTATTTTATCAACATTCATATCTCCTTTTTTCCAACTTTGATCTTGACAAGGCTAGGAATATCTTTAGAAGCATCACATTTCCTATATTCTCCATGTTGTCTAGATCCCTTTGATCCATAGCCCATATGTTTTCCATGTCCCTTTGGTCCATAATGCCTATCTTATCATATTCTATTAATATCCCTTACCCTTGATCTTTCTTTCCCTATTCATTCCCTATCTAAATCCCTTTCCTAATCTTGATAGAAAATAAGGACATAATAATGTCAAGTATGTTTTAACATCCTCTTGACATGTGTGTTCCCAAACTTTATGCAAATCAATGAACCATTTCATTGCCCTATATTTTCATATCTAATTGCTATGCTTGGTAAGAAACATGTTATCACATCTTGTGAATAGTCTTTAGCATCTAAAAAATAACAAGATACTAAGGAACATTTGGGCATCATCTACCTACTAGTCTATCTATTAATATGTCATGTTCTTGCTTTGCTAAACATTGGAGAAAATCTTAAAGTCCTAAAAAATCCAAAAAGTATTTGGAAAATTACCTCAAAAAAAGAAAAAATATTCAAATACAAGTCCTTAAAAAAATCTTCAAAAAAATTTCAAAAATTTCTTGGAAAAATTCAAAAGCATTCAGAAAAAGACCTAAAAATGATCAAAAACCTCATATACAATCCTTAAAAAATTCTAAAAATAAATAAATTCAAAATGCATAAAAATTATTGCAACAAAATATCTCTCCATCATGACAAGCGAAAAAATGTAATGATCAAACATCAAACCAAATCAAATAATGGGCATCACAAATCAACAATGTATTACCCTCAATTGATAATGTAATTGGTAATGCTATGAATGTATGTAAAAGAGTCATTTGTTATGTTTCTATTGATGTCAAGTCTTAGTTGGCTAGACATCATGCTAACTCAGTGTAGTGCTATATCATTATGATTGATGAAGAGGATTTGAAGAAAGTATGTTGAAGACAAAGCTGACAAGCAAGGTATATAGTGGGCACTTGAATGAGTTGGACATTAATAATGTAATTATGGGTTGATTATTTTATAATCATGTAATATTGTAATGTATTGAGCTATGCAAGCTTAACCCAATCACAAGGTTAAAGAATATGAGCTTGACCCAATCACAAGGTTAAAGAATATTGTATTCATTGAGTTGTTCATTGAGAAAATGGATAAGTAAGAGGGAAACTTAGAATTTTTTGAGAAATTCTAGTATTAATAGAGTACTATATTACTCGAGTGAAATTTTATGTTCACCAAGCAACAACTAGAAGAACAAGTTAAAAGAAATGGAATCTAGGGTTGACTTTTGATGAAAATATGGAATGTTTGAGATGGTAAAAGGAACAAGTCCAATTTTTTTGCAAGATAAACGAATAAGAAAATTAAATATGGATATGATGATGGAGATTAAATAAAAAGCAAGAGCACAAAGTCCTATGAAAGTTCTATTTTCTATATGGTTAAGTACATTGAATTTGAGATCGACAATTATGCTTAAGTGATAATAGATGGAAGAATATGGAAGCCTAGAAATGACTATTTAAGAAGATGATCAAGATAGTTTTATGTTGTTGGTATTGACTATTAGGGTGGTGATTGTGCAAACTATTGAAGGAGTTTAAGGAAGATAGTTGCACTAGGTAAACCAAGCAAAGTTGAGGAAGGAGAAAGAGAAGATATGAATCAACCATTCAAGAGTATAGAATGACAGAAGATCAAATTGGAAGATTAGACATAGACAACAATAGAAAGGAGAGTTGATTAAGTAAGGTATTGTTATACCTAAAAAGATCATTTTTATACTATTACTTATAATCATTCTAGAAGAAATATCATAGACCATGTAGACCTAAAAAGTTTGTGAAATTCTATATAGTAACATCAATTAGTTGTGTTTTTAAGTTCTTTATAGTAGACCAATCTTTAGAAAAGATCAAGGAGTGATAAGGTCCAGATTATCTTTTGGTTAAATCCTCTAACAAGGTCATACTAACAATTTATTGTAACATTTAACAAAGTTGGCTCCTAACATATCTCACTTAAGAAGAGTGAATTTTTTGGGTTGTCAGTCCCAAGTTGTTTTTTCCTTTAAGAGGTTTTCCACATTAAAATATTGGTGTCAAATGTGTCAATATTTTTATGTTGCAAGTTATTTTTCATGTTATTTTTATTTTACCACAACTCGGTAACATGTAAGTTTATGGTCAGTGATAACTAAGCTTTATTCCTATCGGTGGGTTAAAATAGGACAATGAATAAATAGTTTTGAGTAAAGTGATTGAATGAGTTAATTGTGAAGTAAAATGAACACACAAAGTGAAAGTTTATGATGATTATGAATGTTGTTTGGTACTGTAATTATTCAAAGAAACTATGGATAACCGATTTACTCCCCTCTCAATTATATAACAATTAGTATCAAAGCATAATGCTTGGAAGAATAAGTTTAAAGGAATTTGAGCTAAAGATAAAAGATGTGTAAGAGAGAGGTACCAAGATTGAACATAGAGAACTTCTCATCATGGAAGGTAAAAATGAAGCCACGTCTATCTAGAATTGGAGATAATGTTACACATTGGTTGGAATATGAATACACTACCTCTGTTGCTCCTCTAACTATGGAGTAAATAATGAGAAAAGAAATCACAATAGTCTGATGATTGAGATTGTATCTAACTCAATGGTGTCAAGTTTGATGATATCAAGAACTTCACTTCTTCCAAATAGATGTGGGATGAGTGGACACTTGTACATGAAGGAGATGACAATGTGAGGAGAGCCAAAGCTAAAAGTCTTAGAAAAAAGTATAATGACGTGGGAATCAAAGAAGGTGAGAATGTTGCTCAATATGTAGTTGTGAGCACAATCAAAGCTACTAAAAAAGTTATCAATGATTCTAAAATTGTGAAAAAAATTCTCAAGACTCTTCTACCTTTTTATGCTATCAAATTTTTTGATATACAAGAAGTGAGAGCTATGCCTAATGATGTATTGACACTTGACAATTTAGTTGGTTGGTTGACTACATTTGAATTGAGTTATTATGATCATAGTATGGTTACAATCGAAAATGCTTTTAAATCATCACTAACCATTAGAATTTCTAAGAAAGAAAAGAAAGGTAAAGAAGAAAGAGAATCCAAATAAGAGGATGATCTGGATGAACTTGACGCATTTCTTGCAAGAAGGATGTCAAGAGGTAAAGGTAAATACAAAGGTAAATATAATGAGGTTAGTCACTTTGCTGAAGAATGTCCTAACAGAAGTAAGAATGATAAAAATGATAAGAAATATTTCAAGTATAGGAAGAATAGATATTAAAAATACAAAGGAAAGAAGAAGTCATGCTACATTTATGAAGAAAAAAAAACCAATTATAGTATTGAAATGGCAAGGAAATAGTTGAGATGGTATATGATGTAATCAATGAAGATCCGAATGGAGAAAAGTACGAAAGTGAAACTACCCTTATTTCACATGTTAGCAAGAATGACTCATGGATTATTGATAGTGGATGCTCACATCACATGACTAGTGATCTAAGTAAGTTTGAAAAATTTAAAGATATTGATGATGGTGGAACTATTAAGCTAGGTAATGATGTTCCATGTCTCATGAAAGGTAAAGGATCACTAATGTTGAATGATAATATT
The DNA here is from genome assembly GCA_028749045.1 of Cupressus sempervirens. NCBI lineage: Eukaryota > Viridiplantae > Streptophyta > Pinopsida > Cupressales > Cupressaceae > Cupressus > Cupressus sempervirens. Next base: position 530,133,639 of record CM053791.1, on the reverse strand, counting down.
AGATTTAATTATGCATATTGGGTACAAGGACTAAAGTATAATTGTTTGAGTGTTGCACAATTGAATAACTCAAGTCACAAGCTAGAATTTCATAATAGAAAAGTCAAGATCTTTGATGATGAAGGTAATCTAATCGAAATAAGAATGCAAATAAAAGGTAGCTTATTATATCTTAATCCTACTATTAATACATGCTTATTTATTAAATTTGAGGATGTGTGGTTATGGCATAAGAGGCTGTAATGAAAACTTTGAGAACATGGTGAAAGATAGTTAAAAAAAAAGGTAAGAGGCTTATCAAATCTACAAAAACCAAAAAATGATATGTGTAAAGAACACCAACTCAGTAAAATGACAAAGTATAGTTTTTCAAGACACACACTTCAAATGATATCCCAAAATTGGCATATAATGATCTATGTGGTCCAATTGGTGTTGATAGTTATTATGGTGACAAGTATTTCATATTGTTTGTTGATAAATATTCAAGAATGATGACTATTATGTTCATGAAGGTGAAAGCACATGCTTATGATATGTTCAAATGGTATAAAGCTAGAGTTAGAAAGGAAAATGGAAAATATTTTAAATGTTTAGGATCTGATCAAGAGTTCATGTCTACTAAATTAACTAACTTTTGTGTTGTAAATGGTATCAAAAGATAGTTGTTTTCACCGAGGGGACCACACAAAAAAGGGATTGTTGAATGGAGAAATAGGTCAATTGTGGATTCTGCAAGAACATTGATGATTGAAAAGGAAGTTTCTCAAATATTCTAGAAAGGATCAATTAGTACTATTCTTTATACCTTCAATTTAATTCAATTGAAGAAAGGAACAAAAAAGACAACCTATGAACTTTGGTATGGTCATACATTGAATGCAATTTATTTCAAAATATATGGAAGTAGGTGTTATATTCATAAGGATGCAACGAATGGTAAATTTTATTTTAAAGGAGATGAATGTATATTCCTTGGTTAATCATCAATGTTTGAACAAACCTACTAACAAGATGATTGAAAGTGCAAATGTAAGATTTGATGAGTTTGTAGAGAAAAAAATTATGTGGAAAGAAAAAAAGCAACCTAAAGATTACAACAAGTATATTAATGTGTATGAAGATGCACCTAAAAAATTGCCAAGTTATAGTAGAGAAGCACTAAGCACTAGAAAATAGCACCCAATTTATAAAATGCTCTGATCAAGCATCAGACAATACAACCTAAGTAGGAATTTGAACCCCTATCAAGTGGAGAAATTTTTGAAATCAAAGAACTAAACTTATATTGGCCAAATATGTAAGAAAGAATCATTCCTCTAAAAAAAATGATTGGTGATAGAAGTGCTTGAGTACAAACAAGAACTTATAAGATGATAACTATTTGATTGTTTAATTTGAACCAAGAATACTTAAGGCTATATTAGATAACGAGGATTGGATAAATGTCATAAGTGAATAAATTGATCAGATTGAGAAAAAAAATACATAGAAATTATTACTGAGACTTGCTAACAAGAATGTGATAGGAACCAAATGGATTTTTAGAAATAAGTTGAATGAAAATGAAGAATGGTCAGAAATAAGGAAAGACTAGTTTGCAAAGGCTATTCACAAGAAGAAGAAACAGATCATGGAGAGACTCTTGCACAAGAAGATTGAAAGGACTAAGAAGATTATTGGTTTATGATACCTACAAGAAGTTCAAAGTCTATAAATTTAGTGTTAAATCTACATTTCTAGATGAAATACTTAAAGATGAGGTATATATTGAACAATCTAAAGGATTTATTGTTTGCAAGCTAAAAAAGGAATTGTATGGATTGAAACAAGCACTAAGAGCATGGTATGAAAGGATTTATTCATATTTAATTAAGACTGGATTTGCAAGAACAAGTGAGAATAGTAATTTGTATCTAAAATGTGAATCTAAAAGTATGATATTAATTTCTAAAAAATTTGTTGATGACATAATATTTGGAGGAAATGACATGTTGTATAAGACAGTGGCTAATCATATGAGTAAAAAAATTGAAATGTCAATGTTTGGATAGAACAAATTTTCATTGGATTACAAGTCTATCAAACAAGGAAAGGTATATATGTAACTCAATCTCAGTATGTGAAAGAAATATTAAAGACTTTTGGGATGGATGAATCTAAGTTAGTTGGTACACTTATAGTGACTTGAGTGAAATTATCAAAAGAAGACAATACTAGAGAGGTAAATGAGACACAATCCAAATCTATGGTTGGTAAGTTACAATATGTTGTCCATAGTAGACTAGATATTGCACTTTCTATTAGAATTGTTAAAAGGTTTTCATCTAATCCAAAGGAGACACACATGACTATCGTGAAAATGATATTTAGATATCTAAAAGGAACTAAGGATTATGTTTTATGGTACAAATAGGATGTTGACTTTAATCTTAAAGTCTATACAAATACTGATTGGGTTGGTAATGTTGATGATAGAAAAATCACAAGTGTTGGAGATTTATTTTTAGGAGAAAGAATGACTACATGGATAGCAAGAAACAAAGTTGAATTTCACAATCTACTATTGAAGTTGAATATGTTGTTATCATAATCAATTGTTTAAATATTGTATGGATTAATAAATTGTTGGTGTTAGGATTAACCTTAGACATAAATAATAGTTACATGCAAATATAACCAATATCAGAAAATAATAGATCACACATAAGAGAACACAAGACACCAAGATTTAACATGGTTCACCCAATCCCTAGGCTATGTCCACCAACATCAAGTCCAATATTATTTAATTATCTAGTGATTACAATCCACAATCCCTTACAACTCAATACCACTGCAAGAAGCTACAATATCACCATTACATTATGAAATCCCTAACCCTAAGCCTTTTTATACAAGTTTTTACTACTTACAAAATTAGGGCTAGAATAAGTCGTCCAATAGAAAAAATAACAGTCAAGGCCTTTACAATATAATGTAATTTTTGGCTTTGGGGGAACTGCCCCCAAAAACCCCCATTGGGGAATTTCCCCTTAACCCCACCCAACACTGTGACAAGGAGTGCACCTAGGGTGCTGCCCCCAAACCCCCACAAAAATAATATGGGGAGAAAACTGCATTGAATAAACCTCCAAATTTGATTGGGCTCCACATCACAACAATCTTTCTCTTGGAGACTAATGAGGTTCCACAAAAATAACCTCCCACTTTAAGACTAATCATAGCACTACTAAACATGTAGCTCCCACTAGAATATCAAACCAACCTAGACTATGTTGTTCTTTTATTCTGTTCAGTCTAGAAGACCAGCCAAAGTTGAAGAGGAGTTCAACTTCTCCCTTGTTACTACCTTGGTAAACATATATATTGGATTATCATATGTATGTATCTTCTCCAGCTTTAACTATCCATCATCCAAAACTGATTGAATGAAATGGTATCACAACTGTATATGTTTTGTCTTTGAATGCAGAGCTGAATTCTTTGCAAGATGAATGGCACTCTTGCTATCTGTGAGAAAATAATTATCCCTCTGTAGATGTCCCAACTCTTGCATGAAGAACTAAAGCCATATCATCTCCTTAGCTTCCTCTATAGAAACAACATACTCTACCTTTGAAGTGGATAAACCATTAACCTTCTACAACTTAGAAGCCTAACTCATTGTTGCTCCACCAACAGTAAATACATAACTTGTAGTACTCTGCCTAGTATCAATATACCTTTGACTTCAAATCCCTATGGTTGTGCCATATAAATCTCTTCATCCAAATCACCATGAAGGAAGGTTGTTTTAACATCAAGTTGCTGCAAATGTAAATCTTTAGTAGCCACAATACTTAAAACAATGTGAATAGAAGTCATTTTTACAATAGGAGAGAATATCTCATCAAAATTAATGCCTTTTTTCTATGAAAATCCTTTTACAACTAACCTAGCTTTAAATATTTTATTACCTTTGTCTTCTTCTTTTAACTTGTAAACCCATTTATTTTGTAAAGCCATTTTACCTGTAGGGAACTTACATAAATCACATGTCTTATTTTTTAGCAAAGAGTCATTTTCTTCTTTCATTGTAGCCTCACATTGAATCTTTGTATCCACCTGTACAACTTCATCATAACATTTAGGTTCACTAGCACTAGTAAGTAAAATAGAATACAAGGAAGGAGAAAATATTTTTGGAGGTCTACTTAGCCTTGTTGATTGTCTAACATTCACTGGGATGTGTGGTATTTGTTTTTGAAGTTGTTGCAAATTATAAGGAATTTTTGGAACATCAACTTTTGGAGTATCATCCAACACTACATAATCATCTTCTTTCTTCTCATGTTACTGCAATAGATCTTTGTACAACACTTTCTCATTGAATATGACATCCCTGCTTCTTACAATTTTATGATTTTAAAAATCCCAAAGCCTATAACCAAATTCATCAATGCCATATCAAACAAATACACATTTCTTTGACTTGGCTTCCAACTTGGTTATGTTTCTAGAATCTATATCAGCAAATGCTTCACAATTGAAGGTTTTGAGAAAAGAATAACTCACCTTCTTACCAATCCATGCTTCCTCTAGAATATCATAGCCCAAAGGAGCAGAGGGACCTCTATTAATCAAATATACAATAGTATTGATAGCCTCAACCCACATGTTTAAGGGCAACCCTACATGCAACCTCATGCTTCTTGCATGCTCTATTATAGTGTTGTTCATGTGTTTAGCCACTCCGTTTTCCTATGGATTCCTTGGAATAGTTTTCTATCTATGAATACCATTAGCGATGAAATAATCTTCAAATTCATGACTACAATACTCACTTCCATTATCAGATCTAAGACATTTTAATTTCTTTCCGGTCTCATTTTCAACCAAGCATTTCCATTTCTTAAAATTTTGAAATACATCATATTTATGTCTAAGGAAATAAACCCATACTTTTCTAGTTGTATCATCAATAAATGTAACATAATAATGAGAGCCACCAAGGGAAAATACCTAAGCTAGTCCCCATACATCTGTATGTACAAGCTCTAATCTCTCACTTTCCTTTTCCTTCCTAATCTTTAAAAAACTCACTCTCTTTTGTTTTCCATACACAAAACTTTAACAGAAATCCATATTAACAAATTTTAGACCTAGTAAAACTTGCTTTAAATGAAGTAATTTTATGCCTTTCTCACTCATGTTCCCAAGTCTATTGTGCAATAGCTCTTTATTAGAACCTAAATTAGCTATTTTTTCTCCCTACACAACTGCAACAACTATTCCTAAACATTCATCTTTCTTTGAAACAATCAAAGTAGAAGGAACAATATGACCTATACAAAGATATAAGATGCCTACTTTCACACCTTTTGCTACTATAAGGGAACCTTTTGAAACCTTCCAATTTTTATCACTAAAAGTAACTACACAATCCCCATCTTCAAGTTGCCCTACCAAAATTAAATTTCTTACTCAGCCTTGGGACATGTCTTTCCTCATGTAGTAGCCAATGATTCTCATTCTACAACTTAATCTTAACTTTTCCCTTTCCAAAAATCTAATAGGGTTCATTAGCCCCAAAATAAACAAGCCCAAAATCCCCTTGGACATAATCAATAAAATAACCTCTATGAGGTATAGCATGAAATGAAGCACCAAAATCTAAAACCCATGAATCATCAGTACTTTCTAAAGAAAGAAGCAAAGCATCCTCTTTGGATTTGTTACTTACCACATTTGCCTCCTTGTTCCCTTCTGGTTTATCTCCTTCATTGTTCTTTCAATTCCAACAATCTCTTAGTCCTCTGGATTGAGATCTCTTCCCCTTTGACTTTCCTCTTGATTTCCCACAATTTCTAGAATTATTTCCTCTCTTAGTCATTCTGCCTCTACTTTGTGCATTAAAAGCACTTCTTGATGTAGATCCACTTGATGTTTTCCTATGAGCTTCCTCACTTAGAATAATACCAATCACATCATCAAATTTTAGGATATTAGACCCAAAAGAAAATTACTTATAGCTATTACCAAGTCATTCCATCTTTGAGGAAAAGAGCACAAAATCAAGAGAGCCCTAATTTCTTCATAAAAATTAATACCCATAGAAGATAACTGACTAGTAATAGTATTAAACTTATTTAAATGATCTGGAAAAGATTCACCTTCTATCATCTTCATATTAAATAAATGCTTCATGAGAAATACCTTATTTGAAGTGGAGGGCTTTTCATACAATTTTGCTAGGGTTTGCATCAACTCTTCCATCATCTTTGCTTTTGTAATGTTAAAAGTCACTGATGGTGCCAAGCATAATCGAATGCTTCCAAGTGCCTTTTTGTCTAAAATCTCCTAATCCTCATACCTCATAGTTTTTTGTTTCTTTGTTTTTCCTTCCAATGGCTTTGATAAATCCATCTGATAAAGATAGTCCTCCATTTACATCTTCTATAATTGAAAGTTCTACCAATTAAACTTCTCCACCTTTAGCTTACCCTCATCTACCATTGCTCTCACTCAACCATGAGACCTTCCTCCAAAGGATCGATAAAAAAATGATGATGGTATGGCTAAAAAAATAAAAAATGATGGTCGTCTAGCTCTAATAGAACTCGTTAAGATTACCCTCAAATAGAAATTATAGTTACATGAAAATATAACCAATATCAAAAAATAATAGATCACACATAAGAGAACACAAGACACCAAGATTTAACGTGCTTCACCCAATCCCTAGGCTACGTCCACCAACAACAGGTCCAATATTATTATTATCCACTAATTACAATTTGCAATACCTTATATCTCAATACTGGTGCAAGAAGCTACAATATCACCATTACATTATGAAATCCCCAACCCTAAGCCTTTGAATACAAGTTTTTGATGCTTACAAAATTAGGGCTAGAATAAGTTGTCGAATAGGAAAAATAGCAGCTAATACCATTTACAATATAAGGTCATTTTTGGCTTTGGGCATGATGCCCCCAAAAACCCTCATGGAGACATTGCCCCTCGACCCCACCATGTACTGTGATAGGGAGAAAACCTGGGATGTTGCCCCTTGACCTCAGTCTTGGGGGCACTACCCCCAAACCCCTATATAAATAATATGGGGATAAAAATGCACTAAATAAATCTTTGAGTCTGAGTAGGCTCCACATCACAATGGTTGGATGGTACGTAAGAAGATGTAACTAAGCCTGTTACTATTTACTGTGATAACTCTAATGCAATAAATATTTCAAAAAAGCTAGTGATTTATGCAAAAACAAAGTACATATCAATCAAGTGAAGATGCATGTTGCATGATCCATGAATGAATTGTAATATTTTTGTGGAGTTGATGCAATAGTTCACACTTCAAGAAAATTTATGAAGTTGTGATGATGACTGTGATGAAACTAAGATATATTGTACATGCAAGGTACAAGGATAACTACAAGGTACATACTGAATTACAGAGAATTTGTTGATGAAGACAAAGAGCTGAAAAGTTGTATTGTTGACAATGCATACATTTGATTATCTTATGTAATGTTTCGTAATATAAAATCTTATGTTATGTGTTGCCATAAATTCCAAAGGGGGAGAATGTTAACCCCAACTGATAATATAATTGGTAATGCTATGAATGTATGTAAAAAAGACATATCAGTTGTTATGTTGTCACTGATGTCAAATCTTTGGTTGGGTAGGCATTATGCTATCTCAATGAAGTTCTATATCAATATGATTGATGAAGAGGATTTGATTGATTTAGAGGATTTGAAGAAAGTATATTGGAAACAAATTTGACAAGTTATATACAATAGGCACTTGAATGAGTTAGAAAATGATAATGTAATTATGGTTTGATTGTTTTATAATCAAGTAATATTGTAATGTATTGAGCTATTTAAGCTTAATTGAGTGACAAGGTTAAAGAAGGAATACAATATTCACCCAATGACTACAATGTTCACCAAGAAAATGGAAGAGTAAAAGGGAAATTCAATATTGCCTGAGTAAGTCTTGTATTAACCAAGTACTATACAACCTGAGTGAAATTTTATCTTCACGAAGTATAGCTGGAAGAACAAGTTGAAAGAAATTGAATCTAAGGTTGACTTGTGATGGAAATATGGAATATTTGAGATGGTCAGAGGTATGAGGCAATTTTTTTTCAAGATCAACAACTAGGAAAATTCGATAAGAATCTGACAATGGAGATTAAACAAAGATAAGGAAGAGCATGAAGTCCTATAAAAGTTATATATTGTATGTGGTTAAGTGTATTCAATCTCATATTGAAGTTTTTGATTAAGTGACAATAGATAAAAGAATTAGGAAGCCAAAAAATTTCTATTTAAGGAGATGTCAAGATAGTTTTATGTTTTTGGCCTTGATTTTTAAGTTGATGATTGTGAAAACTACTGAAGGAGCTAAAGGAAGATAGTTTAACCAAGTGAACCAAGAAGAGCTAAGGAAGGAGAAAGAGAAGGTGTGAATCAACTACTCAAGTTCATAGAGTGAAAGGAGATCAAAGTGGGAGATCAAATAGAGACAAGAATAGAAAGGAGACCTCAACAAGCAAGGTAGTGTTATACATAAATAGATCATTTTTATAGTGTTAATTTCTAAACATTGTAGCAAAAAATCTTGTAGACTGAGTGACCCTAACAAGTCTATGAAATCCTATATGGTAGCATTGATTAGTCATGTTTGTAAGTCCTTTAGAGTAGGCCACTCTTTAGAAAAGATCAAGGAGTGATAACGTCTAGATGATATTTTGGTAATCCTCTAACAAGGTCACATTCATAATGTGTTTTAACCTTTAACAAGGTTGGATCCTAATAGGGCTCACTTCAAAAGAGTAAAATGTCTAGGTTGTCAATCCCATCCATTTTTTCCCCTTAATAGGGCTTCCACATTAAAATATTGGTGTCAAATGTATTTTTTTTTATTGGTAAGAGGCCAAAGCCAAGATTCATTATTATTATTATGTATTGTGATTAATTACTATTACTATGTATTAATCTCAAGTAGATACAAAGGAGGTTCACAATTTACCGTTGTGTTGTAGGCTCTTGCCTATTGATGTCAAATGTATTAATATTGTTATGTTGCAAGTTATTTTTCATGTTATTTATTTTTTACTACAAATTGGTAACAACTAAGTTTATGTTGAATAATAACTAAGTTTTATTATCGCTAGTCAGTTAAAATAGAATAGTGAATAAACAATTTTGAGTAAAGTGATTGAATGAGTTAATTGCGAAGTGGAATGAACACACTGAGTGAAATTTTATGATTATTATGATGTTGTTTGGTAGTAAAATTGTTTAGAGGGACTATGTATAATTGATTAACCCACCTTCTCTCTCAGTTATCTAACACAATAGACTCATGAGACACACCAATAAATATGATTAATGACCAATAAGGATATTGACAAAGTCCTTTATGTTAGTACAATCTTGATTTATATTTCATGGCTATGTTCTTATGCTGCTTAAGGATACCACTGAGTGGTGAGAGAGGCTATGATGGTTCAACATCTTATTATCTTTGTTTGTTGTTTGTGGAGTGTTTTAATAAAATTTTGGGGCAAGGATGATGTAGGGTGAATAGAATAAGAATTGTATCTAAGATAACCCTAGAATGATATTGATTCATTCTCCATCTATTTTTGCTTGTTAATTAGAGTTAGTGGTAGTATCTAGATGGTCAATATATGGGTGCACTTGTGTCTCTTTCTTTTCAATAGAGCACAATGATAAAAATATATGAAATATGTTTGGTAATGACTCAATACATCATCCATATTGATAGAAAAAGTCCAATTCTTCTAAATCATCTCTTCTTATTTATTCTTATAGCTCATTCATGATTCTCACTAACATTTCTTCTATAAATCAAATCAATCCAACAATCAATTTATCACATCACTTTATCAACCTATCAAACAATCAAGGATCATATGTCTTAAACAAGATGTATCTTTCTTGAGACCAGACATTTTTTCTTATCTTATATGGGGTGTATCTTTCTTGAAACCAAACACTATTGCTAGTCTTATATAGTTGGGTCCTTCCTAAAACTAGACAAGATTCTTGTTAACAATCTCTATTAATCAAGCAATCATCATCATCATCATCTATTAAGTCTTCACATATTAGTCCTCTCTTTCATCATTTTATCTAACATTTTTCTTCTTCTATCAAGAGATCATTCATGCCTTTCTTGCACAAACAATCTCTCCAGTCCACCTACCATTGCTAGGGCAAGTTGGGGCAAGACCTAAACTAAAATTCTTTGATACAGCAATCATAATCACAATATTTCAAAGAGAGGCAAATGTAGACACCCAAAAATGGACATGCTTGTGACTTAACACTAAATTGCTAATTATTTTCTCTATTAATTAATAATTCTTTAAGTATTAATTAATCCTCTTTAATCATATGCAATTGAATCTTTGCATCATTTAGCCATTCTCAAATTTTAATTAAATCATTAATTTTATTTAATTAATTAACCATTAATTAATTAGTCTTTACTAGTTAATTAAGTTCAATTTCTAAAGCCTCATAATTTAAATAATTAAATAATTATTGAAATTAGCTAATTTATTCTTCTTTATTAAATTAATTTCCAAAATTAAATCAATTTTATTTAATCTTAGTTGCCCCAATTTCAATTTCTAATCAATTTCATCCAATTTTGTTTAACTTCAACTAAGTCTATCTTTCTAATTTAATTCAATCAAATCTTTTAAAATCTAAAAAATAAATTTATGAGAAATTATCAATTCTAAAAACAAAAAATCCTTACAAATTGGAAAATCACTTTTTCTAATAATCAAATATTCTTTTAAAAAAAAATTTAAAAATATTTCTATTTTCAATTTTTGGAAACTTTATCTTTCCAAAAAATGAAAATATCTTTAGATTTCATCTTTTGTTTTTCCTTTTTAAAATTGAAAATTTTCTAATTTCTCTTCAATATTATCTCTTTTTGTCCGTTCATCATTTCCTTTGATTAATCCTAATCATCCATTTTAACCACAAATTTTCTATTTGAGCAACCATCATTCCTTCATGATCTCCCTCCTCTCTCCTCTCTCTTTCTATCTATCTGCCTCAATTCTCTATCAAACTTATACATGTTTTCATCATGGATTTATGCATCAAATAACTATCCAATTATCAACTGTAGTCATTTTCTATCATATCATTTTATCATTTTCTCAAAGCTTTGAGTCAAGGTGCTGTCGAAATCACATATGAGTGCTACATCTCAACAAAGTGAAGAGAAGAAACAAAAGCTTGGAGTATTTGATTTGTTTGCAATTTTTATTGTATGTTTCTAATTATTCAATACTTCTTATTTTGTTATTTATGGTCTCTTTTTTAGTAGCTTATATGATTTCATCATTAGATCATTCAATGTTACTAATGCTCATTTCTTGAGTGTGCAAATTTAAGCCTATACACTAGGTAGGACATAAGAAGTCCTCCTTGGCATTCCTATCCTATAACACATAACTCAAGAAGGATCTATGTACTTGGGTCCTCCCCTTCTCCTTATTTCAACCAATTTATATCTTTTTGTAAACTAAAATACAATCTCCTCAAAATCAGCCCCTAATTTTTAGTCCCAAGACTTGTTCTAGGTTCCTGAGGTTGTCTTGGGATTGCCACACCTAGTAATCAAGGATGCAGTGCATCCCTATCCAATCATGGACATAGTGTACCCATGTTGGACCAGTAAGGGACATAATGTGCCCCTATGTGGATCTCATTTTAGGTCTCAGTCATTGGTCCCTCCTTAAGATTTGGTTCAAAATTTGGTTTTTGAGCCTAATTGACCTATGAAAGAAAATTAATCTAGAATCCTTTATAAGCACTCTCAATTTCTTTATTTGGCATAGAGATACATAGGTGAATGATAAGCTAATCCTATGTGAGCACACAATCAAGAAAGCAAGCACATGCATACTTCATGTGGACAAGTTAGTGTAGACATCTCAATTTGTCTTAGTACATTTGCAAGGTGAAATCAAGGAGGCTTGGAAACATCCTTTGAAGCAAGAGAGTTCTTCATCTTCTCCTTCCATTCTATAATTCTATCATTCCAGATTCAATCATGGAGTAGAAAATACAGGTCATGATTATGGATTATAGTACTTTAGCCTTGAGGGATTTGTATGCTTTATAGGTTATCCTTATATCTACACATTGTTTCTTAATCTTTGTTCAAGTACAAAACCTAATGCTAGGGCTTGGATGTAGGGATTGAGATCTTGGCATTATTCAAAGCTCATGCACAAGCATCACACATATTACATTTGACATAATGACTATTTGTAGAGGTGGAAACTACTGAAATGAGGGGTTTACTAATGAGAACCCCTACATAGCTACCCATAACACCAAAATTCAAATATAAGTGGATCTTGGAAGGTAGAACTAGTTGCCTGAGTACTCTTTTTGTTGTTTATCAGAACTAAGAAATCAAAATCAATGCCACACATAGTTCTATAGCATCAAAGTAGGTTGGCCTTGAATTCATGACCCACAGAGATCACCACTATTGTTGAAAGCCATTATTATCATATTGCTAAATGATTTCTAAGTTTTGTAGATTTGGTGGCTTACAACCCAAATTTGGCTATGTTTGTCTTGGAGAGAAGCATAGCAAGAAAAAATTGGATCAAAATATTTGAGATAAGTCCTTTACCTATCTCTATCAATTCAACATTTAATATCTTTACTTTACATAGATTAAAAATAATTTACTTAGACATTCAAGGGTTTAGTATATTATTTTACCTATCTTCATGATTGTATGATCTTGGTTTGAGTTGATGCTATGTTTTCAATTGGATTGCATTGACCTACAAAGATTTAACACCTTTGAGGATTGGTTGGAAAGAATCATTTTCCTTGAATTTATCCTCTTAAAGTGTGGGTTATGTGATGCACTTAGCATTTGTCCCCTTTATTCACATTTTCCCCTACACAAGTAGTATAGCACTACTTATGGAAATGATTTTTTTTCCATGAATCAAAAAAATAAAAAAGTAAGAAATGCATTTATCTTATTCTGTAATAGTTATGTCTTCTTAGATATAGTTTGTTAGACAAAATCTTTCTTTTCAAACATTTCACTTACTTTCCTCTATGTCTTATATGCAAAATCTCCTATAGAGATACTCAGAAGGATATCTCATGAGATGTTACCAAATAGTTTTGTATTCCTTCTAATCCAACCTTTTCCACTCACCATTTGATAAGGTATAAATCCTCTAGCATGTGTGTGTGTGTGTGTGTGTGTATCTATTATGTATGTATATACATGTATACATATATATGTATATATAAAGACATATATACATACATATATATATATATGTGTGTGTGTGTGTGTGTGTGTATATATATGTATGCATGTATATAATATATATATATATATATATATCTTTGTATATGTACATATGTACATATATACATACATATGTATGTATATACATATATATCAATACATAGAAAGATATGTATGTATGTATACACATACATACATATGTATATAGGTATATATACACACATATATATGTATGTATATATATGTCTATATATATACATATATTTGTATATACATATAAATGTACATATACATATTATATATATATATATATATATATATATATATGTTACACACACACACACACATATATGTATGCACATACATATATGTGTGTGTGTGTGTATACATTAATATTGTATATATATGTATATATACATATGTACATATGTTACACATATATACATATATATACAATATACATGTATATATATACATACATATGTATGTATATATAGATATATATGTATTTATATGGTGTATACATACATATCACATACATACATACATACATACATACATATGTATGTATGTATATGTATATGATATGTATGTATACAACATATAAATACATATATCTATATATGTGTGTATGTATGTATATGTATATGATATGTATGTATATAACAAATAAATACATATATCTATATATGTATGTATACATACATACATACATACATACATACATATATATATGTGCACACACGCACACACACATGTATAGATTGTTGGAATTATTTAGAATAACTAAGAGGGGGGGTGAATCAATTATTCAAAGTCTAGATGTACTAATAAAACTTTTTCTCTCAACTTAATAAACCCATAAAACATTCATATCTATGCATGCAACCATGCAATCACTAAAACATGTAGGTTACTGTCAAATCAATTTGCAGAAATGTAAAGCATGAAACATAAAAGATTCATCAACACACTTGACACAATGATTTAACATGGAAACCCAATTTGGGAAAAAACACTAGTAACATGCTCCTCTTTTCACTCTTTTGAAGTGATTCCCTGTGAAAGGCCAACCCTATTAAAGGTTACAACATACACTGTTAAATGTGACCTAGTCAAGGGATTTTGATCACCTTGTTAGAGGACTTTAGGCCATTCACTTGGAATGCCAACCAGTTAAAGGATTTTCAAATGACTATTACCTCAACCTTAATCCAAAGGATTTACCCTAGACTAATACAATTGTTAGAGAGGAACAATAGAGCTTTGATCTAATATAACTTACAACTTCTCTTCAAGATTACAGATCTTTGTTCAGTCCTCAATTATGCTTTTCCTTTTCACTTTGCAGTTGTGATAGCTTGTTCACACTTCAAGCATACATCTCCTTAAGCCTTCTTGCTTAGCACGCCAATGCAGTCACCTTTTAGGTCACTTGATGAAGCAAAACCTTTTCTCCCTTAGGTTCTCTACTCTCTCTATTCTCTGACTCTTTGCTTCATGACTAGACATTCCTATAAATAGGAAATTAAGATACTTTTCCATTTTCCATCATCCTTTTTAGGGCTTGGACAGATTAGGTAGGATACAATGTATTTACTCCATATCTTGTATCTCTTCTAGAAACTTCTCTTAGAATCTATTTGAATTCACCTAAAACTGGTTTACATCAATTTTTGTGCCACCATCTCATCAACCTTATCTTCCTCCTGGTTCACAAGTTTCAAGAAAACAAACTTGCCAGCTTAGATTCAACAAATATTTGATATTTTAAATAATGTAACAGCTCGGCATTATCAATCTTTTGATGCTCAGCACATACTATGTTGTTTGGCATCAACTGTAAAATCACTCACATCAACTAAAGTTTATTGGCACTCTGCATCCATTAAACTTTACTCAGCATCCATTGTTCTGTTTAGTATACACTAGAATTTTCTTTTACTCGAGTCCAACTTATTTTTTGCTCGGCTTGCACTAACTTTGCTTGGCACCTACTAACAACTCGATCAAGCTTGGCAAACAGTCTTTATATAACTTGTTCTTCTAAAGTTTTTAAGTGTAACCAACCTTTGTAACTTTAAGTAGATTATGAATACATCATGTCATCACTATCTTAATTTATCATTATACTTCATTACATAATCATAACTCAACCTTTCCTCTAGGTTCTTTTGTTACATCTTGTTGATCAAATTCTCTTCATCAATCAACTAAGTGATAGTACTTGAATCTTATAAGCAGTTGTCTTACCAAAAAAAGTAGGTTTGACATCAATGAAAAAACCATGATTGAAACACATATTCTTCATCAACAATCTCCCTCTTTCAATAATCTCTTTTAGCAATGATCTTTTCAATCAGATCTCAACAATATCCCTCTTTGGCATTGATGGCAAACCAAACTGATCAACTAAGTCAATCGAATGATGAACATCTTGTTCAACCAAATTGACTAAGTTAAAAATAGTAAGACAATACCAAAAAGAAAACATGGATCAAAATTTCTCCCTAAAATTTATCCCTCTATCAGTAGCTTCCATCTTCTGATTAGGTTACAAAACTCTTTCTTATAACTTCCTCTGAGTTCCTTCTTGTATCTCCCTCTTACTAAGTAGATTAGGATTTCTCCCTCTGTAATTATATGTTCTGGCTCTCTGATCAATGTCTCCCTCTTTGTCTTGACTTGACTCTTGATATCTTTCTCTGATATACTTGCTCAGTAAATCTCTCCATCTGTGTAAATCTCTCCATCTATTTGACTCTTGATCTCTCCCTTCTAGCTCTTGATTAGTAAA
Organism: Cupressus sempervirens; assembly: GCA_028749045.1. Taxonomy (NCBI): domain Eukaryota; kingdom Viridiplantae; phylum Streptophyta; class Pinopsida; order Cupressales; family Cupressaceae; genus Cupressus; species Cupressus sempervirens. The sequence continues at coordinate 530,117,483 of CM053791.1, read as the reverse complement.
TCTCTCCCTCTTTGACAACAATGCCAAAGACATCTACTAAAGACATGTAGATATAGGCTTTTGCAATTTCTTCAATTTCTCCTTCTGTCACCTTGCTCATCTCTGATTTGAAGTTTCAACTCTGTGATTACTTTAGGAAACTCCTAAATTAAGATCCATTGCATCAATTTGTAACATATGAACATCAACTTGTTTGATGTAGGGCACTTCTTTTTCACTTAGATAGCCTTTCATAGGAGTATCACCCCTAGGTTACTTCTTAGATGTTCATGAGCATCCTTAATGGTTTTTTGAAGATATCAACAATTTGATCCTTTGTGTTAACATATTCCATCTTCACCTCTTTGTCTTGAACTAATTCTCTTAAGTAGTGATAGTTGATTGTGATGTGCTTAGTCTTTGTGTGCATCACTGGATTCTTTGATATATTGATAACACTTGTATTATCACAATAAAGTATCATTGGTTCTATGATTTCTTCCTTCATTCCTTTGAGTAGTTGTTTGATCCATACAATGCTTGTGCAATTAATAACTATGGCAACATACTTAGCTTTAGTAGTAGATTGTGAAGTATAACTCTATTTCTTGCTAGTCTGTGTAACTAGTCTTTTGCTTAAGAAAAATGCTCATCCATTGGTGCTTTTTTTGTCATCTATGTTTCCAACCCAATCAGCATCAGTGTAGTTTCTCAAGCCAAACTTTTCATTCTTCTTGTAGTATAGACCAAACTCTTATGTTCCTTTTAGATATCTCATTATTCTCTTTACAACCATTAAGTGATTCTCCCTGAGATTAGCAGAGAATCTTGCAACTATCCCTATAGATAATGCAATATCAGGTCTACTATGTACAAAATATTGTAATTTTCCAATCATAGACCTATATAATATTTGATTCACCTCAGCAGAAACATCATTCTTTGACAACTTGTGTCATGTTATCATAGGTGTACTTACTAGTTTGGAATCCTCTAATCCAAAATTCTTTAATATTTCCTTGATATACTTTGACTGAGTGATGTAATACCATATTTCATCTTATAGACTTGCAAACCCACAAAAAAATTGATCTCTCCAAACATAGACATTTCAAATTCTTGCTTCAATTGATTTGCAAAATCCTTACATAAAGCATCTTGTCCTCCAAATATGATATCATCAACAAATATTTCAGATAACAGAATACCTTTTCCTTTCTATGTCTTTATGTATAGATTATTGTTATCATCAGTCCTTTCAAATCCAATCTTCACAAGATAATTATGAAGTATCTCATACCATGCTACTTGTTTCAAACCATATAGAGCTTTGTGCAATCTACATACCATATTCTTTTTATTGACATCAACAAAACCTTCGAGTTGTTCTATGAAAACTTCTTCTTCTAATATGCCATTCAAAAATGCAGATTTAACATCCATCTGTTAAACTTTGAAACCTTTGTATGTAGCATAAGCAAGTAGATTTCTTACTCCTTCCAATCTTGCGACAGGAGAAAATGTCTCCCCATAGTCAATTCCTTCTTCTTGTGCATATCCCTTGCAAACTAATCTTGTTTTGTTCCTTGTGACTTCACCATTCTCATCTACCTTGATTCTGAATACCCACTTTGTCCCAATCACATTTTTGTCTTCTAGTCTAGGAACTAAACTCCAAGTTTTGTTCCTTTCAATTTGTTTAATGTCCTCTTCCATGGCTTTGTACCAATCCTCATCTTCTAATGCTTCTTTCACTATCTTGGGTTCATTCATGCTCAGAAAACATGATTCACTTCTTAATTTGTTTCTTGTCGTTAGTCTAGCATCTTCATTTTCAATGATTTGATTAGTAGGATGATGTCTTTTGACATATTTGGACAATCTTGGCTCAGCTCTTGTTTCATCATTTTGTCTTTCAACCTCAAAATTACTATGTATATCTCTGTCAAGTATTTTAGCATCTCCTTCATGTGTACTATCTTTAGAATCAAAATGTGCACCCACTTCATTCTATAACTTGGCATATGAATGCAGCTTGGTTCTTGAATGCAACTCGGTATTCACAAGATGTGACTTGATAGTCACTAAAACTTGTTGTTAGTTTCCAACTTGATTTGTAACATCTTCTTTAGCAGGCATTCCTTCATAAAAGTATACAAATGATTTGTATCCTTCTAGTTCTTTCATAGGTTCAACATAATGTACTTCTGTATATTCATCAAAATTCACATTTGCACTTCCCACAATTTTATTAGTGTTAGTATTCAAACACTTGTACACTTTACTTCTTATGAAGTAGCCAAGGAATATACCTTCTTCACTTTTTGCATCAAGCTTTCTATTCCTAACATCTTTAAGAATGTAACATTTACTTCCAAATACCTTAAAGTATTTTACATTGGGTGAGTATCCATACCATAGTTCAAAAGGTGTTGAATGAGTACCTTTCTTAATTTGCACATAGTTCAGGGTATAGATAGTTGTACTTGTAGCTTCTCTCCAATATTTTAAAGTACCATTCTTTTCTATCATAAGTGTTCTAGCACAATCCATTATTGACCTATTTCTTCTTTCAGCTATTCCATTTTGTGGAGAGGTCCTAGGGGTAGATGTTTGTCTTTTGATTCCTCTTTCATTACATGATATATCAAACTCATTTGATGTGAATTCTCCTCCTCTATCTAATCTCAAGCATTTTAGACTTTTTCTTGTTTCCTTCTCAACTCTTGCTAAGTATCACTTAAACATTTGAAAAGTATCATATTTTTATTTTATAACTGTCATCATCTTAGATTAATCATCTACAAATAATATTATGTACTTGTCTCCTTTATAGCTTTGTACTTCAATTGGTCCACATAAGTCAATATGAACAATATCTAGTATTTCTTTAGAGATGTAAGCTTTACTCTTAAAGCTTGACTTTGTCATTTTTCCTAGCTAACATTGTTCGCATATCATATTATCAAGCTTTTCAACTTAGGCAAACCTTTAACTTTCTTCATATTACTAATACTAACCATGTTATCAAAATTAACATAACATAACCTTTTGTGCCATAGCCATACATCATTAAATTTTACAAGAGAAGTAGCATTCTCTATATCAAGATAGAATAGATTACTTCTATTTTAATCTCCTTTTCCAATCAGTTTCCCATTTGTGTCATATATCTTATCAATCTTGTTTTTGAATTCAATCTTGCATCCCAAATTATTTAATTGTGACACACTCAACAAGTTATAGTTTAACCCTTCAACATAGTAAGCCTTGTCACGTGAAATATTTTATATGAGTTTGATAGAATCTTTTGCTTTTATCAAGCATGGTGCATCATTACCAAATCTTACACTATTTCCATCATAGCAATTGAGGGTAATGAACTTACTTTTGTCTCCAATCATGTGATGTGAGCATCCATTGTCAATGATCCATCTATAATTCTTGTTCACACAATTAACAAGTGTAGTTGCCTCATCTTCATTAGATTCATCCTTCATTGCAACATTAACTACTTCATCATCATGTTCATCAAAATCATCCTCTTCACCAATGTAGCATTTCTTGCCTTTGTCTTTGAAATCCTTGTTGTCTTCATTACTTCTACCTTTGTATTTATCACTTCCTCTGTAGTTCTTCTTCTCTAGACATCTAGCAGCAATATAACCAATCTCATTACAATTGAAAAAAATGATAGGTAATTTACCTTTGAACTTTTCTTTACCTCTATGGAATCTTCTTGCCAACAGTGCTTCAAGTTGTTCAACATCTTCTTCATCTATATCACTATTACTAGACACATGTTTTATCTTTCTTTTCTTCTTTGACTTCACTTCATCAGAGTCCTTCAATAGCAACTTAGCTTTGGAAGTAGATTCAAGATTCTTAGATTTGTAATTATCAAAGTTAGATAGCTCAAAAGTAGTGAGTCTACATACTAGACCTTCAAAAGTTAGATATTTTTTGGAATACATCTCAATTCTTGAATTGTAGAAATTCTAATAGCATAGATAGGCAATAATATTCTTAAGACTTTTCTTAATACAATATCATCATCTATATGACCAGTAGCTCCTCTTATTGCACTAACAACTTCTTTTATTCTAGCAACATATTGAGCAATATTCTCACCTTCTTCCATTCTCATATCATCAAACTTACCTCTAAGACTCTCAAATTTGGCTCTCTGAACATTTTTGTCTCCTCCATAGATGGTGTGTAAAGCATCTCATATTTTCTTTGCGGTGTCACATCCTTTGATATCATCAAATTTGGCATAGCTTAGAGTAGAGGCAAACTCCAACATTGCCTAATTGTGTTCTTTCTTTTTCTTCATATCTTTAGTAGTTAGAGCTCCTATTGGATCAACATGTTCCACTGTAATGGTAGATTGTGCATGATCTCCAAGTCCTCAAGGGTGTAGCTTCATCAAAATTTTCTATGCAGGAAAGTTATCCCTATTAAGCTTGGGTACATCTCTTTTTGGCATTTTGATCTTTGTGCTTCTAGTACCTTAAAACTAATCCTCTTAAGTAGATGGCTCTAATACCAATTGTTGGAATTATTTAGAATAACTAAGAGTGGGGTTGAATCAGTTATTCAAGGTCTAGATGTACTAATGAAACTTTTTCTCTCAGCTTAGTGAACACATAAAACATTTATATCTATGTGTGCATCCATGCAATCACTAAAACATGTAGGTTACTGTCATTAAAGATTCATTAATTTAACATGGAAACCCAATTTGGGAAAAGCCACTAGTAAAATGCTACTCTTTTCACTCTTCTAAAGTGATGCCCTGTAAAAGGCCAACCCTATAAAAGGTTACAACATACACTGTTAAATGTGACCCAATTAAGGGATTTCAATCACCTTGTTAGGAGTTAGCCTTGTTAGAGGACTTTGAGAAATTCACTTGGAATGCCACCCGATTAAAGAATTTTCAAATGACTATTAGGTCAATGCTAATCCAAAGGATTTACCTTAGACTAATACAATTGTTAGGGAGTAACAGTAGAGCTTTGATCTGATATAACTTACAAATTCTCTTGTAGATTATAGATCTCATTTAGTCCTTAATTCTACTTGGCCTTTGCACTTTGCAATTCTGATAGCTTGTTCACCCTTCAAGCATACATCTCCTTAAGCCTTCTTGCTTAGTACACCAATGCAATCACCTTTTAGGTCACTTGATGAAGTAAAACCTTTTCTCCTTAACCTCTCTGCTCTTTGTGTTCTCTGACTCTTTGCTTCATGACTTGACATTCCTATAAATAGGAAATTAAGATACTTTGCCATTTTTCATCCTCCATTTTAGGGTTCTGATAGATTAGGTAGGATACAATGTATCTACTCCATATCTTGTATCTCTTCTAGAAACTTCTCCTAGAATCCATTTGACTTTGCCTAAAAATGGTTTACATCAATTTCTATGCTACCAGCTCATCAACCTTATCTTTCTCCTAGTTCACAAGTTTCAATAAAAGAAACTTGTTGATTTAGATTTAGCAAATCTTTGATCTTTTAAATAATGCAGTAGCTTAGCATTATCAATATTTTGATGCTCGGCACATACTCCATTGCTTAGCATCAACTGTAAAACCACTCAACATCAACTAAAGTTTATTGGCACTCAGTATCTGCTCAGTATACACTAGAATTTTCTTTTACTCAGCTCCAACTTATTTTCTGCTCAGCTTGCACTAACTTTGCTCAGCACCTACTAACAACTCAGTCAAGCTTGGCAGATAGTCTTTATATAACTTGTTCCTCTAAAGTTTCTAAGTGTATCTAGCCTTTGTAACCTTAAGTAGATTATTAATACATCATGTCATCACTACCTTAATTGATCATTGTACTTCATTACATAATCATAACTCAACCTTTCCTCTAAGTGCTTTTATTACATCTTATTGATCAAATTTTTTTCATCAATCAACTAAGTGATAGTACTTGAATCTTATAAGTAGTTGCCTTACCAGAAAATAGAAGGTTTGACATCAATGACAAAACCATGATTGAAACACATATTATTCATCAACAATCTCCCTCTTTCAATGACCTCTTTTAGCAATGATCTTTTCAATGGATCTCAACATACATGTGTGTGTGTGTACATATACACACATACACATATATGTATGTATACATACATACATATATATATATATATATATATATATATATATATATACACATATATTTATATATGTATGTATGTATGTATATATACTATTAGAAATCTGATTGAAAAGATCATTGAAAGAACAAGATTGATTGCAAAGAAGGAAGATGGTTAATAAAGAATATTTTCAATCATTGTTTTGTCATTGATGTCAAACCTATTGTTTGCTAGAATGAAAATTACTTATAAGATCCAAGTACTATCACTTAGTTAATTGATGAAGAGGATTTAATCAACAAGATGTAACAAGAGTACCTAAGGATAAGGTTGAGTTATGATTTTGTAATGAAGTGCAAGGATCAGATAAGACAATGGTAAAATGATGTATTGATAACATACTTGAAGATAAAGAGGTTGACCACACTAAGAAATATTGGAAGGATAACTTGCATCAAGGGTGTCTACAAAGCTTAACTAAGTTCATTAGTGACTGTTGAGCAAGCTAGTTCGAGTCGAGCAGATTTTTAGTTAGTGTCAAGCAAAAGCAAAATCTAGTGTGTGTTGAGTGATACAAAAGGAGCCAAGCATATTCAAGTGCCAAGAATAGTAATAGGTGTTGAGCATCAATAAAACTTAGTGGATCCTGAGTGAATCCACAATAGGTGTTGAGCATTAGTAAAAAGTAGTTAGTGTCAAGCACCAAAATTTCAATAGTGTTGAGCTGCTGCATTATTGAAAAAGTCAAAGATTTGCCAAATCTGAGCTGACAAGTTTGTTACCTTGAATTTTTTGAACCAGTTAGAGGATAAGGATGATGAGCTGGAGGCACATAATTTTAGATAAACCATTTTTTAGTGAATTCAAGAGGATTCTTCATGATGTTTCTAGAAGGAACAAGATATGGGTTAGATTTAATGAATCCTACCTAATCCATTCAAACTAAAATTAAAGGAGGGAAGAATCGAGCAAGAAAAGGAATTCCAAACTTCTATTTAAGGAGTCAGAGGCCAAGAAGTAAAGAATCTAAGGATGTCAAATTGTAGTGCCTACCCTAGTTTGCATTTTTGCTATCATTGTCGAACTCCTTTAGGCCAGTTTTATGTTTGATGATTAGTACTAATATTTTGAGAGTATCAGATATTGTTTCAAATTTAGTTTATTATATGATGAGATTACTTGGTACGCTATATTTCATATATGCAGTTATTCAGTGTTTTCAGTTATTAATGATGATTATTTAGTGTTTTCAATTATTGATGATGATTAGTTAGATGGTTTATTATCATATTTTTTTTCTTATGGATACTTACCCCATACTGCATGTGTATGGTGTGTGTGTTTGTTTTCTTTATATATGGCATTTCTGATGTGGTTAAGGAAGGAAGTCATAGTCACCTGTTAGTCAAGATCTACATGATGAACCATTTCCTGTCATTACCTATTTAGCTTAGTATATTGTGTTTGTACATGCATGGATGTTATGCAGGTTGTAGGTACTAGGTATCGACTTCTCTGAATTGCCAGGATAAGCGTACCCTATCGCATTATCTCAATGGTAAGAGAGGGGAGATAAATTCTTGAGTCCAAATCCTAAACCTTTAAGCCATTTGTCCTAATTGAAAATTAGGATAAGTATCTGAGTCGAGTACCCTCTGAATGCGTCAAATGATGTTAATTTATGATTATAACCCTTCAGTTTGATTTTTTATGTGTTTTGCTATGATGGGTTTTTGTATGTTATTTTTATGAGTCTTTGGTGTATTTTATATTAATTTAGTCAAATTTAAAGATTAAATTAATGATTTAATTTAATAAAAAATTATTATGACACTTTAATATTTAATTATATCTAATTAATTTAGAAATTAATTAAATAAAAAGAATTAAATTTGAAGATAAAAGTTTTAAGCATAAATTTAGAACGTGATAATATTTAGTTAATTTAATAATAATATATTTAGAGTTCATTTTTAAATAAATGTTAAATATTATTATTATTTGAGTTAATAAATATTTTATCAATTAAGTTTCTAAAATAATTTAAAAAGTTAAAATATAATTATTTAATGAAAGTTTTAAGATCGCATGATTTATGCATGAGTTTAAAATATGAGAAATTAATCAAAAAGATAAAACCTAGTAAACTTAATAGAGATATTTTAATTTTCATAACGTGTGCATAGGATCAAACTTAATAAATTGATTAAAAGAGGAGACATGTGAAAATTAAATAAAATAATTTAATAATTCATAAACATGCATAAAAAAAAGATTAATGCAAGATTAAAGAAAGATAAATAAAAGTTAATATTGAGTTAAGGGTTGTGAGCAAGGAATTTTTTCGAGGTGAACACACAATCAGTGCCCCGATTTAAGGAGAGAACTCTTTATCACAATTAGGGGGTTCATTATTGAGGGACGGGAATTCTGGAGATGATTTGGGATGTGAATTTTGGAAGCGAATCATTGAAGGGAAATTTTGAAAAATTGTTGGAGAGAAGTCCTTGGGTAGAAGTGAATTCTCTCATGAATCTTCTAGGCATTGCGATTTTAGCATCAGAACCAGGTTGGTTCTTGAATTTTGTTCACCCAGTTAGAATTATGATTATTAGATAATAATGTCTTCTCTGTGATTGTTGGAAACGACTCTCTGAATCTTGTTGTGTGAATCTTTCATTCTCTTTTCTAAATCTACGAATATCATTTGTATGATATGATTGAAAGAAAAATAAATCAATTTGGAACCTTGTCCATAGGTAAAAGAAAATTAGAATTATATTCAAGAAAGGTTTGATTAATATGAGAATTTAATATTAAAAAGCTTGATTGGTTCGCTATATTCATCTAGGGTTTTATGTCAAATAAAAATAAGAAAAAATAATAATAATAATTTTATACATATATATTGGAGAGTTGGATTGTTTAATTATTAAATAAAAATCTTTTCAAAAAATAATATATGTACATTATTACATTGAAGGAGGGAATCAATTCAGAAAGTTTTTATAAAAAATATATACAAAATAAAATAAAATGTAATTGGGGAGAGGGTTTTACCCACCCCCCCTACCTTGGATTAGCGGCCATATATATATATGAGCCGCCACCAACTATTGCAGTTGTACCGATGACTACTGACGCAGTATGTCTGCAACAGCAGCTGTAGTCATATAGGCACACTTGCGATTTTTAGTAAATCACCTTTTTGCAATTTCAGTATACTTTGAATGTTATAAAGTTTTTAATATTAATTAATTTTAATTTTAATAAAAGTTTTGTGAGTTATTAATTTAGTTATTATAAATTTTATTAATAGTTATTAAAAAAATTAACAATAAGATGTAGTATTATTGATAATTATAATTTTATTAATAATATTTATTAATAATAAGATTTTAATATTATATTATTAATATTTAATAATATTTTATTATTCAATTTTATAATGTAAACTTCATTATTATTTAATAATATTGATAAGTTTTTTATTATTTAAATAATAATGTATTTAAATATAATTTATTTTTAATTAATAAAATTATTGATAATTTTTATTAATTATTAATAATTGATAATTACTAAGATATTAATATAAGTACTTAGGTTAATAATCATTCATTAATTTAATTTAAAATTAGTTTAATTAAATTAAATTAATGATGGATATTGTTAAAAGAAAATTGTAGATTTATTTTAATATTTTTTTTAATAATATTGTTTAGATCAGAGTCACTCGTTGATTTTAATAACTTAAATATATAACTTTCCTTTAGATCATTTTAGAAAATTGATTTAAATCAAGTTGGGTATTTGGATTAAATATGGGAAATGGGTTAAACTATTTGGATTGAAATGTACCCCCTTTCAATTCAAAACTTGCACTAAAATAAAAATTGGAACCTTACTGTGAACTGTGACACTATGATGTTTTCCATGTACTGTATATGCTTTGGGGTGTTGGGGGTTGATTTAGCATTGACCAGTCCTAGATTGTTACCAGAGGCTCGGGGGTTGTGTGATTGTGGTGATATGATGTTTGTTCTTGATCACTTTAAAACCCAACCATGTGATGGCATGCTCTATGATATGTGTGGATTATTGGTTGTTATTGTTTTCCAGTCTTCTTGTGTGAAGTTGAGGTGTATGTATATGAGATACCTAACTTAACCATTTTTGAGTCATCGATCAATTATACTTGAGTTGATTTCTAGTCGCCTTGATGGGATTGAAGTGTTTGCTATGTTCTTGATGATGTCATGTTGTGACATGTTTTGACTTGACCATTTTAGAGTCTTTGATCAGTATTATTTTGGGATGCTTTTTGGTTGCTCATTGAGAACCAATGGATATTGTGATTTATTTTGAGATACCTTATGGTTGCTTGTTGAGAACCGATAGATATTGTGATTTATCATTTGATGCTTTTCAGTTGCTCATGGAGAACTAATGTGAATATTGTGGATTATCTTTTGATGCTTTTTAGTCACTTGTATAGGGCTAAGGTGATTTTTATGAGATTATTGATTTGTGTTTTTATTAAGCCTAAGGTAGGTTATCTATATGTGGTGTCAGGAAGTGGCTTGCAATGGGGGACGGGGGCCCTAAGTGGCTCTAGGGATAACTCATTGTAAGTTGTTTTTAATAAGTGATAACATTTACACTAAATGAGAGAAAAATGAACCTAACAAGATAATTATATGTTCTCTCCCATGCCTCATGTGCTAGTATAGACTAGGGTGGGAGTTGGGAGAACGCTTGGTTATGACCTTGCATTTCGTAGTATGCCTCGTCAATATGAGAGGATACTAGTGGCTGCAGGGATCACTAGGGACCTGAGATTCCTAAGGGATTGCTCAGGTAACTCCGAACGTGATTCATGCGATGACACTTTCCTGCTTATATAGTAGATTCCTACATGTCTTGTGTGCCTCTGGGTCTAGATGTCGATCTATGTGTTGGAACCTTTGAGTTAGTATACTTTTAGGATTTCCTAGACTTAGAGAGTATTTGTGTTATGTGATTTGATAACGTATTTGAGACTTGAGACTATCTCCTCACTGCAGTGGGAGTGGACCATTTGGGTTCCACATAGTCAGGTGGTAGTGCTTTTACTCCTACCATTGAGATCAATTTTTAGTCATCATGGCTAGAGTTTCTTTGGATGTTTGTTTATCATGTTTAGGTGATGTCATTACTGATGCATTTCCTTATATTGATGATTAGTATGTTAGATTTTCTTATGCTTTGTTGTAGTATGTTTTAGGAGTGGCATCCCTATTATGATAGTACTGATAATTTGATTGGTGGCTTGGGATGTTACACATGGGAGATGGCTAGGGCCCACGATGGTCTAATGATGCTTTTGACAGTTGGGAGGAACTGCGCACTTAGTTAGTTGTGTTTTATGATGTTATATCTTTATGATGGATAGATTTATCATGTATGCTATTAGTTTCATTTATTGTATTGCATTTGTATCATGGATTAGAGGAGGATGATGTATTTCTATTCTTACATATGTATATTTTTTGGGCCTTTCATACCCTATAACATGTACAGTGGATGATTGAGCATTCCGAATTAATTTGCCAATAGGCATTCAGAACAAATGTATATTATGGACTTTGGACTTTCTAACTATTCTTTCATGTGGATGTGCTAGTTGTTAGACTTAGAATTAATTAAATTTAAATGTGACTCAATGTCTTGGGATCCTTAAGGAATGTAACCTGTTATGTATGCTTATAGTTGATTGTATGTTATTGCTTCCATTACTGTGTGTTTAGTGTGTATGATCTATCTTTCTTGTTTAAAAAAAAATGTTGGTAAACTTAGTAAAACTTTAGGTTAATTATTTTGGATCCCTTGGTAGGGCGTTACACAAATTTCAAAGTAGTTGAAAGGTGTCAAGGAGAAGACATCAAGAAGGTGAAGGAAGAATAGAGCATAGAGACTCTACTTTGATAAGTAGTCTAAAAGAAGATTATACTAGTACATCAAGCATGAAGACTCAAGGAGATGAAGCTTGAAAGGAGAAAAAGTTTTCAGAGCTGCAAAGACTAAAAGCTAGGTAAATTGTTAAGAGTTGAAGTGTGAACTGAAATCTACAAGTTAAGTTGTGAGTTGTATTAGGTCAAAAGCCCTTATTGTTACTTTCTAACAATTATGCAAGCTAGGGTAAAATCTTATGGACTTAGGTTTGTTTAATAGTCATTTGTAAATCCTTTAACAAGGTGACATCCAGGTGAATGTTCTAAATTCCTCTAACCAGGCCCACTTATAATAAGGTGGTTAAGTCTTTTAACCAAGTCATATTTAATAGTGTGTTGTAGCCTTTAATGGGGCATGTCTTTCGCAAGGCATCACTTTAGAAGAGTGAGAATTGAGTAGCATATTACTAGTGGGTTTTTCTAAATTGGATTTCCATGTAAATTATTGTGTCACGTGTTGATCTTTCATGTGTTATGCTTGCATGTTTGATTTACAGTAACTTGCTAAGTAGGAAAGCTTGGATGAATGAACAGTTTAATAGGCTCACTTTACTTGATAAAAAAAGTTTTAATTAGACATTTGGACCTTGAATAATTGATTCACCCCCCCTCTCAGTTATTCTAAAGCATTTCTAACAATTGGTATCAAAGCCATCTGTTGATTTAGTTTAAAGGTACTAGAAGCAGGAAGATCAAGATGTCCAAGAGAGAAGTTCCCAAGCTCAATAGAGATAACTTCACTGTATGGAAAAGCCTAATGAAACTGCACCTTGGGTCAATAGGTGATTATACAAAAACCTCAATTCGAGTGGAATATGTAGATCTAGTTGGAGCCCTTACTACAGATGATTTGAACAAAAGGAAGGAGCATAATCAAGCAATGTTGGAGATTGCCTCTACACTCAACTATGTTGAATTTGATGACATCAAAGGATATGATTTTGCATTCAAGATGTGGAAAGCCCTATTAGATATCTATGGAGGAGATCAAAATGTTCAAAGAGAAAAAAGAGAAAAGCTCAGAGGAAAGTTTGATGACATGAACATAGAGGAAGGTGAGAATACTGCTCAATATGCCTCTAGAATGAAAGAAGTAGAAAGTGCAATAAGAAGTTTGGGTGGTCATTTGGAAGATGACACTGTCAATAGAAAATACTTAAGAACTTTGCTCCCCATCTATATGATTAGAGTTTAAGCCATCCAAGAGCTAAGGTGTATCCCAGGAAATTAGCTAACTTTTGAAGGAATAGTAGGGAGACTCACTGCTTTTGAGTTGTCCAATTTTGATAACTATAGACCTGAGAATTTTGAATCTTCTTTCAAAACTAAGCTATCATTGAAAGATATTGAGGAGGTGAAATCAAAGAAGAAGAGTAGAAAAGGAAAGCATGCATCCAATGATAGCAGCACATATGAGGAAGATGTGGAACAATTGGAAGCATTACTAGCCAGAAGATTTCATAGAGGTAAAGGTAAATTCAAAGGTAAGTTGCCTATGATTTGTTTTAATTGCAATGAAGTAGGATATATTGCTACAAGGTGTACACAAAAGAAGAACTACAAAGAAGGAAACAAGTACAAGAACAAAAAGGAAGATGATAGCAGAGATTACAAGGACAAAGGAAAAAGATGCTACATTGTTGAAGAAGATTCTGATGAGAATGATGATGAAGTAGTCTATGTAGCCATGAAGGATGAGTTAGATGAAGATGAAGCAATAGCACTGGTAACCTATGTGAACCAGAATGACAAATGGATTATAGACAGTGGATGTTCACATCACATGATAGGAGATAAAAGTAATTTTATTACCTTTACTCAGTATGATGGAAATAGTGTTAGATTTGGAAATGATGCTCCATATCAAATCAAAGGAAAAGGTTTTATCAAACTTACAGAGAAAATTTCATGTGATAATGCATACTATGTTGAAGGATTGAACTACACTTTGTTGAGTTCACAATTAGGCAATGTAGGTTGCAAAGTAGAATTTGAAAACATAACTACCAAAATCTATGATACTAATGGAAATCTGATAGGAAAAGGTGATCAAACTAGGAGTAATCGATTTTACCTAGATATGAAAGATGCAACCTGTCTTATTGTTAGACTTGATGATATTTGGTTATGGCATAAAAGGTTGTGTCATGTTAACATTGATAATCTTATTAGCATTAGAAAAAGGAAGAAAGTTAGAGGTTTACCTAAACTAAAGAAGCCTGAAAATACAATGTACAAACAATATCAACTAGGAAAGATGACCAAGTCAAGTTTCAAAAGCAAAAACTACACTTCCAAAGAAGTACTAAAACTAGTCCATACAGACTTATGTGGCCCAACAGAAGTACAAAGTTATCAAGGAGATAGATACATAATGCTCTTTGTGGATGACTAGTCTAGGATGATGCCTGCCATGTTCTTAAAGAAAAAATTCAATGCATTTCAAATTTTTAAGTGGTATTTGGCCAGGGTTGAAGAGGAAACAGGAAAGAGTCTGAAGTGCCTGAGATTAGATAGAGGAGGAGAGTTTACATCAAAAGAATTTGAGATATTTTGCAAGATAAAGGAATCAAGAGACAAACATCAGCACCTAGAACTCCACCACGGAATGGCATTACAAAAAGAAGGAATAGATCAGTAATAGACTATGCCAAAACATTAATGATGGAGAAAAATATTGCTTTGAAGTACTAGAGAGAAGTTGTAAGTACTATTGTTTACACCCTGAACCGAGTACAAGTCAAGAAAGATACAAATGCAACACCTTTTGAACTATGGTATGGTCACTTACCTAATGTAAAACATTTCAAAGTGTTTGGTTACAAATTTTATATTCTTAAAGATACTAGAAATGGAAAGTTTGATGCAAAGAGTGATAAAGGCATATTCCTTGGATACTCCACTAGAAATAAGGCATATAAGTGTTTGAATACTAACATTAAAAAGATTTTGAAGAGTGCAAATATAAATTTTGATGAGCATGTAGAAGTTCAAATTGATGAATCCAAGAAATCAGAAGATTATAGATCTTTTGTATACTTCTATGAAGGAATGCCAATTGAAGATGATGCTACCAATCAAGTTGGGAATTAGCAACAAATCTTAGTATCATTCGTGTCACAACTAGTGAATATCATGCTACATTTAAAAGCTGAGTTGCAGAATGAAGAAAATGCACATTCTAATTTTGAAGTCAGTACAATGGGAAGAGATGATGAAATACCAGAAAGTGATATGCAAAGTGACTTTGAAGCTGAAGGACCAAACATGGAAAGAAGGACAGAACCAAGACTATCCAAGTATGTGAGAAGACATCACCTTGTAGAACAAATCACTAGAGACAAGGAAGCAAGACCAATGACAAGGAATAGGCTAAGGAATGAATCATGTTTGCTGAGAAAGGTTGAGCCCAAAATAGTGAAAGATGCACTACGAGATGATAATTGGCATAAAGCTATGGAAGAGGAGATAGATCAAATTGAGAAGAACAAAACTTGGACCCTAGTTCCAAGACCAGTTGATAAAAATGTAATTGGTACCAAATGGGTCTTTAGGAACAAATTTGATGAGAATGGTGAGATAACAAGAAACAAGGCCAAACTAGTTTGCAAAGGCTATGCACAAGAAGAAGGACTAGACTATGGGGAAACATTTGCCTCTGTTGCAAGAATAGGAGTAAGAACACTACTTGCATATGCTGCTTATAAAGGTTTCAAAGTTTATCAAATAGATGCAAAGTCTTCTTTTCTAAATGGTATACTAGAAGAGGAAGTCTACATAGAAAAACTAGAGGGATTTATTGATGACAACAACAAGGATATGGTTTGCAAATTACATTAAGCACTCTATGGTTTGAAGCAAGCACCTAGAGCATGGTATGAGATACTGCATAAATACCTTGTGAAGATAGGATTTGAGAGAAAAGATGACAACATCAACCTATACATCAAAGAAAAAAAAGGTAAAGATATTTTGATATCTAAAATCTTTGTTGATGATATAATATTTGGAGGAAAAGATGCTCTATGCAAAGATTTTGCTGATCAAATAAAACATGAGTTGAGATGTCAATGTTTGGAGAAATCAAATTCTTTGTTGGATTGCAAGTACATCAACTAAAGCATGGCATTTTTGTGACCCAATCAAAATACATCAAGGAGATACTCAAGACATTTAGATTAGAAGATTCAAAACTAGCCAATACACCTGGTAATAGGACATAAGTTATCCAAGAATGATGAGTCGACTGAAGTGAATCAAACAATGTATGGATCAATGATTAGAAAGTTGCAGTATGTTGTACATAGTAGACCAAACATTGCATTAGTTGGTGGAATAGTGGAAAAATTTTCTACAAATCCAAGAGAAAATCATCTAATGGCAGTAAAGAGAATACTAAGGTACCTAAAAGGAACTGATGACTTTGGTTTATACTACAAGAGGAGTGAAAAGTTTGAATTGAAAGCCTACACTGATGCAAATTGGGGAGGTAATATTGATGACAAGAAGAGCACCAGTGGAGGAGCACTTTTCTTAGGTAAAAGATTGGTTACTTGGACTAGTAAACAGCAAAGTTGTATATCACAGTCCATAGCAGAAGCTGAATATGTTGTTGTTACTATCAACTGCACTAATATTGTATGGATCAAACATCTACTGCAAGGTATGAAGGAAGAGGTAACTAAACCTATGATACTTTATTGTGATAACACAAGTGCCATCAACATATCAAAGAATCATGTGATGCATGCCAAAACAAAGCATATTGAAATTAAGTATCATTATGTAAGAGAATTAGTGGAAGATAAACAAGTAAGGATGGAATATGTCAATTCAAAGGAACAGATTGTTGAAATATTTACAAAAGTACTAGCTAAAGATGCTTTTGAGTATATTAGAGGTAAGTTAGGGCTGATACCCCTATCCAAAGTTGTTTGAGAAAAAGCAAGACTATCCTGCATCAAATGAGTTGGTTGTTGGCATATTACAAGTTGATGTAAAGGATGTTTACTTCAAGATCATGCTTGAAGTAATCAAAGTGCTAAAGTTCCAAATCAGCCACAATTAAGGTGATAGAGGGAGAAATTGGAGCACATTCAAACACTACACTTGCATGTTAAGATGTTGAAACAATACATCTTTGGAATTGTTGTCAAAGAGGGAGAAGTAACAAGAAATTGATCAACAACATTCAATTGGATAGAGGAAGAAGTAGCAAGAAACTAATCAAATCTACAGGATCAAATGGATAGAGAAGTAGTTGATACCAGAATAACAGAAGATGATCAATGTACGAAGAGGGATAAATAATGTAAGGAGTCAGGAGCAACAGGAAGAAAAAGAGCATTCAGATATGTAAAAGGAAATATCAACTCAGAGGGAGAAAATAGTACAGACAAGAATCAATCAGAGGAATAGCAAAACAAAGAGGGAGAAGATAGTTTATTAGCAAAAGAATTCAAATGGAGTCATAAGTTAACTTATGCTATTGATAAAATGAATAGTTTTGAAAGTTTTCTTTTTGACATTTGATTTATTTTTTTAACCTAGTTAGCATTTTGATGACTCAGCTAATCAGTTTGGTTTGCCATCAATGCCAAAGAGGGATATTGTTGGAAATCTAATTGAAAAGATCATTGAAAGAAGAAGATTGATTGTAAAGAAGGAAGATGGTTGATAAAGAATGTTTTCAATCATTGTTTTGTCATTGATGTCAAACCTACTATTTGTTGGAATGATAATTGCTTACAAGATCCAAGTATTATCAATTAGTTGATTGATGAAGAGGATTTAATCAACAAGATGTAACAAGAGTACCTAAGGGAAAGGTTGAGTTATGGGTTTGTAATGAAGTGTAAGGATTAGATAAGAAAATGGTAAAATGATGTATTGATAACATATTTGAAGATACAAAGATTGGCCACACTAAGAAATACTGGAAGGATGTTTGCAAAGCTTAACTAAGTTCATTAGTGAGTGTTGAGCAAGCTAGTTCAAGCCAAGCAGATTTTTAGTTAGTGTCAAGAAAAAGCAAAATCTAGTGTGTGCCAAGTGATACAGAAGGAGTCGAGCATATTCAAGTGCTAAGAAAAGTAATAGGTGCTAAGCATCAGTAAAACTTAGTGGATGTTGAGTGAATCCACAATAGGTGTCGAGCATCAGTAAAATGTAGTTACTGGCAAGTAATATAGTATGTGTCGAGCACCAAAATTTCAATAGTTATTGCATTATTGAAAAAGTCAAAGATTCGCCAGATTTGAGCTAACAAGTTTGTTACCTTGAATATTGTGAACTAATTGGAGGATAAGGATGATGAGTTGGAGGCACAAAATTTTAGATAAACCATTTTTGAGCAAATTCAAGAGGATTCTTCATTTCTATAAGGAACAAGATATGGGTTAGATTCAATGAATCCTACCTAATCCATTCAAACTAAAATTAAAGGAGGGAAGAATTGAGTGGGAAAAGGAATTATAGACTTCTATTTAAGGAGTCACAAGCCAAGAAGCAAAGCAGTTGGGGGGTGCCAAATTGTGAAGTGGTTAAAAGGTGTTAAGGAGAAGACATCAAGAAGGTGAAGGAAGAATAGAGAATAGAGAATCTGCTTCGATAAGTGGTCAAAAAGAAGATTGCACTAGTACATCAAGCATGAAGATTGAAGGAGGAAAAGCTTGAAAGGAGAAATAGTTGTCAGAGCTGTAGAGACTGAAAGCCGGGAAAATTGTAAAGAGTTGAATTGTAATCTGAAATCTACAAGTTAAGTTGTGAGTTGTGTCAAGTCAAAAGCCCTTATTATTACTCTCTCCTAATTATACAAGCTAGGGTAAAATCCTATGGACTTAGGTTGGTTTAACAACCACTTGTAAATCCTTTAATAGGGTGACAATCCAAGTGAATGTTCTAAAGCCCTCTAACCAGGCCCACTTCTAACAAGTTGGTTAAATCCCTTAACCAGGTCACATTTAATAGTGTGTTGTAGCCTTTAATAGGGTAGGCCTTTCATAGGGCATCACCTCAGAAGAGTGAGAATTAAGTAGCATGTTACTAGTGGTTTTTCCCAAATTGGGTTTCCACATAAATTACTATGTCACATTTTGATCTTTCATGTGTTATGCTTGCATGTTTGATTTGCAGTAACTTGCTAACTAGAAAAGATTAAGCTTGGATGAATGAACAGTTTAATAGGCTCACTTTACTTGATAAAAAAAGTTTTAATTGGACATTTGGACCTCGAATCTGATTCACCCCCCCTCTTAGTTATTCTAAAGAATTTCTAACATATACATATATGTTAATCTCATTTTATTTTGACAAGGTAGTGATAAAACACTTAAGTCATTACTTTAAAAAAACTCAATATCAAGTAAGCAGTATATTATGAGCAATATATATAGTTAGTGTCAAGCATATGGTATGTGTTGAGCCACTCAAGTGCTGAGAAAGTCATATATGTTGAGTGATTCTTATGCCGAGTAAAACAGTGGATGTTGAGTAATTTGGGAGCTGAGTTACAACATTAAGGATATAGTGAATGTTGAGCATCAAAGCTTTCAAGTGTCGAGTAAATCAATTTTTGGTATAGTTATTTGTAATGGCACAAACTCCTATGTAAACCATTTTTGGGCTGACTTAAAGACTATTTTAGGATTCTAGAAGATATATGCGAAGGTATATTGAGAATCCCTATGTAGTACATGCAACCAATCAGAAAAGGGGATGTATTAAGTGGTAAAATGGATGAATCAAAATCATTGATTCCTACCCAATCTTGGCTCATGCCTAAGTCTTCTTAAGGAAGGTAAACCCTAAAGAGTTTGCATGTGTGTATGAGAAGAGAAGAATGAATGCTAATTGTAGAGAGAGCATTCATGGTGACTATGGAGTTTATGGCAAAGATATGAATTGTAGAATTAGTTAGAGAGAACAAAACAAAGAAATTAAAGGATAGAGGAGACATATCTAATCAGGGGAATCAAGGATATAATTGCAAAGAGAAGATCTGATAACTAGTAGCAGAGTGCTAATATAAGGATCATGGTGTTGAATCATTCTAACAAGTGATGCAGAGCAAATCTTCTAACAGAGTAGTCTTAACAAGCTTGTGTAAATCTCTTAACTAAGTGCTTGTTTTATTTTAAGTTTAAGTTCACTAACAAGGCACACTTTTAGTAGGGTAAGATTTAATAGTCTTTGTAAGCCTTTAATAGGGTAGACCTTTCACAAGGTAGATCATAGTTTATGATCACACAATTGTAACCTTAATTGGATACACTTTACAAATGCAGTAGTAAAAATTTGTGTGTGTCATCTCCACTCCAGTTTTACCTTCTCATTGGAGGGTGTCTGGCTAAAAAACTTATTGTGTTATGTGTTATTTGTTTCATGCTACTAATGAACATGTGTAATTATCTATTTCAATTTACATGCTAAATTGTGAGATGGATGTGTGGTGAATGTTTTATTGTTAAAATTTGCAAGTTTAGATTCACCCCCCAAGAGTTTCCTTTTCCATTGTTATTTCCAACAACATATACATATTTGTATACATGTATGCACATGTATACATATGTATATATCTATACATATGTGTATGCATGTATACATATATATTATAATACATGTATATACATGTATATATGCATGTACATATACATACATATATATGTATACATGTATATCTATATATATACATACATACATGTATACATATATTTATGTATATATACATATATACACATGTAAGTATATATGTATGTATATATACATATATATGTCCACATATATGTATGCATGTATATATACATAGCATGTATACATATATATGTATGTAACATACTATGTATATATACATATATGTAGACATATATATGTATATATACATGTATATATACATATATACATATACACATATATATGTATATATGTGTGTATATAGTAGATACACATATATGTATATAGACCCACACACACACACACACACATCTCAACAAGGAGATCTTCAACTTTCAACTTCCAACTATCATAGCCAATACCATTGAACTTCTCAATATCTTGACAAGAGGTAGAGGGCATTATATGTCATCTTTCTCAAATTTCTAAAAAGACCACATAAACAAAGCTCCCATTGGAATTAAAAGCTAGCTTCAACACTTAAAGAGAAAGGAATCCCTCTCTCTAATACCAAATATTGTAAATAAATAAAAAGTGAAGAAATTTTTTAATAGGAACCTAAACATAATATTATTACAAAAATGACGCTAAAGATTAACCCTCTAATAGTGAACAATAAGAAAACCATTGCACATGAAACACTAAATTTACATAGAGAACCCCTTTTTGAAGAAATATCCACCATAAAAGGAGAGGAAAATATATCAATACTCCTATGAAGAATACAACAATAATATATACTTCTATAAAATTTGACAACACTATATTATTGTATGAGCTATACAAGATCGAATAAATGAAATTAGCTTAAGGAAACAACTTAAAGGAGATTATGAAGATGAATAACATTGTAGCATCAATAAACAAAATTATAAAAACCACCCAGAAAAAAATCACACAACCTTTTTGGAATAAGTCAAAACCACCCAAATAGAAATTTACAATTGTTCTTATAGTTTTCATCATGTCTTGTGGATATCCACCTATAGAAGGATTATTTCATCAACCATCGTATGGGTTGTTGTAAAATATTATGACATTTATCATAAATATTATTCATGATCTTACATCCCATAGAAAGTATCCAAACACCTCAACATAAAAGAATATGAGAGGGCTCGCCAAGATATTTTTCATCTTCCAAGAGGAAAAATGGTAAATTAAGTGTTGATCAGATAAGTAAGATTGACAAATGAGTGTCAACACACTTAACCATTTTCACTATACATGTCGAGTACACAATGGAAGCTGAGCTAGAATTTCTTTATGTGCAGAGTCATAGATAGTGTCAAGCAAACTATAGTTGCTATCGAGCACAACACATTATAGTATATACCGAGCAAAGAAAAAATTCAACAAGTGTCGAGTGACACAGTAATCCTATATGAGTCAAGCAATGTAGAAAACTAACAGGTGCCGAGTAAGACAGAAACTATAGTAGATGTCGAGCAATCTAGAATAGATGGTGTCGAGCATCAGTATTACTTCATGTGTCGAGCAATGCAGGATCAACATAAAAGTTTGTGCAATCGCAAGCCAAGATGTAAAACGGTTATGCATGACTTATTGATAGGATAAAAGCATAAGATCAAATCCTCACAATCACCTATGCGATCCTCATGCAACCAATCAAAAAATTGGAGATTGCATGCAGCCAATGGGTGAATTTCAAGGGTTTGAGCAAGAACATTTTAATCAAGGATGCATGATGGACTGCTACTCTTTATAAGGGAGTCTTGATGCCATTGAATGAAGAAGTGAGAAGTGTGAAAAGGAGGAAAAGAAAAACCTATTATTGTAGAACATTAGTGTCAAAGATTAAGAGGAAAGGAAAGCATTTACACATCTAGTTGATTAGATCTAGCAGAGATCAAGGGATAGAAGATCAGATCAAGAGCCTAAGATTAGCATTAGAGATTGCATTAGTTCAGGTGTATTATTCTAATACTCTCTCACAATTGTATTAGGAATTTAGAAATCCTATTGAGTTAGGTAGGTTTAATAGCCTTATGTAAATCCTTTAACAGGGTGGCATTCTAAGTTGAATGTTCTTAAGTCCTCTAACAAGGCACACTCCTAAAAGGGTGTAGAAATCCTTTAACAGGGTCACATTTAACAGTGTGTTGTAGCCTTTAACAGGGCAGGCCTTTAACAGGGAAAACCATCAGAAGTGGTTGAAATCAATTGCTACAATAATTTTGTGGGTATCATCCCCACCCCAGTTTTACCTTCTTATTCTTGGAGGGTTTCTGGGTTACCAAAATCTCAAGTGTTATGTGGTGATGCATGTTTGTTTCTCATGATTATTTAATGTTTATATCCATGCATGTTAATTTTAGTTATATGTTATTAAGGGTATAAAAGTCGTTAAAAGATCAGTAATTCATCCCCCCTCTTAGAAGCATTCTTCCCATTAAGACATTCCACCAATTGGTATCAGAGCCAAGTTCTCTCAAGAAGAAGACTAACAGCTTGGAGGAAATGATCTGAAGATGGAAGTTTTCAAACCTGGAAAGATCATCGAGAACCAGGTGATAGATGTGCATCTCACTCTACACAAGGTAGAGGAAGCTAGAGAAGAATTAAGAAAATCCTTTAAAAGAAGGAAGGAAATAGCTATAGCCGAAAATGATATTCACTACAAGGAGATTAACACCACACAAGTATTTGCCAAAGAATATTTCAAAGAATTTGATGCAACAATAGCAGAACTGATGGAGAAAAATAGAATTCAAATAGAAGAGATAAGAACTCTTAAGATGGAGCATGAATCACAGGCCATGATGCTATGTGAAATCATTGAACAAAAGAAAAGAGTAACTGAGGATAGAATCATGATGGAAGATGACAAAAGAAATCTTGCAAAAAGAATTGAAGAAAAATATATTGAATTAACAAGGATCTCAAACATGCAATTGGATACACTTGCCCAAATGATAAACCTTCATCATGAACTCAATATGAAAGATATTGAGATCTCTACTTTAAAGATGTAGAACGAATTGAACAGAGAAAAAGAAATAGTAGAGAATCTCAACAAGTCAAGTGAAGTTATCAAGTACTTTGAACAATTGCTAAAATCCCCAAGGTTAGCCCATGATACATCAAGACTTGGATACTCCAGCACTGAAGTTGGGGAATCATCAAAGAGTGCTGAGCAAAGAAGTGACAAAGGTAAGGATTCTAAATCCACCTGTCATTACTGTAAAAAAAAATGGGCATACTACTAATGTTTGCAAGAGTAGAAGAATCAATAAGCCAAACACACCCAAAAGCAAGGGTTATTGTCACAAGTACAACATGCAAGGACATATGATAGAAGATTGCAGGTCTAAAGTCACAAGGACACAAAGATTTGATGGAAATTGCCATAATTGTAAGAAGTATGGACATAGAGCCTTTGAGTGTAGATCAAAGCCTACGTGGACACCAAATTAGCATGTAAGAAGGGACAACTATGTACATTATTACAATTAGGATTACAATACAAGGCAAAGCTATCACTATTGTCAAGAGTATGGACATATACCACAGAACTGCATAAGAACACACTTCAAGGGGAACTATAAAATATGGTTGAACCAAACTACTTGCTTCAGTTGCTTGAAAACTGGACATGTTAGCAGGAATTGTCCAACAAAGGCCAAGGCACCCAAGACTGAAGTAAATAAGGGCAAAGAAAAGGTTGATGTGGAACACATCAGAATAGACATGAAGAAGATATGGCAGAAAAAGGATGGATCAAGTACATCCAATGGAAGGGTCACTTCACCCATGAGGTCAAGTGATCATTTCTCATCCAACTAATCACAAGATGAGCCTATGGGGCTGATACATATAAGGAAGTATCATACATCAACCCTAAACCATGATGAAGCATTGCAAAGTATAAATTTTCATGAGACAAGATGCTAAGACAAAACTTGAATGATGATGTTGAGCAGTCTTTAGATGTCGAGTGAAAATAGTTTTCGACCGGATGCCAAGTTGAAAAACCTTTGGAAGCCAAGTGATAGGTGAAGGTACAAAAATGCATTTAATGCAAGGTTTTTGAGCCACTTAAAAGTAAAAATCAATTCATTTTTGAGTCATTCAAATGAAGAACGATTACCAGGAGCACGACTGAGTGATTTTTGAGTATTCAACCAGCAATTTGTAGTGATTCAGCATCTACCCAAGCGATTTAAGCATTTAACCAAGTATTTCCTTTAGCTACCAAG
Organism: Cupressus sempervirens; assembly: GCA_028749045.1. Lineage (NCBI taxonomy): Eukaryota > Viridiplantae > Streptophyta > Pinopsida > Cupressales > Cupressaceae > Cupressus > Cupressus sempervirens. Next base: position 530,092,500 of record CM053791.1, on the reverse strand, counting down.
TTGTACAGTTTGTGAAGTTTTCTTTAAATGTCAAACCCTAGTTCGATAAATAATGGTGTCTAGTTCAAAGATGATCCAAAGGAAGGAAAGCCATGAAATTCAACTTGTTAGCAACGAGGTTAAGCAACCTGAATTCAAGCCAATCCCAGAAGTTGCATATAAAAATGATCCCATTGGTGCCCTATCCGCCATCCCTAAAAAATTTGTTATGGTTCAGGATGTGCAAAAGTGTTACGACTGCAAAATAGGAGCCATAGGAGACTTGGAAATCTTTAATGCCTTTAACAAACTCTATGATAATGGTATATTGAAAGATGAGTTTTCTATCATAGAGAAGAAGGGTTTAACCAAAGCCCTAGTTTTTCCAATCATATTCAAAATTGAGTGGATACGCATAATACTTAGCAGAATTCATGATGGATCATTCTGGTTAGAGCAAGGACTAGTTAAAATAACCAAGAAAATGGTTCATAGGGTTACAGGATTTCCAACCCTAGATCAACCCAAGACACTGAGAAGTGACAAAAAGGAAACAATTGAGAAAAACACAGGAGCAAAGTGGAACAATAGAGGCATGACCATAGACACCATAATGGATCCCCTTCTAGAATTTTTTGTAAGGATCATATCACATAAGTTTTATCAATCCAACAGGTTGAATAGTGTACCTTGCATAGCAGTGGATGTGGCATATAAGCTTGTAAAGAAAGACCACACCTATGACCTTGCAGAGCTCATGTTGCAGCAGACTAATGAAAATCTTGGAGCTATTAGAAAGTCCAAGGGAGCACAATGTAAATTTGGGTTAGTGCTAGTTTGTATGTTCTTTTATGTGATGAAGGAATTCCCTTCATTTGGAAAAGTCAACTGGAGTCAGAATAAAACAATTGTTGATCAAATAAATGATTTTATTGCACAAATGGGAGATAGTTTTGATGATCAAATGTCTATCTATTTTGATGATTTCAAGAATGCAATGAAGAAAAGAATGAGGATACCAGTTTCACTGGTGGAAAAGCATGTAAATGATATATGCTTTCTTTTTGATATTGACTATACTTATATCCAAGCAGTCCTTCCAAGAGCAAGATGGCTTAGACCATTGGGATATGAGCTTGATGTTGATCAAGCTTCTGCAGCCATCATAGCATTACTTATAGAGGAAATGGGAAAATCTACCAAGGCATTTAGAATGTATGACACTGTCAAATCAAGAGTTTTTATAGAACTCAAGACAGCCACAACAGTGAAGAAGAAGGACAAGCTAGTGAAGAAGATAAAGAAGAAATTTGGTGTTGAAGAAACAAGTGTAGTAGGAGAAGCAGAGGAGATTAGTGAAGAGGAGCCAAAACAAGGGCCGCTTGAATTGTCACAAGGCCAAGGTGAAGACAAAAATGAGAGTGTCAAGGAAGAAGGAGTCAAGGAAGCACCCATCAAAGGAAAAGTTATCAAAAGGAAGGTAATGACACCTCTTGCTTCTCAGCCTACACCAAAGAAAGTTGTTATGCTAGCACCTAAGAAGCCAACAACCAAAGCTACAACAAGGGCCTCCACACAAAAAGACAAAGAAGAAGCTACAAAGAAGAAGGAAAAAATCAAGAAGGCACAAGAAGATCCAAGGAAAAGGAAAAGATATGTGGCTCAAATTGATATTGATGAAGAAGATCAAACTGAAAAAGTAATTCATCCTCCTAAGTCTTCAGTTGATATATTATGTGAAAAGATTAGGAATGGAGACTTAAGTAATATGAAAAAGATTGATTTCGTCAATAAGTTCACTAAAGAGGAACAAAATAGCATAGAAGAATCAGTCTATGCATTAATGGCATAGTTCAAGTATACACCTCTTGAACTTGATGGGCAATTACCAAAGGAATTATCTAAAATTGTAGAGGACAGATGGCATTTCTGTCTAATGATGGAAAAGGAGATGAGGGAATCAACCCTAGCAAGTATACTACTTGATTTGACAAGGGAATAGATAACTAAAGAAATCAAAAGGCATAACACTAGGTTTACACCTAAGTATTGGGCATTCTCCATTATCCAAATCAAAATTGAAGAAGTTGTACAGAAAACCACAAGATCATGGAAGAATTTATACAAGAAAACTGAAGATGTCCTTGAAGAGGAATACAAAGAAGAAGCTATTGCTAAACCAGAGGAAAGAAGGAAGAGGAGAGAAGAGAATACAGAAGTAGAAAAAAAGGTTGAAGAGGAGGAAAGCAAAGGTACTAATGAGCAGCAAAGTTTGCAAGACACACAACTACCACCTCCTGGTCCTCCTCACTCTACTATCACACTTGCAGAAATCATAAAGATTAAGGATGTTGTTGACACCTCAAGTCAAAACATCAATCCACTAACTGCAAAGGATCTCACTAAGATCCTTGACCAAACAAATCTTCAAGCACAATTGTGTACAAGTCCCATATTGGTTAGTGTAGATGAGCTTCAAAAGGCAGTAGATAAACTCAAAAAAGCCAAGGTGTCACCACAAGAACCACCTCAGATCACTCAAACTACTGGATTCCTATTTATACTACCTCCATCACTACCAAGAATAGCCATGCAAGCTCATCAGGAGCCAAGTGCAACAACAGGGGAAGTCATAGGTACACCAGTATAGACAACAAGTACACCCCCAGTAGCAGTGACACAAGAAGAAGATAAGGAAGAAACACAGGATAAGGAGGAGTCTACAATACAAACTTTGGTTGAATTACCAAGAACAGGAACTCCTACCAAATCTATTCAGTGGCCGAGTACTGAGAAGTTAACTTTACAAGTTAGTACACCAAGCTCAAGTTCTACTAGGGTAGCCAGGACCATTCATTATGGTATTCTTGAGCTTGATGGAGAAATTAAAATACCCTATTATGATTCAAGCACTCTAACTGAAGAAAAGATGAATGAAATAAAAAGTGCATTGGACAAAAGAAGAAGGCAAGAGGAAATGAGGAAATAATTCAAATACAAGTAGGCAATGAATGAGATCAAAGATATATTCATGGATGCCTTCAGCCTACAACCTCCAGATTCAACCAGACCAATCCTTGAGCAACTATCTGATATAGTTGACCAAGTGAATAATGAAGACCATGATACAAATGTAAAACTCATGGAATGGTCAGAGAAGAAGTTTCTAGGAAAAGTTAACCAAAAGATAGCCAATAACATTATTTTGGGATAGGTTGATCTAGCCAAGAAATTGGATAAGGTAAAGATTGTACTAGGGAATATCTTTTCCCTTTATAGAAAATTGTGTGATTTTTTCAGGTTCACACAAGAAATAAATTAGAAAATTTTGAGCCTTGAGAGCAACCTTAAGCTCTCCAGTATGCAACTACCCTCAAATCCTACACAGAGTGAGAAGCATTTTTCTCAAATGCTTCACATTCAGAGAGAATTAGTTGCATTATCAACAGAAGAGGCTATTGTTAAAGAAAAGCTAATGCAAATGCAAGCCTCTATCACTCCTCACTTGGAAGTATTACATAAGGAGCAAATGTATGTAGAAATAGTCCTGAAGAAGGATCCAAATACTTCTACACATGAAGGACTTGTTGGTCTATTAGCAGAGCTTGCAATCCAACACAAGTCATTGGATATTGCATTGAATAACTGGGATGTAGCTCTCAAAATTCTCCTTGAGGTAAATAAAACATTTTTGACCAAGCATGGCATTCCCATTTAGGACCCTTTGACATCAGTGTCAAAAAGGGGGAGATATATTAAAGGAGGAGAAATGCATATAGCAAGAAAGATAAGGAGATAACAGGATAAAAAGGCAAGAATAGGTCAAAAACAGAGAACATCAGGCACAATGGCACAAGATATTAGAATTCATGATATGATAAGGACTAATCAACTCAAGGGGAGTCATAAGGTATATTGTTGATTACAATATCTTTTTGAAATTTTATAAGTGAAGAATGTACACATAAGGATTGGATCATGAATAATCAACTAAGTGTTTTTGACACTCATGTCAAAGGGAGAGATTGTTGATCAGATAAGTAAGATTGACAAATGAGTGTCAACACACTTAACCATTTTCACTATACATGTTGATTACACAATGGAGCTGAGCTAGAGTTTCTTTATGTGCCAAGTCACAGATAGTTCTGAGAAAACTACAGTTGTGTAGACACCTAAATTTGTCCAAAACCCGTTCCTAGCCACTTAAATAATTTTTCATTATTTATTTAATTCCCCTACCGTAATTAAATAAATTTGCATTTATTTAATTGCATTTTCCTTACCCTAATTTAAATAAACTAAGGTTTATTTAAATCATTTGCCTTACCTTGATTTAAATAAACTAAGGTTTATTTAAATCCTAACCAATTCCCACTTGCATCTAACCCCTTTCACTTTAATTAAGTATGTCATTTACTTAATTAATTCCCTTCTAATCCCACTAGGAATTAAATATTGCATTTAATCCTATTTGAGCACATGGCTCTTACATTTAACCCTCACCTAACCTCACTATCCTACCTAACCCATCATGCTAAACCTACCTGCTTCCCTAATCATGATTGCTTTGCATAATCACCTTAGCTAATCACCTCTTAATTCTAAGTGTGTTCTCACACATGTGTAAGGAATCCTCACACATGTGTGAGAGATGTTCACACTTTCCTCATCCTTCATGCCTTGCATGTCTCTTGCACACTTGTCCTCTTGCATGAGAGTCAAGGTGTCTCACACATGTGTGAGAAGCCATGCCTTCTCACACCCCTTGCACACTTGTCCTCTTGCATGAGAATCAAGTTGTCTCACACATGTGTGAGAAGCCATGCTTCTCACACCTCATTGATCATGTCACCATCAGAAGTTTCTCATACATGTGTGGGCATATTGCCCCCTTTGAATGGTCAAAACCCTAATCCATGTGGAGTCTACTTGTCCTCCACCTCATTGACACCTCATCAATCCTGAGGGATCCTAGCCCTCCATCTTCCATTCAATCTCAACCATCCATTGCATCCATTTTCTTATAAATGGAGAGCCCTCTCCTCATTTTCAAAAAGAAGCACTATTTACCTCATTGTTATGCTGCAGTAATAGTGAGCAACCACATCCCATGAGCAAGGAAATCATCAACCACTTGATGATTTCATGAGGTTTGCATAGTGATATTTTGAATGCTTTTATGCTCTTTTTTGTTTCATGTTGTTCATTTACATGTCTTCTTTCATATTTTGAGGTTTTGCATGATAATGTAAGAATGTGCATTAGTTGCTTAGTGTTATTTCCTTAGTTACATTTTTATGCAACACATTTTGGCACGCCCGGTGGGACCCACTTCACGGGTTCGAACTAACCATCTAATGTATTTTTTAGTGTTTTGTGAGTGTTCAAGCTTGTAGGTTGAAGACTTGGATTTGGAGGTCAAGTTTCATAAGGAGCATCTAATCAAGCCATAAAGCCCATCATTGCATTTGGAGGACCTAAGGCAAGTTTTTTGACATAAAACACTTGATATTTTGTTTATCGCTTTATTTTCAAGTTCTAGGGTACATATGCATTAAATATTCATTATTAGAGGGGGGAAAAAAATTACTCCTTTGTTGGTAAATAAATAGGTTAAAAAAAAATAATGGGGTGGTTTCCTTTATTTTTGTGTTATTCTTTTTATGTTTAAAAAAAAAATTGCTTTACTTATAAATTATTAAAAAACAAAAAAAAAGGGTGGGGGTTACTTTATTTGTTTTATGTTTCAAAAATCAAAAAAAAAAGAGGGGGGTTAGATTAGTTAAAAATCAAAAATCAAATTTTTAAAACAAAAATAAAAAATGGATTAGCATTTATATATGTAAAAAGTTTTTGGTTAGTTTCTTTTTAATATAAATCAAAAATCAAAATTAAAAACATAAAATAAAAATAAAAAAGAAACAGTCAGATTTTTATTTTTCATTTTTTTTTGCCGCAGGCGCCACCACCGGCGATGCCCACGAGATGCGCCCCGGGCGGCTCCCTTGGCTTCACCCTTTCTCTGTGGCCCCTCCACTCATCTCCACCGTGCGGCCCACAACCCTTGCTCCCATCTCACCTCCCTTCCTCTTCCTCACCCCCGCTCCGGCAACTCCCTCCAGCCCGTGGCCGAGCCACTCTTCCGCACTCCTCTCTGCCCTGCACGAAAAACCCCAAATGCCCGTTGAAACTCCTTCACCACTACTCGAATTCCCCCTACGACCGTTACCTGCGCGCCACCTCTGCCTTGGCTGCACCTCGTCGCTCTCCACCACCCGCGGCTCAAAACCCTGCACCGTCGCTTCTTCACCACGCACTGCCATTGCTGCACCATCGCGCCTCCCGCACTTGACCAAAACCCTCTGCCTAAACTCAGCCCCGCGCCTTCCTCTAATCCAAGTGGCTCTTCCCCTCTACCTCCTGCTTCTGTCTGCGCCCTCCAATTCGGTGCCCCTCCCCCTGTTTGTGTTGCTCGACTCTGCACCCGTAAACCCTAGCCACCTTTCCACCGCCCTTCAACCTCTACCCACCCTCCACCCATTTCCCTTTCTTTAAAACAAATTTTAATATTGTTATTTTTATTTTATTTTTTACTTTTCTTATGTTAAAAACTCAAAATCCAAAAAAAAAAATTGATAATTAAAAAAAAAAAAAAACAAACAAACAAACAATAATTTGTATTTTCCAATTTTTTTTTTAAGACATCAAATTTATCTTTTTTCTCAATCATCTAGACATTTTTTTTAAAGCAAAAACGTCCAAAAAAAAAAATTTGCTTGACTTTCTCCTAACCGTCAATTTTTTGCTCGCAAGTCGCTGATGTCAGCGCTGCATCAGCAATCCACATGTCCTTTTAGACCATAAGAAGCAACTTTTGGTTTTTTACTCATAACTTGAGCATAAGAACTCTATTTTTGCAAAACAAAATATCACCGAAAAGTTGATTCCGAGCCCGTCGCGTTGATGTTGGTTTCATGAGATTTTGATGTTGTTTATGTCTCTATTTTTTCTGTCAAAGTCTAAATTTTTTGTTACCACTTTCCTTGCAAGGTTTTTGATGCACTAACTTGTGGTTTTGCAGGGACATTTTCTCACTAACTATATTGCTTGCAAGTTTTTACCTTAATTTTTTTTTGGAATGAACATGTATGCTTAAACATTCATCTTTGCAAGCATGGTTAAATGCTAAAACAATCTGATTCAATCTTGAATGCCCTAAGGGAATGGACATGTATGCTTAGGTTAGCAAACATTTTGAATTGGTGCTTAAAATGAACTCACACAATCTTGCATGCCTTAAGGGAAATTAATTTCATTTTCAACATTTTTCTTATGCACACGCTTGATTTACTTTCTTGTTGGCGAATTCGTGCTTTTCATTTACGTTGACCATGATTTCAAGTTGGAAAGAACATTGCATGGTTTAATTACGTGTGTTTTCAAGTATATTACAACACCTAAAGTTAATTGGTAACGAATGCGTGTCTTTTTGAACCCCAAGGCCACTTACATATTCTCTCCCCTCGTGCCTTTGGGTGATCTTGGGTGCACAAGAAATAAGTGGTCTTATTTTTCTTTCTTTTTTAGGAGGCCTGCTTGGGGATTTCATCACCCCTTGGGACAACCTCAAATCCCATGTTCTGTCAGAGTATAAAAATTGAGAGGTGAATCAAAAGACACCTCTCTTAGAAGCAAAATATTGTCACTCTTGGCTAAGCCCCAAAGAACTTTATACCTTTGGGAAGTGAAGGAGAATATTTGGGTTACCATCTCCCCCTGGCTATGTGGCAGTATTTTCTTTCATCTACAGATTTGGGCCTCACGTACCTTGCGTATATCGAAGACACCCTCTAGTTGATCCTTATACATCCTAGTCAAAACCTTATAGGATTGTTGGTGTGTTTGACATTCTTGAGTGTTTGAAACACACTTGCCTTGTACATATTTTATTGTATATATTTTGCATCATAAAACATAAAATCCAAAAAAATCATAAAACTTAAAAAATCCAAAAAAATCCAAAAAAAAAATTCAAAAACAACAAAAACAAGTCTTGGTTTAAGACCTCTTAGTCAAGTTGTCCACATCATTCCACGTCACTTCTTCTTTCCATCATATTCATCACCTTCATACATCTCTTGTCTTCATCATTCACAGCATTCCTCCACATCTTAATCATCTCCATTTGTCCACATCATTTCCTCGTCATTCAGTCTAATTCCTAGTCTTCATCCTAGTCATGATTCATCATCATCTAGCTTCAATTCCCTTCGCCAATCTCATAATGCATTCTTAATTCCTTCCTCCACATCATCATCCTTCTAATCCAATCCCTTGTCAAATTCATTCTTTTCTAATCAATTCTTAATTCAATCCATTTACATCTTCATCCATAATCAATCTTTCTCATTCATTCAAGTTTTCCTCTAATTCAACTTTTCATCAAATATTCTACTTTGGTCATAGGAGCATTTTCATAAACATTGGACTTTAATTCAAATCTCACATTCACTTGTTTGCAATCTAATAGGGTTTTTATCAAATCAAATCAAACCCTAATTTAATCACATCATATCCAATCAACATCAAATCAAATCCAATCAAATTCAACCAAACCATATCAAGTCAAATCCAATTTGAATCAAGTTAAAGTCCAACATTCGCTCCTAGTCCCAAGTTCATATTTCCTCCTTCATCAAATCTTTCATCACTCTTCGTCTAACATCTATGGATTTAAATTTTCTTAATCAAATGGTTGACAATCTTCAAAGAAAATATGGAGTTATACCTCCCATTCAACCTACATATCAAATCCATCCTCAACATTTCATATCCAACTCTAATCCATCTCATGTTCATTATTCTTCTACCTTTGACAAGGGAAATCCACCTCATTATCCTTACGCTACATACAATTCCATTCATAGCCCATACACTTCCTCAAACACAAATGACCTTGCCATGGAAATGGAACAATTAAAGAAGTATCTCTTGGCAAGTCAGCAAAAAGAGTCCACCTTCCATGCCATGTGTCCTCTTCCCCCATGTTTTGAAGATCCTAGTCCTCATGTCCCATCCAACCCCAATCCTCCATGCAATCAACTACCCATAGTTCCACCTCCACACCATCCTAGTCCTCCAAAATCCACATCATCCCCACCTCATAATGGGTTTTTCTCACATAAATTGTTGGCTAAATGTACAATACAAAATGAAGAGAGCCAATCACCCAAAGTTCTTCCTCCAAAGCATGTCACTATAGATGCCTCTTCTCCTCTAGATCCGAGCATGTCTCCATCCCATCCTTCCCCTATCCCTCAAGATCTATTTATCCCCCCTAGGCCATCTCATGATTCTCTTCCTAACCAAGATCAAGACATTCCATGTACCACGCACATTACCGATTCCACTCCATCTCAAGAGTTAGCCTCCATAGCTCCTCCACTTCATGAAGATTCTCCCCACTCCATCCACTCATATTCCTCCATGTCAAGATCAAATCACTCCATCTCCTGGTTCCATTCCCTCCACTCCATCTCATGATCCATGCATTCCACTTCATGATCCTCTTCTAAGTCAAGATCAAAGCACCCCTTCATTTTATTTTCATGATCCCACCCCATCCCAAGATCCTATTATCCCTCATGATCCCCCTTGTGATCCTAATCCTCCACATGATCCTATCCCACCTATCTAGTCCACTCATGTATCCCATATACCTGGACTCGCATCTTGTGTTAAAAATGATAACTATCCCATTGAAGAAATAATGTCTCAAGATGTTGGTACACCTTCCACTTCTTCCAACTCCAAAATTCCTCCATCCCAATCTACACATTCCCATCATCCATCTTCCAAGTCCATTTTAGGACCTCATATCCATATTCTCATTCCTTCCTCACTTTCATCCATTCTAGGTCCTTATGTTCCACCTCTGAATCCTTCATTCCTTCCATCCATTTTGGGTCCCTACATACATCCATCCACCATATCCATGTCTTCCACTTCATCCGCTCATGCTCCTACTAAAGATCAACAAAGGCACACATCCTTGAATTCCTTACAACATTCACCATCCATCCGCTCTCCATCTCATTTACCTTCATGCACCCATACCATACCCAATGAAAGCACATTGTATGATAAAGAAAAAGAGAACAAAGTCAAAAATCCACAAAATCCCAAGGATCAAAATGTCCCTTCTAAACGACATGTTCAAGAAAACAAAAATCTGATCCAAAGCAAAATCAAAAGGCCACAAAGGCTGACAATCAAAAATGCAAAAATTTTGTGGATACCAAAGCTACTTAATGTAGCAATGAATCTCAAAGAAAGATTCAAAATGACATCTAATTTTGCTAATCCAAAGGCTTCCCTCATGCATGAATCATCCATGCTTCCATTTTCTAAATCCATTTTGGGTCCTTATATACCCAAATCCACCATCCTAAATCCATCGTCTCCTTCCTCCATTTTGGGTCCCTATATCCCAAAATCCAAACTTTCTTCTACCTATCCTCCACAATTTCCTCCTTTCCATCACCCTTCAAGGTGCGTGCCCATGACGATCTTTTCGCCTCCTTCATCCATCCATCCACAAGCCTTCCAACCTAGCATCCATCAACCATATCTTCCTCCCACCCACTCCAATCCCTTAATCCAAACTTTTTCATAAGCCATTTTCCTTCGTTCACTACCCTATCCACATCTATGAGAAAATCATCAAAATTCCTTGAAAATTTAAAAAAAAAGAATAACAAATCAAGGGATACTATCCATATATATAAATGCTTGAGTCCTCCCTTCATTTTCCTATCATGTATCCATTGCCTTCCAATTCCACTTATCCTTCCATCCACTTTTCCTCTTCCACTTGCACTCTACACTAGGGGCAAGCTCCATCCATACGAAGCTTCCATGCATACCTTCCATACCTCCATCCACCCTTCATTATCCTTTTCCATCTTTGATCTTGACTTTCATTTTCCTTTCATCCATCCATATGCACTTTCCATGTCCCTTTCTCCTTATCCACACCTTTTCCTACATCTTTCCATCCACTTCCATATATTTGATCTTGACATGCTATCCCTCTCTTGCATCCCATAGTCCCTATCATGTTTATTTCATCCATTTTTCCATCCATACTCACACGTATTTACATCCTTCTTTCATATGTCCTTGATCTTGGTTATCCCCTCCTTTTCATCCACTTCATATCACACATTTCATCCATACCCTTCATATCATTATCCTTATTTCATACCTTCCCTCACATTTTCCTTATTCATTGCACTTTCATTTCCATGCTCATGATCAATACTAGAGGCACACTATAAAAATGTTCATACATGCTTTGGAAGAGCACATGCCTTCTCTTCCTCCATATGCTAAGCCTTTGCGTCATTTTCCCATTTTCATGCATCCTTTCCCACTGTATTTTCTTCCATTTTCCTATCCTTGGTATGGGGCATTTGGACTCCTTTGAAACATGATCCTTGGCCCCGCATTTTTTTGCCACAATATCATTTGGCCCCTCATATCCTTTCACTATTCCTTTCATCCACCACCTCATGTGGCTTTTCCTCCATTTACCATACCTTGACCCTCCCTTGTCATTGGTTCCATTCTATTCCTTCTCTCTCACATTCATTCAATCCATTTATTTTATCCATTCTCTCACACATTTGTCTAATCAATTCATTTCTATCCATTCTATTCGTTCATATCACACTCAATCTAGTTCTTCCACTCAATTCAATCAAATTTCCCTTCTTCTAATCCTTTCACATCAAATCAATTTCAATTCTACTCTAATCATTTTTCATTCTATCAATATCTATTCTTCCAATATCATCCACATTCATTCTTCTATCCTCCATAAAATCAAAAAATTTAAAAAAAAATCTCAATCACTGTGCAATCAATACTAATCCAATCAATCTAATCTTGTAATCCTGTACATCAATCTTTAATCAATTCATCATGTTGACCCAATCAGCTGATAATCTATTAACCATATTCAAACATCACTATCATGGGATGAATCCTTCCCAATCCTTGGATGTGCATCACGCTTAGCATTAGCTTTTCCATCCTTAATCAATCATCATCAATCGATCCATTAATGAGTTTTTAGCTTGACTAGGGGCAAAATGGTGGTTTGATTTTGGTCTTTTGTGCATGGTTGCTTGATTACTTGAATGCATTAGCATTTTTTTCATGTATCATGGTCTTTGCATCCTATTGTCCTAGGAATCATGGTCTTCCATATCATGGTTTCATAAGGCATATGGTTGTATTAGACCCCTATTTTCACGTACTTGACACATTGTCATCTTGGTTCCTTATACCTTGGTGCATGGTGTTGAGTACAATATCAAACTTAGGTTGTTCACACCATTGAAGCATAACTCCCTTCCATCTTCCTTGCATTTCGAGAGAACATTCATGTTCTCCTAACCCACATGTCCTCTCGAGGGGGCATACCCTTCCATCTTCGTCATCCTTCCTCATCCTTTCATGACTGGGGCATCATGCTACTAGTCTTATCCTCTCAGCCACTATATTTTATTCTTCTTTGATATAACATTACTAATGTTATATCAAAGAGGGGCAAAATGTAGACACCTAAATTTGTCCAAAACCCGTTCCTAGCCAATTAAATAAATATTCATTATTTATTTAATTCCCCTACCTTAATTAAATAAATTTGCATTTATTTAATTGCATTTTCCTTACCCTAATTTAAATAAACAAAGGTTTATTTAAATCATTTGCCTTACCTTGATTTAAATAAACTAAGGTTTATTTAAATCCTAACCAATTTGTCATTTACTTAATTAATTCCTTCCTAATCCCACTAGGAATTAAATATTGCATTTAATCCTATTTGAGCACATGGCTCCTACATTTAACCCTCACCTAACCTCACTATCCTACCTAACCCATCATGCTAAACCTACCTGCTTCCCTAATCATGCTTGCTTTGCATAATCACCTTAGCTAATCACCTCTTAATCCTAAGTGTGTTCTCACACATGTGTGAGGAATCTTCACACATGTGTGAGAGATGTTCACACTTTCCTCATCCTTCATGTCTTGCATGTCTCTTGCACACTTGTCCTCTTGCATGAGAGTCAAGGTGTCTCACACATGTGTGAGAAGCCATGCCTTCTCACACCCCTTGCACACTTTTCCTCTTGCATGAGAATCAAGTTGTCTCACACATGTGTGAGAAGCCATGCTTCTCACACCTCATTGATCATGTCACCATCAGAGGTTGCTCACACATGTGTGAGCATATTGCCCCCTTTGAATGGTCAAAACTCTAATCCATGTGGAGTCTACTTTTCCTCCACCTCATTAACACCTCATCAATCCTGAGGGATCCTAGCCCTCCATCTTGCATTCAATTTCAACCGTCCTTTGCATCCATTTTCCTATAAATAGAGAGCCCTCTCCTCATTTTCAAAAAGAAGCACTATCTACCTCATTGTTATGATGTAGGAATAGTGAGCAACCACATCCCATGAGCAACAAAATCATCAACCACTTGATGATTTCATGAGGTTTCCATAGTGATATTTTGAATTCTTTTATGCTCTTTTTTGTTTCATTTGTTTATTTACATGTGTTCTTTCATATTTTGAGTTTTTGCATGATAATGTAGGGATGTGCATTAGTTGCTTAGTGTTATTTCCTTAGTTACATTTTTATGCAACACAAGTTGTTGTCGAGCACAACACATTACAGTACATATCGATCAAAGCAAAAATTCAACAGGAGCCGAGTGACACAGTAATCCTATATGAGCCGAGCAATGCAAAAAACTAACAAGTGCCAAGTAACATATAAACTACAATAGATGCCGAGCAATCTAGAATTGATGGTGTTGAGCATCAGTATTACTTCATTTGTCGAGCAATGCAGGATCAACATAAAAGTTTGTGCAATCGCAAGCCAAGATGTAAAATGGTTATGCATGACTCATTGATAGGATAAAAGGATAAGATCGAATCCTCACAATCACCTATGTGATCCTCATGCAACCAATCAAAACATTGGAGATTGCATGCAGCCAATGGGTGAATTTCAAGGGTTTGAGCAGGAACATTTTAATCAAGGATGCATGACAGACCACTACTCTTTATAAGAGAGTCTTGACACCATTGAACGAAGAAGTGAGAAGTGTGAAAAGAAGGAGGAAAAGTAGATCCTATTATTGTAGAACATTGATGTCAAATATTAAGAGGAAAGGACAACATTTACACATCTAGTTGATTAGAACAAAACAAGGAACACAATCAACAGATCAAATCTAGCAGAGATCAAGGGATAGAAGAGTAGATCAAGAGCCTAAGATCAGCATTAAAGATTGCATTAGTTTAGGTGTATTATTCTAATACTCTCTCACAATTGTATTAGGAATTTGGAATCCTGTTGAGTTAGGTAGGTTTAACAGCCTTATGTAAATCCTTTAATAGGATGGCATTCTAAGTTGAATGTTCTTAAGTCCTCTAACAAGGCACACTCCTAACAGGGTGTAGAAATCCTTTAACAGGGTCACATTTAACAGTGTGTTGTAGCCTTTAACAGGGCAAACCATCAGAAGTGGTTGAAATCAATTATTGCAGTAATTTTGTGGGTATCATCCCCACCCCAGTTTTACCTTCTTATTCCTGGAGGGTTTCTGGGTTACCAAAATCTCAAGTGTTATGTGGTGATGCATGTTTGTTTCTCATGATTCTTTAATGTTTATATGCATGTATGTTAATTCTAGTTATATGTTATTAAGGGTATAAAAGTGGTTAAAAGACTGGTACTTCTGATTCACCCCCCCCCCCCCCCCCCCCCCCTCAGAAGCATTCTTCTCATTAAGACATTCCAACAGTAAGTTTTCCTTTACATGGTCTTCTTGAACTATTTTTTAAGTTATTAAAGTTATTATAGGTAAATTATAAAATATATTAGGGAAAAAATAAATCAAATGATGTACAAGGTTTATGGAAACTAAATTGAACAAAGTGTACTATGAGGCATTATAGCTATCTTTTTTCATCTACATATCCTAAACAATATATTAGATTTCAATAATTTGTTTGGTTGGACATCTTTATATGATGTAGGGTGAGAATCCACAAAAAACTACATTTCTAAATCGAATCAAGATTTGGCTTAAGATCATAAAAAAATACTCCTATAAAATCATACATGTAAATAAGAATAATAATTAGAAATTATTTCCTTCTTCCCGAGTCTCTATTACACTAACTTCCTAATTATGTAGCTATTGTAAATTATAATCAGATGAGAACATGGGCCTTAAATAAACATCTTTAGTCTAATAAAATTTAGAAAATTAGGAAAAAAAAATATACAAAGAGTTTATCCCATACTTGATCTATATTTGTGCTCTAATCTTTCCTCTTCAACCTATAACTATCAAACTTGATCCTCTAACTTATTCCTTTAATTTATAAAATGTGAAACCAAAAATAACTCCCATTTTTCATTAAATGTTATAATAATATTACACAAGTCCACCTTAACTACTACTAGTTAAAATAAAGTTAACAAATTGATGAAAAATCAAATTTACTCCAAATACCATATTCAAATAAGGATGGCATACAGTGACAAGTCACCTCCTATAGAAACTAATCATACTCGTCAACTATGACAACTTTGTAATCCTACTACAATTTGTAGTAAGACATGCATTGCCACTTCTCAATTGCAAACCATTTGTGAAGAAATGCTCTTTAAATATAATAAATGTAATATTTAAAGTATATAATATCCAATAACTACCATCACAATGAGTCTAAGTGGAATATGTTTTTGATTAGATAAATAGGTTTTACAGGGATCCTGAAACTCAAAAGTAATTACATAACTATGGCTTATAATAAGAAATTAAAGCCCAGCCAAAAAAAGATAGGTCTCTTAGCTGATAATAAGCATAAAGCCTAGCCCAAAATAAGGGCCAATGAAAAGGTCAGTAGAACATCCAAATAGCAAGCCAGAACAAGGAAAAACCAACAAAAAATAGCAAACATCAAACACCAAAAGACAAAACAGGAAAATTACTCTTCTATTTTCCTCTCGAGCTCCTACATAGTCTGAGCAGCTTCATAGGCTTCATGGGTCTCCTTTGCCATCTACTCATGGGTCTTCTGTGAAACCTAATCCATATTGGTGAAGGTAATATCAGTAGCCACATCCTCATCAGTTATGGCTCTTCCTCTATCCTTATCATCATCCACTTCCAGCATACCCTTGGCTTTTAACACACCACTTAGGGATAGAATGTTTTCATTGATCGAATTGAGTATGGAAATCATTTGATTCACCATGTTATGGTTATAGTTTTCTAGGTTTTAAATTCTTTGCTCTACCAAGCTGAATCTTTCCTCCTAGTCCTTTTGATAACCCTGAACTGGCTCTTTCTTATTTCTCTCCATATTTCTGATCTTCTCCCTGAACTCCTCCAACTCATGATAAAGCCACTTGATTGATTTGAAGTTATCAATCATGCTATTACGAGCATTATTCAATAAATTCATTCCTATCTCCCTTGCATTATTAGTTATTGCCACAATTGCAGGGTTGATGAGGTCTTCAAACTTGGTTTGTTCCTAATTATCAACTAGAATCTGGGCTTCATAACCTCTCTTACAATACCCATAGTTGCAATTCTGACTTTGAAGTTCTTCCATGCTTTTCTCCTTTCCTTGACAACCAGTTCACCACCCTTGCCCCCAACATCCTCCTTTTCCTACTCCTAGGGTTGAAACTGGGGATGAATTGGGGAAAGAGGGATAGTTGAAATATCCGACTCCTAGCTTGAAACCCTCTCTTCATTCATACCTTTCTCTCTCTTCCATTTCTTCCCTACAAAATCTTTTGATTTCATAACCTTTTCCTCCTTTCCCTCTTCTTTAGAAACCATGTCCTCCCCTTTCTCATTATAGTCCTTATCATCTTGACCAGAAATTTTTTGCCCATGACCTCTAGGACTCTTCCTTCAAGGGATAATGGTAGAATGTATCCTTACCTTTTTCTCTCTTACCTAAGGAAGTGTTCTCCTTCCCTTTAGAGATAATACTCTTGATATCATTAGAATTAGAAGAGAAACTAGAGCTACCTGTGACTTTAGTTGCATTTGCATCATGCGAAGGGTTATTGCTAATTGTCTAAGCCTTGAAATGCTCATGAATTAACAATAATAGTCCTTCATGTAGAGCAGGATTCACCGAGGGTTTCTTCTTGAAACTAGAAATAGCTTTGTTCATAGATGTAAACAAATAGTATGAAAAGGAAATTTTAACATCATGGTGGAAGTGATTAAGAAGAACAAAATGGTAAGTTCTCACTCGATCAAATGTAGGATCCAGATTGATGTACTCAATAACATCTTGTAAGACATACCTCCAAAGTTTCTTGATGGACTCCATATCATAGTACATCTTGCATTTTACTAGGTCATTCTTCTCCTTTGAGCTCTTCACAAAATCCTTCATCACATTTGTCAAAATTTTCTTATCTCTAAAGAATTTGAAACCCTCCATTGGGATTTCAGACATAGCAACAACCACTTCCTCAGTGACCTAAAAAGAAACACCATTCACCTTCACCTTCCCATCCTTCCCAAAATTCACCATACAATTTGTAACATCTGGGTCAAAACCATGGAGTTTTGCAATGTACTTGGCAATACCTCCCTTCTCTAGTTTTTCCCAAACTTTACCCCTATTTCTCCACTTTTCCACATCCCCCATAGGCTCCTTCCTAATACTTTCACCCACCATCTCTTCACTCTCAAAACTAGCAATTCTCATAAACTCTACTCTCTCCAGACCCTTTTCAAACCTTTGGAAAATCTAATCACTATTCCTCTAAAAAGTGCCAAATTGTTTTACATAACCCCATAAAAGGTAGCAAAAGAAAATTTCAACCCATAATATGTGTCAAAATGACACGGATAACCTCAGCTGCTTGCATTTCTCGTAAATGCCTTTATTACTCAAACTCATTCCCCAGTATCCATAAATAATCATAATGGCAATTAGATCTCCATCGTTCACCCTTGGATTTTTTCCAGTTCGATGAGACTATTGACTTCTATCAAATATTTCCTCTCGAGTGCCATTTCAACAACTTATCTAGCCTAACACCCTCATTGGAAAACCAATTTGCCATGCGTTTTTCTTTCCTAAGCACAGGTGTGATGTGGACACATTCAAATTTATCAAGGATAGCATGAGTCTCTTCAAATAAGTTAGCGATAGACCACAAAGGTAGAGATATATTGTTAATACAATTTATGAGATTTTTAGAGTTTCCTTCTAACCAAGGTTTCCTGATGCCCATATCAAAGGCCAACTTAACAGATTGACAAGTAGCACTAGCTTCAGTAAAATGATTGGTTTGGACTCCCAAAGGAAGAGAAAAAGCTGCCACACCTTCTCCAAAGTTGTTCCTTATAACACCTCCACAACCCAAAGGGCCAGGGTTACCTTTTGAAGCACCATCAAATTTTTCTTTATGCCATCCCTCTAACGGAAGAAGCCATTTAACTTCCTATCTTTTTATCTTCCTGCCCTTTTCTTTTTCCATCTTCTTACCTCCCTTCTCTATTTCTCCCCCCTTCCTGACCTAGTAGTTTTCCTTTATGCTCTTATAAATATTTTCCCCTAGAATGAAGGTAGGCTCCTCTTTTTCTCTGAAAATTCTATTGTTCCTTTCCTTCCATATTCCCCAGCAAAAATGAGGCAAAATCTAGTAGAAAATTCCTACAAAACAAAAAAAAAAAAATTCCACTCAAAGAAGAAATCCAGAAGATTTTTTGACATCCACCAGCAAATCCCAAACCTCCCTTGAAAAAGGACAGTGGATGAACAGGTGATTTCCCATTTCTAGCTGACAATTACATAAAATACATCTATTGGGCATAATATGGCCTCTTTTTATTAAGTTATCTTGAGTTAGAATTTTGTTCTGAAGAGCCAACCAATAAAAGATATTGATTTTTGGAATAAGGCCAAGAATCTAGGCAGTCATCCATGGGGGTTTCTCCTTTAAACTCCAAAGAGAATTATAGCCCAAAGCGACAAAATAATAGCCATTGGGATTATCCCTCTAAATAACGTCATAGTGGAATATGTTGACCCTAAAGGTAATTGTCTATTAGTGCAAAACACTTAATCATTTACTAGGAAATGTTGGCTAGTCATCACTATGACTGAGCCATTACATAAGCTAAGCTATCAAGTAAACAAGTGGATAATATCAATATGTGTTGAGGCAATTATAGTTTCTAAGTGCACATAAGTGTAGATAAGAAATCCATAGTTGCTACGTAATTTAGAAGGTAAACTTAGTTCTAGCCAAGTTAAGTTCATACTGATGGACAACATTAAAGAATAAGTAAAGTCAAATTTTAGGAGCCATATGTGTTGAGTAACACAATTTTTTTTATTTGAGTTTGAAATGGCACAAACTCATAGGTAAACTATTTTTCCAAGCTAGAAATATGTTTCCAAGATTGAGGTATGAATCCTGGAGGAAATTACACCTGTAATTATAGATCATTAATCCCTATGTTGTGTGTTCAACCAATTAGAAAAATGGAATGACTAAGTGGAAAAAATAATGCATTCTAATCATTAATCAAGATCTAGAAGCTTTGTTAGATGGTTATAAAAAAAGGGTTTAAGCCAAAAATTTGTGTTGTTGAAGTTGTTAGAGAGACGATTGCACAGTTGAAGGTGAATCATAGGTTAAAGGACTAAGGCAATCAAGTAGTTTAGAAGGAAAATATTTGTCATCAACAATCAAGTGCAAAATTGAAGGATCATGGCATTGATTACATTATAACCAATGTATTAGGTGAATCTATTAATAGAGTGGTCCTAACGGGCCTATTGTAAATATCCTAACAGAGTTCTAACTTTATTGTGATATAAAAATCCTTCAATCAAGGTAGTCATAGAAATCTTTTAAGTTCTTAGTAGGGTAGACACCTCATAGGGTATATCATCAAAAGTGATCAATCTTTGTATCCCTAATAGGCACACTTTATTGCTTTAGTAGTGATTTTCTTGTGGGTGTCATCCCCAACATAGTTTTCTCTTCACCTTAGATGGTTTGTGCATTACCACATATGGTTTTCATGTGTTGATCTATTTCTTATATGTATTACTCATGTTATCAAATGTTAGATATAATATTACATGTTGATATATGATGATGCATGGTAAAGGTTAAGGTTGAGGTGTGTGGCAAATTAAGTTTGAATGTGATTCATGTTTGGAGTAGTAAAATTTTTTGAGTGTTAGAATATTTAGAAAAACTAGAGGGTGGGGGGTAGGTGGGTGGGTTAGTGAATCAATTATCCACTAGTCCAGATGTACTAATTTGACTTTTACTAACTTTAAACAACTTATTCAAACACATAAAACAACTTAGTCCATATAACAACTCATCAACAACTTTTACATAATCATTCATCACTTAACTCTCTATTGAATATATGTTGACCAACAATAAATAAATAATAGTAAATAACATGCATCACACATATATGGCACCAAGATTTAACGTGGAAACCCAATTTGGGAAAAATGACAAAGTAACATGATGCCACTTTTCACTCTTCTAAAGTGAGCTCGATTAAGAGCCAATCCTAATAGAGGCTACAAAAAATATTGTTAGGTGTGGCCTTGTTAAAGGATTTATCACCCTATTAGGAGTGGCTTGGTTAGAGGACTTTGGATTATTCTATTAGAATGTCACCTTGATTAAAGGATTTTGACAGCCACAATGGTAAGAAAGTAACAAAGGGTTTCACATTTTCATATACAAATCACTTTTTAAATTCATATCTTCATTCGGCTCATTTTTTGGTTCATTGAATGGACTTCATTATCATCTCCTTCTCTAATCTTCTTGGAAACCCTTCAAGCAATCACACTTCTCCAATCATCTCAACTTTCTTCTCCTACTTTGTTCTTCATAGGTTCTCCCTAAAATCGTGAGTCAATAATAAACCAACCTTAGAAAACATCACTTGTGCCCCTTTAAATATGTATCTTTGATATTTTAAAGCTTAAACATCACCATTTATCTTAGGGTTAGGTCAAATTCAATGAATCTATCCATTTTTTTGTCTTTCTACACCTTTATTGATACTTCTAGAAACTTCTCCTTAAATCCTTGCCTTTGATCAGATAGAAAACTCAATTTTTGCATTAAATATGCTAACTAATCAATCCTTATCATGCACACATCTTTATTAATCCAAAAAAATTAACTATGTCAGCCTCAAAATCAATTCTTTCATAAACTATAACTTTGATGTCACTTGGTCATCACTGTGATCTTCTACTCAGTCATCACTATGTGGCTCAGTCACTATTATTCTATCTTTCTTGGTTTTCATTGGCTCACACAATCTTCATTACACTTGGTTTCTACTTTATTTTCTTCTTCATCTTTCTCAACCATAACTATCACTTGACTAATATTGTTTTCTCAACTATCTCTTAAGTTCCTTAATCTTCTATTTGAACTCCTTCATTGACTAACCATTGTTCACTAGGATTTTCATGTGTTTAACTCAATACTTCTATACTTCATACACTAATTCAATAATGCATCATCTCGTCAAAGACTAAATGATCAAGTTCTCATTGTAGTTCCAACATACTTGTTCCTCTTCACTCTACAACTTCACTAGTTCTTCTAGTTATCTCTCTGTTCAAATCCTCTTCATCAATCAACTGATATGGAACTCTATACTATTATAAAATGTCTCTCTAGTAGATTTGACATCAATGAAAACATAACAATTATTCCAATTGTATTTTCCAACAATCTCCCTCTTTGGCATTGATGGCAACACCTCTAGTTACCATGCAAATGCAAAAGACATTATCATGATGTATCATTAACAAATCCTTCTATGATTTGGTGTAGATATTCAGTAATATCCTTAGTTGTGATGTGAATATCAGGATTTAACTGTGTGATTTTTGAGTCAAACTCGATGACCCATGTTTCATGAGTAGTGATTCAACATGAATCCATCTCTCATGAGAATAAATGGAACACTTAGCACTCATTGGATCTAGGTGATGCTCACAGGGGTGAAGCACCGGGACTTCCCGGGAGGTCACCCATCCCAGTACTACTCCAGCCTGAGCGCGCTTAACTACGAAGTTTCCTCCACAGTTAAACCCAAAGCTTGCAAGCCCATTTGCAAAACCTTCACCAAGTGTGGTGCCTTATGAACCATTCATTAGAAAGCCCCTCAAGCTCATCAATTGATAAGTAGGAGATGATTTCCACAGCTAGTCAAATTTTGATGTGAATATCAGGATTTAACTGTGTGATTTTTGAGTCAAACTCGATGACCCATGTTTGAGTTTAACTGTGGAGGAAACTCCGTAGTTAAGCGCGCTCAGGCTGGAGTAGTACTGGGATGGGTGACCTCTCGGGAAGTCCCGGTGCTTCACCCCTGTGAGCATCACCTAGATCCAATGAGTGCTAAGTGTTCCATTTATTCTCATGAGAGATGGATTCATGTTGAATCACTACTCATGAAACATGGGTCATCGAGTTTGACTCAAAAATCACACAGTTAAATCCTGATATTCACATCACAATTTGACTAGCTGTGGATATCATCTCCTACTTATCAATATCCTTAGTTTCATTATGATTCTTATCTTGCACTCACTTATAATTGTTACAATATTTAGAATTACTAAGAGGGGAGGTGAATCAGTTATCGAAGGTTTAGATGTACCAATTGAACAAACAAAAACTTAAACAATTTTAGATCTTATCATTCCATTTCTCAACCTCTACTATAAACTATTTGCAACATTAACTAGTTGTCCACTATTCCTAAAAATAATAGACTTGCAGAATGTAAACTTAAATCAATAAAGCATCACAATAACATTCACACAAGTTTGACACTCAGATTTTATGTGGAAACCCAATTTGGGAAAAACTACCAGTAACATGTCACCAATTTTTACTCTTCTAAAGCGAGCCTTGTTATGAGCCAACCTAATTAAAGGTTACAATACACACTCTTAAATGTGACCTTGTTAAAGGATTTAATCACCCTATAAGGAGTGGCCTTTTTAGAGGAATTTAGAACATTCCATTAGAATATCATCTGGTTAAAGGATTTGCGTAGACTGTGAAGTCCTTATGACTAATAGGTCAACCTTGATTAAAGGATTTTAAGTACTACTCATAATGGTTAAAAAGTAACAACACATTTGATCTGTTAAGTACAAATCACTTTGCATGCTTAGGTCTCTATTCATCTCTCAAAACTAATTCACTATCTAGCCTCCATTGTCATCTTAATCTCAAATTCTCTTGGCAACCCTTCAAGCAATCACCCTTCACTTCTTCTCAATTAAGCCTCTTGCTTAGATTTTCTAGTCAAAAACATTAGTAATAGCTCTAACTTTCTGGAACTCCTTCACATGTGCATAGTTTCTCTACACTCTATTCTCTCTACCACACACACTGAAATTTCACCTTTGTGCCTCTTTAAATAGATAGTTTTGATCTTTTTCCACTTAATCAACACTGTAGATCTTACCGCTCATGATTCAATCCGATAGTTTTGATCTTTTTCCACTTAATCAACACTGTAGATCTTAGCTCTCATGATTCAATCCATTAGATACAATGTATCTAATTACCATTCTATTTATCTCTTCTTTTCTAGAAACTTCTCCTTGAATTTGCCTCTTAGCTCATTTACCTAATCCTTTCCTAAAATTAAATGATCTAACTCATTGATCCTTATTTCAGCATGTTTTCCATATCCCAAGAAATCAACCTAGTCGACTAGAAATTACAATTTCTCACAAACAACTTAAATTTTTTTCCTTGGCTAACACTAAGTTATAACACTCAGTCATCACTGAGTTGCTCAATTGCTATAAAAATTCTTGCTCAACATCAATACTATCAGTCAATCGATACTAATACTTGGTCAACACTAAATTTACTCAACACTTATTATGGCTTGGTTGAGACTAGCATCACTTAGTATGATCATCAAAATTCCTTAATCTTTTACTCTATTACTTAGTCAATCCTTCACAAGTGATCTATCTTTTTTCATACTTTAAGACATGAACATTATTGTCTTCTCCTCTATCAACATCATTTCAACAATCACTTTGTCTTGTCAAAGTATAACTAATAAAATGTCCATTTGTAGTTTTCTCTTCATAACTCAACCTTTCCTCTAGAAGCTTTTGTTATGAAAAACTTCTCAAGTCCTCTTCATCAATCAAGTAGATATGGCATTTAGATTAGATAGAAACTATCTCACCAATGGATTTGACATCAATTGAAACATAATAATTATTCCAATTGTAGTTTCTGACAACAATTCTCCCTATATGATACCAATTATATATATTCTCCAATGTTAACACCAATTGTATTGGCCCCCTCTTGTCATATCTCTTTTTGTGAGTCCACTACTAGCTTTGATCATTGGATGACAACACCTCTAATTATATTCTCCCTTACTCTACAAATTTTGAATGGTAACTACATATTTTTTCCCTCTTTGAAAACAATGCCAAAGACATCAACCATTCATATATATCTCCCTCTTTATTATATCATCATATCATCATTTCCTTGAAATTGTCTAACTGATATAGAAATGTCAATTTCTCTTTCACCTTTACCTTAACTCCTTGCAATCTCATTTTCTCATTTTTTAGTTCATCTTTTTACAATATTTAGGCAACTCTTAAATTGTGACCTCTTACATCAATATGTAATATTATCTAACCATAAAATTTGATGCAATGAAATATTTCTTCTTAGCTTTCTTTGGATAGGGGAATGACCCCTAACTTCCCTCTTAGATACTCAAAAACTTCCTTAGGTAATGCCTTATTGAATACAATAGCTGTGTGATCCTTTGTGTTCACATACTCCAATCTCACTTCTTTGTCTTGTACAAACTCTCTCAAGTAATGCTACTTCATAGCAACACGTTTGGTCCTTGTGTACATCACATGATTCTTTGATATGTTTATAGAACTTGTGTTATCACAATATATCACAACAGGTTCAATAATTTTTTCCTTCATACCTTTCAACAATTTCTTGATCCACACAATTTTTGAATAATTGACTACTACAACAACATACTTAGCCTCTCTCATGGATTGAGAAATACAGTTTTTCTTTTTGATTTCTCATGAAATTAGTCTTTTTCCTAGAAAGAAAGCACCTCCACTTGTACTCTTTTTTCCATCAATGTTTCCAACCCAATCAACATCTGTGTACACTTTTAGTTCAATCTTGACACTCTTTTGGTACCATAATTTAGTCTTTTGTTCCTTTAAGATATCTCGGTATCCTTTTCAAAACCATCATGTGATTTTCTCTGGGATTAGTAGAAAATATAGAAACAATACCAACTCCTAATGCAATGTTAGGTATCTTTTATACAATATATTGTATTTTTCCAATCATTGACCAATATAATGTTTGATTCACTTCAGTAGAATCATCACTCTTTGAAAGTTTATGATCAGTAACCATAGGTGTTCCAACTAGTCTTGAGTCCTTCATTCCAAAAGTATTCAATATCTCTTTGATGTACTTTGATTGAGTAGTGTAATTACCCTTCTTCATCTCATAAACTAGCAATCCAACAAAGAACTTGAGCTCTCCAAACACTGACATCTCAAATTCTTTCTTCATCTCATTAGAAATGATATACACAAGAAATCTTATCCTTCAAATATGATGTCATTAACAAAAATTTTAGATAACAATATATTTTTCTCATATTTAGGTATAGATTACTATTGTTATTAGTTCTTTCAAAACTAATTTTCACCAAATAAGTGTGTAACCTTCCATACCAAGCTCTAGGTTCTTGCTTCAAACTATATAATGCTTTATGTAGTTTATATACCATGTTTCTCTTGCTTGGATCAACAAATCCTTTAGGTTTATCAATGTAAATTTCTTCTTCTAAGATTCCATTTAGAAATGTAGACTTGACATCCATTTGATATACCTAGAATCATTTTTAAGCAATGTATGCAAGTAAAGTCCTCACTTCTTCCAACCTTACAAATGGGGAAACCATCTCACCATAGTCAACTGCTTCCTCTTGCACATGTCCCTTACAAATATTCTTTCCTTGTTCCTTGTGACTTTACCTTTCTCATTCATCTTATTTTTGAATACCCACTTATTTCCAATCACATTCTTATCCTTTGGTATGGGTACCAATGTCCATGTCTTGCTCTTCTTTATTTGATCAATTTCCTCATTCATTCCCTTAATCTAATCTTCATTCTCCAAAGTATCTTTAATTGATTTAGGTTCCACCTTACATAACAAACATGTATCATTTTTTAACTTACTTCTTATCATGACTCCTAAATCTTTGCTTCCAATAATTTGATTTGATGTATGATTCCTCCTTACATACTTTGTTAAGACATGTTCGGGTCTTCTTTCTTCCTCATGTATCTCACTTGGTTCTCTTTGTATTACTATTTCAAGTATCTCTAGTTGTGACTGTGCATGGTTAATCTAGTATTCAATTTCCTCTCTCTGATGTTTGGCTACTTCTATCTATGACACAACTACTACAACATGATGCTTGACAGAGCTTTTCTGCTAAACCTTGAGAATGCCTAGCTATTGATGCTTGGCAACCTCTTTCTATGGCCAGGTAAAGTTCTAGGTTTGCCTTCATATATTTAAACAAATTTTCTATAATCTTTCAGTTCATTTTTGCATTCCTCTTCATTCTTTTATGCAAATTCATCAACTCTAACATTTTCACTTTCTAAATTTTGTTAGTGTTACAATTCAAACACTTATATGTCTTGAATTTAGTGGAATATCCTAAGAACTTTCCTTCATCACATTTTCCATAAAGTTTTCTTTTTCTTGCATCCTTTAATATGTAACATTTTCTTCCAAAAACTTTGGAATAATTCACATTGCGTGCATAGCCATACGAAAGTTCAAAAGGCATTTTATTTTTAGCTTTCTTCACTTGAACTTAGTTTAGAGTATAGCCCATAGTACTTACAACTTCTCTCTAGTAATTTTTTGAAACATTTTTCTTCATCATCAATTTTTTTGCACAATCCATGATTGATATATTATTTCTTTCAACTATCCCATTCTGTAGTGGAGCCCTTGGTGCACTCATTTTTTTCTTGATTCCTTTGTCAATGTAGAATATGTTGAACTCATCTTATATGAATTTTCCTCCTCTATCTGATCTCAAGTACTTCAAACTCTTTCCTATTTCTTTTTCAACTCCATTCAAATATGACTTAAGCATTTGAAATGCATCAGATTTGTTTTTAAGAAACATCACATCCATCATTCTAGCAAAGTCATCAAAAAATAAAATGAAATATTTATCACCATAGCATCTTTTCACTCCAATAGGACCACATAAATCAATATGAACCAATTCCAAATATCATTAGAATAACAAGTCTTGCTCTTGAAACTAGACTTTGTCATTTTTCCCATTTGACATTGTTTGCATATCACCTTGTCAGGTTTACTCAATCTTGGTAATCCTCTTACTCTTTTCATCTTGCTAATGCTTACCAAATTATCAAAGTTCACATGACATAGCCTCTTATTCCCATAGTCGATATCCTCAAATTATGCAAATAGACAAGTATCTTCAAATAATTCTAGATAGACAAGTTACCTCATGTTTAATTACCACTTCCAATTAGTTCACCTGTAGCATCATAGATCTTTGTCCTCCTATTTTGAAATTCAACTTAGTAGGCTGAACTGATCAACTATGCCACACTCAACAAGTTAAATCTTAAACAATCAATCCAATATGAATTTTCACATCTAATATTCTCATTCAATATAATTGATCCTTTACCTTTCTCATAACATGGTGCATCATCAAAAAATGGTGCTAGGGTTTCTAGCAATGGTGGAGTGGTGACTGTTTCTAGTGGTGTGATGGCTTTTGAATCTAGCAAGGGCGTTGGTTGCAGAAGAAGTAAAATGGTGCTAGGGCTTCTGGAAATGTTATGATGGTAACTAGTTTTGGTGGTATGAGGGCTTTTAAATATAGCAAGGGCACTGGTTGTGGAAGTAGTAAAAATGGTCCTAGGTTTTTTGGCAATGGTGCAGTGATAAATGTTTCTAGTGGTGTGATGGCTTCTGAATCTAGCAAGGGCACTAGTTGTGATGGCTTTTGAATTTAGCAAGGGTGTTGGTTGTAGAAGTAGTAAAAATGGTGCTAAGGTTTTTGGCAATGGTGTGGTGGTAATTGGTTTTGGTGGTGTGATGGCTTCTGAATCTGATAGGGGTGCTAGTCACAGAAGTAGTAAAAATGGTGCTAGGGCTTCTGGCAATGGTGTGGTGGTTGCTAGATCTAGTGGTGTGATCAAGACTGGTGTAATAGCTACTAAATCTGGTAAGGGTGCTAGTTGTAGAAGCAATAACAATGGTGTTAGGATTTATGGTAAGGGTGCAGTGGTAACTAGCTCTGGTGGTGGGATTAGGACTGGTCTGATGGTTTCTAAATCTAGCAAGGGCACTGATGATGGTGTTAGGGTTTCTAGAAATGGTACGTTGGGTACTAGCTTTGGAACTAAGGCTTCTATATCTAGCAAGGGCATTGGTTCTGGTGCTAGGGTTTCTGGTAATGGTGAGATGGCTTCCAACACTAGTTTTGATGTGGTGGTTATCGATTTTGGTTTAGAATATGACAATGAAACTTGTGTTGGAACAAGAATTTTTGGCATTGGTGTGGCAGTTGTTGCTGGTAAGGGTGTTGATGTTAGTGCTAAGGTTTATGGTAATGATGTGGTGGATACCAGTGTAGTAAATGTTAAGAAAGGGTTTTCATATGCCCAATCATTGTGAAAGGATGGGGCTTTGGAAAAGGTGACTAAACCTTTTGTCTCTCTTCCTATCCTTGCCTATAAGACAATATCACTTATCTGGTGGATGAGTGACTTTTAGAAATTGAGGAATGTACTAGGGATCTCTCCAAGGATTCTATTATTTGTCACTTTAAGGATTTTTGGCCCACTCTCTCAGAGCTCCATGCATGGATTTTGAAGCATTGAGATCCATATATTATGGCTACTATTGAGATATTCCCTTTGGTCAAAGGTTTCTTCATTGTTTCTTTCATCAATTCTAAGGATACAAAAGCCATTCTTTGTGATCAAGTCTTTTCTTGGGAGAATCACTTTCCTTTAATGATTAAACCATGGCATCCAAATTTTAACCCTCATATCCAATCTTTCAAAATCTCAACTTGGGTGAGGCTTCCTAATCTTCCTCTTTATTTTTGGTGAATTCTTTTTTTTGGAAATTAGCAAGGCTTTTAAGGGATTTCTATATGGTTGACTCCCAATCTTTTGAGCATTTCCATTCTACTTATGCTAGGATTCTAGTGGATATTGATGTTTCAAAGGGTCTCCCAGCTAAGATTATTTTAAGTTATTCAAAGGGTTCTTGGACTCGGTCACTTGATTATGAGGGCTTCCCTTTTACGTGTAAAAAATGTTTCAATATTGGACATATGGTTGCTAAGTATGAGATTGGAAATTCTAGACATAAATGACCCTCCTCATGGTGGAAGGGTCCATTGGAGCAATATTATTCAATAGTCAAAAGATCTGCTTTGGTGGATGAGGTTTCTCGATTTGTAGAGTTGGGTGCTCCATCCTCTATATTGGAAGTTAATTGTTTCGGTCCTTCTGAGATAGTGAATGCTTCTGATTCCAAGATGGATGTTCAAGTTTCGTATGGGGTTGGTCCTTTATCTATCGATAGTCTTGGATCCTTTTAGAAGGAGTTTGAGACTATTGTTTTTGGTCATGGTGTTAAATTTGGTGTTCTTAGTGCAAACTCTAGTCAAGGTAAATCTAGTGGTTTTGGTGTTGAGACTGCTAATTCTGGACAAGGTAAGGTACCTTATGCTATGATTGTTGGATCTAGTCATTTTTTATCTACTAGCCTTGGTAATATTTCTTCTTTTGGTTTTCTTTCCGCTATTAGAATTGGTAATTAGACTGTTAGTATTAGTTCCAGTCTAATGGAAGAAGCGATGACAAATGGTCCTTATCAAAAATTGGACGAGTTTCCCTCTATTTTAGATTCTCAAATTTAGTAGTCTAAGGTTGCGATGCTTGACGAGGGGTGGACACCTTTGACTAGGAAAGGATCTAAAAAGGCCCTTCCTCAATTTGATATGAATATACACTCCCACAAAAAGGGAGTGAAAAGGAATTCTTAGTCCCCTTGTTGGTTGGCTACTTAAGAGTTCATGTTGGTTTCTTTTTTGGATTTTTTGTTGGTGTTGTTAGACATATAATGTTTTTTTGTTGTAGCATGCTTCTATTTTATAGATCTTTCTTGGGGTATCTAGTCCCTGTATAACCTTTGTTTGGATCCCTTTGGGATGTTTGGGATTTCTTTGAATATCTTTTGGGTCTATGATGTAAAGGGGTTTCGAGTCCCCTCAAAACCTATTTTTACCTTAATCTAAAACATGGTGCATCATTTTGAAACTTAACACTACTTCCATTATAATGTTTAAGCTTTTCAAACTTACTTGTATCACCATTCATATGATGTGAATAACCACTATCAATTATCCATCTGTCATTCTTGTTCACATGTGAAATCAAAGTAGTTTTCTCATCTTCATCAGATTCATCTTTTATTGCAACATAAACAACTTCTTCATCATTTTCATTTGTATCACTATCATATCCATATTCTTCAACAATATAACATGATTTATTACATTTTCCTTTGTAGTCTTTGTTACCTTGTTGTCTCTTCTTTCTCTTATTCCTTTGTATTTTCTATCCTTCTTTATTCCTTCTTATCTTTTTCAAGATATTTAGGAGCAATATGACCAACTTTGTTACATGTAAAATAGGTAATAGGGAGCTTACCTTTGTATTTTACTTTTCCTCTCGGTAGCCTTCTTGCTAGTAATGTGTCAAGATCATCAAGATCATCATATGATTTACTATCATTGTCCACATGTTTTCTCTTCTTCTTTCTTTTAGATCCATCAAGGGTTAGTTGAGACTTGAAATCACATTCAACACTAACAAGTGAATAATTATCAAAATTTGACAATTCAAATACAGTGAGTCTACCAATTAAACTATCCAAGGTTAGATCATTACTAGGTGTGCATCTCAATTCTTGAATTGTAGAGATTCTAATTGCATAGATAGGAAGTAAAGTCCTTGATACCTTACTTATTACAGTCTCATCATATATGATGCCTCCAGCTCCTCTTATAGCATTCACAACTTCCTTGATTTAGCAACAATATTGTGCAATAGTTTCACCTTCTTTCATTCTCATGACATCAAAATTGTCTCTCAAACTTTCAACTTTAGCTCTCATCAAATTTTTATCTCCTCCATGGATTTGTGCCAGCTTGTCCCACATTTTCTTTGTAGTAGTACATTCTTTCACATCATCAAATTCAACATAACTCAAGGAAGATATCCTATCTCTCATCATTTGATTATTCTCCTACTTCTCCTTCATTTATTCAACATACATGGATCTAGGAACTTCAATGTATTCATCTTCTCGATAGTATGTTTTAGAGTCTCCAACTCTCAATAGATGTAATTTCATCAGTCATTACCATATTGGGAAGTTCTCCTTGTTCAACTTGGGTGCCTCTCTTTTGTACATCTTGATCTTTGGCTTAAGTCCTCCAAACTTTCCTTACAAGAACCTAACACTCTGATACCAAATATTATAATATTTGGAATAATTGAGAGGGGGGGTAAATCAATTATCCTCAGGTCTAGATGTACCAATTCAACTTTTATTAACTTCAAATAACTTATTCAAATACATAAAATCACCCAGTCCATATAGAAACTCATCAAAAACTTAACATAATCATTCATCACTAAACTCTATGTTTAGTATATGCCAACCAATAATAATAACATGCATCACACATATATCACACTAGGATTCAATGTGGAAACCCCATGTGAGAAAAACCACAAAGTAACATGCTACCACTTTTTACTCTTTTGGAGTGAGCTCGGCTAGTAGCCAACCCTGTTAAAGGTTACAAAACACACTGTCAAGTGTGACCCTATTAAAGGATTTAATCACACTATTAGGAGTGGCCTAGTTAGAGGACTTTGGATCATTCCATTAGAATGTCACCTTGATTAAAGGATTTACAAAATGATCATTAGGTCAAACTTTATTAAAATATTTTGATTACCACAATGGTTAGAAAGTAACATCAGGTTTGATTTGTTCAGATACAACTCACTTTGAAAATTCATATCTCTATTTGGCTCATTCGTTGGTTCATTGAGTGGACTTCATTATCACCTCCTTCTTCGATCTGCTTGACAACCCTTCAAGCAATTAAACTTCTCCAATGTTCGCACCTTTCCTTTGCTACTCTATTCTTCATAGGTTCTACTTAAAATCACCAATCAACAATGAACCAACCTTAGAAAACATCTTTGTATCTCCTTAATTAAGTAGATTTTAACTTTTTCCTCTTAGAAAACACCCTAGATCTTAGGATTAGGTTAGATTCAATGAATCTATCCATCTTTTTGTCTTTCTACTCCTTTCTTGATAGTTCTATAAACTTCTCCTTAAATCCTTACCTTTGATTAAATTAAAAAAGTCAATTTGTGCATTAAATATGTCAACTCGTCAATCTTTTTTATCCACACATTTTGACTAATCCAAAAATTTAACTATGTTAGTATCAAACTCAATTCTTTCACAAACTATAATTTTGTTGACACTTGGTCATCACTATGTTCTTCTACTCAATTGTCATTGTGTACTATTCTATCTTTCTTGAATTTCAATGGTTTGCTCAGTCTTCATTACACTTGTTCGCTACTGTATTTTCTTCTTTTTTCTTGACCATAATAGTCACTCAGCTAATACTATTTTCTCGACTATCTCTTAAGTTCCTTAATCTTTGTTTCAACTCCTTCATTGACCAACCATTATTTTACTAGGATTTGACTATGTTGAACTCAATACTTCTATACTTCATAAACTGATTAAACAATGCATCATCTTGTCAAAGACTAACTAATGAAGTGCCCATTGTAATTCCAACATACTTTCTCCTCTTCACTAGTTCATCTAGTTATCTCTCTTTTCAAATCCTATTCATCAATCAATTGATACAACACCCTACATTATTGGTAAGCATCTCTCTAGTAGGTTTGACATCAATGATAACATAAAAATTGTATTTTCCAACAATGAGATTCTAATCCACCCCCCTCCCCCACCCATCCCTAGCATTTCACACTCCCATTAGATTTCCAATAGAAGATTCCAAGAGCATGTCAATAAAATATTGCTAACATGTGTAAAACTCCCATGCTAGATTAAACCTTAGGACTTGGCCAAATGATTTACTAAATAGTTTAGGTATTATCACAACAATTTTATTCACTAAGATATTTAAAATTTTAAACTATTACAAAATAAAATAAATATTTGGTTTTTGGTTGATGCAATGTTGCTATCACATCCTACGATTTCTCCTACATAATTATATATGACATACTCATTTATAACCATGGTTATGGCTTCTAGGTAGTAACAATACATGATGTGGAATCCTTTATATAGATAAGAGTAAAAAAATGATCATTTCATAGTGTCACTCAATAGAACTACAACCACCTACAATTTTACCAATATCAATGAAAAAAATGCCCTATTGCGATGCATGTGAGTATCAATAAAGTTGCACAACTCTTCCAATTAACGTTTATATTCTAACCATAATTAAACTATTGTCAAAATTTATAAATTCCAACTATAATTAAATTTTTATTAGTATATGGTAGAATTATTTATAAATATATCATTATATTTATTTTTATAATGTTAATATCTGAGAGTTACTTGATGCAGGATCACCGTTGGGTCATTAGAAATCTTGCATCATCCAAAAATATTTCCTTTTAATTTATATGTTTATTATTCATTTTAATAGTTTTTTTTTTCCCCTTTTAGGTTGTGATCCATCTAGTTGGATTATTTTCTTATGTGATTCTTATGACATGGTCTAGGCATCATGAAAATCCTATGTTTTGCATCTTATTCTGATGTTTTCAGATATAAGTAATATTAAGATTGGTTTGGTCCTATACTACCTTTCATGTTCTAATGGTCGGGGTGGAATTTGTGGCTTGTGATCAAGACTCATGACATGTGATTCTTAATATCACATTGCTCTTTGTTTTATATGTTTGATTGATTTTCTTTTATGTTCTCATGACTTGATGTATCTATTTGGTGTTGTTCATATAGATATGGTTCATGACCTATATGCTATTAATACATTTCCTTTGTCATGGAACTTAATGATTGGGTATGTTGACATGTGGCTAGCTATCTTGTATATAAGTAGGGTAGTAGTTCTTGTTTAGGAAAAGAGAAGAATTTTTAGAAAAAGCAAGGATAAAGATATTGTTAGAAGCCACTAAGGTATAGAGTTAGTTGAAATATCATAATTTTGAGGGATGATAAGCTACAAGAAAATTGTCAAAGGGAATGTATCTGCCTTGCTAGGAGTTGTATATTAGTAATGGTGATGTAATAATTGTATTTGTATGCCAACTTGATAATAATTTAATGATATTTATTCCTTTAACGTCCATTTATTGTTACATTATTTTGGCATTTTCACTATGGCACAATCTAGTTGCAAGGATAGACACCTCCTTTGAAGGTTATATTTCCTTAACTAAGTCAACTAGTAGCAAAGCACAATTGTACATTAGAGAATAAGTGCTTAGAATCATATGCCTCTAACTTGCATTCCTTGTTGTTCTAGAGTGAGATAGGTTCTTATCTACATAAAATGGAGGTTAGTACAAGTTGGCTAGAGAAGGACTGGTTTCTTGGATGAATTGGACTGGTTACACACTTGAGAATTTGGTTGTGGGTTATAAAAGATTAGATCCAACCTAGAATTGTAGATGGTTATAAGGAGGTTGAAAAAGTTGATGATTTCTTGGTTGCCAAATAGACCTAGTTACATGAGGTATATTGTTGGTGTTGCTACATTGTTGAATCAGATTAGGGAAATCAAAATTTTTAATTTGATCGTCGAACTTGACAAAATATGAATATTGACATCTTTGGAAACATGTAGCCTAGAATAATGAATCCTCAAAGACTGGAGAAAATGATAGAGGAATTGAGAAATGAGATAAGAACTACAATCTTGCATGATTTAACTAGGGATAGGAGAGACCAAATTTGAGGAAGCTACTAAAGATCTTGAGACAACCAAAGTTGAGATTCCTTCCAAGGAAGAAAGATTGTTAGATCTATATCACAAATGAGAAAGAGTTATAGAATGGATGTTGCATTCTTTTATGGTTCTTTATATCTAGTGGAATTGATATATTTGATTAATTAACTACAAAATTACTTTGATCTTGAAGATGTTAGACATCCACAAAGAATTAGGTGAGTACACTTTAAGTTGAAGGGTCATGCTACCATATTGTGGAAAGAGTTAAAAAAAGGTAGGGTAGGTTATGGAGAACCTAATATCATGAAGTGGAGAGATATGGTTTCTAGACTTAAGGATAACCTCATACCAAATAATTATGAAATATAATTTTTGAAGAGATTGTATAACTTGAAGAAAAAAGATTTCATAGTTATGGAATATAGAGATGAGTTCCACAAGATGACAATCAGATACTAACACAAGGAGAAATTGAAAAGCTAGGGCTAGTGTTACACCTAACTATCCAATCACATTATTGAGTAACACAATGGAAGCAAATAACATAGTGAAAAACACCAAGGAGAGAAATAATAGTAAACACTTTATTAATTCATCAAATTATTAGCATTCATGCCTAGCTGTAAGGCCTTCTGGGTTACAACCAATAAAATTGTATGAAATCCTATGCTTAGAACTTTTACAAGTCCTTAATTTGGATTTCTAGTCCTTCCACTTTGCATTCCCATACAAACTCTCTAAGTGATACCTAACCTAAACCTAAACTCTCCTTTTATTCTTGCCAAAATTTCTTACAAAATATTCTAGATCTTTACATAATAGAAAGTCAACCTTAAAATAGTCTACACACATCCCAAGACAAGATCCTTACATTAAATTCATGATCCAAATTAAATACATAAGTAGGCTCAAACTAAGAACTAATCACAAACAAACTCGGCCAAAGAAAGAACCAAACATCAACAAACATTAGGTTCACTTGGCACATGAAGAAACACTTGGACAATACTAGACAACTTGACACATACAGAAATGATTGACCAACATTGGACAACTCAATCAATACTAAACAACTCAGCCAACACTAAACAACTTAGCAAAAGCTGTAGCTTGGCAACCATTTGAACTCGGCACTAATAGGAAAATGAATAAAGATGAGTAGGATAGCAAGGCAACCTAGGATGCTCCTGGATCACACAACCAAGGTTGAAAGAAATGATTCTCCTAAATCATGCAAGTGTGATAACCTAAGCTAAATCCAACTCAAATAGAGAAATCCAAGTAGCATCTTCAACTGGTTTTTTCTTCCACTTTACCGAATATTCAAAGTGATATTTTCCTCTTGTGCTCTTAACAACTCTCTAATACAATATTTGTTCAACCTCTTCAATCTTCTTCTTAGAATAATCATTTGGAACAACAACTTCATCATCTGACTCATGATACTTGTGTCAATCAAAAACATTGAATATAAGAAATATATCTATGTCATCAAGCAACTCAATTTCATAAGCATTGCCACTATCAAACTTCCTCAAGATCTTACAAGCTCCAAACTTCATCTTCAGCTTATTGTATGTTCCAATAGGAAATCTACCTTCAAATGAACAATCACCTCATCACCAAATTCTAAAATGTAATGTCTTCTACACTTATCAACATTCTCCTTGTACTTCTAAATAATTTGTTCTAACTTCAAATTTACTTCCTTGTGAAAAGACTTCATAAAACCAAAAAAAAAAATCCCCTTCAATACTTCTCTTCTCTTCACCAACAACATCCCTCAAATTTGATACTCCTCTAGGTTGTATTCCAGTAACAATCTCAAAAGGTGTTTTTCTTGTACTCCTATTCATAGAATTATTATATGCAATCTCAGCTTGTGCCAATACCATATCCCAATTATTCATCTTATCTCCAATTAGACATCTCAAAAAATTACCCAAGCTTTTATTTACGACCTTTTTTTTTCCATCTATCTATTTGTGGAATGTAGAACTAAATCTCAACTCAGTATCCATCTTCTTCCATAAAGTCCTCCAAAAGTAACCAACAAACTTACTATCTCTATTAGAAATAATACTTTTTGATAATCCATGCAATCTAACAATCTCTTTGAAGAAAATATCAAGAACATGCACAACATCTGATGTCTTCTTATATGGTATGAAATGTGCCATTTAGAAAATCTATCCACAACAATAACTATGGAATCATATCCTCTTGTTGTCTTAGGTAGTCCAAGAACAAAATCCATACTGATGTCACTCCAAGGTTTCTCGGGAACATAAATAGGTGTACACAATCCAGTACTCTAACTTACTCCTTTTGCAACTCGAAAAATTCAAGAACTCCTTACAAACTTTTGAACATCCTTATACATTTGTGGCCAATAATACCTATCCTTCAACAAACTCAATGTCTTATCAATTCCAAAATGTCTAGCCAAACCACCACAACGCTTTTCCTTAATCAAATTAATTCTCATAGAACTTCTTGGTATACATAACTAAATTCCTTTAAACAACATACCTTCTTAAATGAAATACTCATCAAACTTACTCATTTGATCTAATAGATTTGGTGCTTTGCACTCTCTCCATGCCTCAAAAAAATCAAAGTCAATATCATACACTTCCTTCATTTCATCAAACCAAGAACTTCAACCTTTATCGTGGCTAACAAAGAACATCTTTGATTTAATGCATCAGCAACTCGGTTAGTAACTCTACTCTTATACTTTATCACAAATGTGAAACACTCCAAATATTCAACCCACTTCATATGTCTTTGGTTCAAT
The DNA here is from genome assembly GCA_028749045.1 of Cupressus sempervirens. Classification (NCBI taxonomy): domain Eukaryota; kingdom Viridiplantae; phylum Streptophyta; class Pinopsida; order Cupressales; family Cupressaceae; genus Cupressus; species Cupressus sempervirens. Next base: position 530,054,362 of record CM053791.1, on the reverse strand, counting down.
TTATGTTGACTTCCCAAATACTATAAAACTTTATGATCAATATATAACTCAAACTCCTTAGGAATCAAATAATGTCTCTAGTTCTTCAAGGCTTGAACAATAGCACAAAACTCTTGATCTTACACATAATACTTCCTTTTAGCATCATTTAACTTCTCACTAAAGAAAGCAATAGGTTTACCTTCTTTACTCAACACAGATCCTATTATACTACCACTTACATCACGTTCAACTTGAAATATTTTATTTAAATTATGCAAAGCTAATATAAACAACTCAATAAAAAAAAATTTCAAGGTCTCAAAATTCTTATCAGCCTCATTTTCCCACTTAAAATCCTTTTTTCCTCCTCTCATTGTCTCAGTCATAGCATTACAAACATCACTAAAATTCTTTACCTAATTTCTTTAGAAACTAGCCAAACCATGAAATGATATTACCTCACCCACATTCTCAAGTGTAGGTCATTCCAAAATTGTTTTACCCTTCTTAGGATTCATTCTCAAACCATAAACTAAAATCACAAAACCCAAATACACAATCTCCTCTTGCATAAAGGAACACTCAGCAACTTCTCCTCTTTCAATCTATGCAATATTTGTCTAACATGCTCATGTTGGAAATATTCAGGATAAGGTAGGTTACTGAGAGGGGAGGGGTGAATCAGTAACCTATAAAACTTTTATCTTATTCAGCATTTTAACCATTCACCATTCATTCATCTAAACTAATGTATAACTGAAGGAACAAACATTCATTGCACATGTACGCAGAGATTTGGTGACCCAGAAACCTTCCAAGTAGAAAGTAAAACTGGGGTGGGGATGATACCCACAAAACTTCAATACTATAGTATAAAGTTTGCCAGTTAAGTCTTACAATGATCACTTTTGGTGATTTGCCCTGTTAGGAGCAAGTAGGACTACTAGATCCACCTTGTTAGAGGATTTACAAACATACAGTGAAGTATGCACTCTGTTAGGAGATTTACAAAAAGACTGTTAGGTCCACCCTGTTAAAGGATTTATGAACTGATTCACCTATTAGGATGAAGCAGTGGATCTGCTTACAACTTTTTCCTAATAAGATCCTTTTTGCATTGATCACTTGATGTGATAGATATACCTTTTCTGCTCCTATGTTGACCTTGTTGTGTTTTTTTTTTTTTTTCTGCTGCTAGTTTCTGTACATGCGAACATCAATCCTTTTTTTTATACACATCATGCATTTTTACAAATGATATTATACATTACATATATACCATTCCAATATTTACAACTATAAGGTCGGCCAAAGCATAAGTGAACAAAATATTACTGAGTCAGCCAGATAGTAGAAAACTTGGGTTCCTCAAGCTGACTCAGTGACCTTCTTATACTCAGCATCTACTACATTACTCGGCATCATCATGCACTTGGTATAAGTAGAGGCTCGGTTCATACTAGCCACACAACACTGCTTGGAACTCGGTAACCATTGGTGACTCGGTAGATATAGTGTCACTCGATAGAAGCTAACTTCTTTGTTTACCTTGTTGTGCTCGGTGAATACTGAGTCCTCTATTTACCTTCCTTTGCTCAGTGAACACTTAGTTCTTCATTTACCTTGCTTTTCTCGGTGAACACTAAGTTCTTCATTTACCTTTCTTTTCTCGGTGAACACTGAGTTCTTCATTTACCTTTCTGTTCTCGGTGAACACTGAGTCCTTTATTTACCTTCGTGTGCTCGGTGAACACTGAGTCCTTTATTTACCTTTCTATACTCGGTGATCAATGAGTCCTTTATTTACCTTCCTATTCTCGGTGAACACTGAGTCCTTTATTTACCTTTCTTTTCTCGATGAACACTACTGAACTACCCATTCACTCGGTATCCTCTGGAATGCTTGGTGAGAGCTATTTACCTGCTGAACTTGATAAGGTAACCACTGAATGCTTGGTATACACTATAGACTAAGTGATGATCTTGGTAAGCATTCAGAACCGAATAAGTGTTTGCACTAATGACAAATATATCATAATTCCAACAGCTCAAAATTTTCTTCCTTGGTCTTACTGAATATTTGAATATCATCCAAATCAAAAATCAAAAATTTACCCAAAAATCGCTTGAGAACTTCATTCTTCAATCTCATGAAAGTACTTGGTACATTAGTAAAAACAAAAGGCATAACCAACCATTCATACATAACATATTTTGTCCTAAAAGTAGTCTTTTGTTCATCACTTTCTTTGATTCTAATATGATGATAACCATTCTTCAAACCAATCTTAGTAAAATACTTTGCTCCACCCAAACAATCCATTATATCATCCATCCCCAAAATAGGAAACCTATATTTCCTTATGATCTTGTTAATAGCTCTAGAATTAGTACACATCCTCCATTCTCCATTCTTCTTAGGTGTCAATGCAATAGGTACATCACATAGACTCGAGATTTCTTAAACCAAACCTTTCTGTAATAACTCTTGCACTTCTTTGTTAAGTTCTTCATTCTTAGTAGGTGTCAATCTATATGGTGCTTTATTTGGAAAAATAGCTCTAAGAATTAGATCCATATAATGAAGTTTATACTTCTTACTAGCGGTAAACCATTGGGAATATCCTCTGTAACAATATCCTTCTACTCATTCAACAACCTTTCAATTTTGTCAGGCACTTGGCTTACACTATCAATTTATGTTGTCGCTCAACATCTATTATCTTCTATTTTTCAACATTTACCTATCACTTGGTCATTACGACCACAACTTGACCCTGTAGAAATTATAACAAAACAAAGTTGGTTCCTTTCAATCTCTTTTTTAAATTGATTTCCATTATGCAAATTCTCACAATAGTGCAATTGATCTCATCATGAGACTCAAAGGTAACGATATTTTCTTTTCTCCATTTACCCAAAGAGTATATTGATTTAATCTATTATCATGCACAATATTTCTATCATACTGCCAAGGTCTACCCAATAGAATATGGCAACAATCCATAGGCATAATATCACATAGAACTTCATCAAAATAGTTTCCAATCTTGAATTTCACAACAAAATGCTCACTTACCAATAATTTATGCTCATTCTTGATCCATGACACATGATAGGGTTTAAGGTGTCTCAACCTCTGCACTTGCAAATTTGTAACCAACTCCTTTGATGCCAAATTCATTGAACTACCACTATCAACAATTAATTTGCAATATTTTCCTGTCATCTTACATTTGGTCTTGAAAAGACTTCTCCCTAGGATAGATTCCTCATCAACTCTTTTATTACACAAAGTTCTTCACACCATTTTATTTTCCCCAACCTCAAATCCATTTGGTGAACCCTCAAGATCTCCTTGAATCACAACATTTTTTTCACCTTGTTCATTCTCACCAGAGTACCTACACTCAAAGGATTTATGCCCTTCTTTTTTGAATCTAAAATAATTACCATGAGATCTCCTCTAGAATAATAATATCCTCTTCATCGATAAACTAGTACCTCCTCAGTAGGAATTACCACCTCTCCACTTGGTCTTGACCTTCTCATCAGCTTTCCATTCAAATTTTCCCTTATCTTGCACATAATTGTTAGATCTACCACCTTCTCTATAGGATCTACCTCTGCCTCTCTAGAATCTACCACTTCTACCTCTCTATCTTTGTTCATGTTTCTTTGTCAAGATCTCCAAAACCTTCAAGGCATATTGATATGCTTCTTCCACACTTTCCAATTTCACAAAGTTTATCTCATCTTGAATTCCAAATCTCAATCCATTTAGATATCTTGCAACTTTCTCAACCTCATCATCCACATGTCCATATCTAATATCCAATATATAGAATTCCTCAATGTACTCTTTCATATTCATTTCTTTTTAAATTTTGCATTTTCCTCCACAAGCTAACTTGGTAATCAATAGTAATG